>JAODKE010000068.1:31702155-31727159 GCA_026779605.1 Mormyrus hasselquistii
ATCAGTTGGAGGGGGCGAATGGCGCTCAGTGGTAGACCTGCTAGCAGTGAGTTGCAATAGTCTAGACGGGAGATGACGAAGGACTGAACAAGTATCTGGGTAGCCTGTGTGGAGAGGAATGGTTGTATCCTTCTGATATTAAACAGGAGAAACCGACAAGAACGGGAAAGGTTGGCGATATGCGAGGAAAAGGACAGACGATTGTCCATGATAACCCCGAGGTTGCGAACAGTAGGCGAAGGACGGATCAGGGAGTTGTCGAAAGAGATCGCAAGGTCCAGGAGGGGGGATAAGTCATTTAGCCGATCTGCCTGTAAATCGATACCCTGCCGACCTAGTGACATTTGTGGTTACTTTCTGACATGGCTCCAACGGTACTTCTCCCCCTTTAATCAGTATATTGATATTGGTTGGGAGTTACTTTACCATTATGGAATATTGAGTGGGAAAGACAATTTATCTTGTCTTGTTTTTACCTGATAGGTTAATGGGTTTTGGATGTGAAAGGGGGTCGCACACTGGGAGAGACTCACTTCCCACAACAAACAAGCTGAGTTAGACTGAGTCATAAAACAGGCTGCTCTTATGTTGTTAAGTGAAGCACTGGAGATTTAACTCCTAGACAAACAACAAAGAAGCAGGAATGTGTAAATCATACTGGCAGTAGATTTTTATCTGTACTGTAATGATACTCAATTTTTTTGAGCAGCTTGACCATAATATTTTACTATTATCATATGAAAAAAATATTACTACAACACTAAATGCAGATAATTAACCATGATAATTGAAATGTATGCATACAAATATCTCATTTAATGTTTAGTGGATGATAAAAGGTAAAAAAATATCAGATTTGTATAAGTATCGGCTTGTGCTGAAATTTAAATTTCAGTATTAGGATCGGGCCAGAAAAAATGGCCTGTGCCGTTTGTAATTTAAAGGCTGTTTAGACACAACAGAAGGCTGAATTTTTGCAGTTGTTCCTGAAATTGATGGGGTTAAATTCTGTTCTTGCTGGAGGTGCAAAGGGCTCAATCTTCTGAAAGGGACTCTTTTTCAGACATGACCTTCTTATAGAAATATTCCTGCCTCCAGACTGACTGTGAAGAAGTTCCAGAAGCCCCCAGGTGTTGGAGTGGGGGTGATTTACAGCAGCCAGTAAGGGATTGGGTTACAGCCCCCTGATTGGCTGGTGCCCTGAAGCTGCAGGGTGTGTAATGTGTCTTAAACATGTAGTCAACTGATACCTGAGTGTCCCCAGCTGCTTGACATGTATCATTTCACTGGCCCACACTTACTCAACAGATTTTTTTTTTTGGGGACGAGGGGGGCTGTAGTATGTTCAGCTCATGGCACCCAGATTCAGGCTGAGATGTGCAGTCTCTTCCATACTCACCAGATTCAGGGTCCCGGATGCAGTAGTCTGGAGATGCCTCCATGTACACCAGCTCATTCTTGGCGAGGTTTCTGAAGCTCTCGTGGGCACGGGTGAACCTGCTGCCATACTGGTTCATCACCACCTGGATGGCTCCATCATACTTCCTGCGCAGGTAATCCCCAGTCCGCCGGAAGTCCCTCAGCGCCATCCAGCATGTCCGAACTGCACAGGACCCGCTGACACCGTGGCACTTACATTCCTGACTCATGGAGCACCTTACTGCCTGTCAACAAAGGAGCGAGAAGGTATTAAGATGAAGAACCAAAATGGGAGAAAAGGGAGACAAGAAGGGAAAGTGAAGGGGATGAGATGGGAACAAGAATGGCCAGCAAAGGAGTCGAAAATTGGACAATGGATTTTTTTTTTGCCCCAGCCCATTCTCTGTAAACCCCAGAGGTGGTTGTGCGTGAAAATCCAGACCTCAACCAAATCGCAACTCAACCAGCCTTCTGGAACAAAGTAAGTTTGTGTTTCAAGGTAACATTGTATCTTGAATGCCTGTCAGATTCCCAGACTAGTCATGGACTGATCCAATCTCACCCTGCAGACGGCCACAAAAGTGTTTCAGCCCGATAGTAAGTGACAGATTCTCATGTGCGAGTGGTTCCGGTACCTTCCGTCCAACCCGGTTGTTGTGCAAGTTCATCAGCGCCCTGGCATCCCGCTGCTTCCCCTCCTGAGCATCGATGAAAGCCCGGGCAAAGCTGACAGCGAAGTTGATGTTGTCACTGCAGCCACCCCAGCTGAAGGACCCTTGGCTGTCCGAGGAGATACCTGTCTTATGCGGGTCACAGGAGCAGGTGTCCAGCTCACCCTGACTGCAGGCCCTGGCGAGTGTGTGCACCATCCCCGCAGAGGAGACGGCGTACGTGAAGGCCACCTCACGCGTGTCTGTGGGCCAGAGAACCCCCCATCAGTGTCTCGGCCCCTCCTCCGCTGTTCTTATCACACAGACTGTTGAGGTGGTTCCGCCTCTGGACAGTATCCTTTAAATAGCATGATCAAACAGATGGTTGATTTCAATCGCTCTTTGCTGCCAGTTCATGGTGCTTCATTTTCAAGCAGATAAATGAATCACATGCTCAGTACCTGCAATGCCAGATTCCTGGCTGCTCTGCTGATGAAACAGATATGCTTTCCTGATCAAAGGCTTTTCTGCAAGTGTGTGTGTGTGAGTATCTGTCAGCGTGTGTGCATGTGTGTGAGTGTGCATAAAACAGGATTCTCAAAAGATCAAAACTGAGACACAGCCTTTTCTTAATTATACCACAAAATCCTCACGTTCCATAGAAATTAGCCTTCCGTGGTGTCAATACAGTCCAGCTAATTTAATACTTAGTGCAACGTGACGGGAATCACAGCGCCACTCTGGGAGGTCCAAGTTCCAAATGCTGAGAAAATAGACTAAATGCTAATTAAACATGTTCATTCATACATTTCAATTATTTTTAAATAGGCTAAGAGTCATTTCCACTTTTAATTAATTTATTTTTGTGGGGCAATCTGTGCTTTGTAAATACACCAGCAATTATTTGGTTGATGAGGCAGAATGAGAGTCTGGGCTCCCCTGGCATCTCCGAAGCCCCAGTGTGATGGGGCGGCAGACTCACCGCGGAGCAGCAGGCGCCGGTAGCTGCCTTGTTCCTGGGCCACGGCGCCACAGTCCCAGCGTTGATGGCGGAACTGCTCATTACACTCGTCCACCCAGTCCTTAATGCCGGCTCCGATGACCAGCATCACTGTGGGATGCTGACGGCACAGCTGCCGCTGATGGCTTGCCAACCTCGGGATGTTATCGCACATGACCTGCGAGCCCAGGGAGCGCATGTACCTGCACGGGGGGGGGGAAGCATGCTGGCCAGTCCGAGTGTTAAAATGTTTTATAATTAAGTTTTAAAATAATAATAATAATACATTTTATTTTCAGCGCCTTTCAAAACACCCAAGGTCACTTAACACAGTAAATTACAAATACATGAATAAAAGACATAATAAAATGTAACTAATTTCATTAAAATAAATGTTTTAAAAAGCATTTTAAAATACTTGCACTCATATTCATTGCTTGTCTTAGATCTACAGGTTTAGTGCTGCAAGCAGCGTTTATGTTTAAATGTAGGGGAGACCGCAGATGATTGTAACATAGGTTAGCTGTAACAGTCTTTCTCAAATCAGGAGTGAGGTAGAAATCACATGACTCACTCTGCACATGCTCAGTTTAGTCTTTATTTCACATGTGAAGAAGGACCCTGTAACAGACACACTCAGATTTGTAAGGAAAAGGGAATTTTGAGGCAAGAAAGTATTTTTGAGTTTTAAATTAATTTTTATTTGAATTTATTTTGTGACAGCACTGCAAGCTTTATACTTACATTATTCAAACTTAAATAATTTTAAGCATGTAAATATCTTTTATACAAGTTGTGAGAGCTAATGTAGCTTCTCCATGGCTGCCACGGTCTGGGATAGTCGTAATGGTCTTTCTCCAGCTGCCCATCCGGCCGCTTCTCAAGCCCAGGAAACTTCTGCATTGTGTGTGTGGAGCATTTCAAGGTCAAAGGAGAATTCGGTAAAATGCAGAGACCAGGGGTGTGGAACCTGATCCATGGAGAGCCCGTGTGTAACCGTGGCTTTTTGGGATAAATCATTTACATTTACATTTACAGCATTTGGCAGACGCCCTTACCCAGAGCGACTTACATAAGTGCTTTAAGACTCTGCTATGAATTTTCCTCAATACTAGCTCAGTCGAACCAAGGCTATGAATACAAGCGTACTTTTTTTTTACGTACTTCCTTTTTTTTTTTTTTTGTATTTATGAAAATCTGTGACTGCATCAAAACACTAAAAATGCTGAACATCTTGTATTTTGTTTGCTTACTTACTGATAAGGGTTTTTTTTTTTTTTTTTTTGAAGAGCTCAGAATTTAATACCAGAAGTGCTAATTTAGGTATTTCTGGAAAAGGTGTGTCTTAAGTCGTCTTTTGAAGACATTAAGTGACTCAGCTGTTCGGACATCAAGGGGGAGTTCATTCCACCAACTTGGTGTCAGAACAGAGAAGAGCTGAGGGATGTGTCTTCCTTGTGCCTTGAGGGGAGGTGGGACCAGTCGAGCAGTCAATAATAAATGAGTAGTTCTCAGCTCCAGTCCTGAGGACACCCTATTATTGGCCTGAGAAGCCATTGCAAAAACCCACAGCAGCCCTCTGTGGATCAGGTCCCCCACCCCTGGCATAGACTGTCCAAGGTGGGTTATGAAGCCTGTAGACCAGCAGGAGTTCGATACACCTGTCAGCAGTGTGATTCTGATGGTGACTAACATCACACACACTACAAATAAATAATAATGATAATAATCTTACATCATTTATAATGTCACATTTAACCCAGGGCTATGTTACAACTATGGAGTTGACTATGACTATGGAGTAAAATGTAATATTTCACTCAGTGTGTCAGTACATAACCAGCTAAACCATTCATTGTCCGTTTGTGACAGAGATAAAACCCGTAGCGTTTAATAGACGATGATGTAGTTTTTCTTCTTAGTCAAATTTTGA
The DNA here is from genome assembly GCA_026779605.1 of Mormyrus hasselquistii. Lineage (NCBI taxonomy): Eukaryota > Metazoa > Chordata > Actinopteri > Osteoglossiformes > Mormyridae > Mormyrus > Mormyrus hasselquistii. The sequence continues at coordinate 31,707,158 of JAODKE010000068.1, forward strand.
ATGAGATTTCTTAAAAGAGCTCCGAGGTACAGTCAAAAATGTAAGTAGAATTAAAAAAAAAAAAAACGTTACAACCATCCCCAGTATCCCGTATACTTAAAGGTGCAGGAATCGTTGCCTTTATGACAAATCCTAAGCTTGATCACCACTTCAACTGAATATTGCTGAACGCAGCTAACTTCTACTGAAGCAAAGAAGTTTTAGACTCACCACCAAGACGCAGCGATCCCCGGAGTGAAGCAGCAAATGAGCACCGGCAGGTAAACGCGGATCCGGCTGGGCAGCGCGTCCATGCCCCACGGAGCTATGTAGCGTTAAAACGCATTAAAGCCAAAATCCCTACGCCCTTATGAAAAGTGGAGATGCCGTGAAGATGGAGAGGGGCATCGCAGACATCTGCTCACATGAAGTGTGTCTGCCGGTACCTGCCCAGGGTCTGATATGTTGGGGCGGCGCCTTGAAGCGCATCCGTACCTCGCCTGGAAAGCGGCCAGACCATGGGCAGATACCTCCAGACAGGCTTTACCGTAGTAATCGGTCGCTAACCTTAAATCAGATGATATATGAGGAAATATGGCTGTATGATCGCAGCCTTTTCACCCGTAAGACCGTAACGTCTCCCCTCATCTGTCCCACCTTTGATCTCCATTTAGCGGTTTAATACAGGGTTGCTCTTTCTTCTTGGATCCGGTTAATTATCTAATCAGATTTCAAGGATCATCGCGGTGGATGAAAAGGTTACAGCGCTCCCATACATTTGCTTCGAGGGGAATCGTTATTACTTTACACAAAAGTAATTAATTAACTCTATATTAATAGTAAAATAACTTTTTAGTAGTCTAATATGGCTATGAATAAATACTGAACCGTACGTTCAGTGTTTATACGTGCTATTACAGGTTACGTTTTAGCAAGGACATGGGGCTCGTGTGAGTGGACTCGCGGTTAAGTATAGTCTTGGTTGTACCTGTAGTGGCTGTTAGCTGATTACCAGACTATGCATCCATCCATCCATCATCCCCCGCTTATCCGAAGTCGGGTCGGGGGGGCAGCAGTCTCAGCAGGGAAACCCAGACTTCCTTCTCCCTGGCCACTTCTTCCAGCTCCTCTGGGGGAATCCCGAGGTGTTCCCAGGCCAGCCGAGTGACATAGTCCCTCCAGCGTGTCCTGGGTCTTCCTCGGGGCCTCCTCCCAGTGGGACATGCCCAGAACACCTCACCAGGGAGGCATCCAGGAGGCATCCTAAGCAGATGCCCGAGCCACCTCATCTGACTCCTTTCAATGCGGAGGAGCAGCGGCTCTACTCTGAGTCCCTCCCGAATGACTGCGCTCCTCACCCTATTTCTAAGGGAGAGCCCAGTCACCCTGCGGAGGAACCTCATTTCGGCCACTTGTACCCACGATCTCGTTCTTTTGGTCACTACCCACAGCTCATGACCATAGGCGAGGGTAGGAACGTAGATCGACTGGTAAATCGAGAGCTTTGCCTTTTGACTCAGCTCTTTCTTCACCATGACAGACCGATGTAGCGCCCGCATCACTGCTGACGCCACACCGATCCGCCTGTCGACCTCGCGCTCCATCTTCCGCTCACTCGTGAACAAGACCCCGAGATACTTAAACTCCTCCACTTGGCGGAGGACCCCATCCCCGACCTGGAGAGAGCATACTACCCTTTTCCGGCTGAGGATCATGGTTTCGGATTTGGAGGTGCTGATTCTCATCCCAGTCGCTTCATACTCGGCTGCGAGCTGTCCAAGCGAGAGCCGTTGGTCATGTTCTGATGAAGCCAACAGGATCACATCATCCGCAAAAAGCAGAAACCTAATCCTGAGGTCACCAAGCTGGACACCGTCAACACCCTGGCTGCTTCTAGAAATTCTGTCCATATAAGCTATGAACAGAATCGGTGACAAAGGGCAGCCCTGGTGGAGTCCAACCCTCACCGGAAACGAGTCTGACTTATTGCCGCCCATGCGAACCAGATTCTGGCACTGGTCATATAGGGACCGAACAGCCCTTAAAAGGAAGCCCGGCACCCCATACTCCCGGAGCACCCCCCACAGGACTACCTGAGGGACACGGTCGAATGCCCTCTCCAAGTCCACAAAATACATGTAGACTGGTTGGGAAAACTCCCATGAACCCTTGAAAACCCTGCAGGGAGTATAGAGCTTGTCCACTGTTCCACGGCCAGGGTGAAAACCACAATGTTCCTCCTGGATCCAAGGTTCGACAATCCGGCGGACCCTCCTCTCCAGAACCCCCAAATAGACCTTACCCGGGAGGCTGAGGAGTGTGATCCCCCTGTAGTATCTCGGGGCAGATCTCATCCACCCCCGGGGCCCAGCCACTGAGGTGCTTTTTAACCACCTCAGCGACCTCCGCCCCAGAGATAGGGGAGTCTACACTCCTCTTCCACATTGGAAGGCGTGTTGGTGGGACTGAGGAGGTCCTTGAAGTACTCCCTCCGACCCAAAACGTCCCGAGTTGAGGTCAGCAGCACCCCATCCCTACCATATACAGTGTTGATGTTGTACCGCTTTCCCGCGTGGAGCCGCTGGATGGTGGACCAGAATCGCCTCGAAGCCGTCAGGAAGTCGTTTTCCATGGCCTCACCAAGCTCCTCCCACACCCGGGTTTTTGCCTCAGCGACCGCCGAAGCCGCAGCCCGCTTGGCCTGCCGGTAGCCGTCAGCTGCCTCTGGAGTCCAACAGGCTAAAAACGCCCGATAGGACTCCTTCTTCAGCTTGACGGCATCCCTCACTGCTGGTGTCCACCAGGAAATTGCTGCCGCGACAAGCACCAACCACTTTACGGCCACAGCTCCGGTCAGCCGCCTCCACAATGGAGGCATGGAACATGACCCATTCGGACTCAATGTCCCCCACCTCCCCCGCCACACGGGACAAGTTCTGCCGGAGGTAGGAGTTGGTACTCCTCCGGACAGGGGATTCCGCCAGACGTTCCCAGCACTTGCATCTATTTGATAAACTTCAGTGATTTTTCCTGAACCCTTGAGCTGATTGAGTCTTCAACCAGCTGCTCAAGGTCCATTTTGATACAAAATAAATCCATTTTCCCCTTGGGCTTACAAAGCACAACCATGAGCTTCCCGTTGTATCGCTGTCCTTTGCGCTGAGGGTGAATTAAGGAAATACTAATTAAGGAAAACGTTAATTTACCATCAGTATGTTTACACACAGTAAAATAGGTGAGACTGGTGGCCTGTACTCCGAAGTGGGGTTACTAGCTTATCGGTGTAGCTTGCTGGATTTACGGTACCACGGTTTAAATGGACTTCATATCCATTCACTTACATTTTGCTCTGAATACCTTAAATCCGACAAGTTACCCCGATAAACCAGTAACCCCGCTTTGTAGTACAGGCCATGGGTGGGTGGGTGCGGGAGGGAGAGTGTTAAGGGAGAGTCTGACTTACTTCGGCAAGTCTGGCTCATTTAAGTGGGAGTCCCGTTCCATCAGCGTGTCTTAAATGAATCCCCACTGAGCTACCATGCTTGGCATTGCTCCGGACCAGTGGCCTGTACAGTACTATGAAGCACCCCTACAATAGGCCTGACCATGCCCCTGATGCACACTGTTATTCACTTATTAAAACTGGTGCACAGTTGTGCATTTGTTCAGTTATTTTATGATCTTTGATTTTAGTTGGGATTAACATACATTGTAACCATATGGATACATACCCACAAATTTTGTTGAATTTTTTGACATAATTTATAATGGTACATTTAACCCAGGACTATGATACAGTACAACTGTCACTATGGGGTAAATTGTAACATTCAATGTGTTTGAGGCTTAACCATTCAGTCTGTTTGTGATACAGACACTTGTACCGTCTAATTTTAACTTTGCATAAAATTTTGAATGTGGTTCCATAGAATGGCAATTTCTGCGGTGTTCTCCAGTTAAAGCTGCAGACTCACCAGGACAATGTACTGGATAAGCAGGTATGGAAGATGGCTGGAAACTCAGTGGGCATGAAAGCTGAGGACATCCTGAAGGCAATCACACCCATCTTTACTGATAAGCCAGAGCCCTTCCAACAGGACTCAAAAGTATGACTCCTGTAATAGAAGATCCCTAATATGCTTGACTGTGTGAGGAGGTCAATTAAGTAGAGTCACTCATGGTATAGGGCTCTTTTGACATGTTTTTAGCAAAAAGGAAATATTCATGTTTCCTTTTTTGCTGTTAAGTGGTTCATTTTGTACTCACAAAAATGGGTCAAGATGGTAGTTAGATTTTAGTTACACTGTACCAGCACATGTATTTACATTTTAGGTGCCAAAATTTCAAAACAATACAAGCCAAAAAAAAGAGTGAAATTTCCATATATAAAATATACTTCAATGATATATGCCCCAGTGAGACGTATTTCCCATTTACCCAGGCAAAGTGTATCTCCGTGTGAATATTTTAGTTTTTCTTTTACAAAAGGTTCACTGCTGAAAGTATTCCTGTATTTGCAGTTTTATCACATCTTTTTCACTTTGAAACAAGTGAATTTATTTTACAAAATTATGATGTTTTTTTTTCTTGTACAAATAATACCATGGACACTAAAGTAAAAAGTCCCTATTTGCTAATTTGGCTATAGTCTATAATATAACCCTGCCCCATTGATCTCATTAACTAATAACATTGGAACAGTGAAACATGATTTAAAGGCCACTCTGGTATCACCGGAAAGCATTTTACCCAAACAGCCAAAGTGTTTCATTTACAAAAGCCAAGTACCCTCGCGTTTAAGCGAGTCGTGGTCCCCAAGTACATAAAGCAACAATACTGAACAATGATCGTTACAGAACAGAGACAGCACAGCTGTGCTTCTGCACACGTTAAACAAACTGGGGGTCTAGGTGCCACTGTTGGCGTTTTCATGCAGGATCCATATCTCCTCATTTGATCGGTCATTGCCATCGCTGGTTGGTATCTGCCTGATTCTGCTGCTGGCTCGGGGGACGCCCTGGGCCCTGGGGACGCCCTGGGTCCTGGGAATGCCCTGTGTCCTGGGGACGCCCTGTGTCCTGGGGACGCCCTGTGTCCTGGGGACGCCTTGCATCCGCTGTGTGCCTCTGCTGCCGGGAACGGGTAGCTGTGATTTGGGCCTCATCATGCGACTCTCACTGGAGGCGGGTTTGCTGGAGATGGTTCTGTCTGGGTGAGACCTGCCAGCCTGTCAGAGAGTGAAAATGGAAGCATTTCTGTTCAAGCTTCATCCTAACTATGTGTACAGGACGTGAAAGTAGAGACTGTCCTACAGTTATATCAGTAGACAGTACAATAGGGTGGATCTTTGGCATTAGTGCATTAGGATGGATGGATGGATGGATGGATGTAGACATCAGTAAATATTTAAATACAAACACGCTGCGAGGTTTCGGTTTTAGCATGTGGGGCCTTGTTCTCCTGCAACAAGTCTCACCCGCTGGTTCTGAGCCTGGACGGCTTTTTCCTTTTTCGTTTGTCCAACAGGAAACATGATGAGATCATCTCTGGAGCGAGTTATCTGAAACAGTTTCCATAGCATCAGGCTCTTCATTTTACTTTAGGGTTATTATTATTATTATTATTATTATTATGAAGTGGCTGTGTTTTTAGTCAGCCAGACCTAAGCAGAAGCATACAGATCTGTCTCAGATGGCCTACACAAAGCACAACTGAAGCTGCAGATGATGCCGGAAATGACATCACCTTGCGGATGTCTGGCTCAGACCGGCTGGAGCACAGAGAGCGCAGTTCCTGCATCAGGTCAGACTCATCGTCAGAATCCATGCAGAGCAGTACTGGCCCATCCAAGCCCCTGTGGAGACGTATTCACACCAACAAGTGGTCAGGCACGTTGTCCTCGCAGATGATGCCCTTTGCTGCCACCTAGTGGCCAAATTATGATACTGAAGAGCCTTGGTTCGCCACCTCACCTGCTCATCCTGCCCAAGCAGACATCTGAGCCACACATGGGACCTGCGGGGCAGCAGACACACATGACCCCCATTCCACGGTGGAACACAGACACACAAGCTCAGGTCCTCAGAGGAATGCGAGGCTGCCCACGTGCCATCTCCCCTCACCATCTCGGAGAGTTGTGTTGCTCCGCCAGGATCCTCCTCTTCTACGTGGGCCGGTGCGGACCTTCCTCCAGGCTGGGCCATCTGGGTCCCTGCGTGCCCTGCTGCTGAGGGGGCCGTGTGGCAGCAGCAGTGAGACGCCATCCCCCCCGTGGAAGGCAGGCAAGTACTTATCTATTTCTGAGGGGATAAGGAATCACACCAGAACCTTCTTATACTCCTTACTGTTGCTCTAAGGGCATCATGATTGTTAGTAGCATGTAGCCACCAGCAGGGGGCGTACCTGTCCTGGGCAGGGGGCAGGACTGGAGGACGGCCTTGTTGACTAAGATGCTGAGAGCAGCCTTAACCACGGCCTGCTGGCCTGGACTCAGCTTGGGACTGCGTGGCAGGTGGCGCTGTGGGGATCTGCTCACAGTCACCCTGGAGACGATAGTGTCTTCCACGCGGGGGACGATAACCATGTTCCAGAGCCTGGACAACCACCTGGGACAGGCGACCCGTCTTTCAGAATGATCAGCTAAAACTCGTGGGCAGTGGTGGCTTAATGGTCAGGGACAGGCACTTGTAATTGAAACATTGCTGGTTCCAATCCCTGACCAGCAAGGCACCACTGAGGTACCCTGAGCAAGGTACCACCCCCAAGCACTGCTCCCCGGGTGCTGAATTAGCTGCCCCCTGCTGTGTCACGATGTCCCATATGGGTTAAATGCTGAGGACACATTTTGTTGTTGTGCTGTGGTGTGTGAACAATGACCACTGATCTGTAAATTCACATGATTTCATTTGGGCTCCATTTTTTCCTCCCATTTATGGCTCACCCGATGATGGCAGATGTTTCCTTTGGCAGCACCGGACAGGAGAAGAACATGTGTGGCCCTATGAGAGCCTCGGGGGTTCCAAGCCGGGCCAGACAGCCATTCAGCTGCTGCCACACAGAGCAGATCCAGGCCAGACTCCTCCACAATGGGTCGGATGGTGGCAGAACATTGCCCTGCAGCTGGAGAGGACGGTAGCACTGAATGAGGTGCGATGGCACTGCAGCCCTGCAACAGAGCGCCCCCCAGTGGTGAGATGCTGACCTTGTGCAGGAGCTTCCTGCGCAGGTGACGTCCCAGAAGGCCACAGAGCGGCTCAGAGTCCCAGCGCAGCTGCACCCAGCGAAAATGCTGCTGCAGGAGCAACTCAGGTCCGTGGAGGCGAGGCTTAGACAGTGTACCAATCAGGAAGCTTCCTTCCAGGAAGTGGTGCTGGCCATCTGGAGCTGGGGGGAGGCAGTAAAGAGAATGTAAATACTGAGACATATAAACATTGTAGCTGGCACCATCCATTGCTGTGGATCACATGACCTAAGCTTGGTACGTGGTCACTTTTAGTTTGATGCAGAGAAACACACGAGAGTGTGAAAGGTATGAAATTCAACAGCTGGTCAAACAGGTATGCAGGGTAAGGAAAACTAGATTACATTGTTTGTATATGGTTATAAATACAGAGCACACAGGTGTAGCTAATGAGTGTTGATGTACCGGTGCTCAGGCCTCACTGTAGGGTATGTTCAGTAATCCTAACCCTCACCTTACAGTGCTTAAGAGCACACAGGAGTAGCTAATGAGTGTTGATGTGCCGGTGCTCAGGCCTCACCATGAGACAGGGTCAGAGGGTAGGCATGTCCCCGGTTCCCCAGGCCTTCACATAGGTCACCCAGTAGTTCCCACAAAGAGCCAGCCCTCTCCAGACCCTCCAGCAGAACCAGAATGCAGTGGCCAGGGCCAGGTTCACCATTCGGGACCAGGAAGCCTGTGACGACCATGGTGAAACGTAGTGACATGTGGTCACCACTTCTGCATTGTTTCCATTCCTTTTTTATTATTGTGCACTTCAGTTTTAACCTTCATATTTGCTACACACTAATGCGTAATTACTTGAAGAGACTATTCTGTTGCTTAAAGCTATTAAAATCTATTAAACAACCATTTAATCCAAATGTCTTCATAACCATAATGTTACATTCATCGATCATGCATATAGTGCATGGCTTTGTTCCACCCTCTACATGAATCTGCAGTTTGTCAAAGCCAGTTGTAATGTTTTCCAGGTAACTATGCCACTGTCCCTTAAAGCTATTGGCAGCACTCATGCATCATGAGAACTCACCACAATTAAGGAAGGTCTGCAGAAGCTGCTCCCTGGTCAGACTCTGGTCCACATGCACTGGGACGAGGCTGCAAGTCATCCCTGCTGCCTCCTGCTTGCTCTGCCGAGGGTGGGGGTGGGGGTGGGGGGGTCAGGGTGAGCTGTGCCGGCATGTACAGGATAGCGGCGAGCATCCAAACGGGCTGCCCTACTCCCCCCTACCTTCACACAGAGGGCAACCAGTTGGGCCACGTAGTCCTGACAGCTGCCCTCGGACCCGTGGAAGATGACGGTCCCGTACTGCTCCACCTGGGGAACCGGGAAGGGGCAGTCAGAAAGCCAAGCCAGGGCACAGGCATTGAGGGTTATGCATCAAGGGCTGCACTCAGGGTTATGCATCCAGGACACACCAAGGGCCATGCATTGAGGGCTGTGTGGAGGGCTCACACAGAGGGCTACACAATAAGAGCACACACCAATGGCAATGCGTCGACATGGAGTCTTGTTTTTCAGCTAACCTGAGAGTAGATTAGCATATGCATAAAAATACCACGACCCCAAAGGCCCAGTTCTACTGTGTTACAGGATGTAGGTATAAAGGCAGCCACGAGAGGACAGAGCAAGATGATTCCAAGTTAAAATGACTAATTACTGATCGTCACTTCCACATGAAACACTGAAGTTATGAAGACATTACAGCCAAAGATTCACTGAGCAGTTTAACATACTGATTCAGAGTGTAGCATCATTCAAAAGAACAGAAAGAGAGTCAACCCCTACCAGCCTGACGAAGTTCTGCAGCAGGTTCTGGGGGATCAGCGACTCATATGTGAGTTCGTCCAGACACGACTCTGAGAGCCCTGCGATGGCAGCGAGAAAGCAAGGGAGAGGAGCTGACAGGCAGAATAGGTACGCGGGGATCCCTCCACACACACACACACACACACACACACACACACACACACAGTCAGGCCAGAGTATTCACCACAGGTCAGAGATTGCACGATAGCTCAGAGATCTCACCTTTCCATCTGATAGTGGCTCGCTGACTGTGTGGCTTTCGGACCAGGTCCCAGGGAGACTGAGGGAGCTCCTGACCCAGGAACCAGATGGCCTCACCTTCAGACAGGAGAACCAGAGACATGGCAGTGATCTTCAGTGACAATTCCAGATTTCATCTTCACTAACACTTTGAAGTTCCCATTGTCCATATTCTTCACAAGATTTCTAATACCGATAAACTCCAGTGCTTCACAACAGCAGGATTACTCCATACATGACACAACAACATGTAGGAGAAGAAGGTGGCGCAGGAGGTAGTGCTAGCGTTTGGCATATTTTGTAAAGCGCTTTAAGGAAAAAGCGCTATATAAATGCAGTCCATTTACATCCATCCATCCCCAGAGTAGGTATCCTGATTCCAGATACGCATACACCTTGGACACAAGTGTGTGGCAGGGCAGAAACATACACGCTGACATACAATCAGACGATGTGAGAAGTTACTGCACCTTTACTGCTAAGTTTACACTACTCAAGTCGTCAGATCACTGTACTGTTCACACCACACAACTTGTTGACTTGTAATCGGGGGTATTAAAATATCGTGGTTTACACACTGGTCACACACTACAAAGAATCTCCGGTGAGTCTGTCTGGTCTTCAAACTACAGTTTGTCACAAAAACACACGTGAGAAGTGACTTGGGGAAATGAAGATACTCTGATTAGTCTCAACACAATACAAATTGCTAAAAACACTTTAATCAAATGACAACAGATTTGCGGCATGTTTGTAAATGTCGAGCATATTAATTCTTGTATATGTAGGACTTTCGGGAAACACCATTACATACCTTGTGACTTTAGTGGTAAATATGAGCCAAGGCCCAGGGCTCTCTCACCCACGAGCAGCGAGTGAATGTGGTCCAAGCCGAGGCCCAGGGCTCTCTCACCTACGAGCACTGAGTGGATGCTGTCTAAGCCTAGGCCCAGTAAGTATATGCGGTCCAAGCCGAGGCCCAGGGCTCTCTCACCTACGATCCCCGAGAGAATTTGGTCCAAGCTGAGGCCCAGGGCTCTCTCACCTACAAGCACCGAGTGCATGCGGTCCAAGCCGAGGCCCAGGGCTCTCTCACCTACCAGCACTGAGTGAATGTGGTCCAACCCGAGGACCATGGGTCTCTCTCACCCACGAGCAGTGAGTGAATGTGGTCCAAGCCGTGGCCCAGGGCTCTCTCACCTACGAGCACTGAGTGGATGCTGTCTAAGCCTAGGCCCAGTAAGCATATGTGGTTCAAGCCGAGGCCCAGGGCTCTCTCACCTACAAGCACTGAGTGGATGCTGTCTAAGCCTAGGCCCAGTAAGCATATGCGGTCCAAGCCGAGGCCCAGGGCTCTCTCACCTACGAGCACTGAGTGGATGCTGTCTAAGCCTAGGCCCAGTAAGTATATGCGGTCCAAGCCGAGGCCCAGGGCTCTCTCACCTACAATCACCGAGTGAATTTGGTCCAAGCTGAGGCCCAGGGTTCTCTCACCTATGAGCACCGAATGGATGCTGTCTAAGCCTATGCCCAGTGAGTGTATGCGGTCCAAGCCGAGGCCCAGGGCTCTCTCACCTACGAGCACTGAGTGGATGCTGTCCAAGCCAAGGCCCAGGGCGCTCTCTGCACTGCTATCTTCCTCCGGCAACTCCCAGCCGCCGCACAGCACACGTAGGTGTGACGTCACGGTCCGCGTTATACTTCCTGAGAATTCTGCCCAGCTGGTATGCCGGTTCACTGTGAGGATGCCCAGTGTGGGGCCACTGTCGGCATCCTCTAGCATGCAAAGCTGCTCTTCCCAGCCCTGCTGGACCTGAACCAGGACTTTGTAAGACCCTGTAGATGGGAGCAGGGGTCTGGAGTGGGTCACGGCCATCAGGGTCAAGGATACGGTCATCACACATAGTACAGAGACAGTCAACAGGGTCAAGGATACAGTCATCACACATAGTACAGAGACAGTCAACAGGGTCAAGGATACGGTCATCACACATAGTACAGAGACAGTCAACAGGGTCAAGGATACAGTCATCACACATAGTACAGAGACAGTCAACAGGGTCAAGGATACAGTCATCACACATATCACAGAGATAGTCATCAGGGACAAAGAGACAGTCATCATACAGTCATTAGCGGCACGGTTGCAGTCATCACACATAGCACAAAGACAGTCAGGGGTATGAATATGGTCATCACACACGGAACAGAGATAGCCATCACCTATAGCAGATAGAAGGACCATTATCACGGGTACAGACAGCTGACACCGACAGCATACATGTATCATTCATAGCCTCCTGCACCGTCTCTTCACTAACCCAGATTCTCCAGCAGCTCCTTGCAGTCGTCGGTGGCCACGTCATGGACAGTCCGGTAGCAGCGGTCCTGCTTTGTGATGTCCTGCTCACTATGGCTACACAGTACCTCAAGGCAGTCCTGCAGAACGCACAGAGCTATCCTTGCTCACTCCTCCTCTGATCCAGGTCCACGCTAGAACATTCTGTGTTAGTTTACTTACAGAGTACTTCACTGTATCACAGGCAGTTCTCAACGGACGTAAGTAATCCACTTGACAAACCCTTATGCAATAAAATTTTCATGCCAGATTGACCCTGCCATGCAATTCAAGATACCTTACAGCAAAAAACACATTAAACAGACAAATACTCCTCTCAGTATGTACTGAAGAACACACATAAAATAAATGAAAATGTAAAGGGCAAATTCCCCTTACAGGCGCAAGTCGCCATTCTGCATTAATATTTCCTTAAACACACATAATTATCACACGTAATTTTTGTAAAAAGTTGGTTGCATGTCTGTCAGGAGTTGCTTACTCTTGGCTAAGGAGTTCAGAACACCTGCAGCTACAGAAGCGATGGCATCCTACCTCTCGAGTTCAGAACACCTGCAGCTACAGAAGCGATGGCATCCTACCTCTCGAGTTTAGAATACCTGCACCTATAGCGGTACCGGAGTCTTGACTCTCAACACAGATGCGCACCTTGAAACCTTTGGATGCGGCGATGTGGGCCGCAGTCCAGCCGTCCCGGTCCGCGTGGTTGAGCAGGGCAGCAGGTAGGGCGGTTCCAGGGGCTGGGTGCTGCATAAGGAGCTCCAGGACGCCCACGTGCCCCAAGCTGACTGCCGCATGCAGCATGGTGCAGCCATCCTGCAAAGTGCAGATGTGGAGGCACTTTACTGCCAGCAGCTATGCTTTGTCATGGAAAATGATCTCCGACATTTTGCTGAACCCCTTCTGGAAACGCAGAGCCACTTTATGATATCATGACCAAATGAACACTAATAAGATGATGCCAAGCCAAGAGTGTGCTGGCCCATTGACACGGAAAGACAAACGCTGTGGGTCCACAAAAGACGTGAGATGAAAATGTACTGTGAGGGCTTTCTGGGGGATCTGGGTGTGCCCAGAACGCACCTCAGTCACTGCCGTATAGTCGGCTCCAGCATCCAGCAGAACCCGCACACAATCGCCATTTCCAGCTCTGCAGGCCAGAAACAGGGGTGTCTGCCCACTTGCTGCGGCCCGGTTCATATCAATATGGGGAACCAACAGCTCCACACACCTGGACACATGAAGGAGGAGCACGTCGGCAGCAGAAGACATCAGGGAATGTCTCATATGAGCTCAATGTATGTTTAGCATTGAGCAAAGTCTGTGACGAGGTTCAGAACGAGCCCCGATGACACCAATTCAACTGCAATTCAGTAAAAATTTTTATAGCGCCTTGCGTGGCGATCTATCATTACATGAAGCAGCTGAGGGCTGGATGCCTTCAAGCAAGACGGTGGGGCGCAGAGCTGCATGAGGTCAGTGTGAGCCTAGGCCCCCGATCCCAGAACAGGGGGTACCAAACATAACACCCACCTGGTGTGGCCATTGGAGGCGGCCGCGTGTAATGGGGTAAATCCGTTGTTATGGGGAACATCTGTAGGGACCCCTGCTTTGAGCAGCAGATCGACACAGTCTGAAAGGGGGTGGAGACATCGGTGAACCACAGCAAGCTGCAGCCATTTTACAAGACATTCATACTTTACTGCTTTATCTAGACTCCACATAGAGTTATTCATTTGGATGTAACTCAGACTAATGTGAGACTATATAATGAGAGAATGCAGGTGAATTGGTTTAATGCACTGAAGTGATGCATTTAGCAGAACTCAGCGAGAATAAACACATTTTGGCAGAGCAACAGTAAACTCACAGGGGTGTACGACGCGCAGGGGTGTACATTAGGGAGGGGTGTACGGCGCGCAGGGGTGTACATTAGGGAGGGGACGATACATTTTTTCATTCCGATGCCAATATGACAGATTCCGATACAAGAACTCTTTTTATTCTTATTTATATTTTATATTTAACTACTATATACAAATGAAAATTGTATGCCAAAAATCTTTAATTACGCTACTAGAAACATACATAACCTTCTGTTACACCTTGTTTGTACATCTTGTTTTAAGCGTTTTTGAGGCTTGAATATCTTCCAAGGGAGGATATGCAAGTGGCGAATGCTTAAAATGCCCAGCAATTTTTCTCCCACTGGCAACAGCGTCACTTACACATCATTTCACTTGCAGCCCCTTGTGGATCACGAGATGCAGCAAGTGCTCAATCCAGCTCAAGCTAGCGAGTCCCAAATCATCCACTGCTCTTTTCATGTTACTCGCGTTGTCTCACACAATTTTATTGGGATTTTCCCCTAAATGCTACTCCCAGCATAACCAGACCATCACCCTCTAATCTGATGTTCTTACGCCCGCCTACTGCGAAGGGTTTGCACGTGACATCACAGCAAGTGGAAGTTACTGAGCTCACACCCGATGAGAGCCAGTGTTAGCGTTCGCCTTGAATGCCACAAAAAACACATATAAAATGGTAAAGAGCTTTGTACAAATTGATTTAATACAATTGAAATAGATTTTAACAGATTTAACACAAAATAGGAGCCATCATTTTAGAGACTGCCAAAAACTAAACAAGTAAAGGATGTGGATCGATCAGTCAAAAAGGTCTGCAATGGCGCCGATATTGATCTGGATATTGGATCTGTGTATCTCTAGTATATATCTTATTTGCAGAATCCTGGACACTTTGAACACACCACACCACATTTTGAACTGTGTATTGTTTTGTCTTTTGTGTTACATAACTGAGGTTAGCAGTATGGTAAGCTTACCAATACTCCTGTTGCACACACACCTGAAGCAGCTTGACAGCAGAGTGTGGAGTGTCTCTGTCAGCCACCACTTACCAGCATGACCGCTTTGGGCAGCAGAGAACAAGGCAGATCTCCCGTCTTCATCGTTTGGGTCTTGGTTTAGCAGTGTTGACAGTAGAGTGACGTTTCCCTGGATAGCAGCTTGCAGAAGAAGGGTGAGCCCATTGTCCAGGGGTGAGGGGCCACCATAAGTCGGCAGGGGGGCTACGGGGAGACGCCAGCCTGCAATGTAGAAAGAGTGTGAGGCGTGAGCGGAAGCCCTGCCCCTACAGGCCTGCCGCTGCTCTCCAGCCAGAGAGGGGACGAGTGTGTCCAATGAACCAAGCCCCTGGTCCAGAAGCTTGCAGATACATTATGACCTGCACATCAGCAGGTCAAAGCAGTGTCCTGCCAAGACCTTAACCAGAACTGCTTTTGAGCAGAAATGCTGGACAACCCAGTGAATTTAACTACTTTGTCACACCCGTATGTTGTTCCTGCTATACATTTCCGCAATGGCATCAGGACAAAATAAATTTTGCAAGTCTTAAGGGAACTGTTCTGGCTGAAGAATGCTGGAAGAGCAGGGAGAGTACGTTTTGGTGACAGCCAAACACAAACAGCACATTGAACTATGTCAGGAGAATCAGGCAGGGCCGGTTCAGTGGTAACACACACACACACACCTAGAGACGCCAGCATTACTCATGAGTTGCAAGGAAATAGAAGATAATCTCTTTACGCAAGTGTAAGTCAATGAACAATGCACATTTTTTTGTATAGAAGAGAGCATCTGGTTACACTGTCCTGAACAATGTATGGACGAGGAGCAGAGGATAAACAGCAGGATATATTTACTGACGGTGTAGAAGGGTGAGAAGCAGTGAGGAGGCGAGGCTAAACATGCACAGAGACATGCAGAAGCAGCCAGAGAGTAAAGGTCCACGTGGGACAGCAGAAGGGAGAGAAGTGACCGTGTTAGCATGTAGCATGCAGGATGATGGTGAGGAAGACCGTGGATCCATATCGACCCAACAACGTGTGAGGAAGGCTGCGGTATGGGGAGAAGGAAGCCTCTGGAGGGGTTCCCCATGTGGATGCACCCGAGAGCATCAGCCAGGCAGGCAGGGTGAGGGTGGAGGCAAAGTGTGTCACTGTCACATGGTGCTCGGTGTCACCTCGAGTATTTCAGCCATTTTAAGGTCACAACAAAGTGCCTGATAAAGGGTGCAAAGTCAGTTAGATACAGCAGAGTGGCTGCTGACTGCAGTATCAATCATGGCTGATAATGAGCACAGCGCATAAGACCTGTGCATGACTAACGCGCAGCCTACTCAGCATATACTGTGCAGCTTACATGTAGACTCTTGTACAACCGCCTGTCACTTTACTGCCAACTGCATAATATTTATGGGTATTGATGCTCATGATTTATTGTCTAATAACTATTTATATGCGTGTCCCCTGTTTCAGTTGTGCGGCTGGGCAACCAAGCATTTCACTGCACACTGTACTGAGTATAACTGAGTATGTGACTAATAAAAGCATTAGGAGTTTGACGTGCCTCATGTATAACGAGACCCACGATTGCATGTGATGAGACAACAAATGAACCATAACAATGACAATCAATTATCAGCAGCCAATAGGTGTGTGTAGCACAGACAGAATGTTCCGGAAGTTGGGGACAGCATGCGACAAAAGGCGACAGGAGGGACAGAGCAGCTTCTGGCACCAGCATCAGAGCGTGGTCGGGTTCTGATGGACCCGGAACCCATCTGTAGGCCCAGGCTGGACCAACAAACCCATCACTACACTGGCATTCGCTTAACATCCCTCAGTTAACAGCAGAGCAGGAGGAGCAAAAGCCTCCGAGGAGTGAAAGAAGGAAAGGAGGGAAATCGGCACCTATGTGTGACACCCCAACAGCATCCGACATCTGCCCCATGTCTCCCTGCAACATAGCCAGCTATGAGAGCCAGTGTAAGAGCTTTACCTGAGGCTGCTGCCAGGGGGCGCTCTGTCTCACACGGTCTACAGGATGAGGCACTAATGGGCTTTATGGAGGAGCTACTGGGAGCCACCGCGCCGACGGGGGGACACTCTGCACATGCTCCCTGGTGCGGCCCCCGTGGCTGGGGGGGGCAGGCACCCACCTGAGATGTGGTCAGGGCTGGAACGGGGCCCCCCAGCTCGGGAGCGGGCTTAGGGGCCAGTTGTGAGGTGGTGGCTCTGAGGGGACCTCCCATAGCGGGGGATCGGCTGGCCTCGGGCACCAGCTTAACACACGGCTGAGTGGGTGAGGGGGTTTGAGACAGGCCTGGTTTTTTAGGCGGGATGGGAGGTGGGGTCCCTCGGGGGGTCTTACTGCCAATTTGGGGGTGACCCAGCCGGCCCGGAAAGGGCCCCCCCTCCGAGGTGGAGTGCGGCAGGCCAGGCCGCACGGCACTGGTGGCGGGGGGGCTAGTGAACCGGGACAGAACCTGCGTGACAGTGTTTCGGGCCTGCTGCTTGGCGGCAAGGCTGTCCCGGCTGCTGGGGGACAGGTCCCGGGACGGGGGGCTGCCTGGGGTAGCGCCATTTTGGTCTGGCTCCAATGGGGACGCCTGGAACTTATAGCGAGTGGCCTGGATGCGGGAGCCGACACCCACAGGCGGCGTGGGGGGTGAGCTGGACTGGGCATCGCTCCCGCACGGGCCGTTTTCAGCCAGCAGCGGACGCTGTGTGCCGTGTGACTTCGGGAGACTCAGGCCCGCATAGCCTGAAACAGGGGGCTTGGCAGCTATGGCCAGGGGGGCTGCCGTACTCGCTTCTGCCGGTACCGGCTCCGTCTGGCAAGAGGCGGCCAGGCGGTCCACCGCATCTGTTCCCACAGCAACAGAAGCATAAGCCTTGGGCTCCCTGCCCATGCCCAGATGCTCTAGCTGTCTGCTGAGAGCACTATTCTCCGCTTGTAGCTGGGCGTTATGTTCCTCTTCCCTGGCTAGCCGTGCCTGTAGCTGCCCGCGCTCCGTGTCCATCTCTGAGAGCTGCTCCTCCATCCTGGCCTCCATCCGCTGCACCTTGAGCCGCTCGGCGCTGAGCTCCTCCTGGAGGCACGTGGACATCATGTCATGGCGATGGGCCTCCTCGGCAGTGCGGGCGGCCAGATGTCGGTACTCGCGCACCAGTGTCAGGACCACCAGCTTGTTCTTCTCACGCTCCTCCTTCAGCTGCGCAGACAGCTTTCTGTGCTCCTGCTCGAGGCTCTGCAGCTGCTGCTTCTCCTCCTGCAGCTGAAAAGCAGACGAACAGCGGTGTCAGTGCTGCTGCTATTGCTAGGCAACCGTATCAGCAACATCCACAGCTCTGCACCTACATTCTCTCCCAGCAGCAGGATGCATCCAGATCCATGTGGGGACTAAGAGGAGAGAGCCAAGTTAACTAACCTAGTAAGGTCAGCATTAAACGGAACCGAAACGATGGTTATTAATCAAGGGTTTCTTAACAATAACAGGGGCTAGTACTACTGTAAACGTCCATCTTAAGATGACCATAAGAAACACCACATGGCAGGACTGTCACCATGATGAAGATGTCAGCCATTACTGATGGCCGTAGCAGCATATTGATTCCAGCCAGTGACTACAGTACATGGGCTTGATTATTCTGTTTCTCACTGTGGGAGTAGCAGAGTGAGAGAAACACAGTTACAGGCTGGATCAGTGGCCCCAGATTGCTGCATTTCAGCTCCCATCTGGCAAGTGCATTAGTAGAAGCTAGCTACTCCACCCAAAGGGGAGGCACCACCCAACCATCCAAAGAGGAGGCACCACTCAACCACCCAAAGGGGAGGCACCACCCAACCATCCAAAGAGGAGGCACCACTCAACCACCCAAAGGGGAGGCACCACTCAACCATCCAAAGGGGAAACACCACTCAACCACCTAAAGGGAAGATACCACTCAACCACCTAAAGGGGAGATACCACTCAACCACCTAAAGGGGAGACACCACTCAACCACCTAAAGGGGAGACACCACTCAACCACCTAAAGGGGAGATACCACGGAAACACCTAAAGGGGAGATACCACGGAAACACCTAAAGGGGAGATAGCACCCAGAGGAGAGACACTACCCAAACACCTAAAGGGGAGGCACCACGGATACACCTAAAGGGGAGACACCACTCAACCACCTAAAGGAGAGACACCACTCAACCACCTAAAGGAGATACCACTCAACCATCCAAAGGGGAGGCACCACTCAACCATCCAAAGGGGTGGCACCACGAAAACACCTAAAGGGGAGATACCGCCCAGAGGAGAGACACAACCCAAACAACTAAAGGGGAGATACCACTCAACCACCTAAAGGGGAGACACCACTCAACCACCTAAAGGGAAGATGCCACTCAACCACCCAAAGGGGAGGCACCACCCAACCATCCAAAAGGGAGGCACCACGGAAACACCTAAAGGGGAGATACCACTCAACCAACTAAAGAGGAGATACCACCCAAACACCTAAAGGGGAGACACCACCCAACCACCTAAAGGGGAGATACCACTCAACCAACTAAAGAGGAGATACCACCCAAACACCTAAAGGGGAGATACCACCCAAAGAAGAGACACCACCCAAACACCTAAAGGGGAGACACCACGCAACCACCTAAAGGGGAGACACCACCCAACCACCTAAAGGGGAGGTACTACCCAACCAACCAATAGAGAGGCACCACACAAAGGGGAGACACCACCTCTCTGCCAGTCACACCCCCTGGGGCAAAATCCTGGAGCTCCCTACCTTCCTCTCACGGCTCTCTGCAGCAGCCAGCTGGGCTCCCATGCTCTCCCGCATTCGACGGCACTGACCCATCAGGCTCTCCAACACAGCCATGGGACTGAGACACAGCGCTGGTCGCTCTGTCGGGGCTCCTCCCCGTGCTTCCTCATCCCGCTGCAGGGCTAGGAAGGGGTCTGTCAGGCTCACACAGCCGTACTGCTCCTGGATGAACACCTCCTTTCTGCGGGCCTGTTTGGGGAGGATGCGGGCAGCTCAGAACCAGGCCCAGAACCGGCTTTCAGACAGACAGCAGAGCCCCAGGCACCACAGCAACAGCAGGTAAAAGAGGCAAAAAGACGTTGTGGACGGTACATCTGAGTCAGACGGGGGTTACCAAAAGAGGAACACCCTACGATGTGCTTACATGAGATACTGCAAATGTGTGGTTTTGCACAGCTGGTTTTGTATACAGCAGAAACCCTGCGGCTCATCAGACATGAAACCTGAATGGGGACACACCCCACTGCACATGCTCTTGGGAGTCAGCCCTGGGATTAGTGTCTTCTGTCAGGGAGGGTTATCAGAGCCACAAACATTTGCCGATCTCCAAAAGTGGTCAGAAACCGGCACCTCAACCTCAGTGCGAGAGCACCAACGCCCGCCCCCCCCCCCCCCCCCGCCACCCACGTCCGTCCCGGCGCCCAAGATCGACAGAGAGGCGCCAGAGAGGAGGCCC
>JAODKE010000068.1:31737263-31754761 GCA_026779605.1 Mormyrus hasselquistii
CCACTAAAACACAAATAGCCACCCACCCCACCAACCCCAAAAAACCCACAAAAACACCCCCCCACCCCCCCCCCCCAAAAAAAAAAAAAAAAAAAAAAAAAAAAAACGGCCGATGTTCTGTAAAACATCAACAGACCCCCGCAAAACAACCTGCCAAACAGCAGCCGGTCACAAAGACAATAACTGATCCCACGGAAAAGAACTGATCCCCCCCCCCAAAAAAAAACAAACAAACAAACAAACAAAAAAACAGCAGTCGATCCGCCGCAAGCATCAGCCGATCCGCGCAAACATCAGCCGATCCACGAAAAACAGCAGCCGCACTTCGCAGCATCACCCTCCGGACAAACCGTCGGCGCAGGGACGCGATCGGAAATGTGAAATTAACGCCGATCCAAAACAAAAAGCACTGGCTCCCCTATATAATTCCGATAATGTTTATTAGTAACCCCTTCAAAGTCGCCACAGTATTTCATATGCAATTCACGGAGGAAGGTCTCCAGCGAAATCACTGCGCAGTATCTGTAAGCTGACAGATGCGAGCCACAGACAACCCGGACCGGAACCGGACCCTGTGGCTTCTTACCGGCCGGACGCTTCCGTGCACTGCGGTGGTCAACATGTGAAGCGGCGACTGCGCCCCGGCCGCTCCAGGCGACGCCATCTTCGCACTGCGACGGTGCGGGAATGCAGGGAAGATCAGTCCGGGGACTAGGGGAGGAGAGGAGGAAAGGGGAGGAGAGGAGAAGGGGACGGCCGCCGTTTTAACTGTTCATACGCCGAGCCCCGGCGGTCTGCCGTAAACCCGAGATCAGAACAGCCTTTTCGTCTGGTCCCAAACACCATCCATTCCATTAACTAATCTTCATTAAATGCTGTATGCTATATAACTGCTATATAGTTAGCTGCTATCTGAAGCGACAGCAAGGCAACATTTGCTCGCAAGCATGTAGTTTTCAGTTGCTTCGTACTCGTGTATATTGTCCCCTTGTAATATTTCAGTGCTGTCTGCCCTGTTGTCCCATGATGCGACTGTCTCCTACCCTGCCCCTGTGGCATAATAATTCCAGTGTGTCGATGAAAACGTATGATAATAAAACATTTATTCATGTAAATAAATGTATTATAAATGTTCATAATGTGAAATCCTTAAATCTAAATGATTAATTTTGTGTTACTGCCACATCCTTTAGCACATCTTGCCCTAAAACCCTTACAGATTTGTCGTTAGAGATCCTTTTAAAGAAACTGCACCTTAAGCTAATGTAGAGGTTGGTTTCTTGCTTTTATTGGCATTCTGCATTTTCTGAAGCGCCTCGGTCAGTGTACCTGTCCTTGTACAAATAGCAGTAAAGTTTCTTTTAATTTCATCTGCATTTCAATTAAACTTCCTGAGTTACATTTCAGTAATTGCCTGGACCCACTGTGTGATGCATAACGGAGGACCGGAATTTCCCAGGATCCCATTCCCAGCAGCAGCAATACTCACAGCTTTTGCCATGAGCCCCATGGTTAACATCATGGACTGAATGGTTGAGATGAAGCTAAATATCACACGTCCTCTGCAGCCATGATCATCGTCAGTCGTTCCAAAAACGTGTAATATAAAGCAGCGACCTTCTCATGTCAGGCGTGGCGTCTGAGCCCACTGAGCCACTCTGCTCATGATAAGAAGGCCCTGCGTGTGCTCACGGTTAACGACCATCCTTACAGCACCTGAGCTGAATTTTGATAGGAACTGAAATCGCCATCCATGATCCCTGTACATGGAAGAAGATGCTGTACAGAACACAGACACAGTGATGACAGAATTCTCTCTGAGCTCCGGCTTTTAAAATGCAGCGTTTAGGTGAGTCTCCTTCTGTTGATCTTCCACTCATCCGGAGAGGTGGGAGCCGTACACTGCCTGGGGTGAATCAGCCTCTTATTCAGCAGCTGAAGTTAAAATAGGCCACTGATCTTGTGAAGCATTTATACCAGGCAGGCCTCGTCATCGCGGCAGACGGAGGACTCCAAACGGCCGACAGTGACCCGCCTCGTCATCGCGGGTCCAAACGGCCGACAGTGACCCGCCTCGTCATCGCGGCAGACGGAGGACTCCAAACGGCCGACAGTGACCCGCCTCGTCATCGCGGGTCCAAACGGCCGACAGTGACCCGCCTCGTCATCGCGGCAGACGGAGGACTCCAAACGGCCGACAGTTACCCGCCTCGTCATCGCGGCAGACGGAGGACTCCAAACGGCCGACAGTGACCCGAATATTGACAATTCACTTCACTTTGCATTGTTACAGCTTCACGCTAAAATCACCTGTCATTGATATATATATGCCCCAGCATTTTATATGATACCCTAGGTCTGAAATACTGTTCTTAGACAACCACAATATATGTCCATTTATTTAGTTCGTTCTTAGAGGACATCATCTGCCTTAAGTGGGGCTACACTATTAAATAAATGTAGCGCAGAGGGGATATTCATGTCCCAGTATATCCCTGTGTATGTTCCAATGTTCTGGAAATTTGGCATTGTGTAAATTAACCACTGTGTGTGACAGTCCAGCAATTTCCTACTGTGTTCGGTTCGGTGCTTGTTTTAGTCCTGGACTGCAATTAAAGAGCAGTTCTCCTCGGCAAGCAAGTCTCCTCGTCCTTCTGTACGCTCACGATGCTTTGGTTCGCTGGCGCTACATGACGGACTAAGCTAGTTACTGCTCTGTGCAAGTCCGATGCTGAAACAATGCAACCTTATAGCCAACTGACACAAAATAGTGTCTGAACACCATGTGAAGTCTATTTAGGGCAATCCAAGTCTACCAAGGTCGGTGTTTTGGGTAGCTAAGCTGTAAATGTAACTAAAATGGTCATTTCAAATTCATGATTCTTGAGTGGCAAAAAGAATCTGTGTGCTGTGATTTCAGAGCGCTACGCTGTCACCCAGGTTGCTGTGCTGTCCAGTTTACACACATCTGTTTAATAAAAGAAAGCAATGCACATCATACGTGAAAATTAAATGAAACATATGTTTTATTGTGCAAGCATTAAAGTGAAGATCAATAAAACCACAAATTTAAAAAGAGATGTGAGCAAACAGTGCATAGATAGATTTTGTTTTGAATATTACGTGCTTACCAGATTGGTATAAAGAGCTGCACAGATGGATAGTTAATAGACAAACAGAAAAACTGTAGAAGAGACAGGCTCACCACTGGGTTCACACTGGGGGGCATAGGAACCGGGGGTGACGTGTAGCCCTTGATATTTAAGGTGGATTCAATCCCTCCCCCCAAAAAATAGACCTTTTTATTTGAATTATTAATTCCCCGGCCCCCATATCAGACTCACAGAAAAACCCAGACGAGAATTCTACGTGTGTTCAGCTTTAAGATTACATCCATTATCATTCTTATTTTTTCCTAAAATAAACTGCTACAGAGTAAAAGCCTATCAGACGTTACCTTACCTGTTTTAGGTCATTTGGCAAAAGATGTTAGAAATTTTAAAAGATGCGTTAACAAACAAACAAACAAACAAACAAAATTCACCATAAAAAATAACGTA
Source organism: Mormyrus hasselquistii (assembly GCA_026779605.1). Taxonomy (NCBI): domain Eukaryota; kingdom Metazoa; phylum Chordata; class Actinopteri; order Osteoglossiformes; family Mormyridae; genus Mormyrus; species Mormyrus hasselquistii. The sequence continues at coordinate 31,740,824 of JAODKE010000068.1, forward strand.
CATGACTTGGAGGAAAATGACTTTTCAACGGATCCCATTTAGATCGAAGAACAGTTCTGCCTAATACATCATCAGGACCAAGCTCCCCTCCATGGAGAACCTCCAGCATAAGCGATGCCTGAAAAGTGCATGCAACATCACTGGAGACGCCTCCTGCTGGAACCACACACTGTGTGTCCCGCTCCAGTATGGAAGGAGGTACAGAAGCCTCCACTCTCACACCAGCAACCTGAGGAACAGTCTCGTGCTGAGGAACAGCACGGTCACCAGCTCTCACACATCTGGCATGACACTCACACCTTCAGACTATCACATCCATGCAAGAAATCTTATGGCAAATCCATATTATTCCATCATAAACCTAAAATTAGCTTTGAAACAGTTGCAAATCTTACAGACTATTTGCAAGGTAATGAAACTGTTACATATATTGAACTGTGTGTGCAGACTTGACTCAAATTAAAAATCACACAAAAACCAGCTGCCAAAATTTGGCAGCCCTGCTACAGCTGTCATCCTGCTTATCTCTCAAGTTGAGTCTCAACACTACTGCTAATCTTCACCACCACCTCATAATTATTTGTTCTTAAGACACTCATTTATTATTTGTGTAATTTGCTTGCACCATGTTTATTTGATTACACACTGTTCTGTCTTTGCACTTTGTCTGTTTTGCAGTATATGCATGTTCGTTTGTGCACTATGTTCTTGCTGCTGTATGCACCAGACCCTGCCAGACACAATACCGTTTGTGGTGTTTCCCGACTGCAGTTCTTCATAAATACCTGTCTCTTAACAGGGATCCTGTAGGTGAGCCCCTTCTGCAATCACTGATGGAGAAAAAGCACCGGTCAGATTCAGCACACCTTAATGAAACAAGCAAGAACACCGAATAAATGATAAAAGTATAAGCTGACAAACACTCATATACGTCATGCCGCTATCTAAACCAAAACAAATCCCTTATCTATCGTACTAAGTGAATAAAAGAATTCTGACTGTATGCATGGGCTGCTTTAATGGGTAAAATAAAGATTAGGGAGCCGGCTTGGGTGACGCAAGGTCATATGACCAGAAACAGTAATAGCGAGTCATGTGACCAGAAGCAGGCGCGGGGAAGCATGTGACCGGAAGCAGCCACGGCGAGTCAGCTGACACTGAGCGCCGCTGTCATTTTGCTGTTGATTCAGTTTCTGTTGGTGGAGTGAGTAGATTTTGGTCGAAACGTAGTATGGCCGGACGGGGTAAATTAATCGCCGTTATCGGCGATGAGGACACTTGTACGGGGTTTTTACTAGGGGGCGTCGGGGAGCTGAATAAGAACCGCAAGCCCAACTTCCTGGTGGTGGAGAAGGACACCAGCATCACCGAGATAGAGGAGACCTTCAAGTGAGTCCGAAAAGAAAACGATCCTCCAGCTACGTTAATTGGCGTATCTTTACGTGCGGTACCAGTTGTGTGCTGTGAGCTTTGCGAGCCATCGTAACTGCAGTTATAAACTGTTCTTTATGGCTGTAATGTCGGTAACGACTGTACCGTCTCCTCTCTGTGCCGAAGGAGAAGTCCCTTCCTCGGAGACAATGCGCAATGTACATTTACGTTTGCGCACTAAAGGTATATCTAGGTTGTAAAGTTGTATAAATCGAAAACAGTAGTTTTACATATCTGTACATATATCTTTTGTAATTTGTGTTTTTTTTTGTCAACCTTTATGCCTACCTCATGTCTGTGTGCTTCTTAACTTATGTGAATTGCTACTGCAACACAAAAAACTCTACTTGGGGATAAATGACCTGAATTTTAAATTCATTGCAATGTGCGTTATCAGCTACCGCGATTGCAGTTCATTATGGCAAATGGAGTCCAACGTGATACCTGTACTCATTGCATGTTTTGAGAAGCTAATACATTCAGAAAATTGCGTTGTGTCTGTGGCGCACCTCCCCAGGAGTTTCCTGGCCCGCGACGACATCGGCATCATCCTCATCAACCAGTTCATAGCTGAGATGATCCGCCATGCAATAGATGGCCACATGCTGTCCATCCCCGCCGTCCTGGAGATCCCGTCCAAGGAGCACCCCTACGATGCCTCCAAGGACTCCATCCTGCGCAGGGCCAAGGGCATGTTCTCCGCAGAGGACTTCCGATAGGGCTTTGCAGGCCGCGGCAGGTTTCCTCTGCCCCCAGTCCCCAGATAGCCGCTTGATTCTGTGTTTTGGTTTTCAGGGTGTCATTTCATGTTGGGAAAGATGGGAGACCTTGTTTTGCACACAGCTATTCACGGTCAGATGTGTAGTTTATATGGCTGTTCTATAGTTAGCATGTTATATTTATGTGTATAATTGTATTTAATATCACTTCACTTTCACAGGGACACTCAAGGGGATGTTATACACTTGGCAGTCAGTAAATTTTGCTCAGTTGCAAATCCCAAGTGGCAGTATGGGATATGGGACTCCATCTCACACATGTTTGACATTTGTGGTACTTTTGGTGCATTAAAAGGAGCTGAATATGGAGAGCAGTAAACTCACTGCAGTCAGGTTTTAATTAAAATGTTTGTGAGTACCTGGAAATCCTGAACTCAAAAATCAGTCAGAATAAACTCTACATAACTGTAGAATTGTGAGTCATGTGATAGTGAGTGAGTCATGTGGCTAGACTGGCCGTGTTTTGAGGAAGCATGTGTGTCTCCTGTGATTAAAAGTGCATACATGTATCAGTGGAGTATTCTAATTTAATCAAGCAACAGAATTCTGTTTTATGTTACAATTTGTAACTGGAATATATTTATATATTACAAAGGATACTTTGTTCTTCGGTGCAGTATGATGAACTGTTGAATCTTCACAGAAATATTTAAATAACATACTAGTGAAACCTGAATTTTATTTCAATCATACTTTTTCTTGTGTGTGACCTTACTGTAAACTGCAATAGTTGTAGTCTTGTAGAACATAAATATGCTGGGTTTATTATGCATTGAGATTTTTTTAAGTAACTTTGAGAGAATCACTGCTTGTGTGAATCACAGCTAATAGTTACTGCCAATGATGAATAAAGGCAGGGACTGTGCATGTAAGCTGGCCATTTCATTTGGAATATATGCAATGGCTGTTTCCAGACTCGTGATAGATGCCATATAATATTCATCATTCAAATTTGCAGTAGAACACATTAATGGATCGGTATCAGATCATAAAGAGAGTGTGTGTGTGGCAGTGGGTTAAGTTAAATGACGTGACATACCAGCCAGTCTAACAAATATCTATAGATGCCAATTTCGAATCATCGAAATAGTTGAGATACAATTTAAATAACCGATACTTTGAAACGTTCGAAACGGCTGGAATCACTATTCTCAAAGCCAGATTTCATGCTTAGCCAGATTTCTTGTCGGGTTTACATTTAGCCCAGACTTTTTGGCAGCATATTTTTTTTAACTGTTTTCAACAGTTGAACAGAAGAGTGATTACAACCTATAAACAATACCCAGGGGGCACAAGAGAAAAATGCAAAGGAGCATTACAGGGACAAACTAACAACCCATATTAAAAGATTCACATAGATGTAATAATTTAACAGCCTTAGTATTTTCTGAAAATTTGAACTCATCTCTTGAAAACTGATAAAACCAACGGGGGTTTAAATCTGCAAACACGTGCTATGCATTTACATGTCTAAGTAACAGTTATATTACCTTGTAAACAGTCTGTAGGGTTTGCAAACTGCCCCAAAGCTTTTAATGTAGCTAATTTTAGGTTTACAAAGGAATAATATAGATTTAAGGTCACGCCAGATGCGCAAGAGCTGCCAACCCTGAAAATGCACGTTTTTATTTGTTTTGTATAAAAAAATAGTGTTACTTTAAACAGTTGTTTAAAAGCGTAAACTTTAACGAACATAAAATCCCCATGTCTATTTTTCCAACATTTTATAGAATACATACTGCGTTTGTAAACTTTTCAGCTGTACGATGTCAGGTGTTACATTCTCTGCTGTTATTGAAGGAGTTTGCTGTTCATTGGTATGCGACACTGAAGGAGACCTTGCGCTTCCCTTCATGACACCAAAGGGCTATGACCATGTGTCGGTTTTTCACGCCCCGGGTCCGAGGGAAGCGGGGACTTGGAAGGACGGGAGCTATAAAGGTAAGACACAGGAGATGCTGAGAACAGAATAAAAGCTCAGTAGGTCGCATGAAAACAACAATACCTGACACAGAATGTCCGGGTATTAAAGGCAGCAGGACAGGCACAGTCACTTAGTCATCTGACTAGGGGAGGTGTGGGATGTGACAGTAACGTAATGTGATGTTTCTTTTCCTGTTCCAATGCCTCCTTTTCAGGGGTGTCTGTAAGGATGGCTGACTTACGTTTTCTCCTTCCATTTTCTCTTGTTTTTTTGTGGTCCCGCTTTGGGGTGAAAACGCATGTCCTGGTAGACTTGCAGGGGGCGATAGGTCTAGCAAAGGAGACACCAGTAGACGAGAGGACTGGCTAGCTTTTGGTAGAGGGGCTACAGAGGAAGAAAAGGACAGATCAGCTTGTACTGGAGGAGCTGTGGAAGAGGAACCAGACTGACCTGGTGACACTGGAGGACCTGTGGAAGAGGAACCAGACTGACCTGGTGGCACTGAAGTAGCAGTGGAAGAGGAACCAGACTGACCTGGTGACACTGGAGGACCTGTGGAAGAGGAACCAGACTGGCCTGGTGGCACTAGAGGACCTGTGGAAGAGGAACCAGACTGGCCTGGTGGCACTAGAGGACCTGTGGAAGAGGAACCAGACTGACCTGGTGGCACTGGAGGTGCTGGCCGACATCCGCCCGGAGTACCTGAAGGATCTGGATGTTGTGGGGCTGTCGTGGCTGACACACCTTCTCAACAGTGTGTGGAGGTCAGGGACAGTGCAGCTGGATTGGCAAACCAGGGTGGTGGTCCCCTTATTTAAGAAGGGGGACTGGAGAGTGTGTTCCAACTACATGGGGATCACACTTCTCAGCCTTCCTGGGAAAGTCTATTCTGGTGTACTGGAGAGGAGGGTGAGATCGAGAGTCAAATCTCAGATTCAGGAGGAACAATATGGGGGGATGAGGATTAGCACCTCTTTGGGTCAGGAAAGATGTACTGCCTCAAGTGGAGGAGTTCAAGTATCTCGGGGTCTTATTCACGAGTGAGGGTAGGTGAGATCGGGAGCTGGATAGACGAATCGGAGCGGCGTCTACGGTTTTGCAGGCGCTTAACCGGTTCGTTGTGGCTAAGAAAGAACTGAGCCGAAAAGCAAAGCTCTCGATCTATTGGTCCATCTTCAGACCCAGGACTCGCTGAGGGATTATATCTCTCGGCTGGCCTGGGAACGCCTCGGTGTGCCCACTGCTCCTTCACAGATGGGTCACATGTAGAGGTCACATTTAGTTGTGGTGCACTGTGCTGTGGTTTATCATCATTATCAATAATAAATAATAAGAAGAAGTCGTAAAAATTGTTAAATACTACTAAATACAAACACAGTCTGGGAGCTCCTCGGGGACAGGGATCTCCGGTGTAGACAGAGCTGCAGGCGGCGCTGGGGCAGGCAGGACAAGCAGGACAGGTGGAGCCGGTGAGAAAGGCAGGACTGCCTTGGGCGAAGCAGGAGCCTTGGAGGGCGGCGCCGGGACAGCGGTCGTAGCTGCAGGCGGCGCCAGGACCTTGGGTGAGGCTGGAGCCTCAGAGGGCGGTATAGCTGCGGGTGGAGCAGGAAGCTCGGGCACCGCAGTGACCGCCACCTCTGGACCAGCAGGGAGTTCAGGCATCAGCTAACACTAAGTAGAATACTACAGTTGCACGATATTTTGAGTTAATGATTTATTGAACCAAGTAAAAATCACACAAATATATACACACACACACACACACACACCCCTCGTTTATCACGGTTAACTAGTTCCAGACTCTACCGCGATAAGTGAATTTCTGCGAAGTAGGATTCTTTATTAATAATCAGAATATTTTCGTAGTTAGAGCATAGAAAAAACCTGTTTACTATCTTCTAAATACGGGTTTTAACATTATTAGAGCCCTCTAGACATGAAATAACACCCTTACTGTTATGATTGCCGGACACGGAAGCAGGAACAGGGAGATGAGGAATCAGGATCGAAGGGTTTATTTGGAATCACTCCAAATGCAGGATAGAGGAACATGTGACATCAAAACGCCAATGACAGACCCGGGGTTACAGACTCTGCTGTGGACTTAAATACACCGGACGAATCAAACTGACAGGAAACAGCTGGTCACAATCGGGGGTTGCACACATGGTTAATAAGGTTGGCGTGGCACACAGGACAATCGTAAAGGCAGGTCATGATAATTACACTCGTATTACGCAACATATTACACAAAATAAGACATATTGGACGTTACAAATATCATATTATTATTATTGTACATTTAATCACGAAGAGCAAAGATGCTTCTGATGTGTAGCGATGTATCATTTTCACTGTCTCATCAACTTTTTAATGAATATACAAAAAACCGCGATAGAGTGAAGCCGCAAAAGTCGAAGCGCAAAGTGACGAGGGACGACTGTGTGTGTGTGTATATGTATATATATGCATTAGTCAAAATGTACGTGTGTGAAATAAGGTGTTCCCCGTTCTCATGGCAGTGGTGACCTGCTTCCGAAGTGACACAAATTATGCTGTTATCCTCATTTCCATCTTATTAAAGTCACTCGCACCATGTTATGCTCATTCATACTGCCGCTAGTCACCAGGACCTTAATGGCGCTCATCGAAGACTCAGCTCTCTGCCTTGGCTGCATCCCATCTCAGACTAAACAAGAAAAGCATCTTCAAACCACCCAGCCAGCATCAAATAGAATATAATAGAATGCATAACAATTAAACTTAAGATTGTGAAAATAAATACAGATTTGTACGTGCTGATCGCAGGGGTGACTACCTCACACACCTTTCCCACAGCACACTGCGAGCATGATACCCTCATTAACACCATTCCTGGTGTACTTGGCAGACATCTCAAACAGCAGAGGGCCTCGTCTAACACCGCCATTATGATCAGCTTTCGCTCCAAAACTCGGCAGTTCGGGAACCCTCACAGTCGCTCACCCTGAGCCGCTCCAACTATGGTCCCGTCCACCTCTGCTTTCAGAGACCTCACATTTTATTCTCAGAACACATCATTAAACACAAATGGGCACAGAGCATGAGCCAGGAAGCTGTGCTGATCTGTGTGAACCTTGAAGCTGTGATCTTCTGCATGAGCCAGGAAGCTGTGATCTTCTGCATGAGCCAGGAAGCAGTGCTGTTGTGCATGAGCCAGGAAGCAGTGCTCTTCTGCCTGAGACGAGAAGCTGTGCTCTTCTGTGTGACCCAGGAAGCTGTGCTCTTGTGCTGGTATTGTGATTCTGCTCTAGTGTTTCCTTTCCACACTTCAGGGGGTCGTTTTGAAAGTCTCAGCGATCACACTCTCCAGAAAGATCCCAGCTCTGAATCGCGACTCACACGACCTGCCGGAAAAGCAGGAACACTCCCAGGAGAGACATGTACGCTTGTCCAAAAATGCTTATAAAACATTAAGATAAAGGCACATTGATTACTTGAGGGTAATACTTGAAAAATGCTCCAAAATTTAAACACTGAGCAATTAGTTTAATCAGTTTGTCCCTCATGAGTTGCCGTAGATGATCTTGGGACAGGCCTCGGGAGCAATGCAGTGCGACTCGTGCTCCAAGAGCCCGGCAGGACACTGGCACCCTGGCACACATGGCTTGAAGCAGTGTGACTCGATAACCCCCAGGGGCACGTCCTTATTGAAGCAGGTCTTCGGACAGGGGGGTCCACACTCATCAAAGACAAAGCCACGGTCCAGAGGGCAGCCTACCGCTGGAGAAGACATGGGACAGGCTCAAGACTCAATCGATCAAAATTATCAGCCAATCAGGTGACCTCACTGAATATGTTTAATGGTCTTCAATCATAATGTCTCTGACTCCAAGCCTGTCGATGACACCGCTTCTAACTGGGCCCAATTCCAGATTTCCAGACTCCCCATGACCCTGACCAGGATAAGAGGTTTCAGAGAATGGATGGATGGATGGATGTACTATGATGAAGGAGCTCAGTGTGTAACCCATGCATCATACAGCTGAAGTTGACAATAATGGGCAGTGGTGGCTTAATACTTGTGACTGAAAGATTGCAGGTTTGAATCCCCGACCAGCAAGGCACCACTGAGGTACCCTGAGCAAGTTACCACCCCAAGCACTGCTGCCCGGGCGCTGAATTAGCTGACCTCTGCTATGTCACATTGGCACATATGGGTTAAATGCAGAGGACACATTTCGTTGTTGTGCGCTGTGTGCTGTTCTGTGGTGTGTCACCTCACCAAGCAGCGCCTGGTCCTTCCCCCCCATATGTAACAGGAGAGGAGAGTGTTGAGCCTACCACACAGCGTGGGGGACCTCCAGCGCAGGAGCACGCCAGCTTGCCGGCATTCAGCGGCATACGCCCCCAGGACGTCACACAGGCACTCCTCCACGTTGGGGCCGCAGGCGCACAGGTCGTACACGCAGGCGGCGTAGAACATCTCAGGAGGCACCAGCCGGTGGCAACGCTCGAACTCGGCCGACTTGAGCACACCACAGCGTGCGTTGGCCGCCTTGCGCGCTGCGTAGCCGGCCTCCTTACAAGGGTCCGTGTTCTGCCCATCATGGCACTGAGACTCTGTGCCATTTCCGCTGAGGACCTGTCAGGTGGGATGTCCATTAACATCACAGGAAATGTTTACAGGTCCTGAGGCACTAGATGCATTTCAGTGTTACACCTCAGATAATCAAACGCATTCCGGGGGCCTCCTGCCCTTTCCGCCTCAGACTTCTGCGCGATCCCCGGGGCATCCTGTGGTTTCCCAACCTTTATACCTCAGACTGCTCCAGGGGTTTCCTGTCTGTTCCTCCTGAGAGCCTCACCTTCCAGCTGTTCCCGAATGCTGCCTCACTCACTGCCACTTGCCCACTCCGGAGCCGCATGTCATCCTGGGGGTAGTTGTTGAAGTTGCCACACAGGCCGCACATGTTGCTCTTGTAGGTTCCCGGGACACTGACCTCTATGTGCCCTCTACTGTTCCACAACACCTGAGAGAGAGAACCCCCCTCCCCAGGATAAGGGGAACGGAAGAAGAAAATGAGGAGAGACTGTCCACACCCTGATAACAGGGGGTCTGCGAAATGACAAGGGCACCTTCATTCCGATGTTAGTGTTCAGCAAGATGGTACTAGTCTTGCGTTCCACGTAGACATAGGGCTCCCTGAGGAATGGCAAGGTCACGGTCTGATCATCAACCTGGGGGAAATAAAGGCCTCAGATGGATTCATTTCTGGCATGCGGCGGCTGGAAGTACAGAACCGGGAGAAAACGGGGCTTCGGGGTCAGTGAGGGCATTACCATGACAACCCAGTTCTGCAGAAGCTGGACCACGATATCAGCGATGAAGACTGTGACTTCTTTAGTCCAAGACACTCCCGTGCGGCCCCGGTCCTCATTGGTGACGTGAATGCTGTGGACCCCCAAATAAACTCTCATAAAGCAGGGTGTGACCACTAAATCCAAAATGTACACACAGGAAGTATCGGACTCGAACCCTGGGCAGATTCGGAATAATGCAGGAAACTTCAAAGTACCGGATGGGCATAGAGGATGGAGACAGTGGATGAATTAAAATAGCTCTTCACCTGAAGTCTCCTCCCTCACAGTCCTCTGCCAGCACATAGGTGCATGTCCCCTGGAAATGAACCATCTTCCCATCAAAGGTGCGGTAGTGAGGATCCCCAAACGCTACGCAGGTCGCTGGCCTTGGGATGCAGTGTGGGCAGCACATTCCGGGGATGAGAGCCGGGGTTTCATCCTGGTGTGCAGGGAGGGGAAGAGGCTAGATCAGCCAGACCAGACCCGGGGATGAAGGGGGAGGCAAATGCACTATGTCATCTGTGGGGAGTCAGCCACTGCAGCCCCCCCCCCCCCACCATCATAGAGACCCTGTTCACCTCTTCACTGTTCACTGCTCTTTCCCATCTCCCCAGTGCCAGACAGACAGACACTCGTTAAGCAGGAGGAAGAGGAGGCTGATGAGGAGACAAGTCTATGCGAAAGCAGCTCCTTCCTGTGGCTGTTTGCCCACAATGCCCAGGGCCACAATCAAGCTGGGATGGGTTACAGACCCGATGCCAGTGAATAAAGGAATGGTGCTGTGTGGGGCATCGCAGACAGCGGGGAACGCACCGTGGCACAGGGTGTAGGTGGGCAGCGCTCCGTCCGGCAGTGCACCTCCCCTGACATGCAGCTGCAGCTTGTGCACTCGTCCACCTGCCAGTGCTCGTTTGACAGGAAGATGGCACCCTGGTAGGTGCAGGAGATTTTGGGGACTGACACAGACAGACACAGACACACACAGACACACACAGACAGGCACAGACAGGCACAGACAGACGACAAACACACACAGGCACATCGACAGTCACAGACGTGAACACAGACAGATATGAAATCAGTTATAAAATCTTTCACAATCTCACACCTGTGCTTCTACAAATGCTCAATTCTCGTGTTTTGGGAATTTACAACTTGTTTTTATATGTGAAGAATCCCTAGAGACCATTTGCATTGAGAGCTCCTGGTTTTAAGCATGGGAGACCCTGAAAATATAAATAAGTCCCTGTTTAAAGTGGTTAAACGTCAAAATAAGCGAAAGCCTTCACCTGCCCATGTTACACAGGGTCACCACACTCCGGCAGCCATGCCCGTACCTTGGCATTCATAGCAGCACTTGCCAGCAGTCTTGACCTTGACAAATCCATCCTGGCAGACAGTGGGGGCGCATTCCTCGATGCTGCACTCAATGTATCCCAGCTGCAGGGGCCGGGAGTGGGAATGTGATGATTAAGCAGCCCGATAGTCACACGACGGGATGGGTCACATGCCAGTGGGGGGGGGGGTTATGGTCTCTGACCGCCACTCACGTTACAGGTGCATGTGACACAGTCGTCCGTGCTGTCTGTCCATCTCACTCCGCTTGCAACACGCCGGTTCTCACTCTCGATGACGCACTCTGCAAGACACGGATCCATCACTTGACAAGATCCGGCTGTCCGGCTTGAACCATTTGTCTCTGTCTCTCTGAGGCAGCCCCTAGAATGTTCTCTCTGTGCCCGGCCTGTATACGGACGTGCTCCGTACCCTGGCAGACAGGGCAGCAGGCGTCGTGAGGGGTGAACTGCTCCGTGGGGGGGCAGCTGAGTGGCAGGCAGCCCCGGTGGGTGCAGGTCCAGGTCAGGTCCTTCCAGGGGGAGACAGGAGTCAGCCGGCCAATCAGAGACAGCAAAGTCCGCCTGGCAAGAGGCAGCCAGATCGGACTCATCGGGGTCAGCGGCACTCTTTCCGATAAGTGAGCGACCAGGACCGGGCTGGGAGCCCTTTGGGTCCACAGAAGAGCATCAGGTCATCCTGCTCGACAAGATGACGGCACACCTGAATTAGACCTGTAGGGGGCATATTGGGTGGAGCGTGGGCAGTGTCCCTTACCTTACAATGGCAGCTGTAGCAAGGGTCATCCGTGGCATGGACCTCACTGCCCACCAGGCTGATGGTGCAGTTACTCAGGGGCTCTGACGGAGGGCACAGTTACTCAGGGGCTCTGACAGAGGGTGTAATTACTCAGGCACTCTGACAGAGGGTGTAATTACTCAGGGGCTCTGACAGAGGGCACAGTTACTCAGAGGCTCTGACAGAGGGTGTAATTACTCAGGGGCTCTGATAGAGGGAGAAAGACCAAAGGACTGTACGCAACATAACAAGCTCAGTACTAACGGGCACAGACAGGACAGCAGAGATCTGGGCCGGAGAAAAGGATGTTGCTCCTGGGACAGTCCACCAGGCTGGGACAGAGCTTTCTGTAACAGTGCAGGTGTTGCATACCATCGGGCAAGACCTGCACACAAAGACACAGTCATTATAACCTGAATTCAATTAATTTTAAAATTGAAATCGACCTTTCTCACACGCAGGACCTGCATGATTGATGTTCTCTTCACCCATAAACATGAAGACATGATTCTTTAAGAGCAGGACAGCCAGAGCTGGAAACACTTTAGTAAAATGTCATAGCATCAGGTCTCTGCACCTCCTCAGGTCATCTTTAGTGAAATGTCATAGCATCAGGTCTCTGCACCTCCTCAGGTCATCCTCTAACTCTGCTCTACTCCCATTCTCCAGAAAAGCTGCCATAAGGAGGACCAGAGGAGTCTCCAAATCTCCATCGACTGTGAAGCACAAGCCTTTGTCCAGCAGGAGTTCAGAGGGTCTGAAGCTCCCCAACATAAATGATGATTCCGTTAACCCCCAGCTCCCTGGGCGCTGCTACGGGTGGCTATCCTTTGCAGACAACTTACTCTACAAAGAGCAATTTGAGAGAGGCGTAAAAGACAATTTCCCCACAGGGATCAATGAAAGTATCAATTATTATTATTATTATTATTATCTCCAACCTCCCCAGCCTCAGATAAAAGGGTCCACATCAGAGTAAGAGATGATTTGAAATGGCTTTCAGGTCAGAGCACAGCAGGAGGGCAGCTAACACCCCTGGGGGTTTGGAGAGCAGAGCAAGTCGGGACACTGTGCCTGTCGCCAGAGGGTCGCAGGTCGAAATCCCAGCCTCGGCAGAGTGATGTCACCACTGGACCCTGGCGCACGGCCCTTCTATCCCCTTAGCACTAAAACCTATGTGGGTGAGACCCACCTCACAAGTACACATCTGACAGGGGTCATCAGACAGGTGGAAGCTCTCTCCGGGGCTGTACGTGTGGCCGTTGTAGACACAGTCTATGGGAAGCATAGCGGGGATTAATACTTCCCCTAAGCAGAGGGGGTCTGAGCTGGGCCTCCTCTGCAGGCCTGGATAGTATCACCTGTGGAATCAATCTGCCATGTGATTAAAATAAAGTCTGTTCTTCGATAAGGGCATGGAATCCCAGCATTGCCTTTTTTACTACTGTACGAATGCATCCTGCTGCCTCATGTGCACAGTGAGAGTAAAGCTGGTACCTGTTTGTTTGCTTCTGTCAATGATGAGTGTTTCAGTGGAAGGGAAGCACTGTGACATACCTGCGCACAGGGGACAGCACTCCCCGGGGACAAGCACCTGCGTCACGCAGGGGGACACGCAGCGCACCTCGGAGCACGTGGTAACGCCGTCCAGGCACATGCAGGACATGCAGGGAGCACTTGAGGCGAACCAGGTGCTGCCATCCTTGTGCGTCTCTCCATTATAGACACAACCTGCGGGGGGCGACCCCACGGCAAAGCCAGCATATCACAATCAAGCATGTAATCATGATCATGGATGATCATGGTACCTTAACTGAAAGCATCTCTCATTTACTACTGCACTGAGCAAAACTAGATGCTTGAGATTTTATTATTTTATTTATTTATTTTATTATTAACCTCTGTGACAGCCGGAGCTGTGACATCGTACCTCGACACCGCGGGCAGCAGGATTCCTCATCCATCACCTGGTGCACACAAGTCAGCTGGGGGCACGAGGGGGGCACACACAGCACCTTGCCACCCTGGAAAACAGGCAGAACAGCACAGGATCCCCCTACAGGTCTTAGCACTCTGTCCCATTAATCCTGTACACAGGGGCACTGCTGCCCTCTGCTGTCTGTCTTTGGCAACTTCACACAAAGTCATGTAGGAACCAGACAGGCACAGACAGGAATAGACAGGCAAAGGCTCACACAGATGAGCACAGACTCACACAGACTTGCACAGACTCACACGGACAGGCACAGACAGGAATAGACAGGCAAAGGCTCACACAGATGGGCACAGACTCACACGGACAGGCCCAGACAGGTATAGTCAGGCAAT
>JAODKE010000068.1:31778774-31794562 GCA_026779605.1 Mormyrus hasselquistii
CTGTACCCAGCGTGATTCTTCAGCCCGATTTACTGTACCCAGCGTAATATTTCAACCCGATTTACTGTACCCAGCGTGATTCTTCAGCCCGATTTACTGTACCCAGCGTGATACTTTCATTTTTCTCATTTAATTAAAGTATTTCACATTGGCCACATACAATTTCCAGAATAAGATGCTTTCCATTTGGCTTTTACATGTATTATCACCTGTGTAAGTGTCCTCTTAGCAGATGTCTGCTCTGGTCAGAAAAGAATGCAGCTAGTGTGTAATAGCATCTAGATGCACTGATCAGGACTGAGGCTTCATTTGAAAGCAACCAAGGTTGTCCTTAAGATTTATGTACTTCAGAATTGAGAGTCACACCCACAGCTCGCTCTGTATAGTAAGATCCTGTTACACGAGAGGAGCTCGGCAAGGAATGCAGGAATCAAGAGTATCTCTGCATAATCATGAAACACGACGAGGCAGCCCCTCTGTAGAAAACGGTGGGACACTCTTTTTGTGGGTTCTATTGAACTGTTACACCTGAAATCAAGCATCTTCAAACTATGCCTCCCTAGAGTATCCAAATGAAGAAGGCGTGGGTCTAGATAGAGTTACCTTCAGAAAGGGAGTCATTTGCTTCCCTCTGGTGGTTATGTGATGCAACGGCATGAGAGCTCTTACTCAACGGGGTAAAAATCAGACAGAGCAGCGGTGTGGCTATGATTCAGAGCTGATACTGGGTATCTCTCGGACATTGGGAAAGTGTAAACATAAACCGTATTCCTTGTTAATAGCTTTTATCACTTGGAAAACATCTGCTTTAAATATATATATATATATTAAAGTATAGAACAGGTTTTAAGTGTAGATTAACCTGTAAAGGTGTAAGTCTTAAAGCCAATAATACTGTCATGCATACTGCCAGTGCTAATGTGCAGTGTGTTCATGTGTAATGTATTAATATGTCGAGCTCCCTGTGAAAATTTATGTCAGACACGTCTACGAACATCGTTCCCGCAATCAGCGGCTTCCCTGAGACTCCCCCCCCAGTCAATGCGCAGCCAGCCCTTTCGGTGTAACCTCGCCCAGAGGCTGCTCGTTATCTCCTCCTGGAAATGCCTCTTAAGCCCCCTCTGTCCCTGTCCCTGGATGTGAAGGAGGCCCGCCAGCTCTCTCCCAGGACAGCTACAAGCTGCAGGACTCACGCCCGGCCGCCGAGGGGAACCGAACCCACATGCCCCGACTGCTGCGGTCCCGTAAGTTAAGATGCACTGTCGGTCTTGCTCTGTGCAGCCGGCTAGTCGCCTGTTTTTGGTTTCTTCATGAAAAACCTGAAAACGGAATTCGACGTTCCGGAGGCTTCACATCCTCGATGCCTCGTTTTCTTTATGATGAGTTTGTTCTGGATTTACAACCGTCACAATCCTAGTCTCCTAGTGGGACGGATGCGGGTGGTTGTGAGTAATGAAGTATCTCTTCTTTCAGTTAATGCTATCAAATGAATTCTGATGCTGTCACGACAGATCGGTGCTTCATATTGCAGAATGTTACCATTCTGTACAACCTGCATAAGGGGAGTAATCAGCACTAACTGGATCCTTTGTGGGTTAATAACTCAGGAATTCTGACCAGGACAAATGCTTTCTTGTTGCTGCTGGACCTATTCAGGACATCGCTCTGACTTATTCAGGCGGTAATAAGCGAGGAAACTGCATTAACCATTTTAGCTGAAACACAAACACATCTTAATACATGAAGGATACACACGTACAGATACAGACAGACAATCCACCCGAGGCTGTAAAATGCAAGAACACGAACACACAAGAAAATGTATATGCTGTTATATGAGTACCAAATCTACAAAATAATCCTTTAATCGCACACCTCTGTCTACTGTCAAAATTAGCATGAGATTAACCCCTAATCCTTGCCAAAGTCCGTGTGCACATCATTCACCAGCCGATCCCCTCACGTTTCACTGCAGTCTACATTCAGAAACTGCGCTTGGAGACTTGCAGGCGTTTACCATACACCTCAACTTGTCTGTTGCGCCGTGTGGAAAACGCACATAAAATAAATATACATATAGGCCTACTGTGACGCCGCAAGGCTGGTGGGGGGGCTATTGTATTCACAGACCGGCATGCATTGCGCCGTACTGTATGTAGTGTAAATACTAGTGGAAATAATGTCTGTAAAGTGTAATTATGTCAGTGACTGTACGTGTTGCATTCTCGTGAAGTGACGAATACAGTGTTCTCCTACTGTGGTGCGTTTGTAATTAACCCCTGATGGTGCTCGATGTCTGTATTGGTAATTTCCCCTGTTCATGGTGTCGCGATTACTTTTCAGCAGTTATTCACAAGAAAGCATTTGTGCAAAACTTTTTTAAAAATACGTAAATAAATTCTTAGAAAAACTTGGAAAACTCAGCGGGTGTGGAAACGATAAATAATAAGTCGTTAGTGCTTGAATAACCCATTTTCATGGCTATCAACAAAATCTAACACAAATATTGAAAGGACAGCTGGAAGTCACACTGACAGGACACACAGTGGTGAAGGAAGTCTGTCTAACCAACATCATCGACCCTTGCATCATTGGACTGGATTTGCTAGTCCACCTGGGGGCCGCCATCGATGAAGTGGGCGCTGTCCTCTGCCTCAGTCCGGAGGTGGTGGTCCTCCAGTGCGACAGTGGCAACCAGCAGCAGGGGAAGTGAGGAGAGGCATCTGCACAGTGGAGATGACCACAGCCAGCAGCTCCCACGGGATGGTCTCCGCCTGCAATACAGCCACAGCTCCAACCCAGACCACAGAGAACAACAGCCCTGGGGCTACCTCCCGAGACGGCACAAACTGTCCAGGAACTGCTGTGGGAGTCATCAAGCTGTCCGGCAGACCATAGCCAACTCCAGTAGTGCTCGACATCAATAAGGATGAATCCTGGTGTTTTTGCATTGGCTACTGACGACTGACCGCTGCCACGCACTGAGGGTGTGCTGGATTACATCACTGGGTCAATGTGATTTAGCGCCTCAGACCTCCAGAGTGGTAATTGGCAGGTCAGACTGGCTCCGGAAGCCCACCCCAAAATCAAGTTCACTATTAATCAGTAGCTTTGGTACTTCTGGTGCATGTTGTTCGGTCTGTGCGTTGCACCCACAACCTTCAAGAAGCTAATCGAGTTTGACCTGGCCTATGTGCCCTGAATCCAGTTCATCGTCTACATCGATGATCTACTGCTCCGCTGACTTCACCGCGGCACAGAACCTAAAGACGGTGTTCGCATCGATCTGTCAGGCAGCTGAAGCCCTGGCAGTGTTTTCTGCTGGAGCCCCGGAGCCTCTGCGCCCTCAGGCACTTCAGGGTGAAGAAGATTCTGGGAAGCTGTGTCTCGCTTCTCCTGGCCTGGCTGCTGGTTTGTGAAATGTGAGTCGTGCGCAACTCAGTAGTGTCATAGCCAGCAGTTCCAGACGCCCCTGCAGCCGTATCTGGGGGCTGCTCCCATGGAGCAGGTGGGGGGTTGACATCCTGGGCCCCATATCCAGACCGAGGCCAGCAATCTCGATATACTCCTGCCCATGGATTACTTGACCCTGCAGACCCTGGTGGAGTGGGTGTTTGACTCGCCCCCTGAGCCAGCGATGCCGGCGACACTGGGACTGGGCTACCTGCATCAGCTCCAGGAGCATGTGAGGATCTGCAGGAGCTGGCCAGACAACAGCTGGATGCAGCCATAGCCAGACAGGAACAGCATCACACAAGCTGACCTGCTGCCAGATGCTAATAGTGTAACTAGTGTATTTTGTGTTGCTATTGAGCCAAACGTTAATGTGATATGCAGTGTTTAATGTTAATGTTAAGAGCTGTAAGCAGTGTTGTGTGTGTGTGTACCCACAGCGGGGCGTATGAGTAGGCGGGCAGCCGGCATGGTGTACAATGTGTGGCGCTTGAGTGGCATACGCTCTGTAAATCCACTGCGTGTGTCACTCACAATAATCATGAAATAATAATAGATGAAATCCTCATTTAAAACAAAATGACACAGACTGTACGGGTTACCTAAAGTGGGAAAGGTTCCAGATGGATTTACGAGCTTTAGCAGAAGCTCAGGCTCAGGCTGAGGGTGTGTCCTTCACATCCTCAGCTCACAGCAAACCCCACACCCTCACCCAAGCATATTAATAGGGAGCTAACACAGGCTAATGCGTTTAAAGAGCTTGGGGACAGACGACAGACCAAGGTGGGTGGCAGGGAGCATGTAAACAAAGCTAAGCCGTCCGGGCTGCTATTATTCAACTGACCTGTCTCTGTGTAAGGAGGGGAAGCCATGGAGCGGGATGGCTGCCCGTGGATACTGACTCTGCAGAGCATCTGCCGGATCCTTCTGTGCCACATGATGATAAACATCAACCAGCAAGCAGTGAAAGGTGACGTCATAGCGCATCAAATAAATGTCTTTTAATTATAACTACTTATGTACCTCAACTGATGCAGGATCACACGCAACATGGAACCGGATAGATCACATATTCTGCGAATTTAAATATACTGAAATTTATATTATTCTCTACAAAAGTGTCAAATGTCATATGTATCGATTTCGATGGCAGGCAGCTCATGCCTCGGAGGTGAGGATATCTTCGCAGTGGTCAGGGAAAACAGCCCCGACGGACAGTTCATAGCCAACCTCAGCATCGCTGGTGGCCCCAGACCCAGCGGCATCCGCTTGGCTCTCAGCGGAGACAGTGCCGACTGGTTCTACCTGGAAGAGAATACCATCAGGCTCAACGCATCTTTCTCGAGGGCTCTGGATCGAGAGGTAGCGTGACATCTTCAAAGTACAAGCGTACCCAGCACATTCAACCATGTTCTCCACCAGATGACCACTATGATCTCACCAAAGGTTCATGGATCGGTTCTGATGGCGGTTTTGTCCTGCTATGAAGGAGAAGCCATACAGGTATGGCATTCAGCAGCTTTATATATGTATAAAATAAATAAATATATGTATTAAATGTATACATTTTTTTCTAGACTGAATACAGAATCATGGCAGAGATCCTCAATGAAAATGACAACAAGCCAGTGTTCATGGAAGAGACTGTCCAGCCTGTGGCCATCAGCGAGGTGAGATCTCATGTGCTGTTCCAAGGATTTGTAGGGTGCGGGGTGGTCTAGGGTCATCAAGAAAGTTCAGGTGAAATCTCCCACCCCTAAGAGGATGAGGGCATCACCATGTAAGCTTGGGGTTTGATGTGTCCTTTATTTCAGCTGGCTGCTGTGAACTCTGTGGTGTTTGTTGTGAAGGCAGTCGATGCAGATGAGGACACCATCATATATGTCATTGACAGGTCTCTGGTATGTGTCTCCCCCTACTGGTGATTAGTGCCACACAATCCCTTTGTGTCACTGTCTAAATATGGCTTTATCTCTGAATAGCCAGACTCCAGCTACTTTAGGATAGACCTCCCCAACAGCGGTGACGTGATCTTATCCAAGCCCCTGGACTACGAGACCAAGACCCAGATGCAATTGGACATTTACGCTGTGGTATGCCTCAACATATGGTGTTCATGTGACACCGTATGTCCCAAACATAGTGAAAGTGCTGGTGCTGTCAGCTTATCATACGTCCCGAACTCAGGGAAAGTAACAGTACTGTCGGCTTTCTGTACATCCCGCACATCTGACGGTAACGGTACTGTCAATGCTGTATATCCCGCATGGTCTGACAGTAACGATACTGTCAATGCTGTACATCCCGCACATCTGACGGTAACGGTACTGTCAATGCTGTACATCCCGCACATCTGACGGTAACGGTACTCTTAGCTTGCTCTTATTTTTATCACATGAAGGAGATGAACACCCCAGAAAAGTACAACACTTCAGCGACCATCATGATCGATGTGCTGGATGGAGATGACCAGTACCCACAATTCCAGCCATGTGTAGCCCTAACCCAGGATGCCGTGCACCCCATCTGCACCAACCCCATCTACACTGTTAACGTGACAGAGGCACATCAGGTACCCATTTCTTTGAACATGAAATACCTCAACTTGGTGAGCAGATGGCCAGCATCAAGAAGTTCAGCAACAGGATCTCATTTGCTCTGAGTATTAGAATGAAACAGGGATTGCTGTATCTCCTGCAGAACATCACGCTGCCTTTTTCTCCTGGTCGAATTCGTGCTGTGGATGGAGACAGAGGACTGGATACACCGCTGCTATACACAATCCTGTCAGGTATCATAAATAAGCCGCACCAGGGTCTTTACCTTCTGAGCTCATTTACCTGCTGTAAATAATTAGTAACACAAGGCTACACTGCATAATGAAGATTATTTCATTACTGTTGAAATTCTTTATTAATTGCCAATATATTTTATCACAGCATTAGAATTTGTGTGATTTTATCAAGGGGGTGGAAGAAATGATGGAAAACTGACATGAAAAAGCAACAAAAGCACATTACGAACGTGGCTACAGCAGTGAGCCACACCGAACGCTCATTAGTGGGTGGTGTTGGCTGAGGAAGGCGGCCCATCGACGTGTGGGCTTTCCAAGGCCCGAGACGGCTGCAGAGTCCCTGCCTGATGCCCAGTCTGCTGCTATTGGCAGTCACCTTGTGGGCACCATTATGCCCATTGATTGCTCTACCGGGTGCCCTATTGGGAAAGGGTGAGGGCCAGTCGGTTCTTGTGTTCGTGATCAAAAAGTGATTGGTTCAAATCCTGGGGCCTGCAGATTGATGCCACTGTTGGCCTCCGGAGCAAAGCCGTTAACCTTGATTGTTTCAGTGGTGCCGCACACTGACTGACCCTGCACTGTTACTCAAAGCTTGCGCTCACCTGTCTGTATATCTAATGGAGAGCAAGATGGGGCAGGTAAAACAGTGACTTCCCCATAAGATCAATAAAGTATCAGTATTGAGATTCAGATGTGGTCTTCTCTCAAAAATGCCATTGAACGTTTATGGGAAGGTCTGGAGCACAGAGTAGATCTGAAGCACCTTCATTTCTCAAAGAACTGGAGGTTTTTCTTCTTGAAGAATGGTGGCCCTGTTCTCAGGTATATTAATGTAGGCGTTTCCATTATTTTGCACAATATTTTTTTTTAGGTGCTGACGATGGCTGCTTTCACATTGATAACCAAAGTGGAGAAGTAACCATGTCAAGACCGGCAGAGCACAGACCCCTGATGCCAACATTCCAGCTTCAGGTCATGGTGAGGGTGACACACTCCAGTTACATCATCAGCACAGCAGACTAAGACTCTGAGATGACTGATCATAAATCAGTCATCACAAATCAGGAGATGTACATAGTTCAAAATAACACAGCAAAGTACAATCTGAGGTAGTACCACAGTGACATCTTTGTTGGTATGGTAACAGTATCCACAGTCTCCACCTGCAGGCCTCTCAGGTCGATGACCCCAGGAAGTACACCATCACCTCTGCAGTGGTCCGCATTTTGGCCCAGAATCACTTTGCCCTGCAGTTCAACAGCAGCACCTACGTCGGGTTCGTCCCAGAGAGCAGTGAATCGTCCGTGCTTGTCTCCACCCACGGAAACCAGGCATTGCTGCTCCAAGCCATTGATCGCGACTTCCAAGATGTATGTTGTGGGAAGAGTCTCCATCTTTCTGTTCTAGCAGCAGATTATCATGTATCATATCGGTTTTGATGGAAAATCGACCAAGGAGGTCCGTTCATATACTGAAAACAAATTTCTCCAATTCTGCAGTGTCAGGTGACTGACTCTGAGTGTTTATGATGATGATGATAATGATGGTGATGATGATGATGGGGCTGTAGCATGGCTATCCAAGCTGGTTTTTATACAGGGCTTAATACCCAACACTAACAACAGCATGTTCTGGTCCCAACTAATATTATTCTTTTTTTATATCACATCAGAACATCTAAAGCATATGGTCACCATGTGAACACCCACCTCAGCAAAACACATCACACATTGCTCCAAATTCATATTTTGACCCCCACCCTCCCTGACTGGTTCCTATAGGTCCTAATGTATGTTGTGTCAGTCAATGAATGTCTCAGAACTGTTACCAAATGTCCCCACAAGCTGGTTATTTTGATGTTGTGCGGATATTTTTTCAGTTGCCACAAGGGGAAATTGGGCCAGAAGTCTTCCATTGTATTTGGTCACTGTGTATTTTTATGGTTAAGGTTAGGGCTGGGTATGGGATTAGTGTGTATATGTCCATGTGTGTGTCTGTGTGCCCTGTGACAGACTTTCCCTTTGCTTCTTGGGTTAGATGACCTGCATCGTATGAGTGTCCATGAAAAACTGCTGGAAATAACTAAAGAAACTTGACGGCAAGTGTTTCAGAAACTCAATTATATGTTAATTTAATCTTTAGGGAATAAATCCCAAGGTTCACTATTCTTTGTGGCCAAAGACAAACAACACAAGATTGTATCATATGACACAGGAAGGCTATGTCATTGCCAAGGGCAGCCTGCTCCCAGCTTCAGAGAAAGATTTCCTTGAGGTAAGGTGAAACCCAAACTACATTACTGAGATTAGTATGAAACATTCTACCACTGATATTTTGAAGAAGAAGGAGGTCTCTGGCACCTCACAAACAGACAAGGAAATAACGGTGGTGCTTTCCAGGTGATCGCCACAGACCAGGAGTCGGGGGAGGTTGCTAAGGCAACAGTGGAGATCGTGGCTTTCCAGAGAGGTGATCGAGGTAAGACTGGGAGTCGGCACCCCTGAGCGTAGAACAGGGGCCTGTATCACAGAGGTGGATTTCTTGCTTACCCAGATAAATCTGACAAGTTAAGGCACCCTAGTTTAAATGGACTTTATCTTCATTCATTTACATTTAGATCAGACTTCCTTAAATCCGACATGTTATCCAGCTCAGCAAGAAATCCTGCTTCATGATACAGGCTACCCTTTGAATTTTCTGGGTTCTGATTGTCAGAGCTATAGACCAGTAAAGAGCTGAGATCCTCCTTCCTAGTTGTAGGTAAATGGCGCCATGTTTGTAGTCCCCAAGTGGATTCACTGAGGGCAAAATGCCAGGATGGACCAGTTGCGGAATAGGGCTTTTCTGACACAAACACTTATATCTCAATACAGATTTATTCCGGAAACTCTACAGCAGGGGTATCAAACTCCAGACCCAGAGGGCCAGAGCCCTGTGTAGCATAGTTCTTTCCCTGTGCCACCATAAATGATTCAACTCAAGAGCTGTGTGGTAATTAGCAAAAAGAGCTGCAAAGGGTTGAATCAGGTGTGTTAAATGAGGGAAACCCAAAAATGCACCTAACGCCACGTTTGTGGTCACCAGCACCCAACACCGTATTTGTGGGCGTCAACACCGTAGGCCTTGTCTGTGGTCTCCAACGCCGAACGCTGTATCTGTGGTGACCGGCACCCAACAATGCGTCTGTGGTCGCCAACACTGTAGGCCTCGTCTGTGGTCACCAGCACCTAACACCGTGTCTGTGGTCACCAGCACCTAACACTGTGTCTGTGGTTGCCAGCGCCGTGGAGCCTCTTTGGGGGGCAGAAGCGTTACACTCTGCACGTGGACGTGGTGCTGGCTGGCGGGATCATGGCAGTGGTCCTGCTGGTGATGCTGGTCACAGTGATGTTTCTGCTGCTCTGGTTGCTGAGGCGCTGGAGGCAGCAGCAGGACGTGGCTGCCAAAGCTTCTGTGGCACAGGGGAAGCACCGTAATGTGGTAAGAGAGCTGAGGCACCCCACACACTTTCTGACAGGCACATTACAACGTGTTGCTCAGCACCTTCTAAGCAGTCACTGGATGTGACATCAGGGGCGGCCAATCTTACCCACAAAGGGCCGCCATGTCTGCAGGATTCTAGGATAACCTTTAGGTTAGCTGTTCAAACTCAGATGTGAGAATTCTTTAGCCAGTCAGTCTTCTAAGTAGTGAACTAATTAGGGAGTTTCAGCAAAACCCGCAAACACAGCAGCCCATTCTGGATGAGATTGGCCACCCCTGGAATAGATTAAAAACTGACACAGATTTAAAGTCATTACAAGCAATTCAATACAAACAGGACCGATGGGTGCTTTGATTCCTCACTCACAGCTTTTCCATTCCTCTCTCCACTTAGAGCTTAAGGTGGTTCCAGCTGGTGAGTTTGTGGCTCATAATCTGCCTTTGGGAAGGAGCTGATGTTTTACTGGTGATATTATTATTAGTCGTGCAGTATACTGGTCATCTTAAACCATCAATCGAGGTTTATGGAAAACAGGGATGCGCATCTCCATCACTGAGGTGATGCAATACACATGCATTGGCAACGATCCAGTACATAAAACGAAACTATTAACGGGACACGTGATTCACTCCCATTGCGATGAAGTGCGATTTGACAAGTCAACACAATGCAATTCAATGCAATTCAATGCAATACGATGTGATGCAAAAGAACATGGTGCTATGCAATTGAATATGGTAACACATACTTTGATTTTATTTCTTTGGTTCTTCTCAAGCAGACAGAAAATCATTAAAATAAATAAAAAAGTGCACCTACTAATAATTAGATGATATTAAATTGGACTTTACAGATGCAAAGATATTAGAAACGATGCACCCTAAGTTCATCTCCTCTCATCTATATCTGGTGCACGTTTTTAAATGTGGCAATTGCGTTATTGTCCTTTTATGCCGGAGCACAGCGTTGAATCTGACCATCCCTGATGGAAATGCAGAAAAGGAAACAGATGGTATGAATTAGTCGTGATAAAAAAAAATAAACAAATTTGTTGGCTTATATTAGCCTAGACCATTAGCAAAAACATGAACCTGGATCAGATGGACAGTATAATTGCTCTTCACTCCTTCGTGACTTTGTGAGAGTTTGTGTCAGCTCCCTCCTACACCTGCTGAGGATGCATTTAGGTATCCTTCTCCAGTCTAAAGTGAAAGGTATGGTGGGAAATGCTATCTGAGTGTCTAACATGTTTTCATTAAAAGGTAACCTCCGGACGGCTGACACCTCACATAGAGGAAATCTCTTTTTGCAACGAAGCGTACGAGGACTGTGAATCCTCAGGCTCACTGGGTCTCCATGGGAAAAAGCCCGGCATCCTGCGCGGAAAGGCCCAGAAGAACCACAGCGACAGCCGCGACCTCCTAAGAGACAGTCAGTCCCCGTGTGTCACAGCAGAACCATTACCCATACATGTGCCTCCATCAATCATGTCCAACGGGAAAACGGCAGACAGGTCGAGCAAATCGGTGTCGTTTGTGGACGATGTCATGCTGAGGGAAATTGGGACGGTCCAAGAAAATCCAAGGAACAGGAGATTGGAGGTTCAGATGGTAGAGTCTGTGTTTTTAGATGAGATGCCACAGGAGCCATGTGAATCAGAAGAGGGAGATCGATCTGATGAGGAGAGGGAAGCCAAAAATCTGTACAAGATAGCGTATTCTGTCACTGACAAGGAAGAGGAAACTGTGGACTTCTGCAGTTACAAGCATGAACAGCAGGGGGGCGAGGACGAGGACATGGGCCCTGGAGGGCCGCTCTGAATCTTCAAGAGGCAGCAGCCATCAATAACCAGGCCCCTATACTCAGATAGTGCAGCTCGCCCAGGAGGCTGTGGTTTCTCATTAAGGCTGATGAAGGAGGAAAGCCGAAACAGTATTGAAACAACAATTCTCATTCAAATAGCAGTCGAGGTCAATACCCATCTAAACAATATACATCTTCAGGAATTATGAATCTGTACGTCAAATTGTAAACGACGTGGAAAAGGTTCTGTACATTATCATATTTTGCCACATATTGCTCTAGAAGGTAAATACATGAATGGCATAGAATAATAGTTTAACTGAATCCTATACAATAAAACTTTCCATAAGGGGAATTATATCACGTGTGTCGCAATATTTACTGCCTTACCATGTTAATGGTCTGTGTGACTCAGCTTTGTTGCAGGAAAAACTACATTTGATAAAACCAGTAAAATTGCGAACTGATCTGATGTATGACATTTAATTTTTATATTGTTGAAACATTCAGCATTTATTTGGTGATGAGGTACCCAGGCTTCTATTTGTACACTGTGAGTTACTGGCTTATTCGGTGCCAAGTGACGTATGAAATGTGAGGTATGCGATGCAGGATTGGCCGTGCAGGCGGCGGTGGTCCATCTGCAGCTGGAAAGCACACAGCCACCGGAGAGAGACAAGCCAAAGAACGCCGGAACCGTGATACCCTCATTTCAGCTTTATTGTTCATGAGATGGCTACATCAGATGGAGCAGAATGTTAGAACACCCCCCTCGGTCTTTTGTCAGCTACCCGGTTCATGATTTTAAGAGGAGAAAAAAAACTAAATAAAAATAAACCACGCCAGAGTTCATTTGATAGTTACAGTTTAGCCTGGCAATCAAAACTGTAAAAGTCCATCCGTGGCTGTGAGGGGCCTAACCTGCGGACATCTGTCTCCACACCCCCTGCCTCTGTCCTCCAGGCTGGGGCTGCTGTTTACTGCATGTTGAATTTTTATGGCACAGACGGCAAACCAAAGCCGCTCGCTCACCTTCCCCCCCATACGTCAGACATCTCTTACAGATTGTCCTACCAGGCACATCCACATTCTGTCCCGCTACGTCCCCGGCTGGCTGCATGCAGACTTATTGGCATCATCACGGTCCGAATTCTCTTAAGCGGCCTCCCCAGGAAAAGCACGGTACCCCTTGCGGTGATTCCCCCAGCTGGGGCCCTGGGGGCATCCTACTGGTGTCGGTCCGCAGGGCTGATGCACGTCCTCCTGGTGAGTAGCCCCCCCATTTCATTGGTACTCTTCTGCTTCACTGCTCTCATCTCAACGTCGCCAACAAAAGATTGTCCTGAAATTTGGGCCCAGGGTTACTATCGCAGTACTTGACAGTGAAAATGAAGTACTGAAACATTTTTGCTGTAAAATTCACAGGCTTCATAAACAGAACCCTAAAATGACCAGGCCAGTCAGTGTCCTGTCGCTAGCCCAAAATGCTATTCACGTTAGAGGCAAGTGCTTTTTTCCAACACAACATTCATTTTAGAGAGAGCTGGTCGGTCAATCCCAGGACCAATTGGGGGTTAAGGGATTTGCTCAGTGACTTGAACCGGCGACCTTCCGATCACAGGCACAGTGTCCTGACCCCCTGACTCACACATTACCCCCCTACACAAAGCTGAATGAAGTGGGCCCTACCTAAAAGCTCGACCCTGGAACCCAGGTCACCTGGCCCCGTGCCCCCTGCTCCTATCAGACGGCCGAGGTTCTGCCCAGCCGAGTCGCCTCACCTGGTGTTCTGGCGGAACAGGAAATGAGGCTACCGGTACAGCCTGGTGAAGTCTCTGATGGCCCAGCAAACTTGCTTGCACTCTTCAGCGCTACAACAGGGCAAAATGACCCAGCGTCACTCAAACGTACAGCCAAGACATCAGCAAGGAATGTCACTGAGGAATGCCGCGGCTCGGGCTGACCCGGGGCTCCGACCTGGTGACCTGCTTGTGGAAGTCCGTCAGCTGCTTGTGCGTGACCGTCACGGCCCCCCCTGCGGTCTCCTTGGGGAGTCCTTTCAGTGTGTTCTCCAGCCAGCGGCAGAATGCCTGCAAACGTCATGTGATGCGAGTCACTCACCACAGCAAAACACGGCAGAACGGACACTGTAGGGCTACAGAACCGGCACTGGTGTAAATCTGCTCGTTCATCACCTCAAATAACCACACTTGACCTCACGTGCATCTCTACACAGCTTCAAACCACATTTAAGCAGGGTTCAGTCCCACAGATACACTGTGTTGGCCTGCAGTGGATAAGTTAAATCTAGCAGGACAGAGACAAATCCAGAATTTGTGACTGGGAATTAAATCTCAAAATGGTGCCACTTCCAAGCCGACAGTGAGCTTGAACACTGAAGCCTCAGGGCAGGTTGTATGGACACTAGCTACTTTACTGGTTTCCTCACAGCACATGCAGCCCCCCCCCAGAAGGGATGCTGACTGACCGGCCGCTCAAACAGCATCATCTCAAAGTAGACCTCGGCGACGTCCGGCAGGGTGTAGGAGGGAAGACAGAAGCAGCAGGAGTGCAGAAGCTGCGTGACCAGCTGTTGGCCGTGTTGTCCCAAGGCCTGCGAGATGAACTCCTTCCTAACGTGGAAGTCTTCCTCCTGCTGGGGAGGACAGGAGCCAGGGGTCAGGCCGACCGTGACTCACAGTCTCAGACGACCCGGGGTGGGGCGGGGCAGACCACTCACGTCACTGCTGACACCCGAGTGAATGAGGTCCCTAATGAACTTCATGACGCTGCAGTTGGCATCGCGATGGTCCAGTGTGGAAGCGGCTATGGCACACTGGATGATGTGCACGATGACCAGGCTGTTCATCAAAGTGACGGGACTCCTTTGGATAAACCTGGGGGGGTACGAGGGGGACTGAGCTCCTGAGCACACCACACGGCCTCCGCATAAGGCTGGGGGGGCTGGGGGCCACATACCTCGTTACCAGCCGGAAAAGGTCGTCCACGGTGTCTGGGTGATTCCGGAGGCCATTGGGCTGTTCCAGTAGCTGGAAGGTTGGCACACATAATGCCTGCAGATGGGACAGCCAGGAGATTAATTACACTGCCCCCCCCCAACACAGAACCAATGGCCTGGTACATGTGACCCCAACACCTACTTGCAACATGTTCAGCAGGCCCTGGGGGCGTGACCCCACACACCCCAGCCACCTGTCACATGTCCAGAAGGCCCTGAGTTTGTGACGCCACACACCCCAGCCACCCGTCACATGTCCAGAAGGCCCGGGGGGCGTGATCCCACACACCTCAGCCACCTGTCACATGTCCAGAAGGCCCTGGGGGCGTGATCCCACACACCTCAGCCACCTGTCACATGTCCAGAAGGCCCTGGGGGCGTGACCCCACACACCTCAGCCACCTGTCACATGTCCAGAAGGCCCGGGGGGCGTGATCCCACACACCTCAGCCACCTGTCACATGTCCAGAAGGCCCTGGGGGCGTGATCCCACACACCCCAGCCACCTGTAACATGTCCAGAAGGCCCGGGGTTTGTGACCCCACACACCCCAACTACCTGTAACATGTCCAGCAGGCCTTGGCGACAGCCATCCTCCATGCCGTACTCGTCTACCAGGATGCTGCCCAGGTAGAGGAAACAGGAGTGGGGATACTGCTGGTACACGCTGACCATCTATGAGGGGGACATCAAAAGAGGTGCTCACTGTGCTGTGCATGCTCAGGGCTAAGGCTCTGAATGACAGCGGCGGGCCCTACCTGCGTGACCAGTGGCTGCAGCAGTGAGGCGGAGCCCTTGCCCACGCAGCGCACTGCGAAGCGCAGACAGCGGCAGCAGCGCTCCACAATGCGATTGTCGGCCTGGTACTTGTTCAGAGTCTCTGAGAGCACGGGCCAGATCTGAGGAAAGTAGAGATGGTTAGCATTACCAATCCTGTATGCTGGTCACACTACTGGTCACAGGCCACACTGCTACCCTCTACTATAGGGCTGTAGAGCAAGGGCCCGCTATGCCGATACACTCTACTGTGGGTTAAAGCCACGCTATGCTGCTACACTGTACTGTAGAGCAAGGGCCGCTACGCCGATACACTCTACTGTGGGCTAAAGCCACGCTATGCTGCTACACTGTACTGTAGAGCAAGGGCCGCTACGCCGATACACTCTACTGTGGGCTAAAGCCACGCTATGCTGCTACACTGTACTGTAGAGCAAGGGCCGCTACGCCGATACACT
>JAODKE010000068.1:31794662-31806513 GCA_026779605.1 Mormyrus hasselquistii
TACACTCTACTGTGGGCTAAAGCCACGCTATGCTGCTACACTGTACTGTAGAGCAAGGGCCGCTACGCCGATACACTTTACTGTGGGCTAAAGCCACACCAGGCTATGCTGAGATACAATCGGTTATACCATTTTGACTCAATGATGCTATACAGGAGTAAAAAAAAAAAAAACTTACTTCTTGAATGACTTTTTGACAGGGATGTGTCTGCCCATTCTCTACTATGGGATTTGTGTGTCTGGAAATGCAAGGAAGAAAAAAGTAAATGTAAAACAGGCTCTGAACAACAATTTAGCCACCAAAAATGTACAAGCTAGCCTGCAAACAAAGAGCGGTAAAGACATACCTGAAGATCACCGCTAACCTGTCCAGCCAAACCGTGGGATCAGCAGATTTACCATTGCTGGTCTGTTGAGCAAGCAGCTGGGATAACAAAGAGAGATGAGAAGGCAGGACCGTGGCATCCTGTCCCCAAGAATGAGCAGCCCTGCATCAGGGTTCAACCCACCATGACAAAGAGGAGCACTGACCTTTTTGAGGACCATGACCTGCAATGAACACAGGTCACTCATGCATTTGGCTATCTTCTCCAGTGGAAGCCTGGCTAAAACCAAGGCTGTTCCTGCAAGACGAGCAGAAAATGCCTTTCAGATGGACAGCATGACCTGTCCTGAAGGGGACATGTTCACTAATACAGCAGGTCACATGACCCGGAACATCACACAATGGCAACGGAAACAGATCAAGCAAGTTAATTATGATTCCATACCACAGAAGCAGCTAGACCGACATTCATGGCAAAAGTTTAGTTATATACAGTGAGGGAAATAATTATCTGATCATTATTTCCCTCACTGCATACTGCTTAACAGTTATAAAACTCTAAACAAGAACTGCCTCTAATTTAACCTTCACAGAAACATCTTGGACGTGAGTCACTGCATATCAAATCACATAGTGTGAGAAAAAAATTCCCTGTTCATCTTCAGATTCCCCTGAAAAAAATCACAGGTGCTCCGGAACCAAACTTTTGTAGAATTCCCAAATTCGGTTTGTATCTCTAATAGTTAAACTACGGCCCTTTGAAACCGATACTCCTTCCTTGGAGGAAGTAGAGCTGGGATATTTAGAGGAGGATATACCCATCTCTAGGGCTGAGGTCACGGAAGTCAAAATAACTCTAGGGTGGTAAGGCTCCAGTGGCGCATGAGAGCCGCCTCAGACATTCGCGAGGGGTTAAGCGTAGGGTCACTTCTCTTTATCAAAAGGAGCCAGTTGAGGTGGCTTGGGCATCTATCTAGGGAGCCTCCTGGATGTCACCCTGGGAAGCATTTCAGGCATGTTCCACTGGGAGGGGGCCCTAGGGTAGACCCAGAATATGTTGGACAGATCTCTCAGCAGGCTTGGGGATGCCTAGGTATTGGCAGAGCTGGAGGAGGTGGCTGGTGAGAGAGAGGTCTGGGCATCCTGGCATAGACTGCTGTCCCCGCAACCCGACTCTGGATGAGCAGCAGACGGTTGATATTCATGTATATTAAAGCTGTTAAGGGATGTCAGGATGTTAAGGTGTACTTGCATGCTGCTTATGAATGCTCTATAAATGCATTAAGAATGTATTATGAAGGCACACTGAATGTTCTAAGAATGCATAATGAGGTATGAATGTCAGAAGTTGAACCGAAAGGCTTGTTCGGAAAATGCATATTATTTGGGATTGGTATAGGAGCCAATCCTGGGGACTGGTATAGGAGCCAATCCTGGGGACTGGTATAGGAGCCAATCCTGGGGACTGGTATAGGAGCCAATCCTGGGGACTGGTATAGGAGCAATTGCGAACTGTTTGTAGGGGATCTGAGAAGGTGACCTGGGACCTTCTGGGTGATTTATGGAATGATACAAGTACTAACTGGAAGAAACATTTATCCCAATGGAATAAAAAATGCAACAATACATAAAAAATATGCTTAAGTGACAAAGCGCTTTTTTTTTTTAAATACTTATCAAGGATTTAATTGCATATATATAATATATGCTGTATGCTTGATAGTCTTGTCACTATTTTCATATTAGGTATCTATTGTTCTTCATTGTTAGTAGACACTTTCACACCACAGTTCCAGAAACTGGTTCCTGGGCTTCCTTGAATATGAACTTTTGAAGCTACAGGCCACTTTGGCATGTTTGCTTTCACACTGCACAACAGGACCCGGGAACTTTATGCTAAATAAGCGTGGAGGACGCAGAAGCTCGTAGGTTAAGCTTCACGCATAATTTCATACAAAACTACACTACCACGCCAAAACAATGGTGGATAAAAAAGCCAGCTCGCTACTTATTTCTTAGTTATTGGGGAGATCGATTGCAATCAAAATGGAGTGCAGCCTTCTATTTCAATTTATATGACCCGCAAGGTGTTTGTAATTCTTATTAAATCTGGCCAGCAGATTGATCATTCATTTTCCACAGAATAAAAAAACAACGTAATGTTATCCCGCTAATAAGCGCAGATGAGTTTCACCACAAGCACCGGTCGATATTAGACAAAACTACACAGGTTATTGCTAAAAATTTTCTGGAAATTTTGGAGCAAGCAAAAAAAACTATTAATTGATGCAATACATGGAATTATTTGCGTACCTAAATTACATCTGCTCAGTTTTTGCTACACTACTTATATCTGTCTTTGCACTTCTGGATAACTTCCAAATTAGTACTGGCATTTGTGGTCGACCAGTCGTCAAGCTATCACTCTAAATGCCTCCACAGTAGTTTGTATATGAGCATGTAAGATGCGTGGCTCAGCACCGAAGCGTCCTAAGTCAGGGCCGATCTGTTAAAAACGGGGCGGTCATGCCTCATGCCCATCCCACTGCCGGGAAGTACCTTTGAGGAGGCCCACCGCGGCTTCCGATGACAGGAAGAAGGAGTCGAGGGCATGGGCAATGTCCAACAGGGCCTGGAAGTGCTGGATCATGAGGTCGCGGCATGCAGAGCACATGTTGTGGATCGCCTTGGCCGAGACTGAAGAGAGGGCCTTCTCCCGTAATCCCTTCATCAGGTAATTCAGCACAGGATCTGTTCCCACACACACGGTTAGAGGAGCCCAAAATGCATGTCTGTTCCCCACCCGCGAGGCAGGGGACATTATGAAAGGCAGCAAGTCCGTGTTCCCTGTCCAGCACACACCTAAGAAGCGGGGGTTATGGTCAATCACTTCACCCATCTCCCCCACCAGGTCGATGCTGGTGTAGCGCACAGCGATGTGGATGGTCTGGGGCAGCAGCACCACCTGCTCCAGGACCTCCAGCAGGGTTGGATTGTTCTCGCTGCCCAGGGAAGAGGGGTTGACGCGTCACACACATCATCCATGAGCTGGATAAGGTCAGCAAAAGCACACGCCTTTCCTCTACATAACAGGATGAGCAGTGGGTGCTACACTCCTTGCAGACAGGGGGGTGCACTCTTGCACTCACGGACTGACACTCCTGGCGATGGCGGCCATAATGAAGAGCACGGCTTCTGTCACCTCCCAGGGGGGGTTCCCCTCTTTCAGGGTGGCATACAGCTGTAGGAGAGAGGGGTCCCAGCTGGGTGAGCTGCTGACAGACCAAGCAGAGCTCCATCTTCAGCCTGTGCTTGACTCTGAAGAATATCGCTACGCTTTATTCTTGGCTAAAGCTGTAGGCCAAGGGCATGCTAACCAGCTACACTCCATGCCATGGACCTAGACCACACTGCACTTTGTCCTGCACAAAAGCACATCCAGGACCATGTGACATACCTGGGAAAAGCACTCCACAGACCCAACCAGGAAAACGATGTCCTTCACCAAATCTGACACTCTCATCCGAAACTCCCCAAAATCATCGGTATCTTCAGGGATCCCCTCCTGTAAACTCAGGCAGGGAATTAAACGGTGAGTGTTTGTGACATGACAGCGAAATGAAAAGCACACCTGACGATTATAACGACAGCCAGGACAGAAATGTACACAACAAACAAGACCACAGATCACTCAGTGCGATACACCGCAGGTGCCGAGGAAGAGCGGGGATTGACTAGGAGCCTCACATGGTCGGGATCCAGCTGGCAGTGATGGGCGAGCCCGTGCAGCAGCCTCTGGATGTAGGGCCGGAAGATTCCATGCAGCATGGCATCATTGGTCTTGTACAGGTGCTCGCCCAGGCGGTACCAGAAGTTAAAGGAGATCTCCACCACCTGACGTCGAGAGGCAGTTCATTAGCCGGGGAACTTCTCTATGGCTCGATGGTCACGCTCCTTCGGCTCCAAAAGAAATTCGAGAGGGGGTCTCACCTCGTACTGGGGGTGTCCCGTGCAGATGAGAAGCAGCTCCAGGGAGCGGAGGTCCCCCATGCCCTGTCCTGGGCTGCGCACCATCGCCTCCAGGAAGGTCTCACACAGCTCCGTGAAGATGCGACAGTAATTAAGCACCCTGCGGGTGAGAAGTGCTTGTGTCACCACGGCCAACGCAGCTGTGTTAACTTACATTAACGCATACTAGGGGTTCTTGATCTGTTGATGCCCACGGACCAGTGTACACTGCACAATTTTACAGGGGGGGAAGGGGGGGCCTGGTAATGGAAAAATCTGTCCATCCGATTGATCAGTGGGACAGATTTTATTAATCTGTTTCCATTTGCTTTTACAATGCAGTCAAAGTGTAAAAATCATAAGAAAGGTGTGGTTTAACGGCTCAGTGGCATTACTCAGGGGTTGGGAACCACAGACTGAAAGATACTGAGGCGTCCAGTTTCCATGTTTATGGATGGTGGGATCAGTGGGATGTGGACGCGACGGCGGGGGAAGGGAAGGAAAGCTCACTTGTCTAGGTCCTCACGGGCCACCGACATGTGGTAGGCTGCTTCCAGCGTGAGCACGCCCCGCAAGAGCTGCAGGGCGAGCGGCACGTTGCCCTCCACATTCTCGATGGCGTACAGAGCCGCGCATACGCAGTCTGAGGCTGCCTCGTGCAGATTGGTGGGCGTCTCATCCCGCTGCTGCAAGGAACAAGATGGCAAGAGTCACGCAAAGCCCTCGGGTATCACTGTCTTCTATATCCGCGTGTGTGTCTTGAAAAGGACAGAAAGATGAGATACAACAAAACAAATCTACGTATGTTTAACAGATAACTTAAGAGCACCGAAGAGACCATCTGTGATGCCGTTGGAGGTGAGCGCTGTGACTATGAACACGCAAGGGTTTCTCAAAGGGAATAAAGAGCACCGGCCACAGATCCGGGCGACACCCACCAGTACTTGGAAGAGGATGACGAGGAGCTGGTTGCTGGCCATGAAGTTGTGGTCCAGGACGCCCAGGTTAAACCAGCTGCTCAGGCACCGGAAGACCTTCATCAACATCTTTTCGTTGTTGCCGGTCTTCTCGATGCATGATACCTGAGGAGGACGGGAGCAGGGAGCAGGGAGCCAGTGGCAGGAAGTTAGAGTGAATGTCCCCAAATTAAGGTCCACTGAGAGGCCAGGAGGAGGACGCTGGGAGGGTCCCTCAATTCGTACCAGCAGAGTGATGACAGAGTTGGAGTAGAATCTCAAATCCTCGATGATCTCTGTCCGACGATTGGTTCCGATGCGCAGCGAGCGGCTGTGTACCTCCTCGGGCAGCACGGTCAGGATCTCCATCAGGAAGGGCATGGAGGAGATGTCGTTGCTGTACCTGTGGGAGAACAGGGAGGGTAAAAAAGTGCAGAGTGATCCTGATAAGGTTAGGAGATACCGTGTGCCATCACAAGAAACAACAAAGGGTTAAGTACTCAATAACAACATAGTGAACATCCTTACTTCTCTACGAGAGTCTGGACACAGCCCTTCCAGGAAGTCATCTGAAGGGCTAAATCTGCGATGGCTAGAGCAAGCTGGGAGAAAACAGGAGCATCAGGAGCAGGCAGATGCTTCCAAACAGACTGAAAGACACACCACCTCATTCAACTCTATTGGTCAAGACTTCTCACTGGATTTAGCTATAGATTTAATTACTAATTTATTACTAGCATTGATTGGGTGGTACCTTAATAAAATATCATGTAGTGCTGCCTAATTACGCTCCCACTGTTGGAAACAAACACAAGGATGCAGGTCGAGCACGGAAACATCTGTGCTGCACCTATGGTGGAGCTAAAGGTGTTTTTCCACCGCATCAAGTGCCGTGCTTTTGGTACTTTTGCTTTTCCATTGACTTCCAATTGAGTACCAGTACCAAAAGCTCTAAACCAGCTGGGATACTTCCTTGGTAATTCAGTATTTTGGGGTGGGAGTTCAAATGCTTTCTTTTAGAAAACAATGACAAATTAAGTAAAAAGAAATTTTATAAGTACACAAAGTGAAGCATCCAGATGGAGTGGTGGAAATGAAATGAATCTGCACGTGGTGAAAGGTCTTGTGCCATGATTATAACATCAGATCAAACAGACAACGGAGTTGGCAGTATGGGCACACTGCTGGTCCCAGGTCAGTAGGGTGTGTCAGTAGTACTGCCGCTGCTTCTGCATGAGCTGTGCATGCACTCTCTCAGTCAGCCATAATCATTTTCATTTTTGCTATTAAAATCATTTCTGGATGACTGTGAGAAATGTATTGCAGCCCTAGTATATTACAGCAGATACTTTTTTATTCCTTGTTGCGCCACATCTTGTTGAATGTTATTCCGACCAGATCACAATTAAAGCTTTGGCCTCTTGATCTGTCCATGCACCCAGTATTATCACTTCTCTTTTTTACTTCGGTTTACCTCGGAGTTTGCAACTAGGTTTTTTCAGGATAGCAGATGTATTTTCTGTTTGCCAGGAAGGTAATTTGCAGAATCACTCATCATTAAACTCATTTGTAAACCCCACCCCAAGGTACTGAAGTTCCAAAAAAGTGCCCTAGCTGGTTTAGTACTTTTGACAGTGATATCTGGCTGGAAATCAATGGAAAAGGGAAAGTACCAAATTTTTAGTTGCAAAAGTGTGGTACCTGGTGCAGTGGGGTCTGAACCCGATCACTGTTAAGATTCAAGATTCCTGACTCAAGCATACATACTGACCTGAGTAACGATGATGGGGGAGAGGTCTTTGAGGTTCTGTATATGAGACAGCAGCGAATCCCGAAGGGCTGTGTAAGTTTCAGCTGGAAGTTCATAGAATGAGGTCTGTATTTTCATCTTCATGGTCTGGGCAGCAAAGTAACAGGATTCCACGTCCTGCTGCAGCTGCAGAAGCTGGTCAGAGATCTCCCAGGCGTACATCTACAGGAGAGACGGGACATGTTTCACGACAGCAGGCAAGACAGCAAACCAACTCACTGTGGAGACAGCTCCAGTCAGCACCTCTCAGTAAACACAAACATCACAAGCTTTTAATACAGAAGGGATACGAAGGAGCCATCAAGACAGAGTCAGCGCTTTTTGTCCACATCAGGAAAGAAGTTGTTCCTGTGTGAAGATCACTGTTCCAATGTGGGAGGAATTTGACTATAGTCCATGTTATAATGAAATCTACAAAATCTCTGTAGTTCACCAAATAACTAGCTTCTCTCATTTATTACCAAATTACCACTTACACAGCTACATTGTCAGAAGTGTTAAACCCTAGTATATAGCAGGGACAGCCCATCTTCACAGCCAGCACCCCCAGCTGACCCTAGCCCTCACAGGGGTCCGCAGGCTGCCCCGAGGAGCAGCTGAGGATTCTGCCTACAGGTCTGACACCATCACTGGACCTTGAGCAAAATCAGGCTGAGCACCATAGTAACTCAAATGCATTAACTCTATACCTGTCAAACAGCAGGAGGACTCGAAGCGTGAGACATGCCTCAGTCTCCCTCGCAGCTAAAAAACCTCCACTTAGAGGATGGACATCCACTTGCTAATCCTCTCCTTTTAAAAAACAGACACCAGCAGGTGTCTGGGGTGTGGTAGGAGGAGCTGCTGATGCAGGCACAGGAGCAAATCAGTATTAGTATGTTCACACACGGGGAGCCTGCTTCCGGCTGTCTGTGGCTCTTATACATACCGTAAAAACATACACAGTCAGGACAGGAAGGTGGCCACATATAGTGCAGCGGATATATACAATGTGCAGGTGTGGTTGATAAATGATGATGATGTATAAAAAGTTGAGGACTGCATGACAGTGCACTTAAATAAGGCTCAAATAAGCAAGACAATAACTATAACTGTGACCATGAACAAGTCACTGTATGCGAACCCAGGCGACAGTCATGTCACCCAACGATCATGACCATACGAAGTAACAAAATGCGACCGCACTGGCTGCGGAGCGCCCCCCAGCCAAGTCCAGCCCGGTTTGCCTTGTCATTCAGTCCACTTGGAAGTTACACAGAATATATCGAGACAAGGAAAGGAATCCGAAGCGGATATGCAAGGGCAGGCGACTCTCTACACATTCAGCCACACTCAGTATGTCTCTCAATATACTTCTCCTAAACCTGCTTTCCCAATACCAGTGCCTTAAGTTTCACGTCTGCCCGACCCCTGCGTGCGACGCACACAGAATATCCATGGACGGATTCCGCCCGGTCCCAGCCCACCCGGAAGCTTCCTGGTAGGCCGCGCCGAAGCCTCGAACTTTACTACCCCACTTACCGATCTCTGCAGCTCCCCGAGAAACACGGAGGCTCGCTCTTTGCCGGCAGGATCCGGGTCGTGGTACAGCGCCTGGACGGCCCGGTAGACCAGCGCAAGGGATGGCTTGTTGCCCTCCATGGCACCTTTATGTTTCAGGGAAACTACTTCAAGTAAAATATCTCCGGTTACTGTGCAAAAAAGTGTAAGCAGTCCGTCAGTTAATATTTATTTAAGTGGACGGTGCGCTTTTCGGAGCGCCATGTCAGACGGACAGGTTCGCCGTGTGTCCGATAAGCGCCCTCGTGTGGAAATCAGAGGAAGGATAGTTTGGACTTAAAAATGTAAAAGAATATAAAGTGTGAAACATAAAGCATATATATGATGTCCATATATATATATATGCACATGTGACTATGCATAAATACGTGTATTTTAATTTGTCTTAATGTCTTAATATCCACGTCTTGAAATGTGATGTTTATATCATGTTTATACGTGGTGGCCTTGGCAACGAACCCAAGGAGTAACGTAGGGATTTTGTAGTGACAACGCGAAACTGCGCTTCAGAGTCACCAGACGCTTAAGTCGAATTTGGTATTTTTTGCTTTCGTTCTTTGCCGAGCTGAAGTAGAGCCATTTTTAAGGCATTTCCCGACTTTGACGAAAACCTCCACCTCGGGGACCTCACTTGTGTGTACCGCCATGACCCCAGTGTATGACCCATATATCTCATACAGTAGATCTGAAGTTGACAATAAAAGGTACTCTGACTTGCACTTGTATAATGCTGAGGCAGCAGTTTTTCATGATTAATTGTTTTCATGCATACTACTTTAATATTTATATTAATATATCCCTTTAAATTCACTCAAACACCCTCTCAGCACACTTGATTAATGTTTTTATTGAATGTTCTGTGTAAGTTTCTACCTTTTGCTTTCATCATATGACTCATGCTAGTGTATGTGAATAAAGCTAAAGTTAAATGTTTTAATACTTCTATCTTCCAGACAGGGAGGACAGATAAAGAGGCGTTTGTTAAAGGAATCCTGTGAGTGAGTCAAGAACCATCTATAGTTTAGTTACCCTCGTCCTACTTACAGAGG
This sequence comes from Mormyrus hasselquistii, assembly GCA_026779605.1. Taxonomy (NCBI): domain Eukaryota; kingdom Metazoa; phylum Chordata; class Actinopteri; order Osteoglossiformes; family Mormyridae; genus Mormyrus; species Mormyrus hasselquistii. Next base: position 31,804,371 of record JAODKE010000068.1, read on the forward strand.
AATGGAAGCAGTATGCACATCCAAATCTGCTCCTTGGAGAGTCACAGTCATGTCATTAAATGAAATTGTCAGTGCCAAGCAGTTTCCAACAGCATTAATAATGTAATACTCTTTGAGCAGTTCGACATAGCCCTTCCTCTCACCCTGAAACCAGAAAGATTCACCAGGTCACCCCAGATGAAAAGATACTCTGGTTGACAGAATCACCATGTTTGTGTCACTCTTTCAGTTCAGTTTATTTTGCTTTAAGCACTGAGCAAAGCAGCAAGAATAGACAGAGACATTCTGCAGCCATTAAGACAACTTACAGTATGGTGGAAATGGAAGAAGGTCCACCACCAGGTCCCGAGGGCACATCTACGGAGATGACTGCCAATATATTGGCGTCTATGGTGATCTGCATATCTGTCGTATGCGGTCACCTCCATCAGATGGATTTTTAATGTTATATCCACTAAATATTTGTTCAGAATGATTTATAAAATGAGCTTATGTCAATAAAAAGTTTCAATGATACACCTAATGCATGTTCTTTGTGTTGTAAATGATGTGTTGTTTATAACAAACACTAAAATAGTATTTATTTTTTAAATAAAAAGATATCAAACTTTGTTATGATACAGACTATTAGTGTGTCTTGTATTTCATACAACCAAAAAAACAACAGTTTTCCTTCATGTTTTATATTGTAAACTAAATTACAATTAAAAATGTAATATATGCCCAATGGAGTTGACAAAATTCAAGCCCTCAGCTGCAAAAAGTGCTATTTAAGAGAAAAGCGAGTCACTGGGAGGTTGGCCCATTGTTTAATTGCCAAGGTTTTCAGCTGTTAAAATACATCTTACCAAAAAAATGTGTGTACTTGTGCTTCTTTAGTGCTGAGACCAAACTGTGAAGGTGGCCTCCCAATCGCTTGCTCTTTTTTTTGATGCCAGCACTTTTCAATGTCAAGTTACTGTCTCTGTTTTAGCATGGAAGGGGAGGGGTTTGCAGGGGAGAGTCAAGAAATGTGTTATTTGCATATATTTGGAAGCTTCTCTGCTTCCAGGATGATGTCACCTTATCCCAATCCGCAACTATGACTTTCTTGGTTGTTTTTATTTTTAAGAAAATTGAGTGGAAATAAAGTTAATTATTTTTTTAACTTAAAGTGTGTGATTTAGCCCCATATAACCTGAGATTTAACTGATATCAGGTGAGGACCGTAAAAACATAGTTGGGTGAGATTGGTGTGCAAAAACTTGACCGGCCCAAACAGAACCCTGACCTCGACCCATTGAACACCTTTACGATGAACTAGAATGGAGATTGCGAGCCAGGCCTTCACATCCAGCATCAGTGCCTGACTTTACAAATGTTCTTTTGCTGGGGTCCATGCTCGCGCCCTGATTGACAGTGGCTCCGCTGTTTCCATTGTCACGGCAGCATTCAGACTCCCCCTGCTACCCTCCTGGAACTCCGCCCAAGACCATGTTGATGGCCGAGGAGTGTGGGAGCTCCAGGGGGCTCCAAAAACTCCCCGGGCAGAGAGGGCTCTCAGCATGCCAGCTGCAAGGAGGCGCGGTGTGTGCCCAGCTGCAAGCGCGACTGGCACGAGGAGCTGGTCAGCTGGAAGTTTGAGCACACTAGAAGAAGCAGGCTGGACTAGTGGCTGAGCAAGGCCACCTGGTCTGTGGAGCAGAGGGGCTAGCAGGGAAAACAGCACAGCAACAGATCCCCGCGAAGCCGCACAAGGTCAAGGGCCACAGCACCTGGCTGGACTAACACGCAACACCTGCTAGTAACCTGGGTCCCCTAGCCCCTGTCAGCAGTCTGGCTTTGCCAGTGGTTCCCAGCTGCTCAGCACTCACTAGCAGGCAGCTTCCATTGCTACCAGAAAAGGCACACCGGTGGCTGCTGCTGGACCTGTGCTGTAGAATGGTATTGGGATATTGGTGTTCTTGCATACAGTGAGACCTGCTGTTGTTCTGAGTCCTTTTAAGGGCTGATAAGAGAGCTCAGTGTTTGGAAAAATTATTCTTTGCCTGTCAGCCGCTCTTGAGCCTGTCTCCTGAGTGTCACAATACATTAATAATCTAATAGAACATGTTGGTTAAACCATAATTTAAAAATTGTTGCTAAATCTAGCTACAAAGTTGCT
>JAODKE010000068.1:31817658-31830195 GCA_026779605.1 Mormyrus hasselquistii
CCCCACACCATGATGTCATACCCTATGGCTCCCCACACCATGATGTCATACCTATGGCTCCCCACACCATGATGTCATACCTATGGCTCCCCACACCATGATGTCATACCTATGGCTCCCCACATCATGATGTCAGGAGTAAAGCTGGTGTGTTATGCCACCCCTATCAAACTCTGTCAAGTGCTGGTAATGCTGTCTAATGCGTCTATGAGGCATCCTCTATGTCTGGTGACTAGACATGCCAGTTCCTTGCAAATCGATTCATTTACATATCCATCTCTGGTCTGCACATATGCCAAATTACATCCAAATCAGGCAATTACTTCTGGGTGCTTAATGTTTTTTGTCGGGTATTTCTTGGGAATATTGCAGTGCAATATACTGCATAATGTTATTGTTGTGTGTAAAATGAAAAATAAACAAAAACATAAAAGAAGTTTGCCGATGGGGGGTGGTGTCCTCCTTGGTAAATTTTGCTGTAGGTGCCCTGCCCCCCCAGCCCCACCAACTCCTCTACTGGAAAAGATCGTAAGACCAGCACACGAGAGATGGAAAGGTCGGCAGGTTAAACACAGTTATGCATTAAGTGACCATCAGGTGGCAGCGTCAGCCAACACTCAGCTGTGGAAAAAGAATCACAAACTCTTTGCAGAGCTGAATGACAGAAAGTAGCCAGTCTGGACGTTGGGTATCTGTACAGGGAGCGGACAATGTGTTGCACTCTCTTGGCCACAATTAAATTGTGTGTGGCACACAAAGACCTGACAGGTAGAACAATCAGCCCCGCTCTGACAGGCAAACACAGGACACTTGCAAGAACATCTGCAATAGTTACATCAAGAACAGTGTAAATAATTCCCCTGTGATATAATTTGGTTTCCATAAGGTAAATTATATAGCCAGATTTTTTTGTTCATCAGATATTCATGAATAGACCTTGCTTGAACTGAGGGGGTAGTTTGGACTGAGGTGGATGTATGATCATTTATTGCTCAGCACACTGCAAATCCTACCCCGGGTCTGGAATACATATTTATAAAGAACAAGGTATTTGTGATTTTACAGTCAAAGCACCGCAGAATTGATTCCATTCATTCCCAAATCAGTCTGACTGATTGGTGTTACCCACAATGGATTTGGTCAAAGACTAGAATGTTATTGAAATATGGGGAAGACCATGCAAAGAACAAAGGGTGACAGCTGTTGGTGTCACTGAGAGGGCAGGATTAGCTTGCGGTCACCCCCAGGTGCATGACACTTCTTTCCGGGATCCTGGGATGGAGCGAGACTCTGCAAGGCTCCTAAGAGGCTTTTAGAGGTCAGTCAGTCACCTGCAGAAGTCATTGAGAGACCCCCCCCCCCCATTTCTGTAGCAGCACAGCCACCATTGTTACCCCGGCTGTGACTCTGCTCTGAGCCCTGGGCAGCGACCAGCTCCTTGCTGGAGGAACCACCCTGGGAATTTGCATTTGTTTTTCTCCACCAGCGCAAGGTCTCCCAGTCACAGATACACACCTGCAGATGCACACATGACCTCGCCCTCAGGGATGGGGGGGCTGAACAACACCTCCTCCCCCCCATGGTATCCCGCCCCCTTTTCTAAGCCTCCAATCCTATTTGTGAGAGTGACGTCTGCTGGTGTCAGAAAGGGGTTAAGCTCCCGGGTGAAGTGCAGCTCAGCCGGCGGGTCTGAACAGCTCTGTGGTCCGGGGGTCCTGCTTGGGTCCCACTCAGCCCAACCAACAGGCCAAAGGCTGGGGCCGCCTCACTGGCTCATCTGCCACCTGTCCAGCCAGGACTGAGCTTCTCGCTGTACGGTGCCTCCAGCAGCCCGACCTCCTCCTGCTGTCAGACCTCCTCCCCTCCAGCAGCCCGACCTCCTCCTGCTGTCAGACCTCCTCCAGCAGCCCGACCTCCTCCAGCAGTCGGACCTCCTCCTGCTGTCAGACCTCCTCCAGCAGCCCAACCTCCTCCTGTTGTCAGACCTCTTCCAGCAGCCCGACCTCCTCCTGCAGTCAGACCTCCTCCTGCAGACAGAGCTTCTCTCTGCAAGATAACCAGATAAGCAAGGGGTGCCATGGTGCCCTGGGAAAGTAAGAGGCTGCAGGAAGGCAAGACCTAAACAAGACTGGGTGCAGTTTGCAATTCCTGCGCAGGAATGAAAATACATGCTGGCTGCTGATAAGGCTGTGAGCGCCGCCTCTGTTCAGACAGAGATCTGAGTAAAGTTGCGTTGTGTGGGCAAGGGCAGCGGGCGCATCACAGAGCCGTGCAGACGAGGGAGCGACCGGGAAGCTGTAGCGCGCCCCCACCCGCATTTCCCGGGCATGGAGGCACACGGGTACGACGGCGAGCGGGACACTTACCAAATGGACTACCGGAGGATCGTGGGGGACACAGAGCCCACCCGGTCCCGGTACTTACCCAGGGAGGGTGAACACCCCCTGCACATGCTGCCCATCCATGCCAACCCACACGGGCACAGGCACGAGACGGCGGCCCAGCGCTACAGTGCCACTCGTATCCAGGCCGGCTACGAGCCAGAGAGGTGAGCCACACAAACATGACTGCGGGGCTGGGAATTTGCTTATGGAAATACTGCATGCTCTCTAATACAGAGAACCAGTTAAGGGCACCTAGTCTGGCTCCCATGCAATGCTGTCTGATGCTGATACTCAGAGAAGGGCTCTTAGGCTGGCTCATATGCATGTTGTTTGATATGATACTTAACCAGATAAGGCAACTAACCAAAAGGTGCAAAGGTGCTAGAGAATTGTATATGGAGACCCAGTCACACACACTTAAAAATATGTATCAATGTAAGAAGATGAATAAAGGACAAAGAGTTATTTCCTCATGACATCAAATTTAAAAATATCTGTACTTCCAGTTAGACTGACAGGAGGGTACCAGGCCATACCCGGGTGAAATATCCTTACCTGTCTAACCCTATATTTACAGGGTAATTTAATCATTATACATACATGTACCTGTGTTGTGTCTTGTTACTATGAAACCTTGTCCAATTATTAATCTTGTGAATTAATCTCCCTGTGGAATGACACTGCACAAAGACTCCTGTGCTATGCATTAGTGAGAATCCGATTATATCGGCCTGACAGCAGCGTCGATGTCCTCATAGTCGCCCATCCGTTCCACCGCAGCAGGCCTGCTGGGAAAATGGAGCAGGGTGATAATTAGCACTAACTCACATGGACATGTGACTGCTCAGAAACCAGGCGCCCTGGGAATTGCAGGCGAGGTCCCTGTGCCCTCTCTCAGCTCGGCTTGCCGGTGTTCCTTACCGGTGCATTTTGAAACACGCTGCTGAGAACGTCCGTGTGTGTGTGGGTGTGTGTGTGTGTGTGTGTGTGTGCGTGTGTGTGTGGGGGGGGACTTTCACAGAGAAGCTAGCTGCGTTCGTAGGTAAACAGTACTGGCTTTTCCACAACGTCTGAGACAAGCAGCTGTGGGAAACGGGCAGTTTACACCCTGCAGATCTCCTGTCCCATACAGTAAGCTGTGACAAACCACTGGTTCCTTTGTTTTTTGTAATCAAATATTGTATCTATTTATTATTTTAATTTTAATTTGTTGACAACTTACTCTACAAAAAAAAAAGAGCAAGTTGATGGAGGCGTAAAGACAATTTCCCCACGAGGAACAATGAAGTATCGATTATTATTTGCACTGAGGAATTGTACATTTTGAGTAGACAAGCAATTTAGTTTTAACTACTTAATTATTATTATTGGGATTGTAAAAGGTGTTAAAACATCCATTTGTATTTTTAAAAATTTCCTCATAAAATATGTCGTATTTCCTAGATTTTAAAAAGACTCATTCACAGCATTTACATCATTACAGCATACAGACTCATTCCCAGCAAGTCTTAACTTTTATTCGCAGGCTTTCAAGAGTCCAAGGAGCGTTTAAGGGGACAGCACAGACGCTGATGAAGTATCCAGGAACAGATAGGCAGACACAGGCGTCATATTTATCAGCACCAATTTAGCTGTTTTAATATATCAGCTACACCTTGTTCATCTAAATTTCACATAACACCAGTGGCTAGAGGCAATATCTGTCCATTTCCTGTGGATCTGAAAAACTTTGCAAACTGCCTGGTCATCCATCTGTCACACTGTTTAACCAGTAAAAGGCTGCAGTGACACAGTGTCTTCATGCAGGGGAACACGCAAGCAGGTGACGCAGTGTCATATCTAGCGGCTCTCAGCGAATCAGCTTTCGGTCTTCAGCTTGGGATGCGAATGCCTCTGCCTGGTTCTGGCCCAGTTCTGGTCCAGTATTACTTATATATACAGTCACAGGACATCCCCAGACAATCTCCTCTTGTACGGCTGTGAGGAATTTTCATTTCTGCACGCAGGCATTCCTCATATGACCTTGAGCCAAGTTTAGTCAAAGCGTTCATTCCAAATCCTCCTTCCCTAAATAAACCACAAAAGTCTAAATACACAGTCAGATTGGAAGATTGTATCATCACTGCAATAGAGTCTGCTTGGGGTAACATACTGAAAATATCACAGGGAAATATGAAATGAATGAGGTGATTCTGAGGATAATAAGAAATTAAAACCTACAGGAAAAGGAGATGAACGACCACAGTCAACAGAATCATGTTCTGATCTGAGGCAAGTGTTAAAGTAGAATTTCAGCTGAAGTTGGACAGGCCAGGAGATCCTGTCCCTGAGTTGGTGTGTGTGTCGCATGGAAGCCTGAACCATTAGTGAGTCTGATTTCCTCAGGGAAGTAAGCATTCTGATTTTGTGACATGTTGGTCTTGATGGATATACAATGCTCAAAACAACAGCCAGAACTGAATTTTCTAGAGGAACAGGTACCTGAAAGAGTAACATTTAATAACTTAAGATCCTGTCGCGATACACCTGCATGTTTGCTCTGGGACGTCAGCAGAACCAGAACATTCCTAATCAGTACAGTATCTCTGTGCGCAGTCTTGCATGCTCGCTGGGATAAGGGCTCAGCCTGCAGCGTCACTTACCAGATAATTTCATATGCACGCCCATGTCAGCGTATGTCACAAGGAACGGGTGTCCGTGTAATGCGGCAATCTGCCATCAGAAGACATTTGGATGAGTCATATGGTCTCAAAACATAAACAGACCGCTCCATGCGTTTAACTTTTTTTTTTATATATATAGTTAGTGTTAATTGGTTCAGATTTAATTAACACAGCTTCACTTTACTGAACTCTGCACGTTGCCATAATTCCTCTTTCTGTCATTTAAAAAAAATAATTTCGTCCACTTTAATTTATTTTAAATTTCATAAATACGTACCTCTGCAGTACCCAAAGTAGCATTCGTCTACTTTGATGTTTTGTATTATGTTAAGTTTGTTACTGATTGAATATTGGGAATAAGAATTCCTATGAAGCGCGTAACAGTGGGAGCTACTGTATTAAACATATAACCCGAAATGCGGAAATGCTGTTGAATTTAAATTCAGAAAGAATGTTTGTTCTGCCGTGGGATGTCAGGGAAGGGCCGGCTGGTGTAGCCTACGTTGGGCGCCCGATCCGTACTTAATACACCGCATTCATACATCCGAAGTTCTCCCAAATGCATTAACCTTAAAAGTGTGAAGGAGCCTTATCAGCATAGGTAAATCTACTGTACAGAAATATTTACGGACCGCTTAAAGGCAATCGGGATGCTCGGAAACCTGCGAGTCTCACTACCATGTGTAAAGAATGTGACGTAGTCCGATCGGATAAACTCGCCTATGATCGGACCTGATCGGCTAAACTGATATAATCGGATTGACTGGGCACGGTCCGCCCACTTGGTGCGCTCGGCGCTTCATAAGCAGAACCGGGCAGTCCGCCGATCCCGCACATACCTCGGGGAGCCGGTGCTGACAGGCAGCCGTCGCGCACTCCAGGTAGAGTAGCTCTCTCTTCGTTCCCTAACGCCAACCGTGGATTAAGACTGCGATATTCCGGGCTTTGGACGTGATCTGCCGGCGTTCGGACCGGAATCGGACGGAACTATGTGCGGTGCCACTCTGCCCCACAGGTCGCATCGAAGCCCGTCATCATGATCCTAGGTGTAGGTGATGCTAGCCTGCTAGGATAGCTAATCCGCGGGACGATATGATGGAGACAATCGTGGAGCGGACTGATTACCCCGGGGATGCCCGATTCGGCTCATGTGAATCGGATCAGACGATCAGTTCTTGCTCACTGCAAGACGTGGCTCGATTCGATTCAATGTGTTTGATCTGACTGAAATAAGACCGACTGGATCACGATGTCACTGATTTAGATCCAGAAAGTATCCATAAAAGTACTTGAACCAGCAATTCTGTGACCCGCAACATCCTGCTGGGTCTCCTATATAAACCACAATGTCAGTGTTGGGGCTTTAAAAAGTTTGCTGTGACATCCGTGTCCCATGACCACTGGGACCTCACAGGGTCATGAGGGGGGTGACCACAGTGGTCCAGCCTCTCACATTCTGACTCCCTGAAATTCTTTAAGGACTGCCCATATTAAGGGGGGGTGACCGCTCCAGCCCCTCACACCCTGACTCCCTGACAGTCCTTCTGGACCGCACACGGTCAGGTGGGGGGTGACCGCAGCGGTGACTGCCCCAGCCCCTCACAGCCTGACTCCCTGACAGTCCTTCTGGACCGCACACGGTCAGGTGGGGGGTGACCGCAGCGGTGACTGCCCCAGGCCCTCACACCCTGACTCCCTGACAGTCCTTCTGGACTGCACACGGTCAGGTGGGGGGTGACCGCAGCGGTGACTGCCCCAGGCCCTCACACCCTGACTCCCTGAATGGGCTCTCTCTCTTTTTGCGACAGCATGGCGGATTACTTGATCAGCGGAGGCACTGGCTACGTCCCAGAGGATGGGCTCACGGCCCAGCAGCTCTTCTCCATCGGAGACGGCCTTACATACAAGTGAGTCCCGTCTGGTCCACTGTGGGGGACACGGTTTGGGCCATAACAGAACCGATGGGGTCACCTACAAGTGAGTAACTGACCTCAGCAAAGTGTGTAACTCCCAGCGTTCCGCATTCGACCAAAGGGACACCGACGCCCGGACTTGTATGTTTTACATTTAGCAGATGACATGCTCTCTGCCCAAAAGGGAATCAGCTCTGTTGCTCACTTCGGGGCAGCTGCCTGTCTTTGTCTGTATTGCAGTGGCTTAGGACACTGTGCAAATAAATAAACTGTTAATGCAGGGCTTTTTAGCCTCCAAATGCATAGTCCTGTTACCCTGCTGGAGGGGTTAATCTGTTCCTCTTGTTGGATGCGTGCTTCCTGAATGGCGGCTCCATGATGAGTCGGTCTGCAGCTGTCCCTGGTTATAGATGTAGTACAGGAAACAACAGCAGGGGGGCGCTGTCCTTAAAGGAGCCGCTCAGCGTCAGGGTCTCCCTGTGCTGACTGCTCGGCCCCTCTGCCTTCTGCCGCGTGCAGCCGCGCGCTTTCTGGGAGCACTGGGAGCTTACTAACTGGAGGTCATGCCGCCGGAGATACTCCATCATACCGGAAGGCTCTTAAGGTTCCAGAGCTTTTCCTGCACGCTTCAGATCCAGGCCTCTGTACAGTTATGCCATCTGCCATTTGCAGGGGGCCCATTTGTAATTTCCCCCCGTCTGTGAAGAGCATAGTGGGAAGAGCATAAATAAGGAATATACTTATATTTTAATTTTTAGTGTAGGGAAGGGTAGTGTGTGATCACCTGACTTTTCTCTCTCTGTCCCTCACTCTAGTGATTTCCTGATTCTACCAGGTTTCATCGACTTCACGTCTGATGAAGTGGTGAGTCCCGCCCACTTGCACCCCCTGCAGGCTGTTTGGAATCCCATCGTTCCCTCAAGCTTCACTGATTGGATGAGACTGATCTGTCCTTGATGATGTCAGCAGAACAGACTGTGTTTACATATGTAAAATATGGAAAGCAAGTTGTTTAAGATCATTTACAGGCATTTTCACTTTTAACTACTTTTTCACGGTGAGTCATGGGGAGGTTTCTACTGGAAACACCTGGAGGCCCTGTTTTGATTGGCTTTCAGCCAGCATGGGAACCTTGAAACCCTGAAAAGCAGGTGGGGGGGCTGGAGCTTGGTGCAGGGAGGTGACCTCCACCTCGCCCCTGAACTCACCCTCACCTGTGGACAGCCAGAGGCAGCCTTTTTATCTGAGCCTCTCCAGTCCACACAGACCTCATGTGTAAACATGTTCTCACTGGACAGCAGCCACACACACTGTCCACTGCTGTTTTGTATTGCAACTGGGCCTCTTACCAAGCTTGGATCGGCTCTTTCAGGTGCCAGGCTCAGCTCTGCATCCCCTGTTCGCCCCACAGAGCTTTTCCGTTCGCAGTGATTTTTAGGACCGTTTCTGCTTTGAGTGCTGTTGCGGTGATGTTTTTTTTCCAGCTTTCATTCTTCATGGCATCTACTTAGACCCATTATTCACTGTGCAGTGCCCTTCCTCTTCCACTCCTCCATGGGAAGGCGCCCGCATATCTACATTAACGACCCTGCTCCATCTAACCCTCGGATGTCTCAGGTCTTATTCTCTGGGTAGCAGGAAACACTTGGGGGGGAGATTCCCACACTGTTTCCTGTGAGTAAGATAAGGGGCATCCCAGGCTGCTACCTCATTCTATTGTTAATGGGAAGCAATGGAGGGGGAGATTCCCACACTGTTTCCTGTGAGTAAGATAAGGGGCATCCCAGGCTGCTACCTCATTCTATTGTTAATGGGAAGCAATGGAGGGGGAGATTCCCACACTGTTTCCTGTGAGTAAGGAATTCACAGGATTTCTGTGAATAAAATGAGGGTGGACAGGGAAGATTCTTCTTGTGGTCTCACACACTGGAAGTGTGTCTTGGAATATGATGTAAATTTGAAACTATTTGCATTTGAATTACAGATATCTGGCAGACACATATAAGGAGTTCTATAAGCATAAGTTTCACACTAAAGCAGTGTGCCTACTCTGCGGAGTAATCTCTAAATACGTGACTGTTAATGTGAGAGTGAAGGTGTTTATTTTGAATATCTACCTTCCAGGACTTGACCTCTGCTCTGACCAGGAAAATCTCCTTGAAGACCCCGCTGATCTCCTCACCCATGGACACTGTGACGGAGTCGTCTATGGCCATTGCCATGGCGGTAAGTGGTGTGCCCCCTCACCTGTACCAACAAGCCGTGCAGTGATCCTGGCCTCCACCAGAGTTGGGTAATTCAGGTCCAGAGAGTAAAAGACCAGACCAGTATTTTGTTTCAACCAACCAGTTGAGTACTCTGTGACTGTGACTCTTTATACACTGGTTGGTTGAACCAAGATCTTGGTCTGGACTTTTACTCTCTGGACCTAATTTACCCACCTCTTGCCTCCCACCCGCTATCTGTCTTCCCAGCTCATGGGGGGCATTGGCATCATCCACCACAACTGCACACCCGAGTTCCAAGCAAACGAGGTGCGGAAGGTCAAGGTAAGGTGGGGGGGGGGGGGGTGGATGGGGCCCAAGGGGCATCAGGCACCTCGGGACGCCGTCTTGTCCATCAAGCGGGGCACCTCGGGACGTCTTCTTGTCCATCGCGCTGCAGAAATTCGAGCAGGGCTTCATCACAGATCCCGTGGTCATGAGCCCACGTCACACCGTCGGTGACGTCTTTGAGGCCAAAGTGCGGCATGGCTTCTCCGGGATCCCTGTCACCGAGACGGGCAAGATGGGCAGCAAGCTAGTGGGCATCGTAACCTCGCGCGACATCGACTTCCTGTCCGAGAAGGACTATGGCCGCGCCCTGGAGGAGGTGACTGGGGGCAGGGATGGGGGTTTTGTTGGGTGCTGAGTTAGTCAGCTGGGATTACTAGAGATTTATCACCTAGTCTAGAGGTTCCTAACCTTTTGATGACTGCGGTCTTTACATTGGGCAAATATTTTACAGACCTGTATGGCTATCAACTGGCAGGGCTGACCTTGCAAAAAAGGCATGGCCTGAAAATACAACGTTTACTTTTGAGAATGAAACCCCTGCCCCAATCTCTGGGATATCCTTCTCTGTGAATGACTTGTGTTTTTATTAGTTAGAATTGAAATAATATATGCAGCAATGATTCACTGCTCTGCTCATGATCCATTGTCCTGCAGGCCATGACCAAGAGGGAAGATCTGGTCGTTGCACCTGCGGAGGTTACGCTGAAGGAGGCCAATGACATTCTGCAGCGCAGTAAGAAAGGTGAGAGTAACGGGGTCACCAGTCACATGCCCATGATGGATCTGCTGTGAAAGTTCTGTAAAGATCTTACATGGTCTGTCTTGGATCAGGGAAGCTGCCCATTGTGAATGACAGTGACGAGCTGGTGGCCATCATCGCTCGCACGGACCTGAAAAAGAATCGGGATAACCCACTGGCTTCCAAGGACTCGCGCAAGCAGCTGCTGTGTGGGGCTGCCATTGGGACCCGGGAGGACGACAAGTACCGACTGGACCTGCTCATGCAGGCCGGTGTGGATGTGGTGGTTCTGGTGGGTTCGGGTCCATCCCCTTCTTTATAAGTGCCGCCCACTAACACTTCTCTCTTGCTCTTTGCCTAAATGTTCTCGCTGTCTGCTTCAGGACTGTTTTGTTTTTACTTATACGTCTCCTTGAAGACCCCTTCATGAAGGCGATTTGCTGTTTACTAGACAGGATTCTATGTGTGCGAACTGTCAAGAACTAAACTGTATGTAGCTTAATCTTTTTGTAATACACAGCTCTGGATTTTCTGACACTTTCGATAGTATAACAACCTGCATGGTACTGCATGAACCTGTATGACGCTGGTCCTTAGTGTAGCCTTCAAAAACCTGCAGGGTATCATGTATGGAACTATCAGATTTTCCCATCCATACAATAAGTGATTCATAACCCGGTTATAAAAAACAATTTGACTTGAAACAGGTTGGTGAATCTTAGAGGGAACTTTTTCTCACCTTTTGCCTCCATCATGTTGGCTTGTTTGCACAAACCCCAAACTTTCTGGGTATATAGCTGTTTACCTATGTTCACATATTATTCACACATCTTAGTTTCTTTTACTTTTTCTATCTCTATTTTACTTTTTATTTCATTTATTCTTTTTCGTACTTTTCTCTCGGTGTTTAAGTGTAATTGTATACTCCATGCCACCCCCAGCACCACAACAGCTCCTTGTACTTTTGTGACTCTGATAAAGACTAAAAACACAGTTATAGATCACTGTGATTTTTCTTTCCCCCACCTGACAGGATTCCTCGCAAGGCAACTCCGTTTATCAGATCAACATGATCAACTACATTAAGCAGAAATCGCCTGAGCTCCAGGTCATCGGGGGCAATGGTGGGTCACCTTCTAAGGGACACTCCCTCTCCGCTCGGTGCCGGGAGGTGACATCCCCTGCTGACGGTCTGCCCTTGTGTCTCTAGTGGTGACAGCAGCGCAGGCCAAGAACCTGATCGATGCCGGTGTGGACGCCCTTAGGGCGGGGATGGGATGCGGCTCCATCTGCATCACGCAAGAAGGTGTGGGGGGGGGGAGCCCTGGGAGAGCTGGACCCAATCGCCAGAGCGTCCCCAGTCGCTCAACACCCTGTCCCCCGTGTCTCCCACAGTGATGGCATGTGGTCGGCCGCAGGGGACCTCGGTCTACAAGGTGGCGGAGTACGCGCGGCGCTTCGGGGTGCCCGTCATCGCTGACGGCGGCATCCAGACCGTGGGCCATGTGGTCAAGGCGCTCGCTCTGGGGGCGTCGACGGGTACGCTGGAGGACGCCAGGAGATGGGCACCACCCGTCTGCTGACACAGACTCCTGAGCTCTTTACTTCACCCCCCAGTGATGATGGGCTCCCTGCTGGCCGCCACCACCGAGGCCCCTGGCGAATATTTCTTCTCAGACGGCGTTCGCCTGAAGAAGTATCGCGGCATGGGCTCACTGGATGCCATGGAGAAGAACAGCAGCAGCCAGAAGCGCTACTTCAGGTCAGGCTTGGGGGCAGACTGTGGCTCCAGAGCGCCCTCTGCTGGCTGTGCTGCCCACTGCCTCTTAACTCCACTCTACCTTTGCACCCCGAACAGCGAGGGAGACGAGGTAAAGGTGGCCCAGGGGGTGTCCGGCTCCGTTCAGGACAAGGGATCCATCCACAAGTTTGTCCCCTACCTGATCGCTGGAATCCAACATGGCTGCCAGGACATCGGGGCCAAGAGCCTTTCCATCCTGCGGTGAGCCATGCCGACGGAGATGCTCGTTGGGGGGGGTCAGGTCCTGCTCAATTCTGAGTGGTGAAGAAAGCTCTTGGCTTGTAGGTCAATGATGTACTCCGGGGAGCTGAAGTTTGAAAAGAGGACCATGTCTGCGCAGGTGGAGGGGGGCGTGCACGGCCTGCACTCGTAAGTCCCCCCCCCCGCCCAGACCCCGCCCCCCCAACCCCCCCCCCCCCCCGCCCCCCCCCCGCGCCCCGCGGCCGCGCGTTTGGAAAGCCGGGCCCACCGGGGGCGCCCTA
>JAODKE010000068.1:31920428-31931640 GCA_026779605.1 Mormyrus hasselquistii
TTTTTACAAACAAAAAAAAGCCACCCCCTGGGGTATAGGGGGGGGGGGGGGGGGGGACTTTGGTGGTGGGGCGCTCCTCCATTAAGGTGGTTTGTGTGGGCCCCCCCCCCCCCCCCATGCATGTTCCAGTGACACTGTACTGTACGACGCTGAAGCTCACAGTCATCGACAGGCTGGTTTCCCCCGACAGAAGACGACATCCTGTTTTTCAAAGGCAACTCTTAAGGTTTAGTTTTATTTGGCTTTGCAGAGGATATGATTCATTGCAAAGTTAAACTCAATTGCACAGGACTGTGAGATGAAGTAATATGGAGAATTTGCCAAGAAATAATGTAAATGTCCTAGAAGATTATTCACTCTTTACTATTTTTGTGTGTATAGTGGGTCAGTGTCAGCGTGTGCAAGTGCTGAGGGCATTATCTGTTTGGCCGCCGCCTTCAACAGTGACTCTGAAGTTAAAGAATCCGTTCTGTGGAAGGTGAGTTTTGTCTCTGATGACTTGAGATGTCAGCAGAAAAAGAAGCCTGTCCCTCAGGCCTCTCGTAGATTCCGCCATCCTGGTCCTATCGAACACCCTGGCAGAATGGACACATGCAGAGAGCGGAGCGGCGTCCAGGAAGCGTTCAGCTCCCCACTTACATGCCCGCTCCCTCCCTTTCGTCACCAGTAGAAAGCCGTCTTTGGCCGGTTGCAGCTGTGGTGTGTGTGGCTCGTGATGGATGCTTTGTCACTCAGTGCTCATTTCCCATTGGTATTTCCTGTCTGTGGCTTAAGCAGAATGCACGCCATCATCCTGGTCTGCTTGGTGAACCAGCAGGAGAGTCAGCTTCTCCACCAAAGAATGCTGTTCTCTGCCCAAGTAAAAAGCAACAGAAACTCATTTCTAGAAGCTTATGTCCTCTTTAAATCCATCTGTAACCTCACCGGGCTAAATGCCCCTGAGGTCTAGTAATCCTCAGCCATCGGACCACATATCATCCCAGAACCAAGAAACTGGACCCCCTTGGCCTTGATGTTTCAGACCTTGTCAAGGTTCTTGCGGTATCCCTTGAACTCCACAATGGGTTGGGGACAGGGGGCCACTTCATACCCTAAGACGCTGAGGGCTGGTGTGCGTGAGAAAAAATGCCTGCTTTAAGAAAACGTGGCACCAGGTAGCAGAGGCATCGCTTACAGCAAATAGGTCAGGAGGGCCGCTCACCACAAGTCCAGACACATGTTTTTTCAATTATTTATCAAAAGTGAAGTATTTTTTGCTGAGAAAGCGGGGAGATCCGGTCCCTTGAACAGTTGGGGGTTAGGGGCCTTGCATAGGGTTCCGATGGTGACATCGCACTGTTGACTCTGGGATTTGAATCTGTGACCTTCTCATTACAGGCATGGCACCCTAACCCTCTGTGCCACACATATGCGGCACGATCTGAGTCTATGCATGTTGTGTTCGTCTCCTGAGCTTCAAAGTGGTTAAAGACACAGATGATATTGTGCAGTCAGCCATGACAGCTTAAAATACTGTATTGGTATACAAACAAATTAATTGTATTTTGCGGTGAAAATGGCAGTGTGATCAAAATGACATCCCTCGGTTCGCTGTGAAGATGCCAGATAATGCAGCATGATGGCTGAATAATGATTGTCATGTGCTGACAGTCTGGGCAGGCCGGCATCCTGCTACTCCATCTGGAGATTTCGGCCATTACTCATTTCACCAAAAAAGTCCTTTTAACAGAATTTAGGCAGCTACACATATCATTACTAGCAGAGTATTTCAGGGTTGTTACACATTTGACAACTGCCTGAGATGAAGGATGCATTTGAACTGCAGACAGCCACTCATGGATTTGAGGACAAGCAACTCTGCGGTCTAACACGATTTATAAAAAAGGCCACTTCTTGTGAGAGTGATAAATCAAACGGCCCTAATCTGAAAATGAGCTCGGCCCTTGACCCTGGGGTGTTTGCTGTCGCCACACAAGGGCTTCAGAGAGTAACGGTTTCCTGTCTCAAAAGCGACCACATGATCTTGAGCAGCGTGGCGTATGGCGCATGAATGTACAAAAGACAAGCTTGAAGAAGGCGCTCCGTGGCGTACAGTATATGGATTCCTGTTTGTGATACACTGACATCTGTTTGTGAATTTCCAGACCAAGCCAGACGTGCAAAGTGCTGACTGAAGGAGAGTAAGTGACAGCTCCAGTGGCAGTGTGTGTCGCCTTGTGCCTTCGCTGCGATTTACAGCACAGAAAAGAGCACTTTTCAAAAGCAAGGGTATGGTGTGGATATACGTATGAAGTTCCTTTTGCATTGAGATGAGCCCCAAATCTCTGTTTGGGGGAGGAAAGCTGACTGTTTATATGGCAGGAATTTCTCAGAAGGCACCTGGCAGGGCTGGGATTATCAGCTGCCTGAAGGTAGCTCTAGCCTGTTGACTGCATTCCATGTCTCTACCTCTGGGAGGCGCCTTGTTCAGGATTCTCCTCTAACCTCATCACTGTTGCTTGAGGCACCATCTGTGCAGATCCCTGATCCCAGCTCCCACCTGCAGGCTGCAGGCCCCCGGCTGCCGGCCCCCAGCTCCCACCTGCAGGCTGCAGGCCCCCGGCTGCCGGCCCCCGGCTCCCACCTGCAGGCTGCAGGCCCCCGGCTCCAGGCCTTCGGCTCCCACCTGCAGGCTGCAGGCCCCCGGCTGCAGGCCCCCGGCTCCCACCTGCAGGCTGCCGGCCCCCGGCTCCCACCTGCAGGCTGCTGACCCCCGGCTGCAGGCTCTTGGTTCCAGGCTCCCAGCCACCATGCCCCAGATGAGGTGACTCTAACTTAAATATGCTTCCCATTTTTTCTGGAGGATTCCAAGAACTTCCTAAGCAGAGGTTGAATACCCCCAGTGTGTCTGGGGCCGTCCCTGCAGGCCACGTCCATTTCACAGCTCCCCTGGAAGTTGTTCAGTTAGAATCCTTATAAGATGCCCAGAGTGTGTCAGCTGACTCCTCTTAGAAGCTGACAAGTTTAATGCCTCTGGGTTCTTCCGTCTGATGTCTGCTGCCCAGTTGGATCCCCACCTTTTGTCTCGTGGTTGGTCAGCTTGCCTGGGTCACATGGGTGGCCTGGCCCTCAGGCACTTGCCTTTGAATACTAACCTCAGGCCTGGTGCAGGGCTTGGTCCAAGTAGCCCTGTTCTGGCTGGCATGCATTTGTTCTATTCGGTACCTTTTGTTGGGAGTCGTCTTTGGATCACGGTTCGCCATATTCAGCAAGGGAATCCCAATACAGCATAGCTCTATGGGTCATGGCGGCACACAAAGCCCTCCACCACTCAGAGTGCTGTGTAATGGATGGTAACCTTTCCAAGCACTTTTCAGGACGCAGGAAACTGGGATGTTCACTGTCCCTCTACCTGTGGTGTACATGTTGTTCAGTTTGGCAACCCATTTGTGTGATAATGAACATAAATTATTATGCTTGGGTTCGCCTCACACTTCACCCTGATCTCATTTGGACTATATTCTCACAGATGTTCAAATCAAAGTGCCCAGCTCTGGTTTAAATAAATCTGGTATTATGTTAATGATGATTGTAATTTTCACACTAAAGACTCCTGCCGGTCTGAATGGGGTATTTAGCCTTTGAATGAGTTCCTTCTCAGCTGGAGACACCATTGATTTTTTGCCTAATGCTCTCTGCACTCTGAGCCAAAAGTACAGCAATGCAGGTACATCCCCATCTACTGAGGGTCAGAAGGCCCGGGCAGGTACATCCACATCTACTGAGGGTCAGAAGGCCCGGGCAGGTACGTCCACATCTACTGAGGGTCAGATGGCCCGGGCAGGTACGTCCACATCTACTGAGGGTCAGAAGGCCCGGGCAGGTACGTCCCCATCTACTGAGGGTCAGAAGGCCCGGGCAGGTACGTCCCCATCTACTGAGGGTAGGAAGGCCTGGGCAGTCTCCTTTGCCGTGATATATGGAGGTGTACTTTGTTCCATGCTTTTAATTTTCTTGATGTAATGGTCCCAGGTGCTGGATGGTTTATGGTTGTCTTGGTGGATATCGAGTGAAGGTGAAGAGATGAGAAGAGAAGAGGTGATGATGATGATGACGATGATGGGAATGCCTCTTGACAGTGGCAAAGCACACAATTGTGTCTCATCAGTAATAATTACATTACATCATATTTCCATGACAACTTAATTAAGATTTCATAAATTTAGTCACCATGCATGCCTGGTTATTGTGTGGCCATTTCTAATTATCTTTGAACCTGTTTTGTGGACTTCATAACAAACACAAAGCAAGTGTATACTGTGCTTTAGTTCAATTGCAGTCAATCCTCCCCCAGTCGGCACCCTGATAACTGTAGTTCTTCATGCCCTGGGCCCCGCTGGTGTGTGTGGACCCTGGGATCTCATACTGTGCTGTTGCAGTGATGATGTGTCTGATAAGAGAGGCCATAGATCAGGGGTGTCAAACTGCAGTCCTGGGGGGCCGGAGCCCTGCAGTTTTTGGTTTACCTCATTTAAAACACACCTGATTCAACTCCTTGTGCTAATTAAAACACAGCTCTTAGGCTGAACCATTTGTAGTGGAACAGGGAAAGAACTAAGGTACACGGGGCACGGCCCCCCCTAGGACTGCAGTTTGACATCCCTGCCATAGAGGTTCCTACAGGCCCGCGCATTATCCCTTTGTTTACTTTTGTGCTTGTGTTTTGGACAGTGTGGACTGCTCAGGCAGTAAGCCAACTCTCCAAGTGCATTCTCTACAAAGTGGTAAATAATGTCCTAATGAGGGTAATGATTCTGGCTGTCGGCCTACACACAGAAGCAGCACACCATCGTCACTTTTTTGTCGATTCCTTCCAGACCCAGCAGCTCTGTCGTTGCCCTGTGAGGCTGATTGGGAATCAGACGCTGACATGATGGCTGGCAGGGAGAACAAAGGCATCCAGGGTCACTGCAAAGCAGAGAACTTCACTTTTATCCAGGGTCACTGCAAAGCAGAGAACTTCAATTTTTTGCCAAAAATAGAAAACCAGCCAACTTCTTACCATGAGCTTCTCATTTGAAACAATCTGCTTTGGTTTTCAACAAAGATTCTACAATAATCTTTTGTTTTTTGAAATGGGGATGCTGTTGGGGATAAATTAGACTCAGTGGGATTTTTTTTTAAGTTAACAACAGTATTTAACATAAAGGGAAAAAGTTAGAAATGTAATTATGTCCAAAAGCATCCTGCTAAGTAATTCACACCATAGATCCACATTGTAAAAAAGCATCAGTTATCGCCTGCAATGGAGTATTTTCTAGTTCAAAAGCATCTCTGTCTATTGCCATGTAAAATTATGTTATAGTGTACAAGCTTCTATTAACAAACCACTGGCTTTTGTTACAATGCATGATATGCATATATGCTTTGAAACAGTGCCTGTTTGGCTTCTGGTAGTCTTGACTTAAGGAGAGCTATGCTCTCTATATTTTTCCTATAATTCCTATGTCCCATAACCTTTTATAGCCATGACTGAGTACTTGGTGTACTGTGAGCCCAGGGGCTGCGTTGTCAATTTTTTCAGGACAGAAGTATCGCAAGAATGATGGTGAGCCAGTTAATGCGTCTCACTTTTCAAGCTTATTTCTGCCCCTGAAGGAAATTTATGTAGGATCAGCAACATAAACAAACCGATCCATTTAAAATGGCAGAACCTCCTCATCTAGTTAAAGATCCAGAGAAGGCTGCCCTTCCAGAGGGTGGGCAGCCTGTCATTATGGGCCCAGGGGTCTGCAGAGAGGCAGCGAGCACAGCTGACGCTCAGCCATCACTGGGAACCTGTGCGAGCGTGATGCACACCTGTGCTGATTAGCTTCACATCTGCTCGCAGTGATTGCATGATGCTGCTCTGTGAGCAGCTGGGGGCGTCATTCTGCGGCATCCAGTGACAGTGAAGCTTGGCAGAGTCTCACTGGCAGCACGTCGGCCCTGGTGCCGCTTCCATGTTTCTGGGACCACAGATGGCACATGCATGGTGAAGGGTTCACCTTCCCAAACTGCTCAAGCAGAAACCACTGTGGCCTTCTCACGTTTCTTCCGTATGTGTTTGTTTAAAGTATGATCTCATTGTTGCACAAGCAAGCGAATAATTGATGCTGGCCACCAGGGTGGTGCCAGTGCAGGGCTGCAGATTCGATTGTGATCCCCACTCTCTCTGTGCACAGTGCACATGTTCTCTCAGTGTTAAATCAATTTTCGTTCTAAGTAGTGCTGTCAGCAAAGCCCCTACATGAAAAATTGTGTTTGGCAGACTGAGTAGTTTCATACACAAACACCCTGTTCTTCCCCTGCTTTTCAGAAAGGCATCTATTTACTGACTGAAATCTTCTTTAAAATACTTGAGTGGAGAATGGTGTAATTCTGCCTGAATCCCTTCTGTCTTCACGCTGTAAGACATCAGAATTAACTGCAGTAATCCCCTGCATGCATCAATGGACAGTGGCGGCCTTGTCTGTGAGAAGTGTGTTAAACCCTGGAGCTGCCTGAAAATGCAGTGAGTTTGAGGGGGAAGGGGAGTGTCTAAAGCCCAAGAGAGGGATGAGCAGAGATGGCTGGATGCTACTGGAGACGCATGTTACAGTGAAGCCTGTCACTCAGAAGGAGGGATTTGCAGTGGAGCTTTTAAAAGCCTCTTTTTTATCTGGGTAACCTGTTTCTTCGGTCGCTTTACAGCCTTTGAGGTCTGTGTGTCAGGGGGAGCTGGGGTCCGCGGAGGGCCGGATCGGCTGTGGCGCATCGTGCGGGATGCCGCGCAGGAACAGGCCACAGGAGGGATGGCAGTTCTGAGCTGCGCTCACTCTGCACCATTTCCTGCTTCCTAGGTGTCTGCCAGGCGCTCGTGCACTCGGAGGTAAACGCAGCATGAGCACCGAGGCCGGTTCTCACTCGCAGCGGTCTTCTCGATCACCGCAGCGAGAGCCAGAGACGCTTCAGTGATGCGTCGGGAGACTTTTATTTCCACTTCAAGCGTATCGATTCTGTTCTTGATCCAGCCATAATGGGGAATTTATAAAGTGATCATGTTTATCTGAGCCCCTCCCCCTGGAAACCCAGCACCACTGCGGTCACACACTCAGTCACCCGGGCGCCTTGGGCATCTGGCGCTGGCTGGGTCTGCTGAGCAGAGGCCTCTGGAGGAGATTTCGAAAGGTCGAAATGGAAATGTGTTTGTTACTTCCCAGTCGATCTATTAATTGTATATTAAACGTTGTTAGCAACAATGCTAACATTGAAGCGTACCCCAGATCACTAACAGAATTGGCCACAAAGTTAAAAATTGTATTCTATGCAACTGGGCTTATGACTGCCCCCGCCCCCGGCCCCCCGCCCCCTGCGCCTCTTCCCCCGCTCCCTGTGCCCGGTCGCCTGTCCCCTGTCTCCATGCTGCCAGCCACTGGTTATAATATAGTACAAACAAGAATAAGGATATAAGTATATGGGCAAAAGTATTGGGACACCTGGCCATTACACCCACAGGACCTTTTATGGCGTCACAATCTAAATCCACAGGCATCAGTATGGAGCCGGTTCCCCCTCTGCAGCTATAGCAGCTCCCACTCATCTAGGGAAGCTTTCCACAAGATTTTGGAGGGTGTCTCTGGGAATTTTTGCCTTCTCATCCAGAAGAACATTTGTGAGATCAGGCACTGATATTGGAGGTACACACACGTGATAAATTTGGGCGATGCGCGCGCTCACACACACACTCACAAACGCATGCACACACACACTTAGGAACTGTTTTACGCACACATTGATAAATAAAAGGTATTGATGGTGCGTGGGATGGCGCCGGCTTTCTGTGCGGAGAGCCAGGCATGCGTGTGTGGTTAATGTACACATGGCATAAGTTAGCGACCTGTTTCCGTGACACTTCCTGCTGTGGAGTCGCCCGCTTATCCCGGCTGTGTTTGGATGTTTCCACGGAGCCAAGCGGCAGATGTACCGCAGGCTGTGTGTGTATCACCTTGTCTGCATTTCCTCACTCTCTCTCTCCTTACCTCTTTGCAGCAGATAGCTGTAAACACCCTGACCCCCCCCAAGCCACAGCAGTCTGACGCTTCTGTTCTGTTTTCTTGCGGTTAATCATTTTTATTTACGACCTTCCTATGCGTCGGCTAAGAGAGCCAGATCCCATGATGCAATGCTCACAATGAGATAGCTGGGCAGTTTAGTGTCTCCTAGAATGAAATTCACTCCATTTCTCAGTGGAGTGTCAAAAGCTACTGTGTCTGACAGAGAACGGAGCTCAGAATTACAGTAGCTGTGCTTCAGGTATGAGGGTAACCTTTTTCTCTGGCCCTCTGGGGACAAAAGCTTGTATGTTGATGATGTCTGTCCCTCCCTCCCTCCCTCTCTCCCTTTTCTCTAACTGCTTGTCCTATTCAGAGTTGCTGGGGGTCCAGAGCCCATACCTGAGGCTATGGGCACAAGCAGGGAACAACCCAGGACGGGGCGCCAACCCATTTCAGTGTCGTCAATGTTTCAACCAAAGCTTGCAAAAGTGTTATGTACCATGTGCAGGTAGATATGGTCATTTGGAGATTCAAATGGCATGATAATGGTAACATCAGAAATGTTTCTAAAGAAGCTGTCGGTGTTGGAAGCAGGAGGGTGATTTTACCAAAAAAAGGTGTTTTTGGTGACATGCTGGGAAACCACATGAGCTGGTTATTGCAGTCAGCTTGGATGGTTGCAGCCAACGTTCTGTACGGGTCTTAGCGCTTAGCGAATGCCAAGTGCAGGCGTCGCCATCTTCACACCCTCAATGAAGTGTTGATTGGTTGTTTATGAGAAATTCTCATTTGCAGTCTTATGCTGAGAATTCTTCATGAATCCTTTGGCAGGATATATTAACACTTTTTTTTGAAGTTCACCAAATGTGATTAGATTGCCATAGAGTTTCACACTTACTGTAGGTTGTGTTTGCACGACAGTTGTTTTTCCAAACGGTCAAGTTGCCAGTAATGATGTCTAGACTTGCATCGTGCTCCAGTTGCTTTGATTTATTGCAGCATTTTAAAGGGCCTCGACTCTTTTCTTTATTAAAGGTAAATATATCCACAGCAGAGCTTTCAGATGGACTTGCATATTTAATTCTGCAGTTTATTTAGCTGCTTGCTTATTTAGAAGACGCCGTCGTCCAAAACATCAAACTTCTGAAAACTTGGCTCCGCTGGTCCCTGCAGCAGTCGGGCTTAAGGGTGACATCACTGCCCCACCCGGGGATTTGGACTGGCGACTATGTGATGACAGATACAGCACGCTAATTCATTTAGTTACAGATCGCCTGATCAGGTGATGAGATGTGTTAGCTTATGTATTAAGCGCCCTTTGCATTCGGCATTCTCTGTATTAGCTGCTGGTATCTGTGCCATTTTAAGCTGCCCCTGCCCCTGTTTGCTCGTTGCCTTTGCCCTTGTGTGCCCCCTGCTCGTCCACGGTGGCGCCGCGGCTCTGGGGCAGGATCTGAGCTGCTGTGTCGCTATGCCCCATCCCCTGCTGTCACCGCCGGCGGCTGTCGCGTTCATCCTCATCCTGCCGCACGAGACCCCTGGTCATGCGGCCTGGGGAGCGAGAGCCGTAAGCTGGGACCAGGATGCAGATCACCAGCACGGGGGCCTGCCTGTGATCAGGGGGCTGTGCCTGTGATCAGAAGGTCGGCGGTTCAGATCCCAGGGTTGATATCACTGTCAGCCCCCTGAGCAAAACCCTTAACTCCTAATTGCTCTGGAGACTGGCTGATCCTGCTTTTTTAGAAAAATGTACATTACTTTGAATAAAACCTGCTAATTACATTTGAAGGTAAGATTCATGCAGGTTCTGTGGTTGGAGGGTGTGCGTGCCGGTCTACGCTCCTGCAGACTCACTCTCTGTCTCCTGCTCCCAGTCGTGTTGCACCTACAAATCATGAGAAGCTTGAAGACAAGTTCGAAAAAGTCTTGTGAGGTGAACCGTTTCAGGAGTCTCCTGCTTTGACTTTCCCACTGCGGTGTGCTTGCGTCGGAGAAGGCGGGGCCTGGCACGCGTGCGGCCCGGCTGTCACGCTGCAGCAGCTGGTGTCACCTCGGCGCACTGGACCGTGCCGCCCGCTCCCCGCGGTGCCGCCTCATTACGCCGCTGTCACCATCAAGGCCGCCGGAAGGCTGCCTGCGTCGTGCTCCGATGACCGTGCCGATGCAGGACCTTGGCACTTATGCCCTGTCTGCGCCGCATACTGACACACCCCGCTGCGAGTCCTGTCACCTCAGCCGGGAGCAAGCTAATATGTGCGGGACCTGTGTCTGAGACTCACCGGCGGAGGGTGTCTGGGTGGGAGAAAGTCTTGATGGGCCCTTGATGGGATGCCAGCAGTACTGGTCGAAGGCTTCACCACTGGTGCCCCCTGTGTGAGACTGTGTGAAACGAGCTTGCCAAGTGGGTTCCCATCAGATGCCTTGTGGATGGACTGACACTGATTGCTGGGCCTCTCTGTAGTGCCTCTACCTCCTGCAGTGCTGTGTCGTTCTGAGGCTTTTGCCTTAACAGCGACGCTTGTGGTTGGATGAGTTGCTGTTTGCTTGCTGGTGGTCATACCAGCAGGGTTGGTTACTGCAGGCTGTTTTATGTGAATGACAGTAGGGGGCGACCTTGCGGGGTCATGCTGAGCTTGGCCTCCCCGCATGCTCAGCCCCATGTCTGATGGGACCCGGAGTGAGGTTCTCTCCGCACCTGGCGCCCGTCCATGCTTCGATAAGCCGGACTGGCCGACATAAGCGCCCCCATGGGGTGATGTGTGAAAAGCGCGATGCTGCTTGGCAGCGTGTCGGAGGAGCAAACATCCCACCAGGAGGTGCTGAGGCAGGCGTGGACATGCAGGAAGCTGGTTTGCTTCTTCAAACTTTAATAATGCAGAGACATAATTACTCTTGCATTAGTCATCATTACAAAGCTTTGCAAAGTGATTTCCAGGCATGTGACCGAAAACACGCCGAATGCATGAAATTCCTGCTTAGCCGTAGCAGGGGACCCGAGCACGGTGCATTAATACCATAGCCCGCTGCAAAGGACCCGAGCGTGGTGCATTAATACCAGAGCCCACTGCAAAGGACCCGAGGGTGGTGCATTAATACCAGAGCCCGCTGCAAAGGACCCGAGCGTGGTGCATTAATACCAGAGCCCGCTGCAAAGGACC
>JAODKE010000068.1:31971375-31981647 GCA_026779605.1 Mormyrus hasselquistii
CTGCACCACCCCTGCATTGTCCAGAGGTATGAGCGACAGTGCTACCCGCTGCACCACCCCTGCATTGTCCAGAGGTATGAGCGACAGTGCTACCCGCTGCACCACCCCTGCATTGTCCACTCGCTTAATTATTAGTAATGGTGTCCATACAGGGCACGTGTGAAATTTCATTCCCTTCATCTTGCAGAGTGACTTACTGCTACATAGCACATGGAAAGTAAACATAACAAAATCACACTGAAATTTATCGCTTACTTTCCAGTTAAGTTAATGTTTTAGGTTTCAGTATTCATGGCCGTTTTCCGGAATGCACTATTCCACTTTTACTTTGACACATTTGGCAAACATCAACAGTGAGTGCAGGTTAGGCTGATGTGCTACAGTATGTGCTGCCATGTCATAGAATTACCTGCATTTCTCATGTCAGATATGTCAGTTATATTTTAAACCAGCAAATAAGGGAAAAAAAAGACAGAAATGCAGTTCTGCGGTGTCAACAGTCACAGACGACCCGATTAGCTGTCAGCAGTCAGAGGACGCTGGACTCCTGGAGGTGACAAGCTTTGGCACACAGTCAGAGTATTAAAACTCTAAAACAGGGGCTTCACTGTCACTCACTGTATTTCAGCAATTAACGGGCTCTGTCTTTCACACTTTACTCTAACCCAAGACCTGTATACAATTCTGTTCAGTTCATATTCACTGGCTCTCAAAATAAGCTGCCTCTAGGGGACGATGACGATGGTGATGATGATGATAATGATGATGATGATGCTGGTGATGATGGCGATGATGATCATGATGATGATGATGATGGTGGTGATGATGACGATGATGTAATGATGGTGATGATGATCATGATGATGATGATGATGCTGGTGATGATGATGTAATGATGGTGATGATGATCATCATGATGGTGATGATGCTGGTGATGATGGTGATGATGATGTAATGATGGTGATGATGATGTAATGATGGTGATGATGATCATCATGATGGTGATGATGCTGGTGATGATGGCGATGATGATCATCATGATGATGGCGATGATGATGATGATGCTGGTGATGATCATCATGGTGGTGATGATGATGATGCTGGTGATGATCATGATGATGATGATGATGCTGTGATGAACGCGATGATGATCATCATGATGGTGATGATGATGATGATGGCAATGATCATCATGATGATGACGGTGATGATGATGATGGCGATGATCATCATGATGATGACGGTGATGATGATGATGATGCTGCTGATGACGGTTATAGTAATTTTATTTGCCTGTGATTGTGGTGTGTGGGTTAAGAGGCTGCGCCTGTGAATGGAAGGTTGGTGCTTCAAACTGCAGAGTCAGAACAGTGATGTTATTTTTGTGCCCCTGAGCGAGGCCCTTAACCCCCACATGTTCCAGGGACTGTCTGGCCCTGCTCTCTCGGAAGAACAAAAAAAACAAAACAAAGTATGTCCCACTGTATTAAATTGACTGCTAAATAAATGCGATGTTTTGCAGGAGCATTGGTGCAGATACATGGGAATATCCCCGCCTCTTCTTATGAGACACATGCATACAGAGGTGAGGGTGAAGCTTAGGGTCTGAATGCAGGAACAGTCATTTATTCAGCACCCCTGGAGCTGCTCTTGGTCTTTAGGGTCCTTCAGTTACATGCCAGTGGTGGGATATGAACCAGTGCCCACTGGGACAGACTCCGAACCCACACAGCCAGATGTTAGTTACCAGGGCGACCGCCAATTGCCACATGGCTGATGACCATGAATCCCAGAGCGCAGTTTGACATGTTAGTTACCAAGGCGACCACCAGGTGCTACAGGGACAGCAATGCCGATCCACCATGTGGTGACACAGGCTAGAACACCATCTTCTTTGGGCACCAACTTAGCCAACAAATTTAACTTTGCCTCCTACAGGGGGAATCAGCAGTGAGGATGGCCTGGCATCCTGCCTTGACATGGGCACCGACTGGCACTGCATGGCAGGGCTTGCTGACCTTTCATGTGCTTCCCACAGAATCGGCAGGACCTGAATCTTTAGGATGGTGCAGGGACCGTATGAGGCCATGACGTGGTGTTTCTGACAAAAAATGACATTATGATGCAATGGTGACATTATCACTGATATTCAGAGGAAGGTTCCTAAGCTCCTGACAAGGAGAAACTCAGCCATGCATCCCTTTTCTCGTAGGCATTGTTCCAGGGATGATGTGCTACAGTAAGATGAAATCATGAATGTGCATCAGAGACCCGGTTTGTATCTCAGAAAGAAACCTGAAAGTGTAACATGCCTACTGGCGTAGGAACAAAGAGCAATAGCAAACCCTATGCTGTGTTTGTGTACGTTTGGCTTGCAGAGCTCTCTGCCATGCTGGGGAGGGGGGCTGGGGGTTGGCATAAACATGCCCAGGAGAGGCTAAAATTAACCAGGCAAAAAGAGCCAGCAATTGCCATAAGACACAGCATGACCTGTACAGGAGCCCCCTCCGTAAGGCCACGTTTGGTACGGTCCACTCTCCATACGGCATGCAATCCATACAAGCCCTGGTCTTCTGTAAAGGAGCAATAAACCACAGCGTTTGGAAATGTCCTCCAGATGAATCGCAAGTGGCGTCGCACTTTCACTAAGCTAAACAAAGCCGTGTGAATTGCGGCATTTAGCTGGTTGTCAGCTACTAAGAATTTAATAAATCACAGTTCTTCTGTAACTATGGCATTGATTTCGCACCCTAATGAAAATAATTTTTATCGACAACATCATAGCTGTGAAGAAGGAGTCCTTGGCTTTTTATGGTTTATTGTTAAACATTTCTGTCACCGGGTTGGTCCCACTGAGATTTTACAAGTGAGCTCTGGTCACAATAGGCAGTGATAAATGTTTTCATAGACAACAAAAAACATAAAAACTCATATATGATAAATAGTGCAAAATCCACATAGGCTAAACCGATCACATTAAGGCAACAGCCAAGCTAAAAGTACAGTACGGGAAATTATACAGTAAGTACAGTAAATCACCTTCTCAGTTCAGACAATGACAGTCAAAAGACTGCAGTTCCATGAACAATGAATTTGTTATAAGTGAGCAAATGCTTGCTTTGAAGCACATCTTACGGACATGTGGCATGTGCAAAGAACATTTCTTTCTGAACTGCAGCCAAATTTTAGCACCAAACCCTGCAATCTTAACCCATAAATGCCCTGATTAATAATGAGAAGCCTAGCCGGGAACATGAACACATAAGAGAGAATAATGCACAGCCACGTGTGTGAGATCTACAACTGGTGATAAGTCCTAAGGCTCCATGACAAAGAGCAACCAATGTGCGCATACAGTCATATGCATCAGATCACCATCATCAAGACCTGGCAAAAATGCAGCTCCAAACAGACTTTGTATAATAGAAAAGAAATAAGAAATAAATGCAACTAAATAAATATATATGCAAATACGTATACAAATGCATGTTTCAAAGTATCTGGACACACAAAGGCCAGACACTTTGAGCTGGAGAAAGACCCGATCATTGTGCTGGGCTGCCGCATGAGCCACGAGCTCTGAAGGTCAGAACATTGAGTACGTGATCTGACCAGCAACCATCTGATGTGGTCTGGACCTCAGGATCAGCAAACGTCAATGAACAACCGGCTCGTTGTAATGAGGGACATGAGCTGACACCAGGACATGGAAGAGGCTCCATCCCCTCAGACCCCCCAGCAAACGTCAATGGGGCTGTGGGACAATGATGACAGCTGCCCAACAGCCCATCCCATTCACCTCCATCTCCCTCAATCTGTCCATTATCCAACAAAAGTGGTTTTTTAATGGCCTGGAGATTGCTGAGTGCACAAGTCGTCACGTCTTCTGCCCCCAAGGCCCAACCAGCCAATCAGGAACCTTACAAACATCAACATATTTGGAAGTAATCAATGGAATCAATGCAGACACTGAGGAATTAGTGTGTGTAGTAGAAGGGAAGCCAAATGCACATTAATCAAAGCCCTCTGCCACCACACTCCAGAATGAACTCACACCTTTTAGAACATCAAACAAATCTAAGCAATAGTGGCTATGAATGATTATACATGGAGTAACTCTTAGCACTGCGATGTAGGCTGCTGCTCTGATATGCCTTTCCAGTCTTAATTAGACTAAGTGCTCTTCATTAATTTGGCCTCAGTGTCAGACATACAGTAGTGTAGCAAAAATGTTTCAATTAGGGAGCAAACCTGCCCTTAAAAATGGGAGCCTCAAAGACGTACCGTGTTCCTGGCCTCCAAATCAGCCCCTTCACCAATTACAGCATGATTGGAGATACTTTTCATTTCCCACAATTTGGTCTGTGTGCACAGACAGGATCTAACCGCCGCTAACACACGCAGGACGAGGACACAGACCTGCTGCTGATGTTTGATCCATGACGGCAATTGATTGCAATTTCTATTGTTAAGATCATTATCTACATTTTCTCTGAAAGGGAAACTTACATGTGTAGTTTTGGCCATTACAGTAGCTCTATGTAACTTCGAACTTACATACAGTAGCATTGTGATGAAGAAACTATGAGGGATATTCTTTCAAAGGTCTCCTTGATTTCATTCTTTCTTCTGAGCAAATTGATATGTAACCTTGTATCAGCCACACTGCAAGCAAATGAACATTTTTCACATGCATTTCCTCAACAAGCTTCTAACCTGTTAATCGTGTAGGTCTGTCCATCCATCTATGGGCTGTTTATCCATTACATCCTGCAGCTGTGTGCAGGAGCAAAGGCCAGTGGCCGGGATGTTTTACAGACACGGAGGAAAGAGCCACAGTGCCGACCTCGAGATGAGCTTTTTCAAGTGAAATTACCATTAATGTCCATGCCGAATCAGTCGTGCCACAGCCGGTCAAGGTAATACTAGAGTTTGGATGCAGCTGCACAGTGAGGGAAGCTAAACCCAAAACTCCTCAAAAAAAAAAAAAAAAAGAAAAACTCAAAGAATGCCATTTTTGTCATTGTTTGAAGCACAAAAAAGTTACATTTTAGAGCACATTTTCAGTGTAATTTATTTATATTTCAGTGCATTGATAAGCTGGTTTTCAATGGTATGACAAGCAAGTCAAACAAAGTTTCAATATTTCTGGTTAAGGAAGTTAGGTAGAGGTGTCATTACATCTGGAAATAGCTGAGGCCTGTTTCCAGGCAGGACATGATGGATTAACGGTCTATCGGCTGGAGAATTACGCGCTTGGGTAGGGGGGTCACAAGCCAGGCTTTGTTTTGAGGTGCAACTGACAGACACGTCAGGGTTTGAATTACTTTTAAAATGGGAATCCGTGTTTCATTTTTATCCAAAGTGGCAAACATCCCAGGGCCAAATGGGCCCCTGCTAAGGGGCCCAATGGCAAAATCGCTGTGCCGATGGAGGGATCTGAACCAGCGGCAACAAGCACGGCATCCCATCCTGCTGAGCGACACTGCGCCCCTGTGTAGCCTCTGTGTAGCCCCTGTGTAGCCCCTGTGCAGATGGAGGAGTGTAGCAGGGTACTGCCTGTAGCCTGTAAGCAGCAGGCAGAATGACAGGAGGGATGTTCGCTGCATTATCGGAGCATAACCATTCTTACTGGTGTTTGCCTGATTGGCCATGATGTCAGAGACTGAGGTGAGACTTCCGCCGCAAGCATGAGGAGTCACGGTATGTATGACATGCAAAACAAGATGTGGAGCACTGATACTTGTGGGGGAAACGTATGGTGAGAAGTGACAGTTATACAAGAGCTGGAAGGCATCTCTGACATGTTAAAAATAGGGAAGCTCCGTGACAACAGAGGCTCTTTATTATGGGATTTTGAGATGCCAGTTCTCACAAACAATGCAAGTATATGGCGGCAGAACTCGGGTTACTGGAGGCCTGATCAGCCATGCAGCGCACCAGGGCATAGGAAGTGAGGGACATTACGTTCCATGCCCCATACCAACCCCTGTCACCGCTGTCCCATTAAAGTCCTCCTTTTTAAGGTCTTGCTCCCTGGGACGTGACTCCAAACTGGGCTCATGGTGGCAGAGGGTCAGATGGTCTCCATCCCTGCTCATCCCCATGCGGACCCCTTACCTTTTCTGCAGTGGCCCCTGAGCATCTCCTGTGATCCATGCTGTCGGATGTCTTCAGCTACTGCTCATTAGCTCTGCTGCCTGGGCCTGGTTCCGTGTGTCCACCTTTACAGCTGTGCTGTGACGGTTTGAGGTGCCCCCGGACACTTATGCTGTCAATTCAACTCAGTTTAACGAAGGGGCTGAAATTTTAAATCCCGCAGGACCAAATTGTCACGTGAATCCTGGTTTACCCATCCCTAGAAGCTCAGACTCACGCTTTACATTAATATCAAGCTCATTTTAGAAATGTGGGCATATTGTGATTTGCCCCGCACCATCAGCTGGTGGTATTTAATCAGGAGAGCCTGCTAAGGGCTGTGTTCATTTGCTCTGAGAAGACAAATGTTGGGTTTTGGATTGTGAGCTTGGAAAAATGTCACGGAGAAATGTGAGCAGGTGTGAGATACTGCCAACATGGAGGGCCTAGAGTGTACGCCTGGTTCACGAGGTGCATTCCGGCGTGGATCACAATACGTGCAATGGCGTGGAATGCGATGTGTATAATGGCATGGATTGCAATATGCGCCACTGCGCGGATCGCGAGGTGCATGCCAGTGTGGATCTCGATGTGTGTGATGACATGGAACGTGATATATACAATGGCGTGGAACGTGATGTGTATAATGGCATGGATTGCGATCGGCACCACTGCCTGGATGGTGATGTACGTACCAGTGTGGATTGTGATGTGTACACTGGCATGGATCGCGATGACCTTGCTGGCGTGGATCGAGATGTGTACACTGGCATGGATCGAGATGTGTACACTGGCATGGATCGCGATGTGTACACTGGCATGGATCGCGATGTGTACACTGGCATGGATCGCGATGACCATGCTGGCATGGATCGAGATGTGTACCCCGGCATGGATCACAATGTCAAAAATGACATAAAGCAGCATCTGGACTGCTGTTCTGTTGAGCCAGTTTTAATACATGTTTGTCTGTTTATCTGCTGTCCCTTGTGTCATTCAAGAAAAACACATTTGCAGACAATGTATACAATCAGAAGACACATCTGCATTTCTGGACAGCACACACTGTGCTTTTTTGTTGTCTGTTAGCTGTTACACGTTGACTGGATGATGTGAGTGATGGTTACGATACAAACTTTTTCAGGCATTTTCCCATTGTTATCGGGCTGCGAATTCCTATTTGAAAAACTGCGATCAGCAGTAGGTCACTTTTCATCCAGATCCAGACGTTTAACCTGGCTGGCAGTTGCCCGGCCACATTGCTCAAAAAGTATGATCACTGTAAGAATGTGTGTACTGATGGACAAAAGGCAAATACATGATCCTGGATTTTGCTGCTATCTGACTGCGCCTCCCACTGCAGCTTCAGTAAAGTTGCTGTCAAAGGTCTGAGGTTCTGCTCCTCATGTCTTAACAGTGTGAGTTACAGCCTCAGGACTGCGAAAAGTCAGACCCGGTGGTTTTGCGCTTCAAAACAATTTGAAATGTAGATTGTAGGGGTGGAATCCAGTCTTTCAGCAGGTCACTCAACAGACTTTCCCATGGCGGCGCTGACATATGAGAAGTTAAACAGTAATGTTTAGCGAAAGCCAGCAGACGAAAAACAAAAAGCTTTGTGGCTCATAAATGCATAACATACAGCCGCAGAAAAAAATTATAAAACACTATACTTTTAAACAAATCTGCATTTTTCAATCCCTGGTTTAATCTTGCTGGCAGAAGACAAGAAGAAGGTGAAGCAGGAGACACTATTAATAATACTAATTAATTTATATATATTATTAATTTATTCCATGGCTACAGTGCTGGTTGGGTTTAGGGTTAGGTTTAGATTCCCCCAGATGTCTCATGATCCATTTTATCCATGATGCCCATGTGAACATCCTTCAAGGAAATATCAGGAAACCTGACATCCCAGAATTCTGAGAGTTGAACCTTCAAGTAAACAATGGGGGACCAAATTTAGAGGCCGATAACTAGTTCAAGCTACTTTTAATCAGGAACCTTACAATGCGGCAGACCTTAACCTATCACATGGATACTTCTTGCTTTTAACCTAATCAGGCTAGTTGTTACACTGATATTGCAGCCCATGTCACCTGCATTCAGGCTCTAACCCTCTGGTCCTTTGCTTCCTGGCCCTGTCGCCATGGCAGCCACAGAAGCAGCCGTCCTTGGGAGGATGGAGCCTTTTCATGGGTTAATGCCTTGTTCTTCCCTTGCTTAGCTCCCCCCGAATGCATCTTGCGGCAAGCATGTTTAGATGGAGAGGAAATAACCTGCTTTTGTTAGCCCACACAGCAGAGAGAGAGCAGGAGAGTCCTTATCAGTGAGATGCCTCTGAGGGCCAACTCTCGCCTCCTTTTTTATGTTTCAGCTTAGTTGCCTTCGGAGGACCCTGGATGTTAACTCGGCCGGTCGTGTTTTATGTAACGCACGGCAAGATGTTGGCCTGGGCAGCCAAACATCAGAGCTCTGTGCTGAGCACGGAAACACCAAACTCCCTGTGCTCCACCATTTCCTGCAGCTCCTCTAATGACAGGAAGCGGCCTGTCATGCAGGGACACCGCTGTGCTTTTCTGGGACCCAATTACTGTGCCATTACTCAGGATTTTCGAGAGAGGATGATGTCAATATCCATGTCATTCTCTCACCGAAAGAGACTTTTTTTTTTTAGCCCACAGCTGAAGCTGATCTCAAAGGGGCTTGATTTAGGTTCCAAGCTGGAACACCAGGGATGACACCACAACCTTGGCTGTGGAGCAACTGAATTACTGAGAAGCTAGAAGCTTAGCCTGCAAATGAGTGTGGATTGGCTGGCTGCCTGAATTCCCATACACGCACCCAGGAATCAAAGAAATGTGAGGGACCAGTGTGTGATAGCATCCTTGGATAAGAGCTGGCTGCAGGCACGGGTTGAGGAGCACAGGAACAAGAACACAGGCAGAGGTATACTCTGCAATCTGACCAGTGATGGCAGGGTGGGGGATTCCAGCCAAGCTGCAGGGTTTATCTCTCTTCGAAAGTGACGAGGGAAGCTGCTCAACAACAACACGGCAACTCCCCATAAACCTCCTCCCTACACGGCACCACCCCATAGACCTCCACTCTACACAGCACCACCCCATAGACCTCCACCCTACACAGCACCACCCCATAGACCTCCACCCTACACAGCACCACCCCATAGACCTCCACTCTACACAGCACCACCCTATACAGCACCACCCCATAGACCTCCACTCTACACAGCACCACCCTATACTGCACCACCCCATAAATCTCCACCTTATTCATCATCATCCCATAAACCTCCACCCTACACAGCACTACCCTATACAACACCACCCCATAAACCTCCACTCTACACAGCACCACCCTATACTGCACCACCCCATAGACCTCCACCCTACACAGCACCACCCCATAGACCTCCACCTTACACAGCACCACCAAGCTCTTGAAGAAGTGAGCCATGGGGATGCTGCTCAGCCCTTTCCCTGGAGCTGGACTCCTTACCAGATAGCAGGTGAGCACAAATCTGGCTGCTTTTGTGGTGTCCCAGAGGAGTGGAGATACAGGAACCATCAGGATAATGAGCAGAGTTCCACAGGGAAATGTATCAAGGTGTGAGGAATTTCAAAAAGACCACGAGAGCCATCACTGTCAAAAAAGTTTTATCTGATATCTGTCAATTAGCCAGGCACGAAAAAGCGCAGCATAAGCCCTGACCCTGACTTGTTCCAGGGCAAAGGGCACCTGACAGTCGGCGTAGGGATGATGAGCTGGAAAGGCATAGCCTGGACTCTCAGTGGCTGGGAGGGTGTGGCCTGGACTCTCAGTGGCTGGGAGGAAGTGGCCAGAACTCTCAGTGGCTGGGAGGGTGTGGCCTGGACTCTCAGTGGCTGGGAGGGAGTGGACTGGCCTCTCAGTGGCTGGGAGGGAGTGGACTGGCCTCTCAGTGGCTGGGAGGGAGTGGCCTGGCTTCTCAGTGGCTGGTAGAGCGTGGCCTGGACTCTCAGTGGCTGGGAAGGAGTGGACTGGCCTCTCAGTGGCTGGGAGGGAGTGGCCTGGCTTCTCAGTGGCTAGTAGAGCGTGGCCTGGACTCTCAGTGGCTGGGAAGGAGTGGACTGG
>JAODKE010000068.1:32030654-32042786 GCA_026779605.1 Mormyrus hasselquistii
CCTTGCCCCCCACCAGAGAAATTGACAGATTACTGCTAAGTGTGCAGCCGGTGTGCTGCAGCTGCTGCCTCCGTGCACCGGAGACGAAGACCCATCTGCGGACTGAGAATACATCAGGGAGCGGCAGAGCGCCAAAGCGAGGGGGCGCCGGATCCAGTGGGACTGTGGAGTGTTGCCCCCCCGGCGAGGCGCGCGGCTCAGCCATGGAGCACGGAGACGCTGTCCGCGCGCCGCCTGCCGCTGCCTTCCAAGGACGACCGGCGGCAGAGCCGCGGGAGCCGCGCTCAGACTGGCCACAGATCCTCACGGCCGCCTAGTGCACCGGCCACCAGCATCTTCATGCTGCTCTTCCTGGATTTACGGGGAGCCATTTTGCCTGCCTGGCTCGCTGTTTACGTTACTTCTAAAGAAAAAAGGCAACGTTCCTGAGGAGATGTGATTAAACATGAGGGCTCTTTTGTGATTGCAAAAAAAAAAAAACAAATAAAAAATGAAATAGCTAGCTGGGAGAGAAAAGACCTGTGAGAACTACAGAGGTAGGTGTGCAGTGTCCCCACTGCTCTTTTCATTCATACCCTTCTCTCTCCTGCTTTTTTTGTGCCTCTCTTTGCACGCTGTCTCCGAGTGGCATTTATCTCTTCCATGGAAAAAAGACGGAGAGTCTCGTTGAATCCAGGGTAGGGCCAGTTCTCCTCTCCGCGCAGAATCCCCCAGACGATGCTGAATTATGAACGTGTCACATCATGAGTCTCCTGTGGCAGGTAACTGTGCAGCGTACCTGGAATGCCGCGCCGCTGTTTTTAGTCTACCTCATGGTGAGAGCGCTGAGTCTGTGCGCCGCGACGGCGGGAGCCCAGGGCTGCCCGGCGGTCTGCTCCTGCACTAACCAGTTCAGTAAGGTGGTCTGTACCCGCCGCGGCCTCACCAGGGTCCCCCCGGGGATCCCCTCCCACACCCGGTACCTCAACCTGATGGAGAACAGCATCGAGCTGATCCAGGCGGACACATTCCGCCACCTGCAACACCTGGAACGGCTGCAACTGGGCAGGAATGCCATTCGGCAGATCGAGGTGGGCGCCTTCAGCGGCCTGACCAACCTCAACACACTGGAGCTGTTCGATAACCGGCTGACAGCGGTCCCGAGCGGGGCCTTTGAGTACCTGTCCAAACTGCGGGAACTATGGCTCAGGAATAACCCCATTGAGAGCATCTCCTCGTACGCGTTCAACCGCGTACCCTCCCTGATGCGCCTGGACCTGGGCGAGCTCAGGAAGCTGCAGTTCATTTCAGACGGTGCTTTCGTGGGATTGTACAACCTGAAATACCTTAACCTTGGAATGTGTAACATTAGGGAGATGCCCACGCTCACCCCGTTGGTCGGGCTGGAGGAACTTGAGATTTCAGAGAACCACTTTCCGGAAATAAAACCAGGATCTTTCCGAGGGCTGAGATCGCTTAAGAAGCTCTGGATTATGAACTCGCAGATCACTTTCATAGAGCGCAATGCGTTCGACGACCTCACAGCGCTGGTGGAGCTGAACCTGGCCCACAACAACCTCAGCGCCTTGCCACATGACCTTTTCATGCCGTTGAGATACCTGGTGGAGC
This sequence comes from Mormyrus hasselquistii, assembly GCA_026779605.1. NCBI lineage: Eukaryota > Metazoa > Chordata > Actinopteri > Osteoglossiformes > Mormyridae > Mormyrus > Mormyrus hasselquistii. Next base: position 32,032,263 of record JAODKE010000068.1, read on the forward strand.
TCCATCTCCACCACAACCCCTGGAACTGCGACTGCGACGTGGTGTGGCTCTCCTGGTGGCTGCGTGAGTACATCCCTACCAACTCCACTTGCTGTGGTCGCTGCCACTCGCCTGCCCACATGCGCGGCCGCTACCTGGTGGAGATGGACCACACCACCTTCCAGTGCTCGGCACCCTACATTGTGGATGCGCCCCGGGACCTCAACATCTCGGCAGAGCGTGTGGCAGAGCTGAGGTGCCGGACGGCCCCCATGTCGTCTGTCCGATGGCTGCTGCCTAATGGCACAGTGTTGACACACGGGTCCAGCCACCCGCGGATATCTGTGCTCAGCGATGGCACGCTCAACTTCTCCAATGTGCTGTCCACGGACACGGGCATCTATACCTGCATGGTGACCAACGTGGCAGGCAACTCTAATGCCTCTGCCTATCTCAACGTGAGTAACGCTGAGCTGAACACGTCCAACCTGAGCTACTTCACCACTGTCACTGTGGAGATGGGGGAGCCGCCGTCGGAGGTGCCGCCCAAGCCCAAGACGGCGACCGCCTCGCCGTCCGTCTTTCAGCCAGTGTTCATATCCACCCCCACTGTGCTCCTGGAGAACACCAACACGCCCAAACAGGTGTCCGTCCCCACCACCAAAGGCACGATGAGGCCCCCCACCAGCCTGGACGAGGTCATGAAGACCACCAAGATCATCATTGGCTGCTTTGTGGCCGTCACCATGCTGGCGGCCTTCATGCTGGTGGCGTTTTACAAACTGCGGAAGCGACACCAGCAGCGGAGCACAGTGGCAGCTGCCAGGACTGTAGAGATCATCCAGATGAACGAGGACCTGCCCCCGGCAGCCACTAGTATACCAGGGGAGGGCGCTGTTGTGCTGCCCTCCACGCGAGACTACAACAGCACGTATAAATCAACGTATAACAGCTACAGACCAGCACACGGGGCTCACTGGACAGAGAACTGCATTGAGAACTCGCTGCATCGAAACAGGTCCCACAACATCATTGTGGGCCCCGAGCCCTACGTCATAAAAACTCACAACAAGGAGAAGGTACAGGAGACTCAGATCTGACATTCCCATTCCTTCGTTGTCTCTCGTTAAAATGCAATAGAATGCACAAAAAAACACAGCAGAGTCTTTTGTACAGTGTGCAAAATGGACTGTTTTCTTGTACATGCTTATACATAAAAATCCTATATATATATGAAAGATAGATCAATCTGCTATGGGCTGATAAGAGAAGATTATATAAAAGAAATACATTTAAACTATTTTCTAACTTGTAACTTTATTTAAAACAGAGAGGTTGATAAGATGCTGTTATGATTTGGGAACATGATTGGGTGAACCTGTTTGAAAAAAGGGCATTCTGTCATTTTTAGACAATGATATCTAGGATGCAGTAAATCCCGATTTATACAGAGAAGAATTTCTAAATAAAAGCCCCAAATCAAACTTACAGGTTTATCTTGTGAAAGCACCAAGAATTTGTACTGTGCCAAATGTTATAAATGCAATAAAGGATTTTTGAAAGAAAAGGGTAAATTTACACAGAGCGCATCTGTGAGGAGCGGGGCAGATGGCCTGTCCAGGGGGCGCGCAGGGCACCTCCACACTGCAGCACCAGCAACCCCCCTGCCGCCGCGTTCGATCCAGGAGGCCCTGCATGTCACGGGCGGGGGGGGGGATAGGGTGGGCTGGAGGTGGGGGGGGTTGCTTGGGGGCCATGGCACAGGTGCTTCAGTGTGTTTAGCGGACTGATGTGGTGTGGGGTGGCACCATGGAACGAGTGGGGCAGAGTGGGATTTAGACGAATGTACGACATTTGAAGTTGGGTGAACTTGGTGAAAATGAGCTCTTTTCTCTCCAAAGACAAAATGGGCTCAGAAAGAAAAGGCCTTAGACTTTACCCGAACCCCCCGGCTCTGAATGCACTACAGAGGGATTATGCAAATCAGTCGGCATCTCCAACAGGGGGCTGTCGTGCTCTCCTGGACAGCCACGGAATTGGGCCGAGTTTGAGACTGCCGCGCTCGTCTGACGTTACCGGGACAGGGAAGAATGTGCCGGATCTTGTTTGACGGAAAGCTTAGAGAGTGCCAGGCTGGTGCCACTGCGTATATTGCCAGCTCACTGCTACCAGCAAGGTGAGACACACCCGGCGTGGACAATTATCACTAATCTGTCCACAAAAGCCGCCAGTTTGCTTTCTGTGCAGCTGTTTAAGGAGCGTGGAGAGATGGAGGAGTGGCATGCTGAGGGACACTCTGCCGGTGCCAGTTCTGAGGGCGACACCCAGCAGGTCAGTCGCACACGCGCAGCCCTCTGGGTCCGCCTGTGATTTCGCTCCCTGGCGTCTCTTTGGCCGTCAGTAAAGCGCAGTGCATCGCCGCCTCTGCCTTCGGGCACCTCCAGATGCAGTTAAAAATAAATATACTGCAGTATTGCGAAAAAAGTGACGGCATGCCAGCAGCACGCTGAAGTTCATCTCGTAAATGTCTCACTTCAGCTGGCGATGCACGAGGGCTGCTTCTCCTTTTAAAGAGGAGCCCTGTGAAAAGGTGATACCGCGCTAATGGCTGCCGGCCGTGATTGCAGCACAGGGAGTAGCGTTTGCTTCCGCCGCTAAGTGCATTGAACGCGAGACACCGGCACTGAGAGCCATTTGACCCTCTCTATAAAAGCTAACGGGCATCAATTTGCAAGCTTTTGCTGGCTGGTTAAATAGGACAAGAGGAAAGACGTTCTGTTGGGAGCTGCTTCTGGGCAGCGTTACCGGGAAGGATATGGTGTTATCATGTGAGCTGGAGCAGCTTCTGGCACATTTCTGGCCAGCCAAGGGTCCTGACGGCGCCAGTCAACCCTTGCCCAGGAACAGCAGGAAGTATGAAGCCCCTGGCCAATTAAGCAGTGGGGGCCACTCTGGGAGCCCACTGGAGAGCAGCAGCGGCCTGCTGGGCAGGGACTCCGGGGGGGGCTGAACATCTCTGCGTTGCTGAACAATAATTAGTACACGGACAACACCTGAATCTCACAAATGTGTGCTGGCTTTAATTAAACAATTATTTCAAGAAGCCAATTAGAGCTGAGTTTGAGGGTCAGGAATTGTTAAAAAAAAATGTCAAAACAAGCAAGCTGATGCTGTTGAAATGTTTTCTTAATCATTATTTCCTTAAAAATGAGTGTTATGATGTGAATGTCAGGGATGCTGATGCAGCATTGCGGCCGCTGCGCTCCCGCGCCACCCAGGGGCCAGCCAGGGGCCACCCAGGGACGGGACGTGCATCCTGAGTGAAGGTGGGCCTCCCTGATGTTAGTATTGATGCCAATGTCACCCGAAAAACAGCGTCTAGATGAAAAACTGGCAGCCAGCTAGACGCTTAACAATCTGACAGGCCGGCGCTCCTGGGCTCTGAGGGAGCATGCGGTGACCTCAAAGTGGGAGAACTGTCCATTTTAACTCTATCCTGACTGTGTCCCAGTGACAAAGACCAGCTGCTATTTAACTGAGCTTAACCCCAAACAGTGTGCTGACCGAGTGTGAAATGGCAGAGGCTGAAGTCGTTTCTTCACTCTTCCTTCCAGCTGTGTATAACCTGCTTCATCACCACACCTCTGACATTTCTCCCATTCTTCCTCTTTGCTTGAGCTCAGGTCGTCTTTCCTCCCCATAAACCAGCGACACACGACTGTAAAATAACCCATTTTATGAATGTCATCTCTGCTCCTCTGAATGATTCTGCCGTCAATCAACTCTTTGAGGAAAAACACACAGATAGATGGAGCGTATTCAGGAGCCGGTCATTAAATTGCGGTTTTCTTTGGACATTTAAGGCTGTCTGGATGCAACTGTGCCATGAACCTTCCTTGCTGGAATTGCCGGTTTTCCAGACCTCACTTTCTCTGACAGTCCCACAGGAAGCACGTTTTACAGGAAGTGGCTTAATGATTCTGACAGCGTGGCACTTTCATAAAACCCATCGTCCACATAGCCTGGCTTTCCTTATATCAGAGCATCCTGAAGGATTTCACTCTGCATCACTGTCATCTTATAATAATGCAGATATAATTGGAGAGTAGCAGCCTCCGTTCCTTTTCCAAAGGCAGAATTTTCCAGAATAGGCAGTTTTTCTTGCAGAGGGATTTTGCTGAATTTTACCATCTCTAACCGACAAACAAAGTTTTGTGTTTGAACTTCAAAGGGAGGAACCTGCAAAGTGTGACTTAAGGCCGAACAGTTAGAGACGCTGAGCTGCTGAGAAAGCCACACGAAGACGAAATAAAGGAGAGAGCGAGCGGGGTGGAGGGGTGGAGGGATGGAGGGGTGGAGGGATGGTGGTTTGCATGTGGGCAAAATCCCGCTCGTTAGTGTTTCCGGAATCTCCTCTTCATTCAGACGTTTGCAGACAGACTGGAGAGTGACGAGTAGCTCTCTGCCGTCGATTAGCGTGACACGGGGCCGTCACACATTTATCACTTTTAAATGAATCATTGATCTAAAAGAAGCTGCCAGAAAGGCAATAGCAGCATGTTCTCTGCACAGGCGAGGGAACAAACAGCAGCGGAGAGATCAGATCCGGCTTTTCCTGTGGAATTCCTGCACACGGCAGCCCTCCTTTTCCATTCTTATTTAAGACGTGATTTCGGGTTTCACAGCTGGGAGCACAGAGCGGGAATCGAGCAGGAATCGAGGCTGAATGGTGAACTACAGACACAGCGTGTGCAAAACCAAACATCTCAATGACTTTGATTTGAGCCCCGAAAGCCAAAAGCGGCAACGCTGTGAAGATGCTTGTGTGTGAAAGTCACACCCCCTCTGACATTCAATTTAGTGCTTCTTTGAGAAGCCACAAGGGCGGCTTTGTGGCCGGGCAGACAGGAAACGCAGCCAGGGGATTACATTCAGGCTCTGACTGAGCCAGATTCAGCTGTGGATGTCTGTGCGTAGGGGGAGAAACAAGCCCAACTGTGTTTACGCACTGCGGGACACGGAGCGGGAGAGAGCACGACCCAAAGCCTGCGAGTGTGGGGGCAGGGCAGGCCACGCAGATGCGGGTGCCGTGGCCGGGCAGAGGCAGTGCGCGAGGAGCCCAGTGGACATTCATAACGAGTGATACAAAGTGAGGATGACTGCAATGCACCTACAGCTGTGAGTCAGGTAGAGCCCCAGGGGTGGGGAGCAGATCGATGGCAGCGCAGCAGGGTAGAGAAGCATCCTGCGACTCAGCAAAGAAAGCCGGCTGTTTCAGCTCCATGCGCGTGTCGATTCAGAACCATCACAGGTTCAAGGGCAGGGAAAGGTAACAGACAGCACGTGTCACAAAAGACATGATGAAGAAGGCAGTGCTGTCTGGACCCGGAGGGACCTCATCTGGGGCAAAGCACTGGATATCAAGCTATTCGTAAATGTTTTTACAAAGCAGAGAACATACAAGCAATGGTTACTGTTCATTCTTATTAAGAAGTAATAATTTAAACAAAATGAGATTACGTACATTTAAGGCAAATATTACAGACATTATGACAAAGACGATGGGAAACGTGGCTGGGATTCAGTGAAGGAAACATGGAGCAGGAGGGAGATGAGCAGGTTGTTTAGCGTGAATAAGAACCCTAGTAGCAGAACTTTGGATATACTGAAGTCTTTTGAGAAGGAGACCTAGAAAGAGCGCTACAGTCATCAAGGTGCAGGGTATAAAGGTGTGTGCATCTCTGGAGCTTAGCAGCGGGGAACACAAATTATGGTACATACGTGTTGAAACGAAGACTTGAGTAGAGAATTTACATGATAAATTTAGATAAATGTATTTAATTTACAAACAAATGAAGGGGACTTTATACCTGTGCTTCAAGCAGAAAGAGCACATCCATGGTGAGATGTGATCAACTGATAAAATCTGTTTGTGACACAGACACAGTCGACCCAGTGAGTGAAACACAAACAATGTGGAGGGTTGGGGTGGGGAGAATGTTACGGACCAGAGGGATTTACTTGTCCTGTAACTCGCTGGACGGGGTTTGCTGGTTACATATTATTCAGCGCTTTGCCCCAAGGGGTTTGTTTTATAGAACTCCATTAGTTTCTGGAAAATAGCAATATACAGAGTTGGATGTGGAAACATCGCTGGGTTATGGATTATATAGACTGCCGTAGTCAACGGATGATGGAGCAAATGTACTGACTGTAATAACTGTCAACTTAAAGGCAATATGACACAGATCCTGCACATCGATAATGTAAGAGACAGTATGTAAGGTGTCAGAACTCAATAAGGAGACACAGCACAGTTACCCTCAGTACAGAGGCCGCAGCAACTCACCCGTGACCTCACACGGCTACGTGGGCATCTGTCACGCCGGGGTCTAGCTAATCGTCTCAAGCCGGGGGCAAAGACTCAGGAGTCTCCTTTAAGAGGGAGCTCCGTGTGGCCTGAGGGCTCATGGCAGTCTCCCGTTTCCTTGGATACTGGAGGGAAATGGAGGGGAAAAAAAAACCCTGAAATGATTCATGAGCCTGAAAGTTTGAAATAAAGCACCAACCACTGCCACACCCAGGCATGGCAACAGCGCCATCTTTAGGAAGGGAGGACAAAGCCCTGCCGGGGGTTGGGTAGGCGGGGGAGAGCAGGATGGAGCCCCAGGTGAGAAGGTGACCCCCCCTCCCCCCCGGACAAGTGGAGCGACTTCTAGTCCAGGAGGCACTGTCTCCTGTATCATGACTTTGACACTGAGCTGATATGGAGTCATCAGAACCCTGTGCACATGTCCTGGCTGCACTCGCCTTTTTCCTCTGCTTCAGCCTTCACAGAACATTTAAACACACATGACAATGCAGGTGTCGGAGACAGATAGAGGCTGGCGGGATATTTACCCGCTACCAGGCTCGGGTCCAGGGGGCAGAGACTGATTAGCTGTTTGACAGGCGAGCAAAGGGGCGTGACGGCGGGGTGAGGAACAGACATCGAACCGGTGACCTCACATCGGCAGCAGGGTGGCGGGTGCACAGCCATACTGATTGGACATTTCAGTCTGTGGCCAAGCCACTCTCAACAAGTCCCATAATGCAACACCAGGAAATACCTCTCAGCACCTGCTAGTGGCTGGTTTAGGGTTAAGGTTAGGGTTAGGGTTAGGGATAGGATTAGGGATAGGGTTAGGGTTAGGGATAGGGTTAGGGTTAGGGTCTGGTGGTGGACACTGCTACTGACTGGCATCACTCCATCACTGCAGCTCGTTAGACATTCCCCAGTTAAAGAGTCACACTGCTAATCACCATGTAGGAAGAACAGGAAGAATCATACATGAGGGAAGTTGGATAGATTGTTGGCTTGTGTTTTTCCATCATCATAACATGACATGCATACTATTTCACAAGAAATGCATTTGATGCAAACTGGTCATTTGGAAAGATCTGGGTCACTAACTTTGACTAAATTAAAAGACATAAAATACTGTCTACAGCGATGCAGTAACGGCATTAGAAAGTCATAATCTGATATCACAGGCAGTCAATGAAATCAAAATGTGCAGAGAGATCCCACGGGTGTCTGTTCTTCATCTTCCATCTTCTGGCATCGCCAGTCGGGAAAGGCTGCAGTCTGGGTTTTGCAGCAGCATCGGGACACTACTCACCTCTAGTAATGACATCAGGACTTTACTCACCTCTAGTAATGACATCAGGACTTTACTCACCTCTAGTAATGACAACAGAACTTTAATCCCCTCTAGTAAGGACATCAGGAGTCTACTCACCTCTAGTAACAACATCAGGACTCTACTCACCTCTAGTAATGACATCAGGACTCTACTCACCTCTAGTAACGACATCAGCATCCTGCCGGTGGTCAGTGGCAGCAATCTCCGTAAGTGAGAGTGAGGAAGACCAGATGCACACAGGAGGCCCCTTCCCCCGCCCACTTCCACAGACTCGCTGACAAATGAAAGTGGCAAAGTAGGGTGTCGTGCTCTCTCCATACAGCACAGAACCTCGGGTGAGAAGACTCATTTACCTCAAGCTGATGAAGTCCATGACTTAGAATTATTAGCATGATAGGTATAGAGAAGCGGTGACAGGGGATCTCCCAGCCAAGTCTAAAGAGAGAGAATTCAGCAGCATGTGCTCATGTGGATTCAGCATTTCACATGAATCAGACATCCTGGCAATAAACATCTCCTCCTTGTGTTGCTGGCAAAGTGTGAGCAAACAATGTGCTGGTAATGCTATGGCTATTATAAATTCATTAGCGCCGCTCTCGAGAGGACTGAGCAGTGACTGAGCAGTGACTGAGCAGTGACTGAGCAGTGAAGCGTTGGCAGGGCTGGGCCGGGAGGAGCTAGCAGCGCAGGAAGCGGGCGGCAAGGCTCCCGCTCAGGACCAAAAGATTCCAGTCGCTGTGACCACACACGAGATTCACCTAGAAAGGGTACAGCTTTCAGCAGGTGATTATACACTAAATAAATGCATGTTCTGGGTTGCCATCTTTTAGCCTTTAAAAAGCCCTGTGACTGCCCCCAGGTACCCGGCCCACTGAGGGGCGATGCGGAAGGTTCCGGGTGGATGCCGACACTTCTTATTCATCTGTGCCCCTCCAGCTCTTCTATGAATGACTGGCATGTTCCATAAAGTCAGCGCATGTTTTCATGCTTCTGGAAACCGTCAGGCCGCAGTATGATTCTTATTGTGTCAGCTGAAAGTTCTGGCTCAGGTGACCCCACTGTTGGAGCAATTCACTTAAAGTCCATCTAACTTTGGTTTAAAACCTGAACTTCTGCTTTATGACTATCAGCATTCGGAAGGCAAAGACCTTTAACTAGGAATGATGAGTAGCCCTTGACGCGACCGTCTCATGCACTATGCTGACTTATTGTGAGGAGTCATTATTCTCTGGAGGTGAGACTGTCAATGGACATTCAGTGCCCCCTGGTACCTGCGCGAGTCACAGTGGGGGGGGGGGGGGGGCCCTTCCGTCACTGTAATTGAATGTGTGACTTCCTGTGCTGGCAGCAATTTTAAGGATATCAGTGTAGAGTCAGCACCCAAAGCCCCTCTCTGTGGAGAAAGGCCCATTGTGGTTCAGGCTCCATGCCAGGCAGACAGGGCCGGAGCCAGCTGAGGTTCTCACCCAACGGAGGAGACACGTGCTCACTGTTAATTAAGAGAGAATCCCACATAGCACATGCGGTGGGTACAAGCAGCCAAGGCAGGCCTCCAGAGAAAGAGAGGCCGCCTGTGTGGTGGGGAATGGAAGCTGGCCCTCCCCATGGGCAGGCCTACGAACCGTGGGCAGGTGGCTGAAATTAGAGGGTCCGTCTCTGAGGTGAAGCAGGCTGACAGACTCGGCGTCACTTCACTCCAAACAGATATTCAAAGAACTAGGCGTATGGTGACACTGCTACGGCAATGACGGCTTTTAGCTGCATCTCCAGATAGAGCATCCTTTTAAGGCCGAGAGGGGAGGGGTCTACTCTCAGCCAAACTGCTTTTCCTCACAGAAATCAGGGTCATCAGTCGGAAGAACATATCCCTGGGGATGTTGCGGCCAGGTGTTAGTTAAGCAATTTGGGCAATAAACAGGTTATTGCCTTCAATAACAGCGCTTCGTACAATAGAAGTGCTCTGATGCCCCTGGGTTATAGCCAGTCCAATTTGCAGCTGTCTGAAGGAAGGGGAAGGAGGCCGCGTTACTCCTCCCAGGAGGTGCTCACTTACCAGTGTGAAGCTTTCAGTACAACTGGCTGCAGGCAGGGCTGGGAACGCTGCTGCGGCGGCATCACAGTCAATGGGCTGAATCGGGCTTTTAATCGAGCTATTTTACCCGACGCAAATTGAATGTGGTCACAGTTCAGCAGCCTCCTTTCCAGGCTTGTTCATTGCATTTCTAATTTTACCATCAAGGACGTCTCTCTCAGTCTACCTTTTTAATCTACATAATCCTGGCTTCAACATGAGGCCGGGGAGAGGAGGGGACTCTCCTGGACAGCCGGCCCGTTTGGCATTCTCACACATACCCGTCAATGGCCAAAACAACTCGTGTGATGATACTTACATAGTAAACCTGCAGAGGATGATTAATTAACTGCGTTAACTGCACCATCAGCAGTCTCTGGTAGAGATACACCTACAGTCTTCAGGTTGACTTATTTTTGGAATCTGTCACTAGTTCGGATGTGTTAGGTAGTGAGGAGCCAAGTATTTTTGGAGAGCAGATTTACATGGTACTGCAGTGCAAATACAGCACAGAGAAACCATCACCTCATTTGCTCTGGAACACAAAGCAGCCACAGGCCTAGTGCCAAATTAATCGAGAGATGGGCGATATTCTCATCATCACTTTTGGCATTATTTCAGTTTGAGCGCTACATCATACTTAGCATATGTTCGGCAAGATGTCAGAGCGAAGAGAGCGTGGCTCTCCCTCAGAAGCCGAGGTCACGGGGGGGGGGGGGGGGCTGAGGGCCCCCCCAGAAACAGCTTTTAATAAAAAGCCAGCGATTAATTAAGACTGGGCTGCCCCAA
>JAODKE010000068.1:32085276-32095560 GCA_026779605.1 Mormyrus hasselquistii
TTCTAGAAAACCGTTTTTGGAACGTATTGTTTAATGAGGAACGCAAGAACAGAAACGTTATAATATCGATTCTGCTCAGAATGAACCGAATGGATTTTTTTTTGGTTTTTAAGCCCTGGTTTAAAGCCAGCAAGTTATAGAGTGTTTGCTTGGGAATCAGTTCTGATGCATTTATAAGTTTAAAGATTTATTGGAGCTGAAACAAGAGGAATCTGTTACGTAGGTAAAACTCTGAGTGACTCACTGAATCCTGCCCACAGTTTCTAAACTGTATAATATGTCAAAAAAAATTCCACTCATATGGACATTGGTCATTTTAAGAAAACTAATACCAAACTCAGAGAGCTGAGATGCTGAAGACTGAGTTTGCCAACTATCAGACAGGGTCTGTTTTCAACCCTTCAACAAATTTCCAAAAGACATACATTCAGCTGAGAGCAAATGAAATACAAATCGCCTAATCCTACAAATCATGTTGTGCCATCGAGTCAGAGCTCATTAAAAAAAAAAGTTTAGTAAAACAGTTGGAATATATTAGCACTGGCGGAATATTCTTTTTGTACAGGCATGGACTGACATGAGTCATTTAGGGCCGCAATTCAATATGGGCGAAAAATAAAGAAAATATCCAATTAGCAGCGATGCGTCACTGAAAATGCTGGATGTGAGCAATTGTGCCACTACCAATCCATCGATCAGTGAAGGGGGGCAGTCTTAATATCCTGTGCTTCTTATAGGGGGATTCTGAGCCTTGGATGGATGGGGGGGGGGGGGGGTATTCCACACCAGATCCAGCTGAAGCCTCAGTCGGTCTACTATGTGGTGCTACACTACCAAAGAGCCATGGAGATCACAGGTCGGGCAGTCAGCTGACAGGGGTCGGGTAGTCAGCTGACAGGGGCCAGGAAAGCTCCATCAAGCATGTCAAGCAGAAGGAGGCACCCAGGACATCCTACTGGCAGCATGTGTGACGGCTCCTTCCTCTCAGCACCCTCTGCTCGCCATGGGCATAAATCCTGCACATTGCGCTGTGGGGGCGATTAAATAAGAGTCTCTGAAATGCAGGGGGGTGGAGCAGATACACACACACACCCCATAAACACACATAAACACAGACACATACAGACACTCACACACCCCATAAACACAGACATACACACACACACCCCATAAACACACATAAACACAGACACATACACACACACACACCCCATAAACACAGACATACACACACACACACCCCATAAACACAGATATACACACACACACACACACCATAAACACAGATATACACACACACACACACACCATAAACACACATAAACACAGACATACACACACACACACCCCATAAACACAGACATACACACACACATACCCCATAAACACAGACATACACACACACACACCCCATAAACACAGACATACACACACACACACCCCATAAACACAGACATACACACACCCCATAAACACAGACATACACACGCACACCACATAAACACACACACATACAGACACACACGCACACCACATACTGTATGCATACGCACACATACACGCACACACACGCACACCACATAATCACACACACATACAGACACAAATACAGGCACACACACCACATATTCACACGCGCACACACACACACACACAGACGGTGAGGAAGCCTAGGACAGGAGGAGCACTGTTCACCAGGCTTTAGTGACACAGGGTCAAGCAGACTGTCCAAACAACCTCCTCCAGCTAATGCAATGTAGGGCTATTCCTGTGGCTGTAGCGCCTCCATGTGGTAGCACCTATTAACAACCATACCCACTCCTGATCCAATAATATTTAAACAGTACATTACACATATGTGATGTCCTAACCCGTCTCTCAAATTCGGTTCACATGCAGAAACACAGACCTCTAGTATTCCAGTATTTTGGAAAGATTTTCTGAAGATTCCAGGTGTATATGCCTCACCGCCATTAGCAGACATCAGCTGTGACGGTATCATGCTCGCAATCGGTATCAATACAAGGATCCGGAAATCAGATAATTCCTCACAGCTAACTGCCCTTGCCAGCATATGCAGCTGAGCCCTAGCGGAGGCAGGCCTCCAACATAACTGAAATGGCGGGCCTCAGCCGGGCGCTAGTGGAGGCAGGCCTTGATGTGGCATTAGAGGAGGTGGGCCTTTGCCGGGCGCTAGCGGAGGCAGGCCTCGGTGTGGCATTAAAGGAGGTGGGCCTTTGCCAGTCACTAGTGGACGCATGCCTCGGTGTGGCATTAATTTGTCTCCCCCTAATCAGCACGGGCCTTGGCCAAGGCCGCTGCTGAATTCAACAATCCCCCCAGAAGAACAAGGCAGTGAGACTCTCTTGCATTCCTCTCCCCCAACCCCAAGGACAACCTCCCCCCCATCCCACGCCTTCGCGGCTTCATACCCCCAGCATGGACAGGCGGGTCTGTTGACCAGCGCCATTTGGCTACAGGACCTGATTGATGTTTGTCTATGCTGGACTACCTCCACCTCCCCATTCCCCTCCCCTATTGCAAGTCTCTACTGAAATGTTGTAAGATGTGGTGACTATGTGCTTATGTTGCTGAGGTGTTTTTTTTCTGTTCCTACATTGTACTCCCTGTTGGAGTATAGTCTGGGGGTTGTTTTTTTTTTTTTATACACCCCCTCCTTATGTAACCTTGTTTCTCTGATTTTTCTTATAGTCCCCTGTCTTCCTGACCTGTCTACCCCCTATAACGTGATGTGTCTGTGTATATGTACGGTCAGGTTGATGGCCGGCTTTTTGCTGGTACTTGTGACTAGTGACATGGTGAATTGCAATAACAAAAAAAGAATCAATCAATCAATCAATCAAAAGAGGCGGGCCTCGGCCAGGTGCTAGTGGAGACCGGCCTACACCATAACAGTAATGGAGAGAGCTACGGAAAATGGGCCTCGGCTATCCATTAATGGAGGCGGGAGGCAGGAAGAGGCTGGGCCCTAATGGAGGCAGGCTTTATTATTACTGTGCATTGATGACTAAGTGTTTTTTACTGTCTGTATGTATGCTGGATAGCTGTTAATGTGTCTTCCTTCACTCGGGCTGAAATGAGCAGCTGGAGACATATGTTAATCTTTAATGTGCCATAAAAAGAACGGGGATGCCTATGAGTGATATTAAGCTGGATAAGAGGTTTTGGTGTCAGTTAAAATTATGCTTCCGCCATAAAGGCTATAAGCCTAGTCAGTGATAAGCTACGGTGCTACAGTAAAACAAAGTCCTCTCTGCATGTCCACTGCTAATCCAAACAAACCTTTTGTGCTTTAATCACAGCTACATATCAGTATTTCACTGCTTACAACTCAGCTTAAGGAAAAAAACATGTCATTGGAGAATTCTGAAATGTTCTGAGTTAAATACAGGCTTTCCTACCATGTCAAAACAAGCCATCTCTAGTATTACTGCATTATTCATCTTGACCTGAGCCCAGAAAACTGCGGCATTCTGAAGGTAAATATCTTTGCGAAGGTGTACAGAGCTTTGTTCCCAGGTTGGGGCAGGTGCTTCTCTGTTGGACCGGCAGAGGTTTATCAGTGGTCTCACTCCTGCAGGAGTGAAGCATCACTCTGCGCATTACTGTACTTCAGGCTGAAGCAGAGAGAGCCAGGCTGCTGAAGTGGGAGACTCGCTCAGCACCTGATCGTCACTAACCGAGGAAAAGCACGCTGATAAGAGATTACTGAGCATCGTTACAAAAATCAATCGTAAAATAAAACGTAAAAACTATGAAAATGTTTCTAAATGGCCGAGCCTGAGGTTCTGGGACATGTGTCTCCTCCAGGCTGGTCCCAGAGGACTGGTATGGGGTCTACTACTGCACAAATCAAACATTTTAGTGGCCCCCACCTGGCCATAAACAGTATTACCAAATAGTATTACATGTTCTTATTTAGGAGATGCTGAATCAGCATATTCTGTAACTCAGCCAGCTAGCTACGGTTTTCTGACTCTACTCACTAGCTATTTATTTAGTTTTTAAAAAATCCAAGGGTGTTGGGGAGCCGCAGAAAGAATAAAGTGGGGGCCACAGACACCGTCATTCTCAACCCACTGGCCTCCATCCAGACCCACACAGCCAGCAGACCAGCAGCAGCTCTCTCTCCCTCTTGCTATCTGGCCTCCATCCAGCCCAGCGCCCTGCGGTGCTCCTGGCGTTCCTCAGCTGGTGCTGCTGTGGGAAACAGTGTGGACATCACTCGACTCTTCACACGTCCTCCTTTCCCACCTGGCAGGGGCAGTAGATGCCAAGCCCCCATTTTCCCCGTTAGCTTTAGCTGCACCGCTGACATCCTTTAACGTCATGTACCATCACATATGCAGCCACATAAGGCAGCAAGGCACCGTTTGACAGCCTTGACTAATTACCTCCGGTCACACTGATGAATCAAACCCTTTAGAAATACACACAAAGTTTTATTGCTGCCCGAAAAAAACTTTTGCAGCTTTCCTGAACAAAGTATCTGGCTAAGTCGCTCAAACGGTAGCAAGACAAGCCCAAAATGCGCACCTGGCCACCTCAAGCAGTGCGGGACACCAGCCAAACAGCTGTATTGTGAAGCGGCTTCCTCCATTACTACTGCACTACTACTTACTACTTACTAATTTTAAATGTTATATTGCTACAGTGAGCAGAACCCTCCTACCCAGCAGGGTCACCCAAAAGGGGGAGTGAGGGACTGGAGCTGAAATTATCATCAGGGTCTGGCTAGCACTGAATATCAAGTGGTGCTCATTGCAGAGCTCAAGGGGCGTGTAATACGCATGGCAACCTCAAGGGCGTGGAATACGCATGGAAACCTCAAGGGGCGTGAAATACGCAGAGCAACCTGAGGGGCGTGGAATACGCATGGAAACCTCAAGTGGTGTGAAATACGCATGGAAACCTCAAGGGGCGTGAAATACGCATGACAACCTCAAGGGGCGTGGAATACGCATGGCAACCTCAAGGGGCGTGAAATACGCATGGCAACCTCAAGGGGCGTGAAATACGCATGGCAACCTCAAGGGCGTGGAATACGCATGGCAACCTCAAGGGGCGTGGAATACGCATGGCAACCTCAAAGGGTCTGGCTGGGTAGGGTTTAAGGTTGTCATACTTAGCGTTAGCATTTTTCCCAAATAAGTGAATGAGTGGTCCTCATAAGGATAGGCATAACCGACATGTGCGTGTCTGTGAGTATGTGTGCGTGCGTGTAAACGGCATTATTAAAGGCCAGGCTAAGCACTTCTGCCATGTCAGCTAAAACCTGCACACACAAGGAGGGCACATTTAACCAGCTCTTAGGAAACCGGTTGGTCAGTGAATCACAGAATGGACTTGGACTTGCATATCCCCCACAGGCAGTGCCAAAGTGATTGGCTGATAATCCAAGGGGGGAGGAGCTTGAGGTGTCCTATCATAAGCACACTCCCCAGACACCCTGGGAGAAAGCGAAGGCCCTGGCTGTAGAATGAGCCGTAACAGCTGAATACAGAGCAGAATAACATGCAGCAAGCTCCGTCCGCCCCCCCCCCCCCACACACACACACACACACACACACCACAACCTCTCCCTCCCCAACTAGGAAAATAAAGACGCAATTATACAAATATGTTTGTCATTTTTGAGTTAATGTACAGAAGGTTATGGCTTAAACGGTAAACTAGGACAGGGGTGCACACTGCACTCTTTTAGAATGATGTGACACACTGCTGTGGTTATATTACATACGGTTTGTGTGTTAGAGTTGGGTCATTTATACAACCTTACCCCGCCCCCCCGGCTGCACTATTCACAGACAATGCTGCCTGCAGGTTAATGCTCACCAGCACCTCCTACTGGAGAGAGGCACACTCGGATATTCCGGCAGAGAAGATGTCATTACAATCCCATTAGCACTCAATAAGGCCCCACAAGGGCCTGACATTACACCAGATAATCATTTACATTTAAAATAATTACCCATTGTAATTAGCAGGATAATGAAATTATCCATCTAAAGAGGCAAATACAATGGCAGGTCATTGTGTCAGAGCTGCTGAATCGAACTGAAGCACATTAACAAAGCCCAGCAAAAGCATATGTTATACAATACAAGTCCATTTATAGACGGCCAACAAGTAACTGTGTGTGTGTGTGTGTGTGTGTGTGTGTGCGCGGGTGTGTGCAGGTGTGTGTGTGTACGGACTATATTTGTATTACATTGTGGGGACCATTTTTCAGGCTCCCATGAAGATCTGTGAATGCAATCAAAATCTAAAATCTCCAGAAGTCTTGTATTTTTTTTGGTTACTGGTGGTTAAGGTCAGGGCCTAGTTGGGGTTGAGGTTAGGTTAGGGTTAGGGTAAGAAATCAGCCCACGCAAGCCTGGTCTGCCAGATTCTGGGACTGCGGTCCTCAGTGAGCTTAAGGTGATCCAGTGGAACAAAGCTGCCACCTGCTGGATGAACACTGCACTTGCAGCCTACTGCTGGTTCGCAGCTGTGCTCTTGGTCTCCAGAGTGGAAGCTGGATTGTGGTTAATTAGGCATCACTGACATATCAACTGATTTCAGACCTGTGCTGATATTTAAGCTGCTTCTGAGATTTTGGAAGCATGTTTTCATTAATAAAAATGATATTTACTAATGGAGAATGGAATCAGAAAGTGGAGTTTAGACTTGTGGGCGAGGCTGTGGTGCTTGGGCTCCAATCTTAGGCAGCTCCCCATTCGTCCCCTAAGCCAGGCCCTTAGAGCCCAGCTGCTCCAGGCACTGGGCAATGGAGACGTGCCTTTGTCCTTTAATTGCTACATTATAATCACCAGCCAAACTGTGTGAATTTTCTAATTCTACTACTATTCAGTTAAGGGCAGTAAATAAGCAACTTGGTGAATAAGTCATAAGTATACTGAGTTTTAACGTTTTATTTTTCAGACACTGTGCAGGACAACTTAATGGACAGCTCTTCCCCGGCCCGGGCCACAGAAACAGGTACTGAACAGGACAGCTTGAAGGACAGCTCACATTGTGAAGGACAGCTTGAAGGACAGCCTGCACAGGACAGCTTGAAGGACAGCCTGCACAGGACAGCTTGAAGGACAGCCTGCACAGGACAGCTTGAAGGACAGCTCACATTGTGAAGGACAGCTTGAAGGACAGCCTGCACAGGACAGCTTGAAGGACAGTCTGCACAGGACAGTCTGCACAGGACAGTCTGCACAGGACAGTCTGCACAGGACAGTCTGCACAGGACAGCTCACTACATTTTATGTACATTGTGATTTGTACAGATGTCGGTTGTTCTTTTCTTTTTTCGGCAGGTATTGAAGCAGATTATCTGTTTTTTTTCCCTCTCTCTCTCTCGCTATCCTCCTCCTCCTTTTTGTCTCTCTCCCTCTCATTCTCTTGAGGAAAGAAATAAATAAATACATAAAGCAGTCCTCCGCAGGGGGGGGGGGGGGGGGGGGGAGGGAATTTCTTTTAAAAAAAAGAAAACAACAAAGACAACTGTTCCTAGAGCACAACGCTTCTTCACAGCCAGTGCTTACAGGCTGCTCCACTTACATTCACCTTTCAATCATCTCAGCGGTGGCCTGGAGTCTGTCCCAGGCAGCGCAGACCACATGGAAGGGGTAGACCCTGGATGGGATACCGGAGGGTGGAGGGGCCACAGGGACAGACACACTGGGGGTAATTCAGAGACATCATTTAACCTAAATTCCTGTCTTTGGACTGCACAAGAAAATCCGCAAACATGGGATTCAGACTCGCAAAGCTGCAGGTGTGACCACCAAAGAAGCAGGTCTCACATTCGCAGCATATGCAGCATGCATCGCCGCTCCTCCAGAGACGTGTGTGGAGCCTAAAGCAGCTGGAGGAGACACACTGTTCTGCACACTGTCCCCTGAGGAGGCACATCAAACACCCCATTACAACCATCTGCTGTCCAAGTACACAGTGCGGAGAGAAAGAGAGTATTCATACACACTCATACACATTCACGCACACTCATACACGCACACTCATACACACTAAATGTGTCAGGGCACTTCCTCTGCAGACACATACAAAGGGCATCTGCATTCCAAAGGTTTGTGCTTCTTTACCCAAACACACACATGCATCTTTGCATATGCTACTGAGAATATGATGGGAGACATTCTCTTAAAGCTGAGAAAGAGCCATGAATACTCTGACATAGTTAATCAAGTTGTGTCTGGTAATGATTGTGCCCCATGAAGGTGTTTTTGCACGCCAGGTGTATGCAAAAAAATCTAATCTTTTTGCATTTTCTTACAAACCACAATGACCATCGATAATTTGCAGTTGCTGTAGCCACAGGGCAAGATCAAACGTATAATAAAAGTTCCAATACAAGAAACAATGACAAGGGCAACATGGTATATGCTGAGGCACAGAGGCCCTGATTCTTCACCTGTCAGATTGGCCTCACTGATGACAGAAACAGGCCACTGGCTGTGGGGCCTCCAAACGGGACAGCCAGGATGCACACAAGTGCTGAGTTACATGGGAACAAGCAGGGATGACATCATACCTTCAAGCAGGGTCAAGCGAACAGAATCTAGGACAGTCAGCCAGACCGGAGAACTGAAGGCTGGGCCTGCAGAGGTGAAAATGACCCAGCCCAAAAGCGCGACTTTAATCAGACTGATCATTTGACGTCAGGTGTGGCTAATTACAGACCCAAACACCCGGGGGTGGGCGTGGCACTGGAAGGCAGGTAAAAAGTAAGAGGTGAGATGGATTTTGGAGCTAATGCCCAGTATGTTATGTCAGCCTGGGCTGCAGTGAATGTTCCAGACCCCTCATCAGATAAGGAGAAATACAATTGCACCACACCTGCCACTTATTCTACAACCTCAACTTTAAATGGTCACTGTAAAATGCTTGTACCTGCAATAAGATGCACACCCCTGATGCATCTACAGATGTTTAAACTTTAAACATTCAAAGTTCCAAGCTAACCACAGGGATCCACACTAACCACAGGGTTCCACGCTAACCACAATGATCCACGCTAACCACAGGGTTTCACGCTAACCATGGGGTTCCAGGCTAACCACAGGGTTCCACACTAATTACAGGGTTGCAGGATAATTACAAGGACCCTCACTAACCTTGGGGTTCCACGTTAACTTGGAGTATGCCAGTCCAGGCACTGCCCATCTCAAATCTACGTGTATGCGAGAGTCTAGAAATAGCGAAAACTAGATCATGACAGCCACTAGGTGGAGTCACAGGAATGCACTTTACAGGCTTGATAACATATGGCAACCCTGCAACAGTCTGTTCATGTTTCATTTGTCTGGCTGCGCTCTTTTGAGGAAGTTCCTTTCCCTCAAAGACTGGGGAATATTTGAATATGCTTTACACATACAGTGTGAAGTTCACAAAAATCACAAAAAACGTTTTCTTCTAGTGTCCACCACCCAGTGAGGAGGAAGAAGAGCAGAGCTCCACTAGAGCTGGACAGCAGAACCCCGAAGGGACATGAAGCCTGTGGTCCTCCAGCATCTCCATAGGGAGACAGCAACTTAGCGAGCTGAAATCCACCACTGCCAACTGCCAGACCCTGCATGAAAGCCTGCATCATGTAGGTCTAGAAAGCTTGTTGACAAAGTTGATGGTTCACACTACAATTATCTCTCACCTAGTTTTCAGCAGCTTCTTCAGATCGGGCTTCCAGGATTCACTGATCCAGGTCTCTGTTGCACCACTGATATGGTCTTGGTGGGTCCAGTATCTCAACAAACAAGTCACCCTCCTGGAATTCAGACAGTGGATAGGATAATGAGAGAAGGACAATGGCTGCACTCATTACAGCTATCAGGAAGGCCTCAAGTGCACAGATCTTCAGTGCCTGAAGCAGTGCCGGCGGGTCCTACTGGACCTCACCCAGATGCACCTTATGAAGTGTTCACTAATATTTATGTCATTCATGAAAATATGGCCTGACAAAGAACAGATACAAAACATGACTAAAATATGTGTTAATGACAATGACAAAATCAAATATATAATGTCTTCCAATAAATCATTTTTTGATAAAACTGTAGACTGTTTCCCCAGGCAAATTGTGTTCTGTGTGGGTGGGTACCGTATTGATCACGACATGATATATTAATATATATATATATATATATATGTATGTATGTATGTATGTATATATGTATATATGTATATCCGCCTATCCTGTCATTCCTCGTTGCTTCATACTCTGTGTATAATCCAGGCCATACTCCTCCCTTAAAA
>JAODKE010000068.1:32114376-32124517 GCA_026779605.1 Mormyrus hasselquistii
AGAGGGAGGTTCATGGGGAGAAGCAGAGGAAGGTTCATGGGGAGAAGCAGAGGGAGGTTCATGGGGAGAAGCAGAGGGAGGTTCATGGGGAGAAGCAGAGGAAGGTTCATGGGGAGAAGCAGAGGAAGGTTCATGGGGAGAAGCAAAGGGAGGTTCATGGGGAGGAGGTTGTCTTATTGTGGCCACATAGGGCAACAGGTGACCTGGCTTTTAAGCCACTATGCATGTCCAGTCTGGGAGCAGAAACTTATTCACAGATGTTTATTTGTTCTTTTAGCAGGTGCTTTTATCCATAGTAACAGTTTTTTGACAAAGCAGAGCCATATAGATCCTGGAGTGACTGAAATTAAGGGCCTTGCTGCCAAAGGGGAAACCCAACTGCTTCCTTAGGATTTGAACTGCTGGCCATTTAACCATCCCAGCATACTGAGGCACACAGCCACACTGCATTCCTTATATCTGTTGATATATCCTACTTAGGAGTTTACCTTTTTTTTCGTAGAGATCAAAGTTGATATTGCGTTCAGTCAGGGCACCATGGGTATAGCTGTCGAACGACAGCCAGTGGCACTTCCTGTTTTTCTGGTCATAGTAGAACGATCTGTGGAGACATGAATGTAGCAGGTTGGATGGCGTGTGGTCAAAACCCAAACGAGCCGGGTGGCATGTGGTCAAACCCAGAATGGGCCGGACAGCGTGTGGTCAATCCCCAAACGGGCCTGACGGCGTGTGATCAAACCCTGAACGGGTCCAACGCCGTATGATCAAACCCTGAACAAGCCAGATGGTTTGCGGTCATATCCCAAATGGTTCAAATAGTGTGAGGTCGTACCCCAAACAAGCTGGGTGGCATACGGTCAAACCCAAACAGGCTGGAGGATGTGTGGTCAAACCCCAAGTGGGCCAGTGTCGCAGGTGCAGCGGGCAGGGAGTAAGTCACTATTGCTCTCCTGGGAGAGTCCAGAGCACTGCTTTGATTGAAACCAGCTCTCTGGCTTATTTGCTCCTTTAGATGTTAATTGTCGGCAGTTTACGACACATATGCATCTCCTGTGAAACGCCAGCTTTCAACTGGACTCCCAGACGCACTATTCTAGTCAGACAGATGCACTTTAAAATGGCAGCACCGCTGGGCCGTCTCCCTCCCCGTGTCACACAGCAGAGCCGTCTCCCTCCACGGGTCACAGAGCATAGTCGTCTACCTCCTCAGGTCACACAGCAGAGCCGTCTCCCTCCACAGGTCACAGAGCATAGTCGTCTACCTCCTCAGGTCACACAGCAGGGCCGTCTCCCTCCCCATGTCACACAGCAGAGCCGTCTCCCTCCCCGTGTCACATCGCTGGGCCATCTCCCTCCCCGTGTCACACAGCAGAGCCATCTCCCTCCCCGTGTCACAGAGCAGGGCAGTCTCCCTCCCCGTGTCACAGAGCAGGGCAGTCTCCCTCCCCGTGTCACACAGCAGAGCCGTCTCCCTCCTCGTGTCACATCGCTGGGCCGTCTCCCTCCCCGTGTCACAGAGCAGGGCAGTCTCCCTCCCCGTGTCACAAAGCAGAGCCGTCTCCCTCCCCGTGTCACACCGCTGGGCCGTCTCCCTCCCCGTGTCACACCGCTGGGCCGTCTCCCTCCCCGTGTCACATCGCTGGGCCGTCTCCCTTCCCGTGTCACAAAGCAGGGTCGTCTCCCTTTGTCACCCTGCCCCAGCAAGGAAAAGGAGGTCAGCGACCAGAAAGTCTACCACCCCCTGGACGGGAAGCGAGGGACAGGCCAGCCAGATCTGCCAGCATAGGCTTCTTCCTCAAGGCTGTCAGGACACTGAAGAGCCCCCAACCCCCCACTGCTGAGCATGCTCATCCCTCCCACTGTTTATTCAGTCCCACTGCATTATTCCACCCCTTCATGCTGTCATATTACTTGTTGTTTGCATACACATTGCACCATACATATAAACCCTTGTATCCAGCACCCCGTGTAACACTGTCCTGTGCTCTTGCACTATCAGTCGTGTAAAAACCCTCCCCTGTCACTCACTGTCTGTGTGTCGCACCCTGACCTAAGGGGATGTTATTCCCTGCTGCTGTACACCTGCATTTGGATGCTATGACAATGAAGCCGCTTGGCTGTTATTATTATTTTGATGATGGTTATCGGATTGTTATGTGGCTGCATTAGTCTCTGACTGTGAGACGAGGTTACGGAGTGTCCTGATGTTCCCCAGCCGAATGCGGCTTTCCTGACACAAACAGACGCTCCTCTACTTACGAACTTTCAACTTACGAACTTTCAGACATATGAACGTTCCTTGGGCTCCCGTTTCCTGTCCGCAGCATCAATTTTTTTTCTGCTCGCCAATTCCGCCTAGTACGACTTCTGCCCGCTACTCCCGCCGCACAGCAGCGTAGCGTGCGTACTGCCAGCATCCTAGTACTTTGTACTTGCGTAACCCTTAAAATGACGTTGAATAACGACTTACGAATATGTCAAGTTACGAACGGTCACTATATTTCCATTTTTACTCACTGACTGACATATAAAATTACCTGTATAAATATGACACGGTGCACAGGGGTGCTAGTCTGTAAAAAAGAGGGGGTGGGGTGGGATTTGATGCCCCCATAGCTGATTATCATGATAAATTAGGCAAAGCAGCAGAAGGACGCCGTGAGACAGACCTGCACAGGAAGGGCAGTTTCTTGTTGCGGCTACACTTCCTTGCACACCTGAAGACGTCGACCTCCCTGCTCTTGGTCAGGTAGGACACATCTGGCCGCAGCAGTCGCACCCCGTCGCTTTTCCGGTAGTCCTGTAGGAAGTGCCTTCTGCTGTCTGCGGTGAAAATGGAGGGAATCGGCTTCACACGGCAGAGTCACAAAGGCAACTGCTGCATCCCCGTCTACCAGTCAGGTCCCATCACTGGATCTGATTAATGTCCATTTAGCCCAACTTCCAGACGCAAGGTTTTTTGTCCCTGGGCCCCCTCCCATCCTGCACCCCCCCCCCCCCATGTACTGACTGTTTGTGCCCAACATGGCCCCCCCAAAACCTGGGGTCCCTACACAAATGCGAGGTTTGAGTGTTGGTACACAAGGCTGCTCCCAGGAATAGTCTGTTGCAGTATAACATAGTCGCACCATCAGCAGACACACTGTCGACATATTGCAGTACAGTTGGAGGCCAGTCTCTGCACGCGCCTTTTACAGACTGCCATCCCTCTTTGCCGAGCGCTGAAAAGGTTGCAATGATCCCTGTGCCCGATCAGCCTTCTATTTGTGGTTAAAAACGTGTTATGCCTCTAGGTCTCCTTACTCAGGCTTTACTCATACCATCACCCTCCCTGGGCCTGATAAGTTTTACAAGTCTGTAAAACACAGATGGATCATCTCCTGTTTCCCTCTGTCCATGTGCCCATCTGGCATTTTCCTAGTTCCCGGGGCTCTGGACTGACTGTGGTCAGATGCCCTGCGATGCAGCCTCAAGCATCAGATCGGCGACGTTTCACGTTGTATAAATTAATTTGGGTGTGGGGGGGGGATCCCTTTACTGTCACAGCACACAGAACACATGTGAAGGCTGATTCTGTAAATATAATGTAAATACCACACATCATGATCATTAATGCTATCGGATAAACGTATAAATAATGACAATTATGAAAATGCCTACTATTTCATTAATGCACACGTATTGAAATACCTCGGATATCCTGGCCTCCCATAAACTACACATTACTACCAAGTTGTACCTAAGAGCAGTATTTCTGAATATTTCTCCAGTGACCTAACGCTTGCTCTGTTATTTCATATTTGAAGTATACTGAACTAAACAAGCTCAGCTTTTGGCGGCCAGGTTACGATGCACGATCTAATATCCTAAATCCGCGGAATACTGTTCCTGGTTTTTCTTTTTGGAAAAATAACACGCAATTGCTTCGCAATATTTTATTTTCTCCTCCTTTTTTATCCTGACAATCTATAAAGTTATTTCCTAAAAACAAAAACAATGGAAAGTGACAAGATAGTTGGCAACGATTTATTTAACCGCTGATTTAATCCTAAAATAGTTTTAAAACATTTTTAAAGCGCACATATCTGTTAATATGGAGAGAACAGATATATGAAAATAACGACGAGCTGTCAAACCCACTTGGCACATAAAAATAACTTCGGTGGACTTAAATAAGCTGAAAGCGTTGCTTCAGACAATACGCTGAATGCATTGTTTGCGACACCCTCGAAGAAACAGTTAACGAAACTGTTTGCCCAGGTCCAAGATAAAAGTGCATAACCCCAAAAACTCACCTGAATAAACGATGAGCGTGAGGGAGATTAGAACCGCGTATACCCACAACATCGTAAACCTGGCGTGTCACCCAGATCCCGGCAGAAATGCCTGCGAGCGGCGCTCCTCAGCTTATATGGTCCGATGTAGACCTGCGCTGGAATGATTAACTGGAAAATCCTTATTACGCTGTAGATACCCCCTTACTGGAAAGGATCCGTCCTCTGCTCAACCCCCAATACGAGCATATCACACCGTTACCCCTCCCCGCTCCAAGACATTTAAAGGAAAACCTCTCCTGCCGACCGAGAACGCTAAACAGGCGTGTTTATTTGGCTATTTACACTGAACAAGCGCTTATCTCAACGAGTATTTCTAACCGAGTCTTGTGCATATCATTACTCATGCATGCAGATACCAGGAGGTACAGCGTGTGAAAATCAGGTGCATGCAGGTACCTGAAAGGATGTACATGAATATCTGGTCAAATTCATGCATGTATCCGAAAGGCTGTATGTAAATATCCAGTCAAATGCATGCAGGTACCTGAAAAGTTGTATGTGAATATCTGGACAGATGCATGCTGTTACCTGAAAGGTTGCATTTGAATATCTGATCACACGCATGAAGGTACCTGGAAGTCTGCTTGTGAATGTCCGATCAGGTGCATATGCAGGTATCAGAGAGGCTGTGTGTGATTAAAATATCAAATGCATAGGGGTACCTGAAAGGCTGCACGTGAACTATGATTTTAAATTGTACCACGCCCGTCACATTTCGGGGATATAGCTTATCTAGTTTTCTCCCCCTCCTAAAATCTTATGTTTCGTGTATGTTTCACAGAATCGCTCTGCTGAGTAACCTGAAACATTACATTAACCTGGCATCGTCTCTCCTGAAATATGAAACAGTGCTCTGGATCGTTGACTTTTATAATTCTTCTGCTTGAGTTCAGACTGATTTCTAAGCACAGTGTCAGTAACGTTCAGCAAACATTGTAATCGTATGTGGAGCATTGAAAAGATCACGCAGAAAGATGTAAATTATATATAGAACAATAAACTGTCTACTATAAACATTTTTAAAAGTTCATTTTAAAACATTCATGTATCAGCGCACATGAAGGTAAGGTGACAATTACCAGTATATTTTGGAACGTTTCCAATAAATACAACCTTGTTTAAGCTGCTCCAATTTCCCTCATCAACGGAATCATTTAGCTACACTGTCAGGTGAGAGAAACAGCCCCAGATTACGTGCTAATTACAGCTGGATAAAATCTCATTTTGACATAAGGTGGATTTTCAGAGCAGTTTAGACGAAAGTCTGAGAAAATGAGCGGGATCATCATTGTGCAGGAATCCGCTCTTTTTTGCCATTAGTGAGATTTATGAACTCCTCCTGGCAGCAAGCTAGAAGTGAGAGGCTTGATATTTAATGGGTCACATGCAGGTCTTAAAAATGCATGTCCGATGGGAACGAGACGAGTCTGAGCGCAACTGCAAATGGAGCTACACCCGGGAGCCGGTGGCGCAGAAGGATTAGGTCATCGTTCGACCATAACATCATATCGGATTCAGAGCTTGCTAGCAATATCGTTTTGTCCTCGGAGATCAACACAATGTGTCGGGAAGTAAATGTCTGTGTTTCTGTATTAGGCTGACCTGTGAAACGCATGAATCACCGCGCCCCGCGTGGGTCTCCGGTGGATTTTCTGCGCTGACTCTGTATTGGTTTGTCTTTCCCCCTCTGCATCACTGAAAAACATTTCCAAAGTACTGTAACATTAACCCTGTGGTCAGAGACCTGGTACCCAGCCAGATTGGTCACACACGGCCGATATTAGCCAGAATAATCGTTCTTTTTGTGCTATTATAAGGAACGATGTACTTTTTTCAGATTCATCCCCTACCCCTACGCTGACACATGTCCCAATCTGGTCATCAGACACGCTTCAGGGCTTGAATGAAGATTTTAACCCCCTAAAGTTAATATGCAGAAAAAATAACTAACCACAAGGTATTGCGAATGTTATGCGAGAATTCGGACTAACGGAAATCTCCGAACCTATTGACCAGCCAAATAAACGTGATATGATACGTTCGAGAAGACAGGCCGTAAAATGCGCTGGTTCACGGGGCAGCTGACAAGGGTTATAAATTAGGCTCAAACAGGAAAGTGTATAGGGGTGATTATGCTGATTTTCTTCAGTACACCCAACGTACAAAAGAAACGTAGGAAGTCTGCAAACTCCGCCTACTGACAGACCGTCTGGTCAGCTCGTGTTTTCTAGCACATTTTAGTCATATTCATAAGATTAAGTTTATCTAGTTCATTCTTTGCATTTGCATGATTTTCCAATTTTAGTCACCTTAAAATAACATGTATTAAAAATTCTGATCTATAAAATATGTGCCGCATATAAAATCATGTGAGCCAGACGCAACTGAGTGCAGCTGCAGTGTGAGGAAGAAGCTGACAGGCAGAGGAAGGTCAGTCTGCAGGAAAGAGCTTGGCCCCTCCACCCTGCCGGCAGCCTGTGCCTCAGGTCAGTGCCTGTTCCTGTTGGCAAACCTGGTGGGGGAGGGGGGGACAGTGGAGGGGGCCACTGACAGGCAGGTTTGGGGGTGACTGTCATTGTGGAGGGATTTGTGGGGGGGCACGTTGACTCCCTGTGGTCCTCAAACAGTCATCTGCGTTAAAGTGGTGGCCAGAGGATGCTGAGAAACGACGATGCCCACTGAAGGAGGGCTGGATACAGGGTTTGCAGGAGGCCTCCACGTGTAGAACGTGGGCGTCCTGTAAATGTCCACATTGCTGCAGCTGTGCGGGATGCAGTATGCGGGCGTCCTGTAAATGTCCACATTGCTGCAGCTGTGCGGGATGCAGTATGCGCGCGTCCTGTAAATGTCCACATTGCTGCAGCTGTGTGGTGTGTAGTATGCGGGCGTCCTGTAAATGTCCACATTGCTGCAGCTGTGCGGGATGCAATATGCGCGCGTCCTGTAAATGTCCACATTGCTGCAGCTGTGCGGGATGCAGTATGCGGGCGTCCTGTAAATGTCCACATTGCTGCAGCTGTGCGGGATGCAGTATGCGCGCGTCCTGTAAATGTCCACATTGCTGCAGCTGTGCAGGATGCAGTATGCGGGCGTCCTGTAAATGTCCACATTGCTGCAGCTGTGCGGGATGCAGTATGCGGGCGTCCTGTAAATGTCCACATTGCTGCAGCTGTGTGGTGTGTAGTATGCGGGCAGCCTGTAAATGTCCACATTGCTGCTGCTAAGTGATATGCATTATGCCGGTGTCCTGTAAATTGTCACATCGCTGTAGCTGTTTGCCATGCATTATGCGGGCATCTTGTAAATGGCCATATTGCTGAAGCTGATTTATATGCATTATGTAGGCGTCCTGTAAGCAGTGGCATTGCTGAAGCTGTGCGGTATACAGTAAGCAGGCATCTTGTAAGTGGCAACATTACTGCAGCTGTGCAACATGCAGTATGCAGGCATCCAGTAAGTAGCAGCATTGCCACAGGCTGTGAAGGTATCTCAAGCTCTTTTGGTGTTTTTTTAAGAACACAGACATTTGTAATGACCATCTTCTATAGAGCAATGCCACATGTTTGGTTCTGTCAAATAGCAGGTGCGATGTAGAGCAGGAGGACTCTCTTGATGCTTGACATGATGATGCATGCCCACGCTATGAAGAGCTGTCCCACAACACCCCCTGAAGGTCAAAGGGAACCCTGACAGCGCCAAGGGCTGCGCCGGCCTCAACTAGCAACAGACACCTCCAGTGCTGACCACTCTGTCACATTTCCTTCTGTGGAGTATTGTGGGGGATTCTGTGGGGTGTTTTGAAGGATTTGGGGGGGGGGGGGTCGGGGTGCTAATAGATTTCCTGCAGCTTTGAAGGGATTCGTCATACAGGACTGCAAAGCAGAATCAGGTTTCCTCCACAGCAAATTAGCTGAACCTCACGCTGACCTCCACTCCCCCCATCCAAGACTGCCTGGAGGGCGGGGGGGGGGAGTCATTCCCCCACCAGTAACGGGCCAATGCAGGAAGAAAAGAGAGTGGGGAGCAGGCAGTGGGTGTCAGGATGAGTCAAGCATATGACAAGAAGCAGGGAAAGCGGACAGCCCCTAAAACAAACAGCTGCCGGGGGCTCAATAGGAGGGGCACTATCGTGTCAAGAGATCTTTTTCCAAACAAATAAGGCACTTCCTGCCTGGGGATCTGTTTCTCATTTAGCATGAAAAACAAAACAAGCCCTGGAACGCTCAGCCTCTTTTCAGCTACTCACCTGCAGCTCCATGACAGAAAATCCTCTATGTGCCATTCTGATATTGCCAGGTTAAACTAGCAAATAATTAGAAGGAAAACATTAACAGATGCCATGTAAGCGGTGACAAGTTGGGACCGAAGCAGAGTGTCTGTAACGTGTTTTTTGTTTGGTTCATCTGAACTTAACACTAGTGCTTCCACACATTTTCAAAGCTAAGGTTAACATTACAAGCATCCATCTTTTTCAGCATCAGTATGTTGAAATGCCAACTGCAACAGACCAAATGACTTTGCAGTCATTCAGCTCAATGGGTTTTAGGAACACTGAATTTGCTAGGCTTCTGGTAGCCGTTTAGATGTTCCACATCACCAAGAGTGAGCCACAGCTCGTGTAGATTTGTCAGCCATTGTTCCTGTGTTAAGACGGCACTCTGGCATCCTTCACACATCGCAGGCTTTGCACAACATTCCACTGCAGTCAACAGTTTGCATTTCCACATTTCCATTTTCACAAAAGCATTTCCCCATCTGCCAGCGCTTACTGACCAAAACCTGCTGAAAACCGGTACCTTGGTCTGGAATTTAACCTGCCTTTGTCTCACAGAGGTCTGCGGTGTTGTTTCACAGTTGCAGCTGTGAATCAGCTGCGATAGACAGCACTTTGAGAGCATGGCAGGACAAAGCCCAGATGGTGGTCTAGACCCCCTTTTCATATCAGAATTTTTTCTTCTGAGATTTAGTTGGAAAAACATCATTTCCTGTCCTAATTTTGATGTTTTTGTCCCCTAGAGGCACATCACTAAAGCCCAGTACAGAGTCTGCCGAAAATAAGTAACGCCTATAGGGGCATGGCTCATCAATAATGAGCTCCCAACATCTGCTGACTCACAGCTCTCAGCCCGACCATTTTCTTGCTCGCCAGTCTATCAAAGTCCCTTTGATACTCTTATGTTTTTGCCGTTCTAATGCTTAACACCTAATTATTGTTAATTTATTGGTGCTTTTACGTAAATGTGAAACTGTCTGAACAAGTTCAAAGTGTGCAAAGTGCACACAGTATGCTCAGAGACTGATAGAGTGCTCAGAGACAGACAGTGTGCTCACAGACAGACAGTGTGGACAGAGACTGATAGAATGGTCAGAGACAGACAGCGTGGACAGAGACTGGTAGAGTGTTCACAGACAGACAGTGTGCTCAGAGACTAGTAGAGTGCTCAGAGACAGACAGTGTGCTCAGAGACTAGTAGAGTGCTCAGAGACAGACAGTGTGCTTAGAGACAGACAGTGTGTTCGGAGACCGACAGTGTGCTCACAGACAGACAGTGTGCTCAGAGACAGACAGTGTGCTCAGGGACTGGTAGAGTGCTCAGAGACAGACAGTGTGCTTAGAGACTGGTAGAGTGCTCACAGACAGTGTGCTCAGAGACTGGTAGGGTGCTCAGAGACCGACAGTATGCTCAGAGACTGGTAGGGTGCTCAGAGACAGACAGTGTGCTCAGGGACTGGTAGAGTGCTCAGAGACAGACAGTGTGCTTAGAGACTGGTAGAGTGCTCACAGACAGCGTGCTCAGATACTG
>JAODKE010000068.1:32154618-32165316 GCA_026779605.1 Mormyrus hasselquistii
GATATAATTACAAACCTGTGTGTGTGTGTGTGTGTGTGTGTGTGTGTGTGTGTGTGTGTGTGTGTGTGTGTGTGTGTCATAAAGATGCTGCTGGACAGAAAAGCAGGTGATTGAAAATTGTTAATACCTTTAACTGCCTGAGTTACATTCCTACGACAGTGAAACCACTGCGGGTTTCCTGCAGGACTAAGATCAGAGGGACAGTGCTCCGCAAGGTCCACCAAGGCGAGCAAAGGCTGACGGCAGACAATCTGTCATCTTGGAGACGAGGACCGGGAGCAGAGTAGTGAAGCACGGCTTCGCTTCCTGCAGGGAAACTAGCCTACCTGCACTTTGAAGTTGTTCTCGAGTTCGATGTCCAGAAAATCCAACGTAACAGGTTCCTGGAATTTCAGGTTCTGGGGAGACACAAACGGCAACAGATCCATGTGCATTAACGTGACTACCAGAAGCTTTTGGGTCTAGATAACCGGCAACCCACTCCCAACAGGTAAACATAGACACAACTGAGACAGGAACCAGCAGAATGCATACATGACACTGTTACTTAAATGTCTTACTGAAATGGGAGGAACTGAAAATGTACTTTTTAAGGCTATTGAGGAAGCGTACTATCTTCATAGAAACAGGTATGATATAGTTATTTGTTGTTTTTGATTATACTGTAATACATTACATTATAATATGCTTGGCTTCACTGTGGAAGAGTTCGTATTGCATTGTTCCCTGGTCTGACAACTTCCTGTTGATCTCAGTGCTGCCCAGTGAGTCATGGCTCGAACCCGCCGCCAGCCAAAGAGTCAGGGGATGCCTGTGTGCATCTGGCCCTTATTAACAGCCCGGCATGTCCTGGGGCGTGACCCCCCACCTCCGACCTGTTCTCAGAAAAGCCGGCCAGGCTCATTGACAGCCTGTCTCCGTGCTGTAATTCATTTCAGGCGGGGGGGGTTGCACAGGCTGTCTGAGTGGGCAGTGGTCATCAGGAAGCAGGGGGGGAGGGGGTGCTCGCATCATAGGGTGCAAGATGGGCTGTGGGACAAGGTGCAAGCCAGACAATGTTCACGTGCAGCGTAGACAAGGCAAAGATACGGTGTGTACACACACCCAGGCTCTGGGCCACAGGATAGGAAAGGGTGGGGGTTTACAAGCAGTAAACAGGGACACAGGGAATTAATTTCCATCAATCAATCCATCCATCCATCCATCCATCCATCAATTGATTGCAGGGCCACGGGGGACCAGGAATCTACCCCAGGAAGGATAGGGGCACGAAGCAACTTTACCAAGGGATTAATTATCTACAACATTCTAGTTCAAAGGCTAAAGTATTTCTCAGAAAGAAAACTGAATAAATAAACCTTCAGAAGTTATCCTGCTTGTACACAATTTTGTTTAGCCATTTCATTTATTTTCATTTAAAACCTAATGTTAGCTTTTAAATGAACTAACATAAAACATTGTTAGTTCATTCCCTGACAGGTGGAAAATCTCAACAAAATACATTTGGGGTGAATTTTCTCTTTATTTCATTGTGTTATTCTGGTATAAGTGATTTCCCAGTTCATTAATATCTTTATCCAGCAGAATACTGCCTCATGCATTTGAGAGTTGCGATTAACAGGAGAGATAAATTACAAAAATAAATGGAAAATTATACAAGGCTGGAGATGCAGATGAAAGCATGCAGCAAAACATAAATCATGTCTGCAGCCCTCAAATCTTCTAAATTAATTGAAAGGTTAAAAGTTTCCAAGTGTATTCAGTTTCAGTGTGTTAAAACAATCAGGGCACAGTACACAGACACTGCGCGAGGCTTCCTGCGGGCTGCACTGCGACTGGGGGATTCAGACCTGACCTACCCTCATTACCCCAGTCACAGGAAACACTGCATTATCTCTGCTGTGTCACTTCCTGTCAGTCTCAAAGGACCATGCTCACAGCCTGACTTCACCCACTCAGGCATGTGCCTTATCAGGGCTGCCATCGCCAAATGACTGGCTGAAATGCAATGATGAAGTACCAGAGAAGTGACCAGCATCGGCGAGTTAGATAAACAACACATGCAGACGTCATATTATGACTCCCTCACCACCTTCGACGTGCATGAGATCGTGGTCGCCTCAGCCTGGCCTTTCTGCAGGACCCCCCCCAGCCCCCCCAATCCACATCATGATGTCACGCTGAGGAGATTCACCTGCTGCCAGCACGCATATATAATGGCAGCATAATGGTCCAAAACAGCTTCTCTGACTTCTTCTGATCACCAGTGGGTATATCAGGGCATCACGAGGCAGGAGAAGCAAAGCCTCCTGACTGGCATGACAGCACATAGGCCTCTCCCTTCTCCCGGGCAGGATACGCCTCGCATCTCACACCAGCTTCTTAAGGGACTGAAGCATCCTGCACTGCAACAGCACATCAATCCCACGCAGGCCGCAGGACCTCAGCTGATCTCAGCTGGCAGACCACACACGCCTGCCGGCGGGAAAAGCCCCTCCTTCTCTGGGAAGTTAGAAAACAGCCGACTCCCCCCCCCCCAACCCCTTCTGGAGTTCAGTGCTCCTCTGCAGAAACATAAGGGGTCCTGACCGGAGCCCTGGAGACAAACGCGGGGCCTTTTTCCGAAGCCCCTAGATGGCTAAGCTCTTTAGGGTCTGGAGAATGTTTAAGAGGAAAACATACCTTTGGCTGAAGATTGGGGTGCAGCAGCACATAGCCATTGGGGTCGATTGCAAAATAGTATCCATTGGGGCCAATCTTGGGGTGGGACAGAGAGAGAGAGAGAGAGAGAGAGAGAAGGTGAGTGATGCAGCTATCATGAGGGTGCAGCTCCCCCGGGGGCCAGGCGGGGGCAGCGATCCTGAGACACGACACTTCCCCATGAATTAGCCGCAGTGACTCCGAACAGAGAAAACAAGCCTCCTCGCATCTGGAAGTGCTTTAGGAGGCTAGACGAGCGCAGATCACAATCGCACACGGATGAGGAATAAGCCCTGCACAGCAGCTGCTGCAGAGTGCGGACCATTTAATGCTTTGCCCGTCCCTGCTTCCTGTCGCCTTGTGCCTGAACGAGACGGAGCGTCGATGTTAAAATACTCACTAAACACCGCAGCCCCCGGCCAGGCCTCCTATCTGCTGACACACCACCCAGCCTCTCTACAGAGGCGAATACACCACGCCGCTCTCTTTTCGTGCGAA
Source organism: Mormyrus hasselquistii (assembly GCA_026779605.1). NCBI lineage: Eukaryota > Metazoa > Chordata > Actinopteri > Osteoglossiformes > Mormyridae > Mormyrus > Mormyrus hasselquistii. The sequence goes on from JAODKE010000068.1 coordinate 32,157,817, forward strand.
TCACAAGCATGCAGTTATTCAGTTTGCACTGAACGCGGTCCCCGTGTCCATTGTCAAGTGTCACACACCAGCCCTCCAGTGTGACCAAGGGGGCTCTTACGGTGAAGCGTGGGGTCAGCCTCTTGATGTCTTCAAGGGAGACGTCAACTGCCATCACTCCCAGGATCAGCTGGTTCTGCTGGTTTGAGCAGACACAGGCAAAGTTGGGCACAGACTCGCCGCGATGTGCCAGTGACTACACAGATTCAGCTTAAACAGCACGCACACATTTACCTACACGTCAACACAGGGATTTATGTGCACTACACACATTTACCTACACGTCAACACAGGGATTTATGTGCACTACACACATTTACCTACACGTCAACACAGGGATTTATGTGCGCTACTCCGTGCCAGAGAGCTGGGAAATGTTACTAATGACAGGAATATGTATTTGTGTTCAACCTCATTTATTTTACTTCCAAGTTCAACAGTTGAATTGCATTTACAAGCTTATTTTTATTGAGTTTCACTGAACAAACATCGCTGTTCTGCTGTGAGTTTTCATCTTCTGTTGGAACAAACATCAGGCTTGGTAACTCTGTTCCTGCTGATATCTGGGAAATACCTTTTTGTCTCCCGACAGGGTCTTGTTGAAGACTGGCAGCGTACCTGTGATGACCAGGCCCAGTTCCTGGCAAAGCAGGATATCAAAGTCACACACAAAAGGAGAAACCTTCTTAGCAATAAGGAAAGTGCAGCCCCTCCGGGAGACCATCTACCGCTGTGTAAAGCACAACCACCAATGCTGGACCCTGACATCTGAGACCAACGTGCTGTTTATCAGAACAAAACTGCAGAGAGCCCTGGCAGCTGCCCAGGGGCTGGATCCCAAGCTCGAGCTCCCTGACGGCCGCAGACGGGGCAGCTGCCACAGGTCACTCGCTCCTGCACCTCTTCCAGTAAGACCGCAGCACTGACACACAGGGCAAAGGCCTTCTCTGGCCTGACTGCTCATCTGCTGCTATTAACGTAAAAACACGTCCTGTTCCTCCAGAGAACAGCTAATGGCCATCTCCTGCAAAATCTACACCTCATTCATCAAAGCTGCACCAAAAACAGGCACTAATTGCTGTCTCAGGACCAGATGAGTTCTCCTACCAGTGCATCCAGGTAGACGTTGGTCCACTGGACCTGCTTGGCCTTCTTATCTGCCAGCACCATGGGCCGGCCCAAAACATCCAGGTATTCCTGGAACCAGAAGTCAGAGGCCAAAGGTCAGAGGTCAGGAACAGTCCAGTGATATGTTATCATACAAAGGACAACGATTCACCTGTGTGTTGATACGAATGGCTCCAATGGAAGGGATCTCGTAGTAGTAGCCTGGAATGTGAAAAAAATTCAGAGATTATAGTGCAAAATGTTGCAAAAGCAACACAAATTACGTAAGAGTAGTTTCAAACACAAACGGCAATGATTTAGAGTGATATTCCCTACACAGTCTACACCACCAGAATCACATTGTCATATCTCCTTGTCATATCTTCCCACTTCCCATGTAAAATACTGATTTTGTGTTTAATTAGAATGTTAATTGCTGATGTACACCGACAGCTTAGTTTTTACACAAATCGACTGATTGGTTTGTGGGTCTAAAGGTGCATCATGTGTCACAGTGAACCCTCACCCTTGTTGTCACAGGCCATCCGCTGAATGGGGTGTTTGTCATAGTTGTGCTGCCCAACTGAGAAGGTGAAAATGCGCACCTGGGGAAAAACAGAAAACATTATTACATTTCTGCTGTACCAAAATTGACCTGCAGGGGGCACTTGTAACCTGCAGTTATTGCTGATTAAAATCTTAGTAAGTGGTGGTCATGGAATCACTGACTTTCCAGAATTATTCTGAAAAATAAGCAAGGAATTTTGGGAGCCCATTATCTCACTGTGACCGGGGTGTAATCCAGAGCTCTTCCAAATAATCACTCTGTCAGGCTGAGCCATGCTGACCTCTGCTGACCCCTCCAAGAGGACAAACAGACCCCCCTTTCAGAGGAACTCCCCCACCCGGTTCCCTCTATACTTCACCATAGTGAAAATCCAGGAATTAAAAAAAAAAAGCCAAACAACTGTATAATGTTATCCGCTGACACGGACCAGCAGGGGGCGACATGACAAACAGAGTCTCCTTCCACCCACGATTTGGATGAAGGAAAAGAAGATGACTGCAGAGTATCTGATCTCTGACTGACTCAGAAAGAATGGCTGATGTCATAGAAAACAGCTTCTGTATTCACAAACTTTTATTTTGACGGATATAAATAGACAGATAGACAGATAGATAGTCAGATGTGAATGATGAGTATATCCAGCCTCTGTGGCATTATCTACTTACACTTTGAAGAGGAGCATTTCCTAATGGGGCTTGACTGAAACGAACGTCTGGACTATTGGTAGAGTTTGCTGTGAATGTCTCCTTGCCTTAATGTAAGATGCTGTCAGGAGGCTTCAAAGGCAGTCAGATGCGGCTGCAGCTGACGTCTCCTGCCCACGGCTCCTCACTCACACCCACCTTCTTGTCTCGATTGTATTTGTCGAAGATCTCCTGAGCTGTCTCCTCTCCTCCATCCGTGAAGAGCATGATGACCTTGTTGCAATTTGCACGGGTCACGTTCGGCTAGGAGAAACAAAAGCCACGAGAGTGAAGCTGAACACTGTAGAGGCGACTGGTGCCAAGGGAATAGGCCATTCGTGATATGCACATTACAACCAGCAGATGGTGATATTTAACCACAATGCACCTGTCTGATCTATCCGGCTGTTTGGCATGTGACCGTCTCCGTCACCAAGTTTTTCTGAGTGACCTAATAAGCCAAGACAGCCTTATGTTGGCTGGACAACCCAATCATGTGCTTAGTCTTCATATGCTGCTACATCTTGCCATGTTGCTCTACACAGTTGTGTGAAAATCTCCTCATTTCCTTCCTCAGACACCAGGTTTGATCTGAGATGTTCTGACACTGAGCTTTACTGCCTGACCAACCTCACAGTCATAGTCACAGTCACAGTCAGCATAACGACATATACAGCATAACGTATCTCACTGCAAAAGGGAAAAATAACGAAGATTTAAAGGCAGGAATTACATTTGAAAGCTGCTCGAAGGCATACTTGAAGCCCTCCTTGTAGTTTGTTGTTCCCTTGGCCTCAATCTTCTGGATGGCATCCTTCAGGATCTTCTTGTTGCGGACGTTGGCCTGGACCAGGTGCTTGAAGCAGGCAGCATGGGTAACTTCTTTATTGAACTGAAACCGGGAAGCCAGCTCAGGGTCAAGTGAAACACTTCAGCTAAATCGGTTTAACGATAACAAAACAGCATCTCAATCAATGTGGAGTTCTGGACTTCACCTGAGGTTATCTTACAGCTATCACATAACCACTGTCACTGTCACAAAGGACCGCTGATGTTCACACTGGTGACAGATACAATCCAAAAACCACATACCGTATGAGGGAGACTGTTTGCCATTGATCAGGAAATCAGAGCCATGCAAACGTCTGTTCCTGTGATATATTACAGAATTCATACTAAGGGAGAACACAGTGCCGGGAGGCCTGGCCCAGGCGGCCATGTGTCTGGCTGGTGACAGACTCTGCACATCTTCCCTACACAGAAAACAGTATCAGCAGCTTTGTGAAGTTTGAGGAAACGGCCATAATTAGGAGCATGATGTCATGACCCCTTCTGTCTAGAGTTGAAGTTTCAGCTCTTCAGTCACAAGTGTCAACCCAGAGCAACATCCATATCACATGCCCAGTTATACTCATAACCACACCCCCATCATACCCCAGTCACATGCTGCCCTCAGCCACACCCACATCATACCCCAGCCACACCCACACCACACCCATAACCACACCCACATCATACCCCAGCCACATGCTGCCCTCAGCCAGACCCACACCACACCCATAACCACACCCACATCATACCCCAGCTACATGCTGCCCTCAGCCACACCCACATCATACCCCAGCCACACCCACACCACACCCTGCCCTCAGCCACACCCACACCACACCCATAACCACACCCACATCATACCCCAGCCACACCCACACCCTGCCCTAAGCCACATCCACACCACACCCATAATCACATCATATCCCAGCCACACTCTGCCCTCTGCCACATTCATACCACACCTATAACCACACCCACATTATACCACATCCACACCCACACCCAGCCCTCAGTCACACCCACACCACACCCATAACCACGTCATATTCCAGCCACACCCTGCCCTCAGCCACACCACACCCATAACCACACCCTGCCCTAAGCCACACCCACACCACACCCATAACCACACCCACATCATACCCCAGCCACATGCTGCCCTCAGCCACACCTACAACATACCCCAGCCACACCCACACCACACCCATAACCACACCCTGCCCTCAGCCACAACCACACCACACCCATAATCACATCATATCCTAGCCACACTCTGCCACATTCATACCACACCCATAACCACACCCACATCATACCCCAGCCACACCCACACCCAGCCCTAAGCCACATCCACACCACACCCATAATCACATCATATCCCAGCCACACCCTGCCCTCTGCCACATTCATACTACACCTATAACCACACCCACATCATACCACTACCACACCCAGCCCTCAGTCACATCCACACCACACCCATAACCACATCATATCCCAGCCACACCCTGCCCTCAGCCACACCACACCCATAACCACACCCTGCCCTAAGCCACATCCACACCACACCCATAACCACATATCCCAGCCACACCCTGCCCTCTGCCACATTCATACCACACCTATAACCACACCCACATCATACCACTACCACACCCACACCCAGCCCTCAGTCACATCCACACCATGCCCATAACCACACCCACATCATACCCTCAGCCACATCCACACCATGTCTATAACTACACCCATCTCCAGGGTCCATCCACAGTTCTCGTTGCTCCCGAGCCTCCCCCACAGAGGAGTATATCTTCAAAACTTTTCATTTGTACAAGCATCTCAACTGAAACAACTTCATCACGGTGTATGTGCAAACACCCAGGCACTCAAGCAGTTGCTACTCCTGCGATAAGAACATGAATCAGCAGGGATCTCATGGGGACCAATGACCCAGTGAATATCTTTTCTCTGAATGTTATAAGTCAAACCTCCCTTTCACAGGCAGTGCTAGGATGCTGTGCCTGTAATCAGAAGGTTGTTGGTTCAAATTCCAGGGTCAACAGAGTGATGTCACCATTTGGCCCCTGAGCAAGGCCCTTAACCCCAATTGCTTCATTGATTGGCTGACCCAGGTTTCTCAAAAACAAAAAACAAAAAAAAACTATGATGTTTTATACAAAAACATCAGCTAATTAAAAACTAATGAATCTAATGAGACATTTTACCCCCTGGCTGTGATCCGGCATATTGTAGACTCTTTTAATCCTGACAAATTACTAGTAAGGCCTTTGTCAGCTCTTGCTGTCCGTTTGCCTCTCAGGTGAACGTAACGCTGAAATGGGGTGTAACCATGGATACCCACATCCTCCTGAGTCTGCGAGCATCTGATTCACAGCATGCTGCTGCAAGAGGCCATGACATCAACCCGGAACCACTGCCGAGAAGCAAAACTAGAGTCGCAAGGATGACAGGATTAACTGAACCTCCACAAAGCATGCAGGACCACTGCCCCCTAGAGGGTCTTCTGGAGAACTACATTTACTAGCAAGGCATTTCAGTGAAAAGAATGTTGACATGTCACATTCATTAAAGAAAAAGTTTTATGATTCTTGGATGGATTTCAGAATTTAGCTGATTAACACAGTAACAATAACACATTTCAGAGGAAAAGAGAAAAGTAACTGGCCTATATTTCGATTATTAAAAATGAACAAACAGGCGAAGGATTAGTCTTACAGAAATTTGGTCCCCATGTCACAGACTCCCAGTTAACGGATTATGGAATGTCAGTCCAGCCCACCAGATACAAAGGCAGCGATTTCATTAAACTCTACTTTCAAACAGACGACTTGAATCAGATCCATATATCATTATTAATGACCCGTCTCCCCTTTTAGAACAAACATCCGGCCCCCAGGGAGGTATCCTTCACGTGTATGGAATTCCGGACCTCTTCCGAGGACTCCTTCCCTTTGATACAAAAGGGCCCCTTTTGCCCAGTGGTATGGAGGGCCATTTGTGACAATATTCAATAACTATGTCATGTAAATAATTAATTTGATTGCATTAAACCCAGTGGGTAGGCTCTAAGCAAAACTGCCAAATCTGATTGGTTACACAAGAGATCGATCTCACCTAGTCGACTGAATTCTCATTTATAACTGCATTGTGTGTATTCCGTCCAGGGACTGCATTACAGACACTTCCGAACCTGCAGATCTTATCTGAAGTGTTTGGTAACAATCGTAACTAGGATTAGAACCAGATGAACAGTCCCTAAGTTGTTGTTCTTACCCTAATATAACATGGAAAATGTTAGGTTCCTTACTTCCCAAAATCTTAAATAAACTCTCCTATAACTACACAGCCCTGATCATGACATAACAATAAAAATGAAGTATACTGGATCCCTGTTTGATATCTTCAAAAGACCTACTGCAGACAGACAAGACTGTGGATAATGACACCTCACACATAGCGTGACTTTAGTGCACATGCATATGGTGAAGTTCAAATGATACATTACACACAGTAAGACATTACCAACATTAAATACAGTAATACTAAAATACATTGTATATTATTGTACAGACCCTTTCATTACATCAGTTCAACCGAAGTGCAAATTTTCATGTGACTTCATGCATCCCACAGAGAAACCAGGACGCTGGACTAACACGTCTCACAGTAACGGAGCGCTAAGGAGAAACTCACGTAGGCCACATTGACGTAGTCATCATCTGACAGGGTCTCCAGCATCTCGCTGACCGAGGTTCTGATCAGCTTGAGGGTCAGACCAGACACACTGCCACTCCTGTTGAAGGTCATCCGGACAGGAAGTGTGTCAAGCCAGGCAGCACATACTTTTATGTATAGGTCATATAGTCATTCTCAGGTTATATACTCTAATATCCAGGTCATTCTCAGGTTATATACTCTAATATCCAGGTCATTCTCAGGTTATATACTCTAATATCCAGGTCATTCTCAGGTTATATACTCAAATATCCAGGTCATTCTCAGGTTATATACTCTAATATCCAGGTCATTCTCAGGTTATATACTCAAATATCCAGGTCATTCTCAGGTTATATACTCAAATATCCAGGTCATTCTCAGGTTATATACTCTAATATCTAGGTCATTCTCAGGTTATATACTCTAATATCCAGGTCATTCTCAGGTTATATACTCAAATATCCAGGTCATTCTCAGGTTATATACTCTAATATCCAGGTCATTCTCAGGTTATATACTCTAATATCCAGGTCA
>JAODKE010000068.1:32184875-32201182 GCA_026779605.1 Mormyrus hasselquistii
TTCCTCTGGGCATTGATCAAAGACTGCATTGGTCAATACCCCAAATCTTCACGTATATATTACATATATACAGACTTTTATTTCCTCTGGGCATTGATCAAAGACTGCATTGGTCAATACCCCAAATCTTCACGTATATATTACATATATACAGACTTGGAATGAACATGAATGAAAAATAAGAATAAATCCTATTAAATAAGTCAGCTTTGTTAAATACAGCCAATCATAGCCACCAAATACAGCCAATCATAGCCACTAAATACAGCCAATCATAGCCACTGTGTTCGCTGCAAACCCAAACATTTGGGTGAGATCCAGTCACCCAATCTGCAGCTACCATCCAGCCTAGCAGCAAAGCCACCACAGGTCCGGTTTCCAGAGAAAAGCCACCATCATCATCATCGGCTGCCCAGGATCCTGGCACCAACGTCAGCCTCGCAAGCCTGCTTACCCACTAATGCTGACCGGCACAGTGGCTACTTTATATAGATAATCCTAATAGCTCTTTATATGTCTGTTTATGTGACTGAGAGTGGTAGGAATGTGACACACATCTGCCACCAGGACAGAACATGTCACTAATTCCCCGGACAAAAATATTATATAAAGTGTATAAGTCCAAGGGCTGGAAGGGTGTGGTTTAATCAAATGGAGTTCATATTTCACTCATTCCCAGAACTCATAACTAGTTGTACTCTGTGGATCATACGCATTTATACATTTAAATCTGAATGAAGGAATATATGTCAAGTACTTGAGAACTTACTGCCATACTGTGTATAGATTGGCTAGAAGCATATTGTGTTGCCTGCAAACAATTAGTGAATATGTTAGTAGCGTCTCACAAATGTGTTTTGACAGTGCGGGTATGAATTAGCTTAAAATCAACATCGTTCCACATTTGCACATGTAAGAGATGAGGAAGGATTGGCTTTACACGTCTGGTGATGTGTTTACTTACCACTGTTAGCGCACACGCAGCTCACACTTATCTATGCGTGAATTTGCGCCCCCTACAGCATAGACGTGTGAGTGTGGCTCCATATCCATGTTCAGCATCTACATTAATGGCTCCCCATCAATAATTCAGCTTTTAATTTATCTCCAATCCCCCATCTGGCCCTGGAGGGGCAGCGGCATGATGTCACACATCAATGGCCCTGTGTGAGACTCCCGACAGCCGGAAAGGACGGTGTTATTTACGGCATCATACCATAGCGGGATCTGAAAGGCCCGAGCAGCTGCGGACTGCTGGAGCACATGGGGGCGTGGTGGGGGGGTTCACAGGGTGGTATGTAAAGGAATATAATGGCATCAGTTACAGCCGCTAGCGTACAAAGATCACTGGCCAGTCAATGAAGACACACGACTCGGAGCTGTTACACGTTAATAGACCATCACCTGCCCCCCATACAAAGAGAAACAGTCATTATCAGATCAGGACATTGTGCAGAGCCTTGGCTTTGTCCTGAATGTCCATGCAGACCTGCAGGAGCTGATTTCTGATAGGGCTTGCATGTTCCCATCCCGCTGTCAATGGACCCGCTACTGACGGCACAGCGTAATCCAACACAGGAGTGTTTGGCCAAGGATGATTACAGGATATTCATAACAGTACACAACAAAACAGACAAGCTCTGGGCGACACCTACAGGAAAAGCTTGCTGTTTCAGCAAATAATCATTATTTCCTAATTTTCATTAAATCCTTGGCATCAGATGCAGATGTTATCGTAATGAGCTCAGATGAGGGGGAGAGTTTCCACAGAGATTTGTGTAACTGAAGAAAAACATCTAGAAATTCTTTCAATTATTGTGAACTGATATTTCTATATTCACACACTGTCTACCGCTTCCAAACACTTTTACAAATAATGGGGCTGAAACCTCAGTGAGGGCAGCAAATTCCACAAGGACGGCTTGAGGACAGAACCAGCAGGCTGCAGATGCTGCAGGGTTTGTGCTTGAATCGCACTGCCAATTTAAAGATATTGGTAATGACGTTCAGATACGAGAGAGTCCCCCCCCATCCTCTTTCAGATACAAGCCAGAATAAATCTGTTAAATCAGACAGCACCATGGAGATATAGAGAGGAGCGGACGCCCCTGGTGATGAGCGGCTGAGCTGGGTCAGCAGGCAGTGACCCGATGCAGATACCAGGCCAGGCTCCACGGGAGGCCTTGTCATACACTTAATAAATTTAATACACTTAATAAATTTGTACTGCGGATCAACCCCCAGGTTGGTAAGCTGCCCCCCTCCCCCGGCTCCTCAGGAAATCCTGGTCTTCACCCAACAGTTGGAAGCTGGAGCCAGACCAGGCAGACACCCCTTACACTGCCATCATGAATCCAGCTTTAAAGGAAAACACATTTCGCTTTTGTTCTGTGAACGCAGATGAAAGCCCAGTTCCAAATCGGCACCACAGCGGCTCTGACCAGACCTGGAATCTCTCTTCCTCTGCTTCCTGACAACGGCGTTCAGCTTAGAGCTTGGGCTTGGGCTTGTCGGGCATGAATCCCGTCACCGGAGCACCTCAGGGACTTGACACAGCACCCATGATGCTACAGGTTACACTGCTTTTAAAGGCAATGGGGCTGCAGCAACAAGTTGGTCAAGAGAGCTGTGACTAACAGAGGGGCAGGCATTTGTCCCTCTACTTCCTGAAACACACACCTAAATCACGCTGAGAATCCCGCCTTCCTGCATGAACTGTCAACGCTGTTATAATCAATGTATTTATTCACTGCTACCCCTTTAAGACAGCGAACACCCTGCCACAGAAAAAAGACAAATACTCAACATTTAAGCCAAAGTGACCCATCTGTCACAAAAAAGCTCATAAATACAGCAGTGTGTACCGGGATCCGAGGGACTGGACAGCAGTGTGTACCGGGATCAGAGGGACTGGACAGCAGTGTGTACCGGGATCAGAGGGACTGGACAGCAGTGTGTACCGAGATCTGAGGGACTGGACAGCAGTGTGTACCGGGATCCGAGGGACTGGACCCTCTCTCAAGCTGGGAAACTGGGGGCGTGTTATGGGACCAGGAACCACCTGTGTTCAGCCAAACAAGCAGCACTACATTATTTAAACCTCACCAAAAACCTTCAAGAAGGAGTTGGGAGGCCTAAACCAGGTGCCCCACCTCAGTCTGGGGGGGGAGAGGTCCTCATGCAGTATTCATGAGCTATGGTCACGGCTGCAGCCCGGAATAGTGCAGCAGTTACCCCGCCCGGCACTGGGCACAGGCGGGAACGCGGTCACGGCAGAGTTACCCTGGCCGGCACGGGGCTCACGCGTGATTTTTTTGAGGGAATTCTTCTCTGTCCTGTCAAAAAGGTCAACACCCAGGAAATACGTCAGGGAAATATGGTGCATAGATACCAAAATTAGTTATATATTTGAAAAAGTAAGACTGAAATGCTCCCCCAGTGGACTGTAGGAAATAATCGGCATAACTTTTACTTTATGTCCTTCCATAACAGGACAGGAAAGACATTCTTGACAACATTGTCCCTGACCTTCCATACAGATGGTTCAGGCGCCTTGCACAACAAAAGCAGCAAGGACAAACGCAGAGGGCAGGGCGTCAGAAGCAAAGCTTAGTGTGGAAAAGACAGGATGGGAGGGAACATCTGATTAGCCAAGAGAGAGATGCTTTCCAAAGAAGTGTCTGACAGAGGCTCTGACCAGCTGCCTTTCCAGGTTGGGGGGGGGGACTGCAGGGCCCCCCATGCGATCATACCCACGCCCATTTTCCCAGGAGACCCGCTTTACGCCTCCGCATACTCATACTCGCGCCTGTATATATTTCTTTATGTGGAATTAAAGATGGCAGGAAAGATCTAAGGTTAACCAGCCCAGTTACAGGAGGGTTGTACAGTAAAAGCCAGGAACCTTGTGCGGAAACATCATTTCGGAACTCTACTTGAGCCAGAGTGAAGTGTTTAGGCCACGTGTCTGAGCGCAGGATCATGCACACGTCATGGGAAGACACCGGCTTCTGAAGCCAGGGTGGAGAGAGAAAACAGCAAGGTGCCCTCGCTGTGGGGGGAGTTAGAAACACGCAGAAAGAGAGGGGAGCGAGAGCGGCCATGTCAGCGAGGCCTGCGGGGTAAAAGATAAATTTGAGGGCTCCTATTTTTGGATAAAGATTTCAGCCTGTGCACATGGTGACACTGCAGACGGAGCGCGGAGTCCCAGCAGGCATTGAGGCGGCAGCAAGGTCTGTGCGCGACATCCCCTCCAAACTCACCTTCAGAGCCTCCAAACTCACCTTCAGATCCTCAAAACTCACCTTCAGAGCCTCCAAACTCACCTTCAGAGTCTCCAAACTCACCTTCAGAGCCTCCAAACTCACCTTCAGAGCCTCCAAACTCACCTTCAGAGTCTCCAAACTCACCTTCAGAGCCTCCAAACTCACCTTCAGAGCCTCCAAACTCACCTTCAGAGTCTCCAAACTCACCTTCAGAGCCTCCAAACTCACCTTCAGCGCCATGGATCTTTTGAGAAGCAGCTTCTCAATGTTCCCCGCCGCACTGGCCACCAGCTCAGCCGCGTTATTTGACTTGACGCTGAATTTATCTATATGATTCTTAAATATCTGCAAAAAACACAAAAGGTCACATCATGTTAGTGAGGCACAAAGCTTGCCACAGCTCTAAGCGTCAGAGCTTGTTTTAGACACCGCCATCTAGTGGCTGTGAGAAGTCCTGCCCAAACCACCTGTGTCCTATGGGACAGAAGCTCAAGATTTAATTAGGACCTGACAGAATGTTAGATAGTAAATTGAAGTTACAAGAAGTGTCAAAAACAGTCCATTGAATGAGAATTCATAACAAATCTTAAAAAAGTAGCAGGTTTTACAGATGTCAGTTCAGTGAGGGAATGTGTCCACGTGTCACAGACACAGTGATGTAACCCGCTAAGCCCCCAGGTTATTACATAGTAATGAAGGATAATCCGATTTATTGGAGAAAAACCTCAATATTCGATAACAAGTACAAATAAAATACAGCATGGAAAGCAGGACAAAAATGATTCATGGGGATGAATGAATACGTATCACAGGCTACATCCCTCACGCCTCACCTCCTTGAAGGTCTCCAGTCCGCTGGCATCCTCAACCAGAGTCAGCAGGTCACGCTGCATTTGTTCAACCCACTCCTGGATACTGGGAGGTGTGAAGCAGAGAGATGGAGAGTGTTAGGGACCAGCGAGGTTATCTGCACGTCATACACACATTGCAGGCACCTCTCAGCACCATCCAAGTAAAGTGACCCCCACCCCAAAGGACAAGACAGCTCCCCATTGCATGAAATGCCCCTGTTATCACCACACAGGAATAATCACTCCTAGAGACAATGAGTCACACGGGAAAAGAGAATCTTGGGATGTACTGGTCAGAGAAGCACACAAGTTGGTCTTCCTATCTAAATGGGGACCGCCCATTCATTTATATGGGAAAAATCCCAGCAATGACACCCTTAACCCCTACCCATCCCTAACCTTAACCACAAGTAACCAAACAACATACAACAAGTCTTTTGGCATTTTTAGTTTTTTGAAAAAATTTAGTTTCCCCTTGTAGGGTCAGAATAGCAGGCCCCTACAACATCAAAATAATAGGTTTTTATTACAGTGTGGGGACAATTGGTCCCCACAATGTAAAATATACATGACTCACACACACAGCACAGCACAGACGCGTCCTGAGGCTGACCTCCGCAGGCTTTCACTTCAATCCACAGTGAACTACAGACATTTATTCCATTATCCGCCTGTGAGACCCTCACAATCCAATTAGCGCTCAGTGCAGATCCACTGCAGTTACTCCCATAATAGAATTAGAAATCCGAGCATCTTCTCTGCAGGATACCATTAATTCTATCATTCATTTAATAATTAACCCAAACAACAAATATATTCCACAGCAAAATTGATTACATGACTGGTCACCCTAAACCAGCGGCTCACAATGAGAGGAAAGGAAGGACAATCCTCCTCAGCTAAGCTGCTCAGTCATCATCAGAGCTCCTCGCCAATCACGCCTAAGAGGACATTAGAGGAGCACATACCTGTTTGTACACTAAGCTTGGCCAGAGCTCTGACCAGCAGGTCCTCAGGATCTCGCACAGGCTGTTTGTTCCTGAGGTCCCACTCAAAAAGTCACTTTTTGGTTACTACGCACCGACAAGCTGAGGTCTTTCTCCGAGAGATCACTCACTCCATCCATCCATCCATCCATCCATCCATCATCCATTCATCCATCACACCAGGCTGTACGCCCCCCAGGCCAGCGTGAAGCCACCCGTGAGTGTGCACCACCCGTGAGTGTGCACCACCCGTGAGTGTGCACCACCCGTGAGCACCAGGAACACAGAGAACATGGAGGTGTTGCTTCTCTGCTTCACAGAGTTTCATTAAGGAATGTCAAATAACCACTTATACATCAGGAGTCTTGGTTTATTTAATTTCTAAAATTCTCTTTTTGGTTAGATTTTATTAACAAGCAGTCAGTGGGTAAACAGAGCAACATAATTACTCACTACTGATCCCAAACTGGCAAATAAAAATGCTGAAAACTGCAGCCAGGAGATGACAACCGCAGGACTGGAGCCATGTTCAAATTCACAGAATGAAAAATAATATAACCGCGAATATGACACACTTATTAAAACCGACGAAAGAGTGGGAATGGGGCATCAAGCTGGTAGGCTGCAGGAAAGCTCTCCAGATGTTATACCTCAGTGTGAGGCCAGTGTGAAATCAGTACCACCTCACTGCAACACTAGTGCGATCTGAGTGCAAGACCAGTGTGACCTCAGCATGAAATCAGTACCACCTCACTGCAACAACAGTGCGTTCTGAGTGCAAGACCAGTGTGACTTCAAGGTAAGATCATTAGCACCTCACTGCAAAATCAATGCAACCTCAGTGCAAGACCAGTGTGGCCTGAGCACAGTGCAGGACTCCAGTGGATTGCAGGTCTCCCTGCTACGGGGCTTCGCCCATCTCAGCCATCCTAAACTTGCCATGGGTGCCCACAGGGGGATGCCACCCCCAGCATGCCATTCTTCACACGTAAATCAAAAGAACACAGTGCACGTTACCGATCTGGATTTTTAATAAAACAGGATTGACTGTGCAAGATCAACAATCATGACTACACCCACCCCCCCAGCAGAAAGAAATGTGGCTTAGAATAACCTCGACTCAACCCGGAAAAAAAGTGAGATCTTTTTCTTTCTACCAGAAGACAACTGCTGTGAAAAACCGCCATTTGCCAGCGTCTGACTTGCCTCAGGACGCACGACTGCACCGCCCTGTATCGCTTAGGCAAAATGCAGATGGTGGACGCCATATTTATCAGCAGAAGACACTGGAAGCTTCTACAGAAGCAGACCTCCCCACCCCTCCACTCCAGTTGAGGTAACTTAACCCGGTCACACAGAGGCTGTATATTTAGGCACATGGCAGCTGTTGATGGCACTCAGCACAGGGTCACAGTGATATCGGCATTCAGCAGTTAGTCTGAAATGCACTCTGCAATCAGTCTGTACTCTATACTCAATCTGTACTTCACTCTACTGAAATGTCAGTCTGAAATGTACTCTATACTCAGTGATCAGTTTGAAATTCACCCTGTTCTCAATCTGCAATGCACTCTGTAATCAGTCTGTATTGCACTCTGTACTATGTAAACAGGATGAAATGCACTCTCCACTCAGTACTCATTCTGCAATGCACTCTGTACTCTGTAATCAGTCTGTATTACACCCTGTACTATGTAAATAGGATGAAATGCACTCTCCACTCAGTACTCATTCTGCAATGCACCCTGTATTCTATTCTCAGTCTGCAAAACACTCTGTACTTGGGACATTGTAGCTACAAATGGCAGAATACTGGAGTGATACTCGTGGGGAATATTTCTTTTCACCTACCGCATCATGCTCTATGTGAAACACACAAACTGTGGCATTCGTGTGAGAGTAAGTTTGTGGGTCACAGTGCGGGGGCCCTGGAGCTGGCACTAAAGGTCCTCACTCAGCCGTGGGTAAGGTGGGTAATTATATTATCAGATCTACTGTTACTCACAAAAGAAAACGTTACAGCATGATTTTTTTATACATGGACAAATAGGCACAGAGAAATCATCATCATCTGTCAAATGTTAGCCAATGAAAACAAATGCTAGATCACAGTTAAGATACGGCCACAGAAGTGGAGGCATAGTTTACTGGAACTGTAACGGAAATCACACACACACCCCCTCCCAGAAATTTCCCCCCGTTAGGCACAGAGGCGCCGTGGGCACCAGGACTGCTACTCAAGTCATCTGATCAATTTAACAGAAAATGTCACTGTAAAATATATTTATTTAAAGCAAAGAAATCTAGAGGAGTTCTCTGTATGTGTTTACACAGCAATGGGACCTATTTAGGCTTTGCTCTTCTCCAAATGCTGCCGGGTGCTGCAAGCCCCTGAGGAACGTCTGAGAGGCTGGTCGTCCCGCCGTCGTGGTGGGGAGCGGGCAGGCTGCACCCATGGAGGCCACTTCATAGGGAGAGAAACAGTGCTGGCCACATTTGCCAGTAACATGTTTTAAATATCTGACCTAACAAGGACAGTGAACATTCATCAGGGCCCAGAAACACTGCACCCAATGACCTGAATTAAAACCACATTAAATAACACCAAAGTACGTGACAGCTACGCAATGGAGTATGCCTCCGTCTGCTTCACACTGTCGATGTTAACAAGCCAGCCTATGGGTTACCACGCCCCAAAATGACCAGCTACCAGCACAGAAAAAAACAAGCGGAACTCCCATGGTGCACTGGGGCGCGTCATCCAAATAACTGAGGCCACACAGAAGTGGATCTCCCATAGTGCACTGGGGTGCCTCATCCAAATGTCTGAGGCCACACAGAAGTGGATCTCCCATAGTGCACTGGGGTGCCTCATCCAAATGTCTGAGGCCACACAGAAGTGGATCTCCCATGGTGCAATGGGGAGTCGCATTCAAATGTGTAAGAAGCTGCATGCATCCAGCACTATAAGAGCCATTATTAATCTGAAGGTGCTAAAAATGAATCAGGAAGATGCATCTTCACCAAACTAAAAAAAGCAAAGTTAATGTGACTCTTGGAGTCTGTGGTCAGATTCGGCTGACATGAGTAAGTAAACGCAAAGACAGGTGACTACGGGGCTTTTATCATCACACCAGTAAGTCCTGTTATAGCAGAGAGCAGCTTGACACCAGCAACACATAATCAATGAGCAAGCTGTCGTCTCACTGCTCCCACAACGCAGTGCTGGGCAGACAAACCTGATAATGTATTCAGCAAATTATATCATTCAATCACTGAACACAGAGGCGTCTCCAGCATGTTAGTTACGATCAACTCTCTGCAGCCAAAAAACAAGTAGCTACCAAAAGACCACATCATCACAGACAACCGGCATAGCCAAATGTACATTTAATTTATATCCAATTTATAACCGGTTAAATCCAAAGTGACATACGACTGATGAAGGGGATGACCTGTAGCAGTGGGAATTAAGGGTCTTACTCAGGGGCCCAACAGTGTCACGCAGCCAACGAGTGCTGAGCTGGATCCACGCCAACACCGTTCATGCTCCTTTCTGGGGATGGATGTGGCAGGAAATACAGCGAACTGCCCGCTGGAATCACCGTGACAACAGGAGAAAGCAACCTGGCAACGGGGTAGATACTGGACAGCTAAGATGCTATAGGTCTTATGAATGATTATTTTAGAGAAAGAGCCTCAAAAAAGGCTCAACTCCCTCAGACTTGGGGCTTCCAGATGGATGGATGGATAACTTCACAAGTCTGTCTTTTCATGCACATTGAATTGAGATGTTAGATATCATACAAATACCCCCCCCCCCCCACTATTTTACAGTTCTCAGTGAACCCCCAGACCCAAGTTATTGCGCAGAGAAAACATAAAGATCTACAAATACACGACAAAAACGACCTAAACCCCCTCCCCCGGGACGCGTAAATGCACAGATTCCTCCAAGGCCCTTAAAAAAAAAAGTTTGGTGTCTTTCTAGTGCATTAGTTGGATTCACTGAACCAATATCTGAATGAGTGACTCCTTACAAAGCCTGAGAAAATGCTCCAGTGAGACTAATGTGCCTAAAGTAGATTTCAGGTGGCAGCCATTATGTCATTAACAAATCATCTGTACATGTACATCCATTTGCGGGTGTGTGCTTTTTAAAGCCACGTCCTTTCTCTGCCTCTTTAAAGGAGCATCCATCTCCCTCTGCCTCCTTAAAGGAGCACTCATCTCTCTCTGCCTCCTTATAAAAGCGCCCATCTCTCTCTCTGCCTCTTTAAAGGAGCGTCCATCTCTCTCTGCCTCCTTAAAAGAGTGTCCATGTCTCTCTGCCTCCTTAAAGGAACACCCATCTCTCTCTGCCTCCTTAAAAGAGTGCCCATGTCTCTCTGCCTCCTTAAAGGAACACCCATCTCTCTCTGCCTCCTTAAAAGAGTGCCCATGTCTCTCTGCCTCCTTAAAGGAGTGCCCATGTCTCTCTGCCTCTTTAAAGGAACGCCCATCTCTCTCTGCCTCCTTAAAGGAGCGCCCATGTCTCTCTGCCTCCTTAAAGGAGCGCCCATTTCTCTCTGCCTCCTTAAATTAAGGCAACTATTGCTCTGCATCTTTAAATGTGCACACTCCTCTCACTATGCCTCTTGAAAGCTGTGTCTTCACTCTCTACCTCTTTAAAGGACCACCCCTCTCACTCTGCCACTTTAGAAGAGTGCCCCTCTTCTCCCTGCTTCTTTAAAGGAGCCCCCATCTTTCTACCTCTTTAAAGGTGCACCCCTCTCTCTGCCTTAACACGGTTCTCAGCATAATGGTTTGAGTCAGCATCTACTCCTGCACACTAAAACAAACCCAGCACCTTATATCTGCCTCACAATCAGTGAGCTGCTATATCCTCTTATTATGATGAGGTTATGTTATGTTGTTGTTATACTAGGCCATTATTGGACAGAATATAACTTATACTTTACAATCTCCCCAAAAAGACAGGCCGTTGTGAAGCTGCCCCTGGTTCTACGCTGGAGAGCACCCAGATGGACGTGCCGTTTCCTACACGGATATAAACAAACAAAAACTCCATCCAGCAATGAACCCTGTGCGGATTTCACCCCCATAAGTCTTTTGGACTCGGGAGAAACGCGATGGAGGTGGAGGGTGAATTTTCACATGCTACATGCTAAGTGAAATAAAAATACTGGTTGTGGATGTGTGAGGAATAGATGGGGGGGGGTGCAGTCATCCATATGTAAGGACTGCTGAGCTGGAATGGGGGTGGGTAAGACCCCAGCCAGAGAACGCCTGCCTCTTGGCTATATATAGCAGCCCCCACACCTGCCATGCCGGGGGGGGCACATGCCAGCCAGCCTGACCCCACATGCCAAGCCCACACAGGCCGTACAGGAATACCTCCCCAATGCCTACTCTGCAATGGGAATTACGCCCCCCCTCCCCCAATGTCCCAGTACTGGACCCATCAGAAGATAAAGTGCGAGTGCAGCACAGTCAGAGGCAAAATCCATAAAAACTACAGCAGACAGACAGACTGACACAGACAGAGATAAACACAGACAGACAGACGGACACACACAGAGATAAAAACAGACAGACAGACAGACGGCCACACACAGAGATAAACACAGACAGACAGACAGACGGCCACACACAGAGATAAACACAGACAGACAGACGGACGACCACAGAGATAAAAACAGATAGACGGACACACACAGAGATAAACACACACAGACAGATGGACACACACAAAGATAAACACAGACAGACAGACGGACATACACAGAGATAAACTCAGACAGACGGACGAACACAGAGATAAACACAGACAGACAGACGGATAAAAAGAGACACCCGTGGACACACAAATGGACACAGATAAACACAGAATCTCCACACACACACACACACCTGCACAGAATCCACACACACACACACACACACACACACACGCCTGTGCAGAATCTCCACACACACTCATGCCTGTGCACTCTCCACACACACACACCTATGCAGAATCTCCACACACACGCACACACACACGCCTGCGCAGAATGATTTGGTTGTCGACTGACTGGGTCAAACACTTAGGATACAGTGTGAATCTAGGTTATTTATGTCATTAAAGAGCTGCAAGGTCTGTTCCACTTAGAACACAGGATTCGGTCAACTAGTGCTTCCACAACTGGCCACTACATCAGCGTCTCCTTCCGCCAGCTGGCTACCAGTCACTTATAACAAGAGACCTCCCACCAGACAGCATCACATGACCTGCTCGACAAGGGCTTCCCACAAGGCGTTCTGGTTAGCACAGTTCTGAAACACAGACACGATTAAATTAATTTAAGGGTTAAGAGAATATGTTTTAAATGCAAATGTTTAAAGCATGCACCAGATGTGTGTTACATAATGCTTAGATTTTCTGTTCTAAAAAATAGTTAGGTGTTAGACGATGAAAGATGAAAGAGCACAGGAATCGACTGAATGACTTCTGTGAACATACGCAGTCTGAAGAGGTGCCCACCAGCGCCCCTGTGATGGGGGGGGGCACTCACACACACGTGATCACATGATCTCTATCTCACATACACAGACACACATATCTGTGTTCATATGCGGGGACTTTCCATTCATTTCTATGGACATATAACCCGACTCCCAACAATGACAACTTTAACGTTATCCAGCCCTGACATTAATTGCGAGTAATCAAACAAAATACAAGGACTTTTGGCATTTCAAAATTTTCTGATTGCAGATTCCGCCTTGTGGGGATCAAAAAAAGGTCCCCATAACATCAAAATAACAAGTTTTTAAGTTATTGGGAGAACGTAATATATACAGACTCTCACCCCGACACACAGACCTCCAGAAGAGCAGGAAGGTGCAGCACACACACGCAATCACACTCAGACAGCTTTTGCCAGCTGCTGGTCACTTACAGCCCCATACTGTCATCATTCGCTACACATAACAGAGGAATAAGCTTCTCCTGTGTTCCCGTCACTCCAGCATGAAGTCCCCATATAAAAGATCTTATATTCAGGACTGAAAGAGGCCAGCACCCACCAGACCCCCTGGGGCCCCCACCAGAACCCAGGGGCCCGACAGCCTTAGTCTGGGGCCCAAGTATGAGACACCGCACTTCACATGTGACAACTTGACTTCACATTAGGTCATAATGACCCCACTACTTAAACTATCTCTGGGTGCCTGTTTTACCCACAATACACAATGTGACTTTTTTGAAAACAACTTTTCAAACAATTATTTAATGTTTTAATTGGACAAACAAACCTTTTAAACAATTTCAATCATTCTGCATTAAGGATCAGGACGTGAGTAGTGGGTGTGGCAAATGCGGTGGGAGTCTTTACACCCGTGCATGTATAAATACATATTATTTATTTAAATAACAGCAGCAGGTGCTTTCCCTGATCCAGAACTGACATTGCTCCTGTATAAGTAACATTAAATATGTTACACTTCTCAGTACAGTGTAAATCGTTTTAGACGGAATACAAGCGGTACAGCACAATCCTGTCTGAAACAGTCCAGTATATAACAGATATATATATATATATATATAATTCTGCTACCAACAGCATGATTCAGATCAGACCGATGTCCATGTTTCTATTTTAATAAATACGCCTTAAATTAGACGGAGTCTTTCAAGGAGCGCACTGAGGAATGTATTTAAGGTTAATAATGAAAACAATCTGACAGAACATGCAGGTGCCATACGATCTGGATACCATTTGGTGAGTTTGATTCACTCACACCGTGTGCCTATATTATATAATAAATAAATATAATAAATAAAACTTCAGAGGTTTCTTTCATATGAACTTCATTAGATCTTTGAGTTGGAGCAACTTTTGCAGCACAACGAAAACGGCAACTGTAAGCCGGTAGTGCAACATACATACATACGCGTGAGATGCTTAAGTGATTTAAACAAGTATGCACGTGTGATGTAACCATGCATACACTGCGTGATTTAAAGCCCACAAACAGGAGCCTGAGCGGCCGTCATTATAACCTCCATCCCTAACCGGGCTGGTTAAGCCACACTCGGCCGGCATCACTTACACAGGCTGCTGGGGGAAGTTCACAGACAGGACAGAGGCGGAGAACAAGAAAAGCAGCAGCAGCGCCGCAGGTGTCCGGAGCGGCTCCATGGTTTGGTGGCTCCTCCTCGGCGGCGGGATCGCGCTCCGGGCTCCTCCACTGGCTCCTCCAAGGGCTGCCGGCCAATAGGCTCCGGGTCTCTGTGTTTTAGGCTGCTCTGTCTTAACGCTCGGCTAAATGTCGGGATCTGCGGAGAAGCGCCGAGCTGCGCCGTAATCCCTCCTCCGCCCTTCCTCCCTCCCTCCCCCGGCCGTTTAAAGTCTGGGGGGCTCCGCCTGTGACGGAGCGCTTCTCCGCCCCCAGTAATCGGCAGCCGCCTTCCTTACAAGGGAGAGGGACGCACCGTGAGCCAGCAGCCTGCGCCCGCCCGCGCGGACCATGAGCCGGAGTACCGCGTGAAGTTCACCGGCGCTCTGTCTCTGCACACACAGCATTTTTAACAAAGCATTTTTAATTTCACTAACGAATTATTTTGAAAGAAAATTGAAATTGTAAATTTCATTTATTACTGTCTCCTGCATTGTGCCAATGAGATGGCGATTAGTGACTCACGCATCCTATAGCTGAGTGTAACAGTAAAGATTTTATTCTACTGTGTTTCCTGATTTATCTTTAGATGGCGTATGATTTATTCAAAGGCTAACAAGGGCGACTGGTAGGCGGGACAACCAGGCCAGCTGCGCCAAATCCCCGGGCTCTCCAGCGATGTCGAGCCCCCCCCCCTCTGCCAGCTAATGTTAAATCGACGTAAAACACTGTCCTCTTTTACAGTAGTGGTATCACAGATGTTACATAGCTTCACGAACATGCTACATTTATATCTCTCATTTTTATGTGTATGTCATTATGATGGGACTCAACACAAAAAGTATTTGGTACAATACCTGAAACAATTTTGAAATGTAAGTTTGTAATGTGTTGTAAACAAACTCTGTTGTCAAGGCAGATAAACAAAAAAAAAAAGCTTGTTTGTGGAATTTGCTAACTACTGCAGTGCATGATGGGTATGGCGTTTGAAGGCTTCTTAATTTCATCATCTGCGACTGCTGCAATTGGGGTAGGAAGGCCCTAGGTGTGACTGGATGGTCCATTTTTGCCCCAGGGCCCAGTGTACAGCTGTTCCCCCACTGAAGGCTACATGTAGGTCATGGCCAGTTCACTGGATTATTATAGGTCTATTCGATGAATCAAGGCTCATCGATGGCTTACGCTTCTTATATCAGGCCCCGGAATGCCATGCCGAGCAGGGAGAGGACGACCCAAAATGCAGTTTTGTGCGAGTAAACCCCTATAGGAGACTTTATTATGATGAATACTGAAGCACATACAAGCAACAATGACCGGACTGGAGGTACAAGACTGGGAGGCCCTGAGATACTAACTAATGAAGAAAACACAGGAAACAGCTGAGAGTGATGAAACATGAGGGCAGGAACAAGAGGTGAGACTAATGAGTAGCAGGCATGGAGGATGGAGTAAACGCAGTGGGCATGACAGTATGCCCCCTCCATACACGCATGCCCTCTAGCCACAAGGGACAGGCCGGAACGGGAACCCAGAGAAACGGCAGATTCTGGGGCCATGACTGGGTAAAACAAAGGCAGTATCAAACACCCGACAGGCAGCTTCACGGGGTGAGAATCAGCAACATGGGGACACTGTACAGCATAGGAAACAAGGGACAATCAGCACCCTAGGGCTGCAGGGACAAACCCCCCCAAGTCAGTCAGGACAGTGCCCGGCAGGACAGGACGGCATACCAGATGGGCAGCCAGAATAGGCAATAGGCGGGCAAGCAGGGGCAGGCTTAACTGTCTCCAACTGCGGAGCAGGAGCAGGCTTAACTGTCTCCAACTGCGGAGCAGGAGCAGGCTTAACTTTCTCTTACTGCAGAGCAGGAGCGGGCTTAACTTTCGCCAGCTGCGAGGCCGGAGCAAGGGCAAGCTGAACTGTTGCCAACTGTGGAACAGGAGCAGGCTTAACTGTCGTCAACTGCGGGGCCGGAGCAGGGGCAGGCTTAACTGTCGCCAACTGCGGGGCCGGAGCAGGCATAACTGTCGCCAACTGCG
>JAODKE010000068.1:32218216-32230887 GCA_026779605.1 Mormyrus hasselquistii
TGGGCCTCAGGGGGCTTAATGCGGATCTCAATGGGCCTCAGGGGGCTTAATGCGGATCTCAATGGGCCTCAGGGGGCCACATAGGTGAGGGTCGGCACTGCACACCATGAACAGCAGCTCGAATCCGGCCCCTGCACTGTGTGTGGCATTTGCTCGAGTGCTACCCTGTGCCCTATACTGCTTGAGACAAGGTTTGCTCCGATTTACCCTGGTGTACTCTGGTGTACTCTGGGGTACTCTGTGCAGATGCTCCACTTCAGCCTGCATTAACGCCCCCTCTCGGGTCCCGGGCCTGCATCCTCACTTGAGGGCAGCTTGTTAGCCGCTCTGCTTCCTGCTTGGCTCCCGCTAGCATCCGTCATTCCGGTGGTTACGGGACCAGCTCTCTCTCATTTTTCCGCCGTTTCCCCACCCACCAGTATCTATATTTAGACGAGCCGTGAGCCTCTCTGTCTGAAGAGGAAGCTAAATTTACCTGGCATCTGATTGAAGGAGAAACCCAAGGCCCAGGATGGTGCCCTTCAAGTCGGGATAAAGAGCAGCTGGCCTCAGTGCTATCTGGAACATCTCCGAGGAGATGCCACCTACAGGCTCCAAATGGTATCGTGGAGCAAATCCAAACCCTCCGGAAGGAGACTCTCGATCAGCAGACTCTCTTACTTTGTACAGTGACACGGCAGCGGTACTACAGCCAATCACAGCCTGGAACACAGACCCTAGTGGTTCTGTACTCCAATCCCACGTTCTGGGTCTGTCTGGATGTGTAGAGTATCCTGTCTTCCCCACTGACAATTTCCTGGCTGTCAACACTGTGAGTCCAATTCCGCAAGTGAGATCAAAACTGCAGGGAACAGTGTGCAGCTCAGTGGGTTAGGACATGATCTGAAGGTCGCTGGTTCAAATCCCAGGGATTGCACAGTAATTCATTGTTGGGCCCCTGATAAGGGATGAAATGGGTTCCGATTCAAAGTAAACCATGGTAAAATTCTTGACGATTAGTATTACTGTTTCACATTTTAATTGTCATTAAAACCGTGATTGTTTACCGTGCTTTGAAGAAAAAAAAAACACATTAAATACCGTTCAGCATTAATCAAAGTTAGCAACAGTCTCCCAGATGCGGGTGTGCAGATGGGTTTGTTTAGTGTCAGCGAATACATCGTGGAAGGCAGTGAGAGCGCTCTGGTGAATTTTAGTGTTAATATGCATTTCATTTTCATGTGTTGACATCAGGTATAAGCTGTGTTATTATTTTAATGTTTATGCAAACATAAAGTGCACAGTGCTGCTAAGTTTACTTGTGGCTTTCATTATAAAACTTGGTGAAATTATTTCGGTTTGAGTATCAGTACTTCTTGAACATTTTCAGCACATTTTCACAACAGCGTGACAACCGAGGTAATTCTGGTCACATTACATTTTTCTATTATTTCATCTCTACCCCATAGCGAAGCCATTAGCCCCAGTCTCTCCAGGGACTTTCTGGGCCTGCTCTCTCAGCTATACGTTGCTATAGCAAACCACATCGGACTTCAGCATAAACTGTAAAATGTGGTGTTTCGGAGCAGCCGCTGGAGGTGGAACGCACCCTTGGACGGATCGGGGAAGACGCCGTGGCTCCGGCTCTTGATGACGGAGGACTTAGACCCCGGAGCACTCTGGCCCGTGGGAGCCCGGCCTTGGTCGATAACGTCACGCTGCTCCTCGAGGGCCAGCCAGCGGGGAGTGTTACCCAGCTGCAGCGTATTCGACAGGTCGATCAGCACCTGGAGGCCACGGGAACAGCGGAGTCACGGCATAAGTGTGTGCATGTGCGCAGTGCCCTCTGCTGGCCACGAACAGGCACTACACTGGAGGGCGGAAAGTGACCAAAGCCACCCTTGTGTGTGTGTGTGTGAATGGTTATGTTCAGAACACTGCGGTGATGTCTCATCCACTGTGATACAGGACTGGCTCAGGCTTTGAAATATTTTGAAATATTGAGTGCTGGGGGAGGGGCACAGGGTCAGCTAAGGGGGGTAGGGCAGGGATCTGTAAGCCCCAAGATGGGTCAAACTTTTGACTGAGTAGTTCAGGCTCAGCTTGACGAAGCCCCACGGTGCTGAAGAATAGCACAGGTCTAGGTACACTACATACTGCAGAAAAGAACCTTAAGAACATTCTTCTTGGAAGAATAAAAGTATGCATGCAGAGACACTCACTTCACCCAGGAAGTCGTTAGAGCCCAAGCGGTCGTAATCCCACACGGTCACTTCCAGGGTTTTCTTTTTCAGCTGTGAGAGAAGACAGCAATGACCACACTAAGCAAACAGTCAGCATGAGCATTACCACTGTGCCCCTGCAGGGGTCGCTGTGTCTGCAGGAGGAACCTTCATCTCCCTAGAATGCAGTTCTGCGTTCAGACATCAAATCGATCAAGGGCTAATTAACATGGAAGCCGACACGTGCCCTGCGAGTCAGCTGGGGCGGAACAGCCTTCCAACTGACCTCCAGCCTGGCCGCCCCCATAGCGGGGTTCTGATAAACCAGGCGAAAGGAATCCATACGGGGTCAGAGCAGAAAAGCCAGAAGGCCACTTTGTAAACAAATTTTAAGGTGAGTTAAGACTTGAGGGATGAATCCAACAAAAATAGACAGATAGATAGATCTGTATAGTGTATTTACACAGTATATTCAAAGTATATTTGAAGTGAGATTATTGGAGCATGGAGCTGGAACCCTGTAGTGTCACCTACCTGTTCCAGGTGGATGTTCTTGTAAATGACCGTCTGATTCCATTCTGGGTTTAGGCTTTTGTTCATAGACTTACTCCGCCTTTTGTTCTCAGCACTGCAAGAAAAGACAGATAGACAACAGAAATAAATACACGTATGCATGAAAAGACATTTTTTCAGAACCAAGGTAGGTTGGACTTTACTGAGCTGCCAATCATAGGTTGGGTTTAGCCAAAAGAAACCAAGGTAGGCGGGATTATCCTGACCTGCCAATCCCAGCCTAGGTTTGTCCAAATGGATACCAAGGTAGGTTAATTATCCTGAGCTGCCAATCATAGGGTGGGTTTAGCCAAAAGAAACCAAGGTAGGCGGGATTATCCTGAGCTGCCAATCCCAGCCTAGGTTTGTCCAAATGGAAACCAAGGTAGGTTAATTATCCTGAGCTGCCAATCATAGGGTGGGTTTAGCCAACAGAAAGCAAGGTAAATGGGATTATCCTGAGCTGCCAATCCCAGCCTCCGTTTGTCCAATAGATACCAAGAAAATAATCATTAGTAAGCATTGTCAACCAGTCCACAATGATATACTACTACTACTAAAAATAAAGACAAATCATATATTTGATATATTTTCGCCATACTATTGCTATTTTGCCGGCCATAAAGTTCGAAGCCTCTTTCTGTCATGGTGACACTCCGAGCCTTTAAGTACAGTGACGTCACGTACATCTGGCAAATGGAATGAAGGTTTTAGAAGTGAAACGTGTCGTGGACCAGAGCGTGGGATGTACAGGTCAGACATACATGTGCAAGCAGAAAGCTGCCTTTTCAGGAAGAACGGCACAAACACGCACACGTGACAGGCACACGTGACAGGCACACGACAGGCACACGGCAGGCACACGGCAGGCACACGGGACAAGGCCATTCCCACGAAACGCGAAGGGCAGGTACAGCAGGAACAGGAGGATCCAGTTGGCTATGAGACGACAGGGCATGACAGGCTTGACAGTGGATCGTTCACATTGATCTGTGGTGGCGTCAGCGCCAGGTCCGTGGTGATTCGGGGGGGGGGGGCATGCAGCAATGCTCAACCACAGAGAATCAGTAAACTCAAAGTCATCACTTTACCTGGCATTCTGGACAACCATCACTTGGCTGAAAAATCCATTTTGGGTTTGCAGCAATTTACAGATTAAAAAAAAACAGCAGTGAGGGGAGGGTGGGGGCTGACTGTGGCGATAAATACAGCAAACAGGGCCAGATACAGGGACAGACATTATGAGTGAAAGCGGTGCCTGTCAGCTGGGGGGGCTGTGCAGGTCGGAGGAGCAGGATGCTGCTTCCTGTCTTCTACATGCGGGGGGGGGGGGGATGATCACCATTCGAAAGGCAGCAGTTTCTCCCTCAGTGGGTAGCAAAGAGTGGCATGTGGCCTGGGAGGTCAGGGTTAGGATACTGTGCCTGTGATCTGACGGCCGACCCTGTGCTCAGAGCCCAAGCTTCACTCTCACCTCTATATCTGTCTTAATAAAAGAAAGCATGATGGGATATGTGACAACTAACTCATTCCTATATCTCTGTATTTGTGGAAATGGTCAATAAGGCACCATTGATAAAGTGAAGCCTATAACTGTACAGACGAAGTGGGGGGGCATGTAATCCAAACCCAGTTGTATTTACCAGGGGAGTAGTTCAGAAAACCATCTCAAATACCCAGAATGCACAGTGGCATTGCGGTTTTACAGAAGAACAACCATCAGCTGACATATAAAAACTGAGAACAGAAGGACCGAAGGAAGCGCATCGTCATAGAGACAGACATGTGAAGTATCCGTGCCGATGCCATCAGGGAGAGAGCCCCCTGCTGACGCACCCATAGAATGCGCAGAGGCTACTGTGACGCCCAACAAATACATGAGGAGGGGCATGGCCTTCACCTTTTGCTGAGCCGCAGCATGACGCAAGCAGCAGCGCAGCAGCGTGTCGGGCATGCAGTCTGCCATGCACTCAGGAAGCCTCGGAAAAAAAACCTGCCAGCATAAATGACGACGGTTACCCGCTCTGGAACTCACCCCCTCCCGGGGAGCAGGTACACCTTGACAAAGGGGTCAGAGTAGCCGCTGCCATCTCTGGGGGAGAGGTTCCTTGCCTGCAGGACGTGGACGATGAGGTTGCCCAGACTGCGGTCATAGTTGATTTGAAGCTGTGGAAATAGGATTGGAAGAATTGCTTCACTCAGTAACATTGACTAAAGAACTGCTTCACTGACCAATACTGATTTGAAGTGCTGCTTCCCTCACTAATACCGACAGCAGAGCAGAAGAGGAATAAAGAATAAATTTACCAGACGCTTTTTAGCGAGCCACATAGCGACCCCAAAATGGAGACAAACAAAAGATGGAGGTGTACAGTAAACATTATTCTACTTCGTAATTGCAGAAGTCAGAAGTAGCAAGATTTGTGAATTAAAAAAAAAATCATATACAAAAAAAATCTGCAGTTTCAGGGCTCCGGACAGGGTATCAGGGAAACCCTACTCCAGTCACCCTTATAAATGAGAATTCATGATAGCCACAGCCTACAGAGTTAAAAGCACGAGAATGTACATGGTTACCTGGATATCGCCTGTTATTGGATGCATCTGGGTCTTTGTTGGTTCTGCAAGCTGCAAAACATCAGAGACATCAGTAAAGCTAAGTAGAGCGCCCCCTGGCTGTCCCCACTAGGAAGCACATCGCGTAAAGCACGATGAGTTGTACAACACCACAGGATAAATTTGTGCTCCTGCCTGGAGGTGACCGTTTGGGACCCTCACGAAATCATCAAGGAGTCCGCTCCCCATATCAGACACACCGCCTCCACGCCTCCAAGCTGCCTGTACATTTCTGCAAAGTTAACAGCCTGAATGCTCAGCTCCAACTTTGGGTAGCAGAATAAGCAGAGAGTTCTTTTTAATTTTCTTACCGCCATCTCTGTTAAGCTCTTGCTCAGAGCTGAGACTGGAATAAAAATGAATTCCTGGCATGTGGACTGGAGATCTGCTCTCCTGGGCCCTGATGAAGGACACCTGCAAGTCTACACACTTGTGCAGCACGCCTACAGGAGTCGGTCAATGGAACTGAAACACTGACCAATTAAGTGTTTGAGGTTTCGGTCCTATATATGTATGACCTGGTAGAAAATATTCACCGATCGCACATTCCATCCGGAAGAGCAGAGTGTGAAGGTTGAATCAGCAGAGCAATAGCACAGCTGTACATAAAATATCACAATCCACACAACATAATGGGAGATGTATCTCAGTTCAAAGTGCGTGTCTCGCTGGCCAGGACAGCAAGTGGTATATCGAGTGCCAGAGTATCCAGGGTAATGTCCGCATACCATCAACGGAGGACAGGCTACATCCAACATTAGTAGCTGTGTAGGCAAGAGGAAGCTGTCTGAAAGGAATGTCCGGGTACTAACTTGGAATGTATACTAAAAATATAAAACCACAGCTGCTCAACTCACTGCAGAAGTAAATGTGCACCTTGACTCTCCTGTTTCCACCAAAACTATTCGCTGGGATCCCCGTTGGGTCAATATTCATGGCCAGGCTGCTATAGCTAAACCTTTGGTCAATTATGCCAACGCCAGATGTTGATTTCAATGGCATCGGCAGCACAAATCTTGGACTGTGGACACTGTTACTGTCAAGTTTATACAGTATACAGATCAGGGAGAGTTACAGTGTGGAGAGGCTTACCACCTGCACTGTTGCATACCCAGTGCAGCATGGGGGTGGATCAGTCATGGATTGGGCTGCAATATCATGGCATTCCCTAGGTCTACAGCAAGACTGATGACAGAGCAGTTACATGAACATGAGAGTGAAGTTGAACATCTCCCATGACCTGCACAGTCACCAGATCTGAATATTACTGAACCACTTTGGGGAGTTTTGGAGGAGTGAGTCAGGAAAGGTTTTCCTCCGCCGGCATCACATAGTGCCCAACCGCTATTCCGTAAGAGGAAATGCTCAGAATCCCTCCAGCCACTGTACAGGATTTGCATCTATCATCCTCAAGACAAAATAATGCCGTATTGACTGCAAATTATTGTGGTCTAAAACCAGGTATTTTGGTTTGACTGTCCAATACCTGGTCAATGACCGGTCTGTGTTTCATAAGTACTCCCCAACTGCCCCAATCCCAACGCAACCATCAGCAAGCTCCTGGTGGAGCAGGATGATGGATGTTAAAGGACGATAAATACTCTGAAGACGCCATGAAGATTACAGTGAAGACCAGAAGATAAGGTATATGCCTCACGCAGGAATAGGAAGATCTGCTTATGAAGATACTCTGTGCTGAAATGCACACAACTCATGACTGTTTCGACTATTACCAAGACTGGAGATTCATCAGAACAGCAGAATCAGCTGGGGGTGACATATCTAGCAGGGAAGCGAGAGGCAGAGGTGTAGATGGACCCAGAGAACTTGGGCTTTCCCCTGGAGAAGGCCTGGATGGCCCAGAGATGGCAGCTATCACTTATTCTGCAAGACTTGCCTTGCTGCTATGCCGCTTCTTGCTGACAGAGGGCGATCCCGGCCGAGCCGGGCTGGGGGTGGCCCCTGGGTGCGCTCGGGGCCCTTTCTCCATGGCAGGCAGAACCGAAGAAGGTGACTTCTGCTGAGAAACCTTCTGCAGTTCGGCGGCCAGCTGCTTGGGATCAATTCCGGGGGACCTCTGCCTGTCTCCTGGGGACACGCCGCATCAAGAACGGTTACACGCCATCAAAAGATGTGTCACATGTTCCCCAGTAGCTAGATGGAGTCCATTCAGAAGTTTGCCCAGTCCCTAATCCAGCATAATGAAAGTGACCTCCGGCCCAGCTGACATGGCACACAAAGCCTGCGGATCTGTAGAGCTTCAGGTTTGGGTCGGTTCTGGACGTCTCCATCATGACACACAAACGCTGACGAGGCCAATCCGTCAAACCTTCACAGTTTCGCATCGCAGGACGTGCTCATTCTCCACTTACCAGCTTTCGGTTGGTCCAGAAGCTCCAGGCCCTGGAGGTGACCTGAATCGGACAGCATGTTCAGATCCCTGAGACAGAGCAGACACAGTTTTTTAGGGTTAATAGGCCACAAATTATTACATTGCACTGGATGCTAGTCTGACATTTTAGCCCCTCTGTTGAGGTTTGTTCACTCACTCATCACCCTGAGATCACGCTTTGTTATACCACGACAATCAGGTACACAGGCAGAGGATTCCTGAGTTTATGGAAATGGTATTTTAAGGTGCATTAAGTGGGTTTTAATGTTAGTGGAAGAGCGAATGTGGGTGCGGGGGAGGTGCAGAAGGTGAGGATGACTCACAGTCTGACACAGATTTCCACTTCGCCGCTTGATCGCATCACGAGGCCCTGGACCTCCTCGAATGTTTTACCCGTCAGAGGAATCCCGTCCCACTCCAGGACCTGCATTCCTGTAACCAGAAGATAGGGGTAGATTTGATTCCACACCCAGCAGCTTCGTTTATTTACCCGGTTATTATTGACAGTCTCACTAGCGTTAATCGTATTTGCCCAGACTTACACCTTTTCATACTGTAACCCAACACAAGTGGGGATACTCAGCTAAGCTAGGCTAAGCATATAGCTGCAGCGTAGATCCCAGGGATCCCTGCTTAACGTCACCACAAGCCTTAACACCAATCAATCAATAACACAGCAAAGAAGAAGAAGTATCATCTGAGCAGGACCTGGGGCAACTTCATTAATAAAGCAGCATCTCCCTTCTGCCTTATTCTCTCTTTGGGGAATCAAAATTAAAGAACAATCAAAGAAAAAATTGCAGTTTGTGCCTTTAAGATGGGTGCTGACATGACAGCCATGTGTTATGTAGGTGGGTCCTCCCTCTGATTTAGTGCGCCTGTCTCCGGAAGTCTCTCGGGCGTGAGGCTGGAACCCACACCACGGCTCAGTCTGTGTCCGTGTGACCTCACTCATCATCACTTTCTGTGTCCTTGTACTGGGCTGTCTGGGAATCAATGAATCCTGGATCCAGATTCCCCCATTAACCCTAGAACACACTGAACATTTGATGAAAGACACTGCATATGTGTTTTCTTATTTATTTGACAGATGCTTCTATCCAGAGAAAGGCAGTGTCAGCCAGTCCCTGGAGTAATTGGGGGTTCAGGGCCTTGCTCAGGGTCCCACCAGTGACATCATTAGGGGCCTTCCTCAGGGGCCCACCAGTGACATCATTAGGGGCCTTCCTCAGGGGCCCACCAGTGACATCATTAGGGGCCTTCCTCAGGGGCCCACCAGCAATATCATTAGGGGACTTGCTCAGGGGCCAACCAGCAATATCATTAGGGGACTTGCTCAGGGGCCAACCAGCAATATCATTAGGGGCCTTGCTCAGGGGCCAACCAGCAATATCATTAGGGGACTTGCTCAGGGGCCCATCATCACTTTGCTGATTCAGAGATTTGAATCACAGACACAGCATCCAAGCCTGCTAAGCCACACACTGTTTCAATCCACAAACTCTTAAATTCTTGAATCAGATACTTTAACAATATATGCTACATTACAACAAGATCATCACTATATTTGATCATGCCCTAGGGCTCTACTGGACAAGTAGTTAGACAGTTCATGGACATTCTGCTCCTCTTACGCTACGCTTTGTTCTTTATCTGTGTTAGTTCTGTCATGGAGAAGCAGGGGTAAAATCTCGCAGCCCTTCCCCACTCAGCTATAAAGGTAGATCTGCCTTGAATGGCGTCTTTGTTTCTTGTATCGTTAAATTCTTCTCAGATGCTCTGTAACGTTTCTCACGCCTCGTCTGTGACCTTCTCAGAGATAAGGGAAACTACAGTGACAGAAAAGACACACAGGGCAAACACAGCATGTCTACACACACCCCACACGTGTGCTTACGTTTCACTTACACAAACGACAGCCTGTCCTCAAGCATGCCGTTTGTTTATGCCACAGTTCTTCAGCTGCGTGGAACAATGAGATGAATGAATGCAGCTCCTTCACAGTAATGCGTCAAAACACACAAATGAATTTCTACGACCTCCCACAGCAAGCTCAGTGTGACCTCACAGTGTGACCTCACAGTGCATCCTCACAATGTGACCTCACAATGTGACCTCACAGTGTGACGTAACAGTGTAATCTCACAGCATGACCTCACAGTGCATCCTCACAGTGTGACCTAACAGTGTAATCTCACACACAACATCATTATCTGATTTTCACTCTACATGGTTTGCCGGTTTAGAGATTGGCTACACATACAAGCCATAGTCCGAGAAATTTTCTCTTTGCGGTTTTCTGCACATTCACTTTAAATAAGAGAACAGGCGACCAGGCGAATCAGTGTGTGAACAGCCCAAGGACAGTGAGCAGATGCTGCCACCTTCCTCTTGCCTTTTTAACTTATCAATAAGGTGCAGCTTGCTGCTCTCAATCCCACTTTTCCTGTCCTGTCCTGTCATGGCACGGCCTTACCTGACTGACAGGTCATGTGGCCATTCAACTTCATGTGTGCTGAAACAAATAGGAATAACAGGCTGACCCTTATTGTGATTTTGACCCCTGACTTCTTGGCTGTACATGTGGCTGGATCGCTGTGTTTTGACCTCTGACCCTTCAGCTGTATGTGTGGCTGGATCGCTGTGTTTTGACCTCTGACCCTTCAGCTGTATGTGTGGCTGGATCGCTGTGTTTTGACCTCTGACCTTTCAGCTGTATGTGTGGCTGGATCGCTGTGTTTTGATAAAACCAACATTAAAACTGATAGAACTGCAATGGCTGTAAAACAATAGATAGAGATCGTCTTCCTAAGCCAGGAGGTCTCAAAAAGGCAACAGAGCACTCTCACCTTCCACGATCTTCCCTGCATGTTCTACGCAAGAGCCGGGGAAAACCTCGGCCACATACGCCCCGATCTCCCTGCTGTTCCCTGGGATCTCCTTCCCACCCACCACACGGATGCCAAGTCCAGCACCTACAGAAAGCCACAGTGACACTCAGCCGTGCAGCCCAGATAAAAGCAGAAATGCATATATTTTTAATGGAGGGATCAGCAGAATCAATTTCAGCAGGTTAACAGTTATTTTACATTTATTTCCCCCTTTTACCCTAATAGCTTTAATCAACCAATTAACCGCAGCCTGGTGTAGCCTGGGCATTGAGCTGGCCTGCCCCTCTCTCGCCTGGTTACTCTGTGGCGGGTAAGTCACGCACCTGAAGCGCTGTGGTCGTTGGGGTCTCTCTGGACGTTCACGCGAGCGTAGGGGTAAGGGTAGCGGGGCTTCACCTGGCCAGAACAGGCATTTCCACATCAAGCTTACTTTGCTATGTGTTGATACATGTACAGGCACATTGGAATTTGTTAGGTGTCATATATCCCATCATGCTCTCCTTTTTAACGCAGACACACACATAGAGGGCAGCTTGAGGTCTGAGCACAGGGTCAGCCATCTATCCTGCACTCCTGGAGCATTTTTCAGCTGGTTAAGGGTCCAAGCTCAAGGGCTCAAAGGGGATGTGGGTATTTGGCTAAGCATGGGATTTGAACTAGCAGCCTTCTTATTACAAGGTGGCCACACTTTACTCTCCACTGTTTTCTTTAAGCATTGTTTGTGGTTAGTGTCAAATGTGTGTAGTACATTAAAATCCCATGCAGTGCTACACAGAAATCAACCTGCTGGTGAAACTGACAGTCATGCACTGGTGACATAAATGGCAACACAAGGCCATTACCTCTCCAAGCTGATGGATCTGCTTGTGCAGGCCAGTGTTCCCATCCGTGACACGTCGCTCCCGGGGCCCATTAAACCAGTCCATCTCTTCCTGCCGTAGGTGATACGCTGTGGGAGATGGGTCCCAGACATCAGTCAATCCGACCCCAGGCTGCCATCTCACGGCACACACATACTCAGGTTGGCCTTACGAACCATGTATGAAGACACACAGCAGGAGGTGAAAGAGGAAAGGGACCAATGGAAAGGGGGGGCACAGGGGATTATGAGATGCATGCATTCACATCTAAGACTTTTGGCTGATAAGGGCCCTTCATTTATGACCTGACACTAAAAAGACAATCATCAAATAACCAGCCGCCGAAGTCATCTATGCAGTGAGTCATCTATGGACAGGGGGTGGTCTACTTTGTGACTCTTCGTGACTCTCACCTTCCACAATGCAATTACAGACCACTGCTGGTACAGAACGTATAATGTTGATTCCATGAAAACCGTATTGCCTGGTGATCCACATCGAAATGAACATTAAGCCAGAAAACCTGTGGCTACCTGAACAATGCAATTAACTGTGCAATGATGTGATGTGGCCACCTGTGTGATGCGGACTCCTGTGTAATGTGGCTACCTCTGTGATGCGACAACCTGTTTGATGCGGCTACCTTAGCGATGTGGCTACCTGTGTGATGTGGCCACCTGTGTGATGCAGCCTCCTGTGTAATGCGGTTAACTGTGTGATGTGGCCACCTGTGTGATGCAGCCTCCTGTGTAATGCGGTTACCTGTGTGATGTGGCCACCTGTGTGATGTGGCCACCTGTGTGATGCAGCCTCCTGTGTAATGCGGTTACCTGTGTGATGTGGCTTCCTGTACGATGCGGCCTCCTGTTTGATGCGGCTACCTGAGCGATGCGGTTACCTGTGTAATGCGCCCATCCGCACAATGCGGCTACCTGTGCAATGCAGCCAGCTGTGTGATGCAGTTACCTATGCGATGTGGCTACCTGTGCGATGCAGCCTCCTGTGTAATACGGCTACCTGTGCGATGCGACTACCTCAGCAATGCGGCTACCTGTGCAATGCAGCCAGCTGTGTGATGCAGTTACCTGTGCGATGCGACTACCTCAGCAATGCGGCTACCTGTGCAATGCAGCCAGCTGTGTGATGCAGTTACCTGTGC
>JAODKE010000068.1:32236024-32259558 GCA_026779605.1 Mormyrus hasselquistii
CTACTACTACTACTACTACTACTAATAATAATAATAATAATAATAATAATAATAATAATAATAATAATAATAATAAACCTTACTCCAGACAGGTCAGTGGCAGAGTACAGTATGAATTACTGGATTAATTGTAAACTTGGACCCCTCTGAAGGTGGGATGTGATGTGTATCCAGTCAGACGCTGCCTTGAGGGATGCAAATGTGGGCTTTGAACCCATAAATTAAAATGCACTAGCATACAGTCAGCATCACTGTGAAAAATCCAGGTACAGGCTGTAAAATGAACGGCCAGGCAGGCTACTGCACGTGGCAGGTGAGCCGCAAATGGAAGCCTGGGTTAATGGCTGGCTAACGTGCTGTGTAAGCGACCACATGAAAATCAAAATTAAATAAATTAAATTTAATTAAATGAAGTTGGGGGGAGGTAAAAGACAATGTATAAAAACCTATGTATACTATTCAGAGACAGTGTGCAAATGGCAATACATACAGATATGAAAAAGTACATCTTGTATTTCACTGAATAGAGGATCCATTGCTTCCCGCCAAACGGCACTTACTGAATAGCTGTCGGAGAAATGGAAGCTGGAGCCCGTCTGCCTGTCTGCCGTGAGCTTTGACATGTTCAGGTCCAGCGGCTGCGTGCTGTTGGGGGCATTTGAGGACTCCGAGCTGAAAGTATGATGCGGGCTTGAATCTCCAATGGATTTTTCGTAAGAGACATACTCCAGAGAGGTCTTGGGGGACAGAGGAGAGACGGGCGAGTACAGCACCTTAGGAGACTTGGGAGTAGATGGTGCTACCTGCAGAGAGGATCCGTCTGCTTTCAGATGAGCGGAGTAGCCTATTTCTAAAGGGCCAGGCCTCCTCTTATCTCTCTGGGGAGACCTCCTCTCCGAAGTCAAGCCGCCACCCCTGTGCGATTTTTCTGGGGAGCATAACTCTACCTTAGTATCAACGTGGGCCCTGACTGAGGGCCGTTTCAGAGACCCAGAGGGTTCTGTCTGGACTGAGATTTCGGCTACCGTCTGGATGGCAATGCTGGACAACTTGGAGGACTGCCTCCCCTTCTCTCCGGACCGTGCCCGGCGGCGGCTCCTGCTGGGGACATCCCACTCATCTTGGTCCTCCTCGTCTGTCTGAACACTGCTGTCCACGCTCTTCCTGGTCCTCCTTCTCCTCCCAATGTAAGCCCTGTCCGCTACATCCTCACTGTCAGCCTGGACCCCACTGTCTACTGTTGTCTTCTGGCCATCAAGCTGTATTGTGTTGCTGAGCTGGAGGTGAACCTGTCCATCTGACTCTTTTAGGGCCACATCAGATCCTGGCATGATTGGTCTATATTGGCCAACTCCCTGGGTGGGAACTGAAAACCAGGCCGGGTTCTGTGGGGTCTCTAACCCAGTAACCACGGAAGCTGCAGTGGTCTCATCCTTCACTGGCCAGAACTGTGTGTCGTCATGCCCTACGTACTGAATGTCCTGTGGTATCTGCTCGGAACTGCTGAGTGGAGGGACCCCCTCAGAGGGATCATAGCCGTACACTTCTCTCATCTTTTGCTCCTGCAAGTGCAGCTGGAGCTGCTGCTGGAGTTGGTGTATCTGCTCCAACTGCAGTTGATGCTGGGCGTACGTCTCCTGCTGCATCATCAGGTGTGCCTGGCGCTCCTCCTCCTGCTGGAAGAGGAGCTGCTGCTTCATCGTCTGCAGCTTCTCCAGTTCCTGCTGGACGATGAGCTGCTCGTGCTCTCGGAACATCTGCATCTCCTGCCGTTCCCACTCGAGCTCCTCCGCCTGACGAAGCTGCTTCATCTTTTCCAGCTCAAGAAGCTCACGCTCCTTCTGGAACTGCTGCTCCTGGCTGCCGTCCGACCCCTGAAGAACTGGAGCACTGAAAGGTTGTGTCGGTGCTGCTACCGTCTCCAGTGGGGCGTCAATGTATGCGCCAGGGACCCCCGTTACCATAGGAATGACTGCAGGGAATGCTGAAGGGAGAGTCTCCTTGCCGGTTTCCATAGGAACACCTCCATCTCCCATCGTGGGCGTGGTCAAAAAACTATATGATGGTGAAAGATGCTGATCACCACCGGAATGCATTCCTGAGTAATCTTTATATGCTGTACTGAATATGGAGACTGGCTGGGTCGTGATTGCATATGTCGAAGGAACAGGTGCCGCGACGGAGGAGTACACTACTCCATTCGAACATTTCAAGACACTATTCACACTGAAGTGTGTGCCAGCAGCTGGACGTTGGGTGGCATATGGAGGAAGAGTCATCCTCGCATATCGCTCCGCTGATCTACTTGAGTAGTCCATAATTTCACCTGTAGACATAAGTGTAAAATTATTTCTTTCAAACAAGGCATTTCTGCAATGGCAGACAGGACAGTAAAGCTTATTCAGGTGTCAGAAAGCAAACCAGAGCGCATGCAGAAACGTCCAGCCTCTCCAGCTTGGCACCATGCCATGCCAAAACCATCTGTGGGCACACGCATGCGTCTGTGCACAAAAATACGTCAAGACAAAAAACGTAAAATGACTCGAAGATCAACACAAACACTTTTCAAAAATGAAGACACAAAAAAAGAAAAAGAACAAAGAACAAAAAAGGAAGAACAAGCATCAGCCCGGTATAAGTGGAGGTAAGTCAAAATGACATTTCACTGACAGATCGGCAATGCCCTCATACTGACCTGTGGACATTTTTCCAGATGACAAGTCCACAGCTCCCTCCATTGGCCCATTATGATAGTCATAACTATTTTTGCTTTTATAGAAGAACAGTCCTGCCTCGGATAAGTTGGTATCAGACATCGAGGGCTTCATGCCACAAAAAGCCTTGCTGCTGGCAGGTCCTGAGCGATTGTATTGGTAATGATCGTCTCGGTATCCGAACCGGTCCTCTGGAAGGGCAGGGGCTGGTTGCGGTGTCGTGCATATTCCTGCGAAAGGAAGTTTGTAGACCATGTCGCAGCAGACATCTCGTCGTCCCCCTGTAAGATCCACAGGCTGTGAGTCATCCTCAATAACAGTGGTGAGGACCTCGGAGGTCGACTCCTCAAGAGTGACTACAGTTTGAACCGGCTTTGTTTTGCTTAGGTCCACCGCCCCCACCACCCCGGTCTCAATACACATGGTGCCATTGGTCATGCTCACTGGAACGTCGCCAATGGGTGACTTGGATGTTTCTATGCTAGTTATTGCCCCAAGAGAAAGATTAATGGGAGTGTCGATACAGAAGCTACTCATAGGTTTTGAATCTAGAGGCCTATATATTATTTGGGCAACAGGCTCAAACGTCTTGGATGTTGTTAGCTGAAGAGGAGTTGAAAAAATAGAAGCATGAGTTAAAGGCCTGTCCATAACACTGCTGGGTGTCACTGTGGCAGAGCATGTGACAGTTATACTGTCAGTAACAAAAGACAGGGTCGGAACTGGTGATGCTGCTGCACTGAGATTCACTATCGCCGAGTGTACAGCACTCGTTGGACGTCCACTGCTATCACTTGAAAACGACTGCCGCCGAGAATCCAGGGAAGACAGATCCATCCCTTTCTCGGTCATGGGAATGCTGATCTTCAAAGTACGAAGATCCACGACATCTCCAGAGTAGGGAACCGTGCCATTTTCTTTTGGCTTTAGTTGCACTTTGGTTGCCATTTCGGAAGGAATGCTAATGGCAATGCTAGGACTTCTGGGAGTGGGGGAAGGCGGTAACCTTTCACAGATCAGAGAGACCGTTGTTCTCTGAACTTCTGTGGTGACCACTTGGGTGACAAGGTTAGGAAAACTGGAAGGCTGCCCAGAGACTGAAACAGCCATATGTCCTCCATGCATTCCCTGATGTTCCACAGACTTTGTGTACTGAGTAAATGGAGTAAATGCACTAGATGCATCATAGGGCGAATGTGCCATCTTGGTTTGGAACACTTCACATTTATTTGTGGATACTTGGGTAGTTATGCTTTCAGTTGGCGAGTTAGGCTGTGAAGGTAAAGTGATGACTACATATGCTCCATTTAAGGAGCTTCCACTCCTTGGGGTCCACGGCGACTTAGGTGATGCTGCATTCATTTTGCACTCTGGTGAAGTGCTCAAATTTAATGACAGTGCAGAGATGCTATGTGGAGATGTGGGCAATGTGCTGCTTGTTATAGGTGGCTGACTCTCAGTATATTTATAATGAGGAGAAAGAGCCTCCTCTTGCTGAATATTGACTGGTAACTTATCTGGGATAGGTGACAGTATTGGTGGAGGCACCTGTGGTCTGTACATTGAGTATGATGTACTTAGGTCTCTAACTGGTTTAGTTACATGAGCCATTGTTATAGGTTTTGAAAGGGCCAGTGGTCCAGTAGGTGAAATTATTGGTGGTGGTGGTGGTGCTGGGCAAACAGGTGGGATGTCTCTAAGGGAGAAAGGTGGCTGAGGTTGGTAGGGGGGAGGTAAGGATTGTGTTTTAAAAGGTCCATCTACTCTTTCCCGGGATGAGCAGCTGAGTAATGCTACAGGACTAGGGGGCGCTGTTCGAACAGAAGATGTTATTAGAGTACCAGAAGTAGACCCGATTCTTGGTGGAGAGGAAGAATATAGGGTTATAGTGGGTAAGGATGAAACACCAACAACTGCAGAAGATATAGGGCTGTCCACTGGTTTCACATATTTTGATGAATGGGTAATTAAAGAATCAGTATCCAGGCTGGGCACTGAGATCACAACATGCTCCTTCGTAGATGCCTTCAGAGGGGGCATGGCACATGATTCAGTCGTAAAGGTGCTTGAGATTTCTGACTGAGGAGGAGCCACTGATCTCTCAACATCTGTGGCCTTCGTGGAATCTTTCACACCACGTTGTATGTCCACAACTACAGAATGCATGTATGTGGACAAATTAAGTGGTGATGAACATGGAGATGGTACAGCCTGGCTGCTGAAAGCTGTCACTGGCACTGTAGGGACAGATGCTTTAGAGACTGTAACCAGTTCTAAACTTGATTTTAATTCTGGGGATGGAACAGTGGTTGGAACAAAAATAGTGACTTGAGCCGTGACAGGGGCTAAGGTTGGAGGTGCCTTCTCTAAATATGGATGGAGTTTAGAAGCTGAAATCTCAGTGGATGCAGCAGACAAGTCTAGTGCTGGAGGTGATGAAGCTGAAGTATCCTTTACTTGGGGATCTGACGTATCCTTTGCATGGGGCACTTCACAGACAACTGTTAAGGCTTCTATTTCAGTGGGAGGTAAAAGTGGAGGAAGAAATGAAGCAGGACCCGGAGCAGAAGTACAAGTGGAATGAGGAGCTGGAGTATCTGTGACTTTGGGGACTTCAGAAATAACAGATATTGGTTCCATTTCAGCAGCGGCAGAAGCTGGAGTTGGATCAAGAGCAAGGTCTGAAGTAGGATGGTGGGAAGGTGAAGTTGAAATAGATATCGCTTGAGCTTCGACACAAACAGCAGATAATGGATTCAATTCAGAAGAATCTGGAACAGGAGTTAAGACCCCAGCCAGAGGTGAAGCTCCAGCTTTAACTAAGTTCTGTGTTTCTGCCGAAGATGAGACAGTCACTGGGTGTGGGACACAAATCATTGATACTGGCTCTGTGTCTGCAGAAGCGACTGAAACGGGCAGAGGGCCTGGATGTGCAGTGACTGCTGGCTTGGGTACTTCACAAACAACTGATATAGGTTCCATTTCATCAGCAGTTTGTGCATAAGCACTGCTGTCACTTATCATAAATGCTTGCTTGTCTTTAAACTTCTCTTGGAGAATTTGTGGAGCATCAGACAATGGGACTGTATCCTGCTTTTCTGTAACATGGTCTCCTTCTACATCTTCCTCTGCAGATGAGCACTGAGTTATTTTCAGATCAGGTATAAGGTGCACAGTCCTAGTGAGACTAATATCTGAATATATGTTTGAATCAACATAATCATTTTGACCACTAGCATGGATTGGTATTTTACGTTTTTCAGTAACGCCATCTTTGGCAGAAATCACCTGTGGGGAGTGGGGAACTGCCTGGGTGGGACTTGCTCCAGGTGTTACAATGGTGCTTTGTTGACTCATTAATCCCATAATTGCAGCCTCAACTATAACAGTGTTTTCATGTTTTTCTGTGTCACTTGAAGACACAGCTACAGGGCAAATATCACTGACAGGAGGCAGTATCACAATCTCTTGCAAATGGTCACTTATCTGCTGAGTTGGTTTTGGTTCCAGTTCTTTCAATGTTGAATCCTTCCCTTCTTGCGGCATGCCTTCATACTCCTCCGTTGACTTTGGCTTTTTATCCTCTTCATGCACTGAAAGCATGCCCGTTCCTTGCTCTGGGATCACTATTCGAACTTGGTCTTTAGTTGTACACCTTGGTTTCTCCTCAACTGCAGTATGAATTGATGATTCGCGTGTTTTCTGCACAGCGGGAATTTGACTTGCACGACACTCCGCTGCCTCAGATTTAGGTTCAATGCCTGAGGAATCTGCAGGCGATCTGTGGAGTTTTTCCATTTCCTCTGACTGTCGCAGCTCTTGTGTTGGTGAGGCATCTTCAATGGGGGAGAGATTCCTTGGAGGAGCGGCTGGATGCTCTCCTCTCCTCTCTGAACACATCTCCTCTTTTCCTTTCTTAGACTTTCTACTGGAGCCCCTCTTTGCCAGATGCTGTTGATCCATGTCGCCCCACCTGTCTTGCTCCCTGTGAAGCTCTTCTTCTCGCATTTCCTCTTCCTCAGAGGAGTCTGCAATAGTCGGCAATATGTGGCCATGTTGCCTGTGTCTAGCCTTTCTTTGTTTGCTTTGCTCACTCAGCTTCTTATGACTTGGACTG
Source organism: Mormyrus hasselquistii (assembly GCA_026779605.1). Lineage (NCBI taxonomy): Eukaryota > Metazoa > Chordata > Actinopteri > Osteoglossiformes > Mormyridae > Mormyrus > Mormyrus hasselquistii. The sequence goes on from JAODKE010000068.1 coordinate 32,242,856, forward strand.
CTGTCACTATCCTCATCCATTGAAGACACTGAAGTCGGTGATGTCCCAGGTGTAAAACTGGATGCATGAAAGCTGGAGGATCCCTCACCCTTTGACCTGTCCTCTGGGGAATTCGGTAGGCTTTCCAGCTCATCATCGGCTAAACCCTGTTGTACAGGGCCCACATCTTTGTATGGTAAAGCAGAGCTATACTCATGGTCTTGTTTCTCAGATGGTCTTTCCTCAGCTTCATCATAGCTAATGCTGGTTGTTTTGATGAGCTTCTTGGACTGCCCAGAGGTACCTCCCGCTTTACCCTTTCTCTCTTCCTGCTTGTGCCAATGTATATCGGCCTTTTCATCCTTGTGCAAATCCAGGTGCCTCTCTGTTATGGATTTCCTTTTAACCTCCTCTTCATCGCTGATGGACAGGTTTTCCTGCACTCCCTGCACTACTGTTGAGGTTTCAACCACACTATTGTCCTTCACAGAATCAAAAAATTGTGCTCTGCTTGTGATTGCATCATTTACCTTGAACTTCCTGTGGCTGGCAGAGAGTGGCTCCTCCTCTTGTTGGACCCCTCCTCCCATTGCATGTGTATGGTGTGATTCTGGGGATACAAGTAGAGTTCTTGGGCTGTGGCTGTCTTTTTCTTCATTTCTATAATCATATAAATGATTGTCAGTTCTGCTTAGCTGAACTTTGGATGTTGTTAGTGCGCTTGTTTCTAAGTTTGTCATATCAGAAGGACTTGAAATGATCCTCTGGGCAGCAGTGTCTATATCTTCTAGAGGGGCTCCTTCAATTTTCATTTCGTACTCTGTCCCATCCAAAGGTTGTATTATTGATGTTGTCCTTGAAAGTACTCTGGCTGGAGTCTGATCTGCATGAGCCTGTTCTAATTCTGGAAGGGAAGTAGTTGATGCAAGAGGAGGAAAATGTTCAGGAGGAGCAGTAACAGCTTCAAGAGAAACAGTTCTAGATTCTGGGTGAGAAGAAAGCATAGGTACTAAAGCAGGCTTCTCTGGAGGAGTGACAGGGTTAGGAGGTGGAGTTTCTTTTGCTATTACAGTAGCATCTTCTGGAGAAGGTTTTAACACCGAAGGGACATTGGTAGTCTGCACAGAGTCAGAATCAGGCTGTGGGTGGCCAGCAGCTTCTACACCTGATGGTGTAGGCTCAAACAAAGGAGAATGAATTTTAGAAGCAGCAGACTCTGTAGATGCACTTTGAGAATCAGAAAAATCTGCACTGGACTCTGATGAAGAAATGGAAACTTCATGGGGAAAAGTAGGTTCAAGAGCAGTAATACTCTCATGATGAAATTCAGTTTCTTTTGAAGGATCCACAACTTCAGGGGCAAGATTAGGCTCATAAAGAGAATCTATATTTGCCTCAAGGGGTCTAGTGACAGTAGCCTGTTCCAATGAGTGAGCTATAACAGGGGGCATATACCCAGGAGTGGCAGTATCAACTTTAGGAGAAGAACCTAGCTCAGCAGAAGTATCAGTGGAGGTACTCGAACCTGTAGATTCAGGAGAGGCGTCGGCTGGAGCTGGTGCTGTAGGAGGTTCAGGGGGAGGAGTGTCAACTTTAGAGAGGGAGCTATCTGCAAAATGTTCAGATTCTGAAGAAGCAACAGCAGCTTCAGGGGGATGTATAAGCTCAGGATGTGCAGCTTCAGGCTCTGGGTGTTTAAGACAAAGTTCTGGCTGAAGAGGTTCTGGAGCAGGTATGGATGTAGGCCCTATTGGAGCACTTTCACATGGAGGAACAGGAGTGGCATGTTTTGCAGAAGGTGTGGACTTGGGGTCCTTTATTCGCGGGGAGGTAGAGTCAGCAGGAGCAGCCGTGGTTTCAAAAGCAGAGCCAGCCGCTTTGCTAATGGAGGTGAGCTTAGGTGAGGCAGATGGAGTCTTGTGATCAGCAGCGGTCCTTTGGGCACCAGTGGGTCCGGAATGGGCGGCTTCTTCTGCAGGGACGGCCTGTCTTTTCTGCTGACTGGCTGGCATCGATGGGGGGGGCAGAGGTGGCGGTGGCGTCATGCCCATGTCTCCAAGCTGTCCAGCAAGGGCCCGTTGTGTTTGGCAGCTCAAACAGAGCCACTCGTTCTGTAAAACAAAACGGGAGGCAAACAGATGTCAGTGATCCAGTGGGCACATCCAAAGCCTGTATGAACGCCGAGCCTTTTCAACACATACACTAAGAACAAGGTCTGAGTCCACAAGGAGAGCCAGGATGGTGAATTACTACACTCACGGTACATAGAAGTCACCTTCCACCCTGAGTGATAACAACCTCATCACGTCCTTCTTTTCGATTCACTATTAAATATGATTCAGACAATTTCAACCTGACTCTAAAATAATCCTGCATTTATGATTCCATTGTGAAAAACAGAGGCTGAACCATTGTCTTTTTAGAATGTCATCACATTTAGGTAATTTCACGTTAATGTGTTAAAATTAATCAGTGGTCATCCCTGAATGAGCGACTCTGAAAGTGCACACAGCACTCTGCACTGCATCAGATACAGCTGCATGTAAGAAACGGCTGTGAAATATCTATGAGTCTGCAAGAGTGAAAACATGTTTCAGCTTTATAGGGCAGTTACAGCTTTTCTAGCATAATGCAATTCTGGGTATTAAATGTCCTCTGACAGAGACGTTAGCTCCTCACTTTATCTACGCTTCATTTCCAGGCCCAGTTGCGGTTTGTATCTCTATGCACCTGTACAAAGCCCCGCTGTCAGCACATTCTGCAGAAAAAAGGGAAAACATGAAAATCGCTGAAATCACAGACTCTGCCACCCATTTTAAGTTGTGCTCCACATTTAATTTAATCCTCTTCTGCTGACTAGGAGGAAGCTGCTGTCTGCCAGTAACTATTTTGCTCAGAGCACAGCAGACTCCGTCAAGCCACCCCCACCCTCCTCCCCTGCCATCCCGCTCCCCACGCAACGGCCGTACGCGCCGCCCGCCTTAGTCACGAAAAGCCAGCGCAGGGTGACGTCAGCCGCTCCGGTGAATCAGCCGCGGCGTGACTGACCCTCCCTGTTTCTAATCTCATACTGCCAGGGCTGCTGGGATTCCCGCTCTGCTCGTGCCTGACCACAGCTTGTGCAGAGAACATCACGCAGCAGTGCATCATGGGAATGCTCACATCTCTGTGAAGGCAGTATACCGGCACCCCACCGTGCCCCTTCTCAGCCTGAGAGGTGCCAAGTGAAATGGCCAAGGCCAGAATAAATCGAGACATCTGGGAAATATGCCGTTCCACGATCCTCCTCTTCCTGTCACCGAGTTATACAAAACATACAACAGCAGCATGCACAGCCCTCAGTATAACACGCTGTGAGACGAAGGTGATTAAGCATGTAATGACTCAGTTCACGATTTGGTTTGACTCATGATGTTAAATTAATTAATAATTCAATTTTCCCACAATATTTTTGAAAGAAGAAAAATTTATTACCAAAAAAAACACAACATTTATTTTCCCTCTTTATCAACTTAAATATTCCTTTTGTTAAATAAAAAGTATATGTTTTTTAATTTTCTTAATAACTAACAATAAATATTAAATATTTACAAACATCTGTAAAAGCTGCAGTAAAAAATTTATTTCCACGATTTGAATCATCATAAATTTGTACTGTGATTTATCATTGTACATATATATCATTAAATGTCTACAGGTGACCAAAATCACTTAACACTAATTCAGTTCAAAACCAAAACATTTAGCATTATACAGAATTTACTAGAAACAGCTTTGGTGCCCTAGAAAAGAAATGCTGTGTTTCTGTGATTGCATGTTTTACTGATTTCAGGAAGGTCTGAGGTGAGTGATTTTAATGCGTGTAATGGATAAGACCTCCATCCATCAGTCCTGCTGCTGGGTGACTTTCTGCAACCCCTGATATGCTGAAAAGTCATAAGCTATTAGTCCTGAGATGGTCAGCAAAGTCATGTGCTGCTCATTCATCTAGAGAAGGAGCAAAACTCTTATGAGAAGCCTGGAGGCAAAACTGATTCAATTCAAGTAGTGGGAAGAAAGTGTGTGTGCAAGGTCTGCTAATTTAAATATACAAGTATGGCCATGGGCAAAAGCAAATACCCATTTGACACAATAAGGTTTCCATGATTCCTGCACATGTTTCCCTTTGACTGAACACTGATTCTAATAAATACAGACTACTAAACATAAACTGCACTCATAAGAATGTTCTACAGAAAAACAAAATGCGGATTAAACTCAAATCAAATGTTAATAAGTGTGTGTGTGTGTGGGGGGCTATAGTTAATGCCACCAATGAAAAATATGACAAATTAACTCAATTTTGACTAATGAAGTTGTTCTTTGGGTCTCTTGACTTCAGTGACTTTCACAGTGGATGATGGTATCTCTTCGTTGTGCATTTGGATGGAAGAAGCTCTAAGTCCATATCACCAATTCCCGGTAGTCTTTACATCATGGAAGCACGAGGCGACAGCTCCCTTGCCATCTCCCGACAAATCCCTGATTTACAAGCCTCACTTTTTGCCTTGTAAGGAACACAAGCGATTTGTTTTACTGTCTTCAGTGTCACAAATGTGCACATTGTGCAAGCAAACACAAGAAGTATGTATTCCTGTACTTTCATCATCATTTAAGGCCTATAAACGTACATTGGTACTGTGAGGTGGCAGTGTGCCAGTGACGCTAAATTACTTACTGATATATGACTCCATGGATCATTCATAAAAGAATCAGCACGATCACAGACCAGGCTCTCTCAGCTGCTGTTCTAGACTGAGGCTGGGCATGGATAAGCCCTTACACCACTTAATAACATCACGAAAGCACAGAGAACTTACTGGCCAACTGGAAACTGTAACTCAAATAACTGCTACATACTGACTCTGAGTCCGAACGTCCTGGGGATTAAAAAGTGTTTATTTTCCTCTTACACAATATCTACATCTGTCCCTGGTCAGTATTGATACAGGAGAACATTTACATTTATTTTGCTGAAGCTTTTTAGCCTCTTTGAAAAGCACAGTTGAAGTAGTAGTAGTAGTTAGAGATGGGCGATCCACATTTTTTCAGTTCCGATCCGATTCTGATACTTAACTGTCGATACCGATACAGATTCCGATACAAGAGCTCTTTTTACTTTGTTATACTTTACATATTATTTTTTAAGCTAGTAAATACAGATGTAAAAAATGTATGACAACAATATTTAATTAGGCTACTAGAAACATACCTAACATACTGTCCCACCTCGTTTGTTTTAAGCGTTGTTTTTTAGGCATTTGCAGTTCAATATAAATATCTTCAAAGCAAGTATACAGAAGTGGCGAATGCTTAAAATTTTAACACAGTTTTGCTCCCATTTTTCTCCCATTGGCGTCAGCCAAAACAGTCCAGGTTAGCGACTCCCAAATCATCCATTGCTTTGTTTTGTCTTGCAGTTGCATGCTTTGTTAAGTGGCATTATCCATGAAATGCTATTCCCACCTCAAAATTTTATTTTACATAGATTGCAAATCGCTGTGCTACTGGTTTCTGTTAAAAGCGTATAATACTCTCAGATCGTCACGTCTTATCTTACGCTCCTCGTACTGCGAAGGGTAAGCGCATGACGTCATAGCAGGCGGAAGTCACTATACTCACACCCACTGTGTAGCAAAAAAGACTGAGGGGCAGCGATAGCGTTCGATTTGAATGCTGCAAAAAAAAACATGTAAAATGGGAAGGAGCTGTCATGTGATTGATAGCCAAAACCTAAATAAGTAAGTATAGGACGTGGATCGGTCATGCATGGTCGATACACGATCCGTCAAATATGTCTGGATCAGCGCCAATACCAATCCAAATATCTGTATCGGTGCATCTCTAGTAGTAGTAGTAGTAGTAATAATAATAATAATTATTATTATTATTATAGGATATTCACAATAATAATGCTTTCTTTATCCAACACAATGTACAGCAATGTCAAAGCCAGTCAAAGAAAATGATTAAAATTATTTATCTGTGTATATTTGCTCAGGAAAAAAAATACAATTTGGCAATTAAAAAAAACAAGAATTTCTTCTGTTCCTCAATAAGTAAACTAACTCATTTTTTTAAAAGCATAATATTTTTTTTAACATCACTTTCTTTTTACTCAATACTGTATATTTTTCAGAGGGCGATCTGGGGTTAAGGAGCTTGCTCAGGAGCCCAGCAGTGACATCATTCTGCTGAACGTGGGATTCCACCTTCGACCTTGTGATCACAGCCACAGCTACAGAGTCCTGCCCCCCTGACACTGAAGATTTTTATACAACAAGCTCTAACTGCTTAAAAGCTTCTTTATTTATCACAAAAACTCACTGGCTGAACTGGACAGAACTGAAACGTGAACAACAAGCTCCTGCACTACCAGCTTATCGAATAGCAGTCTCTGCTGCGATGTCTTCAATGGGAACAGTCCCATAATTGTCCTGACTGAAATGTGGAAAGTTCCAGAGGAGAATTTGGATTTATTGGGGCGGCTTTAGTGATCGACATAGTGACTCCATAACAGCCTAGTGATATCTGCAGAAGATCATTATTAATCACTCAGTTTGCTGTGACCTCCATCCTCATGCAGGGAATTCTGGGAGTTAAAGTCCCGCCCACCTCCTAAACTGCCTCCCTTGGCTTGTAGGCCTCAATGAATCGAGTCACCCCACAGTGACCCCAGATAAAATAGATCATCTGAGTCAGGTGATGAAAAAGACTCTACCACCCCTGGAAAGGATTCAAATGTGGCATGAATTTGGCAATGAGCTGCCCTTGCACTTAAGGAACCTGAATCAAGGCAGGCGACGCCAAAACAGGGCACCAGAGTCCAACCCGATCCGACCTGCAAAGTGAATTAAACTCTAAAATGTCCTGACAAAGCTTCATTCCCAGGAGAGTGGCTGCTGGCACCTTACCGCCCGCCTGGCTGGGCTTGCTGGCACACACACTGCAGCTTCACTGCTGGGCTTGGGTCCTGTTCCTCATAAATCAGGCCCCGCGGTAATGGAGAACCTCAGCCTGCTAATCTATAATAAAGGTGCAGAGCTGGGCCACTCCATCAGATAAACAGGCATCGTGGAGCCTCACACACTCACACACACATACACACACAAACAAGGCACACGGGTCGACCGAGCCCCAAATGCACCACGCCCAAGGTGAGATGTTTCTGCGGGGAGATTTTCGGCATCACCTGGAGAGCCTCACTTACCGTACACCAGGTCTAAAATTGGCTCCTCCTTACTGAATAGCACTGCAATGTGCTGGTGGCCATTTATAGTGAGGAACGGTCCATTTACACAAGCTGCAGCAGCCATGGACTTTAGATCTTCAGACACTCACAGACACAGTTGAAGAATAAAAACACTGTGGAAGCAGGGTCACATCGTCCTCCTGTTTCTACTGAGGTCAGGCTCCAGCAGTCTGTCGTCTCTGTGGGCTCATACACAGCTGTTTATGCTTATGATATTAGCACTGTTGTATACTAAAGTCATGAAGGTTAAAATGTTCTGCTGTTACCCTCTAATTCCTGTAATAAAGGATCAGAAGTGCACTTGACAACCATAATATCACAGATGAGGACTTTTCACCCTGAGGTCCATACAGCAGTTACAAGCAGCCTACAGAGATGTTTTGCAAAATTGACGAAACGTTGGCATTATACTAGATGACAAAGGACGGTGGATGGAGAAATAGTCTACAAAAAAGACAGACTATAGTTACCCCCCAACACCAGTCCTTAGTTCTTAGTTGCTTATGTGACCATTTGGGTTCAACTAAGAAAAAACAATCATGAATGACCACCTCCAAAGAAGACAAACAAGACACCCCCATCAAAGCTAGCAGTTCTTCCACAGATTCACTCAGATGATACAGGTCCGGAAAACTCACTGCATTCAAATAAGAATGGTCTCTAACTGTAGCGGGGTCATAGGCATTGTGACTTTATAACCTACGGCACCAAAAGTACCAAGATGAATGAGAGCAAAGTGGATAATGATCAATTATCCAATTAAATTAGTATCAGTGATCCATTACCAAGGATAAGCTTCAACTCCAATGTCAGACTCAGTCCAGCATCTGAGATGAGACACAGTCCAAAATGTGTGAGGGGGCAGAATGTCACATGAGTGATAAAAGCAGCACTCATAAGATAATAAGCTTTCAGATGGGACAGAGCAGGGGAGAACAGGGGCCCATTTAGCCACACGCAACAGAGTAGGGGAGAGAAGGGACCCGTTTGACCACACCCAGCAGAGTAGGGGAGAGGAGGGACCCGTTTGGCCACACCCAGCAGAGTAGGGAGAGGAGGGGCCCATTTGACCACACCCAGCAGAGTAGGGGAGAGGAGGGACCCGTTTAGCTACACCCAGCAAAGTAGGGGAGAAGAGGGGCCCATTTGACCACACCCAGCAGAGTAGGGGAGAGGAGGGACCCGTTTGGCCACACCCAGTAGACTAGGGTAGAGGAGGGGCCCATTTGGCCACACCCAGCAAAGTAGGGGAGAGAAGGGACCCATTTGGCCACACCCAGTAGAGTAGGGGAGAGGAGGGGCCCATTTGACCACACCCAGGAGAGGAGGGACCCGTTTGGCCACACCCAGTAGACTATGGGAGAGGAGGAGCCCATTTGACCACACCCAGAAGGGCAGGGGAGAGGAGGGGCCCATTTGGCCACCCCCAGCAAAGTAGGGGAGAGGAGGAGCCCGTTTGGCTACACCCAGCAGTGTAGGGGAGAGGAGGGGCCCATTTGGCCACACCAAGAGGCGAGGGGAGAGGAGGGGCCCGTTTGGCCTCACCTCTGCAGAGTAGGGGAGAGGAGGGGCCCTTTTGGCCACACCCAGCGGCGAGGGGAGAGCAGGGGCCTGTTTGGCTCCGGCCAGCAAAGCAGGGGAGCGGAGGTGCCTATTGGTCCCCACCCAATGTGTGGAACTGAATGCTATCTTTCTCACCCACTGCCACCGCCACCTCCATCAGGCCAGGCTCTTTCTGTCTACACATGGAATTCCTCAGTTCGTCACTCAGCAGCTGCTGTCTTCTGACACCACTCAGCATTCTGGGATTGCATATGGGTGCGATATGGGAATTTTTAAGTGTGCATCTGCCACACGACTCTGCCGCATGACAGTAGCGCAGCGCGTATTTGGGTCTGTTTGGTGGCCGGAAAGCTTTATAATCAAAGTGTCCAGGAAGTAAGAGAGATTAATGGCCTAAAAACAGAAGTGCAACAGTGCAGCACATCAATGAGCGCCCAATGTGAGCCAAACACAGGAAAGAAACTGTAGAAGAACAGGTTCCTGACCCCCCCAGACTGGGTCCCTACCGTGAGCAGATGGCCAAAGGAAAACACTCTGGCTGTCTGGCAGGCCCAGGCACCGTAATCTGTGCCTCCCCCTCATTCCTCAAAACGCCCACTCACAGGCCTTGGAGGCTTCCAACCCGATAATCCCAAAGTACGACGTCAGTCAACCCGGTAATCCTTCACTCCCAGACGCTGGGCTGTGTGCGCGGATGGTTACGCAAGCCGTCACTCGCTGGTGAGGCTCGTGGACTCTAATACACCACCCTTGTCTAATAAGATTTCACTTTCTTCACAACTGTAAAAATACCTGCCACCCTTACATAAGTGGAGGGGCCTGTAAATGGTGCTGACGTCGCTTAAATGCCAGATATCAGACTGAGGGGCTGTGATTACTCACAATGTCCAGACAGCTTTCCAAGTGATATCTGGCCCCCTAACAGAATGTGCAACACTACTGCAGTGTGGAGCTGTAATCACAGGTGTACATATACCTTCAGTTAAAGATCTTGCAAAGAGACTTTCAGGAGAACCTTGCTGCACACAAATCTGATCAGCAGCAGCAAAACTGTATCGATAACAAATTCTGAAGAAGATGCTGTTTTCTCTTTGTCCCCAAAGGAGGTTGTTTGCTGGTTCCCAAGTCAGGCTTTGTGTCACCTTCAACACATGCAGCATGATAATCTGAGACAACAGGATACAGCTGCAAAGGGCAGGGGTAAGGCAGGGGCTGTTTGAGGTCCGTCTGTGGTTGTGACTCTTTATATTCAACTAGCTGCTAGACATCACAACATGGCCGTCGCTCGTACCTAAGGCCCGCCCACAGAAATAGAGAACCCTCCAAAGGAGCGCAGAACCTGGACCTCCAACAGATGAAAGTACTGTAGACTGGTGAGTCACCCTTTGGCATTTTACACGAAATGAGGCCGTCTTAAAGGAGAACATCATGGTGCAAACACCGACGCTGCCAAGACTATAACAGCCCCATCACAAGCGCCAAAGTATATCACTCCAAAAAATAATACACTACATAAGAATAATCCAGAAAAAAAAATGATGAACCTCATGAAGACAGAAGTGCTCATGAAATTGTTTGGCTCTTAAGCTACAACGTAGTTATCACAAATAGCTATAATATCAAACAGCTAACTTGCTTAGCAATAATAGGTCCTGAAGTATTTGGATACTGAAAGTACTGAGAATTCAAACGAGCTGTGATGAATGAAACGGGGTGAACTGTGATTCTGCAGAGAACGGAAAAGTGTGTCCTTCCACACATCTAGGAAACTCTTGGAGGATCCCGAGATGCATAACACCAGTAAGTGGGTGGAGACAAGCTGGTACCTGGGAATACTGTCATCTCAAAGCTCCATGACCTGACTGCAACTGACAGGATGAACCCCCCCGCCACCCCCCCCCAACATCATGCCACTCTCCTGGCTCTCCTGCTCATGTAACTCGGCCGTGAGATTGGGTGGGGAAACACGGGAGACTTTACTAATTGGATGGAATCAGCCATAGCTCCAGGAATAATCCAGATCTATGCAGGCCTCCAATAAGAGCAGTGATTTCATAAAGCACAGCCCACAACAGACATGGGGCAGACAGGAGCCCCACCTCCATGGCGCAGTCATGTGGTACAAATGCCTTTCACACAGGATGTGATGCAAATACAAACAGGCCCGGGATGTTTGTTTGTCTGATGGGCAATAGGTTTGTCTGTAGGATGTTTTTTTCTTCATTTACATTGTTACATATTTAACAAGCATTTTTGTCTAAAGCAATTTATAGCTGAGGCAAACAGCACATGTAACAGGTACTATGTTTACTTGTCTGCGCTATGTGTGCTTTGTGTCTTTGCACGCTGTTATTTGTTGTGCTACCCTTTGTTGTTGTTTTGTACTATATGTTTGTTATATGTTTGTGCACTTTACCTGCCACTCTGCTATACTGTATGTGCCACAATTTCCTCCTGGCGTCAATAAAGTTTGTATCTTTATCTCATCTTATCAAAATCATCACCAGGGTTCACTAATGAACTTTAATGCTGCCAAAGTGACCTCAGCAGCTGCAGGTCGAGGTTTAGGTCACTATGTGGCACTTTGGGGTAGTTAATCCCAGTGGCACAAATGAACTAGAAGATGCTGAAAGTCAAACAGGAAGAAGGAAGTCCAACGGGACTGAATGATGATGAAAGAGCTCAAGGCAGCGGGCAGAGGGAAAGCAGCTCAGGCAGCAGTGGACCCCGTGGCATTTGAGCCTCACGAGTCATCCAGTGTGAGCTGCGGATGGGTACAGAGCAGTCGCACCGGCAGGCCATGGCTTAATGCTGGCACTCAGGGTATGTCAGGATGTACTGCTCACCCAATTCCACATCTTAACAGCCCCGCCTTCTGTGACTCAGTTTTGTATACATCTACAGCAGTGGAATGCAGCCCAAAACCCCCAGGAACTGGGAACAAGTTTACTCACAACTGCGTGGGAATTTCCTCCTCACAGTATAACAGGAAAGTGCTGTGGTCTTTATTTCTGCGACGTCGTCCCTGGTTCTAAGGAGCACTCACACAGATGTTTTTTAGAATGACTGCACCCTTGATCAGCACCTAGCTGGATGAGTATTGTGACATAATTTGCTGCGCATTGATCGCAGTGATCTCTCCCCATACGTAACCATAAGTTCTGCTTTCTCATTCAAGTGGGAGATGGAGGAATGCGGTAATTCGCAGTCCAGCAATCCAGTTGGATACATTTTAAAGTGGAGGGTCGCAATGCAGTCAGTCTCAATTTTTCATCAACAGAAGCCCTTGGAGGAACAGCTGTGTCTTAGAAACACTAAGTTAACATCCAGGTGATGATGGCAACTGCCCCCTAGATACTGCACCTCAAACTGATAACTTAAAGAGAGATAAGCACATAAGCTCACTGAGGAGATGATTTCAGCAGATATCAAAGTCCCCCGCACCCACCGCCGCATAGTATTTACAAAGAGAGCTTGGCTGAGAGCTTTGAACAGGAGCAAGAGGACAACGCAAACACTCCGAAGTTAATGACTATATTAAGTGTATATGAAGGAGCACATGGCCCACTATAGGAGCAGAGAGGTCGCTCAATCTTCATAGACACCAAAACAAGGAGTCTCAGTAAAAGCACCAAATTTCAGGTCATGACATTTCAGCAACCAGACGTGGATAGTTTAACCCTGACATAACCTAATGGAGACATCCGCTATAATTCCATCAGGGTGTGCAGCCCTTCAAAGACGATGTAACACGCTCAATGCCATTACTGATACCCTCCACAGGAATCAAAATGTGACAGATCTTCACAGGAAACAAAGCTACTTCCTGATAACACGTGAGCACTTTGGTCGTATCTGACATGAGAAGCCATGAAAAACTTGTTGTAACTCGAGAGAATATGATTAAATTATGAGCCGGTATCAATCTCCAAACAGATCTTAGCTAAGCTAGCAATCTACCACTATTACATGAAAACAGAATCATTGAATGGCATCAATAAATTTCAAGCTGTCCAGTGCATAAGCAGCACTTCGGTTACCGGTGTCTACCAGGCTATCATTTGACCACAATATTACCATATGAGGCAAACATACAACGTCTAGGATTCCAAAAAGGAAGGAGAAACAGAAGGCAGTGAAGTACAGACTCAAGTGTTATGCAGTAGTCGTAAGCAGGACCACAAGCATGAGAAGTGTGCTGAAAGGGACCTTGGCATTCATTAGTCAGCCTATAGAATGAAGATGCACTTTCAGGAGCATAAAACAAGCCAGCCGCCAAGTGAAAGCTGAGGCCCACAGTGCACACCAGAATCTCATGACAGGTCCCAAAAAGAGGGCTTCACTGTTCACTGCACAGTGAACTTAAGCAGGAAAAGCAGAAGGAAGACGGAGGCATGGATAAGACATTGCATAGGCCCATTAATTATCATTTTGAGGCTAATAATCATTATTTTGGAATTCAACTTAATACTCGTATTTTGATACTGATATTTCATACATAATGAAACATTACAAAACTATTAAAAATGAACAGCTTTGTGCAACTGCATAGCGTTTTTCCACTATTATTAACTGCAAAGCATTTGTCTGCTATTGTTAATTGAAAAAATGTAGTTGCATTACCTTTGTGATGTGAGGCATGGGGTTAAATCCACAAAGGTTGCACACAGTGTTTTTGCATTCCGTGCAGGTATCATAATTGGGAGGATCCTTGGAACCCATGTTGAGTGCCACCTTGCAGAGCAGACAGTTGGACGGTGAGGATTTAGGAGGTGGTGCAGAGGTTGTAGATACATTTGAGCGTTCTGCCAGAGGTTTGTCGACTTTCTGCTGAAGGGGTTTCTTTTCCTTGGGATGAGGACCCTTACCCTGTAGGGAAGATGGAAGTGTATTCGAGGAGGCCTGAGCTGGTTGTTCATCCTGAACAGCAGAGGAGATCAGGTTGGAAGCAGAGCTGAAAATGGAAGAGCCAAATCCAAACATCTTTCCTGACATAGAGTCAGCAGTCTGTGGTGCAGTAGGTTGAGTCTTGTGTGTCTCTTTGATGCCACCAAACCCAAATAATTTCCCAGTGACAGGCTCAGTAGCCGATTGTTGGGAAGCAGATTGAGGCTTAGGTGACTCTTTGCTGGCACCGAAACCAAAAAATTTTGCTGTGACTGACTCTGCAGTTGATTGGGGGGCAGTAGACTGAGATTTTGAAGACTCAGTTGTGCCTCCAAACCCAAACAGCTTCCCAGTGGTTGACTCTGCAGCTGGCTGTGGGGATGTGGGTTGAGTTTTTAGTGTATCAGTGGTACCTCCAAACAACTTCTCAGTGACTGACTCGGAAGCTGGCTGTGGGGCAGTTGCCTGAATTTTTGAGGACTCCTTGGTGCCTCCAAACAACTTCCCAGTGACTCCCTCTGCCGCCAATTGTACGTCACTGGGCTGAGTTTTTGGTGATTCCTTGGTGCCAGCGAATCCAAACAATTTCCCAGAGACAGTCTCTGCAGCTGACTGAGGGGCAGTGGGTTGAGTTTTTGGTGTCTCAGTGGAGCCTCCAAACCACTTTCCAGTGATCGATTCTGCAGCTGACTGTGGGGCAGTGGGTTGAGTTTTTGGTGTCTCAGTGGAGCCTCCAAACCATTTTCCAGTGATCGATTCTGCAGCTGACTGTGGGGCAGTGGGTTGAGTTTTTGGTGTCTCAGTGGTGCCTCCAAACCACTTTCCAGTGATTGATTCTGCAGCTGACTGTGGGGCAGTGGGTTGAGTTTTTGGTGTCTCAGTGGTGCCTCCAAACCGCTTCCCAATGATTGATTCTGCAGCTGACTGTGAGGCAGTGGGTTGAGTTTTTGATGACTCAGTGGTGCCTCCAAACCACTTCCCAGTGTTTGACTCTGCAGCTGAATTTGGGACAGTGGGCTGAGTTTTTGGGGACTCTGTAGTGCCTCTAAACCCAAACAACTTTCCGGTGACTGACTCTGCAACTGACTGGGAGTCAGTGAGCTGAGTTTTTGGCGATTCCTTATTGCCACTGAAACCAAACAACTTCCCAGTAATCGACTCTGCAGCTGACTGGGAGGCAGTGGCCTGAGTTTTTGCAGACTCCGTGGTGCCTGCAAACCCAAAGAACTTTCCAGTGACTGACTCTGCAACTTGCTGTGAGTCAGTGGCCTGAGTTTTTTGTGATTCCTTAATGGCAAACCCAGACAACTTGCTGGTGAACGACTCTGCAACCAGCTGTGGGCCAGTGGGCTCAGTTTGCGCAGACTCTGTGGTGCCTTCAAACAACTTCCCTGTGACTGACTCTGCAGCTGGCTGTGGGGAAGTGGGTTGAGTCTTCGGGGACTCTGTAGTACCTCCAAATAATTTCCCTTTGACTGACGCTGCAACTAATTGTGATTCAGAGGACTGAGTTTTTGGTGATTCTTTAGTACCACTGAATCCAAAAAGCTTCCCGGTGACTGAGTCTGCAACAGACTGTGAGTCCATGGGCTGTGTTTTTGGTGATTCTTTTGTGCTACCGAACCCAAACAACTTCCCAGTGATGGACTCTGCAACTGATTGTGAGTCACTGGGCTGATATTTTGATGACTCATTGGGACCACCAAATCCAAATAATTTCCCAGTGACAGACTCTGCGGCTGACTGTGGAACAGTTGATTGAGTTTTAGGTATCTCAGTGGTGCCTCCAGTCAATTTCCTGGTGACTGACTCTGCAGATGAATGGGGGGCAGGGGAATGAGTTTTTGGGGACTCTGTAGTGCTTCCAAACAATTTCCCAGTGATTGATTCTGCAGCTGACTCTGAGGCTGTGGGTTGAGTTTTTGGGGACTCTGCGGTGACTCCGAACCCAAATAACCTCCCAGTGACTGACTCTGCAACTGATTGTGAGTCACTGGGTTGAGTTTTCGGTGATTCCTTAGTGCCACTGGATCCAAACAATTTCCCAGTGACAGTTTCTGCAGCTGACTGAGGGGCAGCGGGTTGAGTTTTTGGTATCTCAGTGGTGCCTCCAAATAATTTCCCAGTGATCAACTCTGCAGCTGACTGTGAGGCTGTGGATTGAGTTTTTGGGGATTCTTTGGCGCCTCCAAACCCAAACAACTTCCCAGTGACTGAAACTGCCACCGATTGTGAGTCACTAGGCTGAGATTTAGATGATTCCTTGGTGCCACCGAATCCAAACAATTTCCCAGTCACAGACTCTGCAGCAGACTGTGGGGCAGTGGGTTGAGTTTTTGGAGACTCTGTAGTGCTTCCAAACAACTTCCCAGTAACTGATTCTGCAGCTGACTGTGGGGTTGTGGATTGAGTTTTTGAGGATTCCGTGGTGCCTCCAAACCCAAACAACTTCCCAGTCACTGACTCTGCAACTGATTGTGAGTCACTGTGCTGAGTTTTTGGCAATTCCTTGGTGCCACCAAATCCAAACAACTTTCCGGTGACCGACTCTGCGACTAACTGCGGGGCACTGGGCTGAGTTGTTGAGGACTCAGCGGTGCCTCCAAACAACTTTCCGGTGCCAGACTGTACAGCTAACTTTGAATCAGAAGGCTGAGTATTTGGGGAATCAGTGATGTCTGTAAACAGGTTTCCGGTACCTAACTCTGATGATGAAACAATAGGCTGAGTTTCTTGGGACTCCATGGTGCCACTGAACCCAGATATGTTTCCACTTACTGACTCGCTAGCTGAATCTTGGATAGTAGCCTGAGTATTTGGGGACTCCGTGGTGCCACCAAGCAACACCTCAGTAACTAGCTCTGTAGCTGACTCTGGGACAATAGGCTGAGTATTTGGGGACTCCGTGGTGCCACCAAGCAACACCTCAGTAACTAGCTCTGTAGCTGACTCTGGGACAATAGGCTGAGAATTTGGGGACTCT
>JAODKE010000068.1:32320055-32335532 GCA_026779605.1 Mormyrus hasselquistii
CCCAGGCGGAGACTCGAACCCGGGCCCCAGAGGTGTGAGGCAACAGTGCTAGCCACTGCACCACCATGCCGCCCCCCGGTTATATAATTTACATATAATTACTGAATGATTTAAGGAGACCATTAAAATCTCGTAATTTTACACTGACATTCGATGGACTGCTGGTTCCAGACTATTTCTATCGGGGAGGATGGACTGGGGCCAGTTCTTCTGTTAGGGGTGACCAGATGCATTTGATCTTTATGTCCTCCAAGCCCAACTTTGTTTTACAACACTACTTTGCCAACATCAAGAATCAAAAGACAATTTTGAAAACCGATGTCATTAATGCAATGTTTTGTAGTTACATTTTACAGTTTTTACAAAAATGTAACTCGCTTTGATTTCCCGTTCAAACTGTCTAGCTTCCACAAGCTTGATCATTTTGTTTCTATCGTTAATTTTTCTGCTCACCAAGTGAAGCAACTTCAGCACCCGGGGCAGCTGCGTAGAGTCCGGCAAGAAAATGGGCTTAACGTTTGTGTTTCACCTGTTCCCAGCGCACACAGTTTTAGCCACACATGTAAATGTAAATAATAATAATACATTTATTTCAGACCCAAATAGCATTTACCCCCCCCCCCCCCCGATTCAATGCATGTTTGGTGTATTTTTTTGCCTGCAGGGGTCAGTATTTTCTATGCTAAAACACCTCTAAAAGCACATCAAAGCAGGCGACTGGGAGACATACGGCAGTATGAAGGACAGTGATGGATAACGTGGCCCCGCCTTCCCTTCCCAGAGCAGGATTCTTCAGGCTGTTTCACACTCTCACTTTCTGAATAATCTAACATTTTATTTTCACCAGATGTCCAAAGGGAGCAGGAGCCCGCTCCCAATAAGACTATGCCGCTCCCAGTATGCGGCTGCCACTCCCAGTAAGACCCTGCTCTCCCAGTCAGATGGGGCCGCTGCACGCCGCTCTGCCGCCGCGTTCTGCCCGCCGCGTGGCGTCACAGGCGTCCAAAATGACAGCCGTCGCCTTCAGCTGCTCTGGCATGCTCTGGACGCAGACGCTCACATCAGAGAAGGCCAGCGCTTAACGATGCTCTTGGAAATAACGAGAAGTGTAATTACACTGTTGGACTGTAAGAAAAAGGCTGAATTTACGCTCAGCCCAGACGGCCCCCTCACAAAGTACTCACAGCATCTCATTTTGCGTAATTAGAAAGCTTGGTGCACAGTAGTGCTGGCGGGTCGGCTTATACGAGCCTTGCTCCCAAAAAGCGGTTTACGAGGGACCAGGCACCCCCCCCACCACCCCAAAGAGAGGCCTGCTCTTATGCGACCACCCGCTCCTATGTAAAGGATGCCCTTATGCTGTGTGAACACCGCAACAGGAAGACTTCTCACCCGTAACATACACCAACCCCCCCCGTACAGTGTTAAACTTCACCCAGTGAAACTCCAAAGTGCAGACTGCCTGCATTTTGCTGCATGCCTGGTGTCAGTCACTGTGTTATGCATTTATTTCAGGTATTTGTTAATTGTAAATGCTAATGGTGCAGCATCGAGTACATTAGGTATAAATACAAGGGTATATATGAGGATGTATTCAGAGACATATAATGTTGACATATATGGTGATATATTAAGGGATATAAACAGGGATTTATGCAGGCTACCTCCATTCGCTTAGATGATACTGGGTACTCATTAGCATTTATAATTGCAGATGGCTGTGAATATGATCTTATAGCAAATGAATTAATGATGTGGATGCCTAACGAAAATGTCATAATTTATCCTTATATGCGGTGTGTCTTTTGGAAGCCTGGAATGTCACAAACAAGCATGGGGAAAAACCGTAGCGATACAGGTCCTGCTTAGAGATACAGGGAAGGCGATTCAACATTGGAATATAGTGTATATATCCAGAGGGACGGAGCAGAATCACACAGGACTTCAGACTTACAGACATGCGGCAGGACCCGTTGTTTAGCTTCGTTTGAGGCTTTTACGTTTTCATTTACCCAACAGACAGAACCTTACAAAAAGCTGAGAATTCCTGAGAGGATCCCTGACGGAAATGTCCCTCTTTGTGAATCCATTCATCAGTGAAAAGTGCACGTCTAGCCTGTGATTCCACTTTTAATATGCAGCGTTTGAAGCAAAGGGGAGGCTTCAATTCTGAAGTGACAGGTACAGTAAGGCCACACGTCTCGTTAGTGTCCTGGACGCGGCCCTTGTTAATCGCTCATTAGGGTGGCGAGTAACCCTGCGGTGTACAGCAGTCCAGGACATCAGCTTCCATTCCAGGAGCTTTAAAGCAGCACTGATCTTGTCTGCATCTCTGCATCTCAGGTTAATTACATCCCGCCCCCTCAGACCCAAAAAGGGAACATTTTACACTGAGGAACTAAAGCGGGTTTTAACACTAATACGGTCGATATTATAAACGGCCGCTGGATATTCTGGTTACTGGTGAAAAGGTCACTTTTTATTTACAGAGAGCCGTATTTAAACCTGAAAGCTCAGATGGGAGGGCACAGATACTGTCAAGTTTAACAAACTAAACACACATTTGTTCTGGCTGCCTCAGCCCACTGCGTCTGGAAATGCGAGCGTGCTGGATTACAGGTATCTCAAATGTCTCCTGCTTATTCTCCTCCTCAAATACAAACACTCATGAAGCTCTCACAGAGACAGCGGGCAGCGGAGCACCCTCCCCAGGCAGCAGACCACCCTCCCCAGGCAGCAGACCACCCTACCCAGGCAGCGGAGCACCCACCCCAGATGAGATCCTGCCAGGGAGAGGTACTGGGAGACACAGACAGAACCACTCTGCACGTGGAGAACATCTCAGCACCTTCTGAGGAGCGAGGCGGTCCTTACCTTTGTAGGAGAGCTTCAGCCGGGGCACGTTGCTCTTGCCCTGCTGCGGTGCCGTGCTGCTGGATGGCGACACCCCCCAGAGGAGCAACCCAAAGCCCAGGAGGTAATCCATGCCGGCAGCCCTGGGGCTTCACGGCGTGCCTTCCGACCCAAACGGGTCCCAGAACCTGGGGACTGGCAGGTGACTTGACTCAGTGTCTCGGCAAGGGGGACGAGGAGGTCACATCACTCTCGGCGCGGGCAGGAACGGGAGGCGCCGTGGGGGATGACCAAAGAGATGGGGGAGCGGCGGGATCTGCGGGGGGGGCCTGACCAGGCTGCCACAGAATGCCTTGCCTGACTGCACCGAAGCTGCCAGCACCAGTGTGCACTTTAGTTAAACTGTCCCTCGCAGCGACTAATCCTGTGCAGAGCCAGAGCAGAGTGAGAGAGCACTGCTCACCATCCAGGGGAGGGAGGGAGCAAGAGAGAGAGAGAGAGAGAGAGAGAGACTGAGCCAGTAAAAGAGGGAGGGAGGAGGGAGAGAGAGAGAGAGAGAGAGAGAGAGAGAGACTGGGCGAGTAGAGAGGGAGAAGGCAGAGGTCCTGTGCCCAGGTTCTTTTTCTGGATTTTCTTTCCTCTCGTGTGTGTGTGTGTGTGTGACTATGTGTGTATCGTGTGTCTATGTGTGTATGTGTGTGTCTGTATACGTCTGTATGTGTCTGTGTGTGCGCAGTGTGTGTGTGTCTGTATGTGTCTGTGTGTGCCTGTGTGTGTGTGTCTGTGTGTCCTGTGTCTGTGTGCGCAGTGTGTGTGTCTGTGTGTGCGCAGTGTGTGTGTGTGTGTCTGTGTGCGCGCAGTGTGTGTGTGTGTGTGTCTGTGTGCGCGCAGTGTGTGTGTGTGTGTGTGTGTGTGTCTGTGTGCATGTCCACAAAGCTATTCTTTTTCATTCTTTTCTTCTTTAATATAACATTTTTCCTGTAAGGCTGGACCCCTGTCATCTCCCCAGGTCACTCCCATCACACACAAGAGGTCCCTGGCAGGGGTGTGACCGGCACCCCCATGTTAAATGCTTTGATAAACACTGCCCCCGTTTGCCATAAACAGCCCCTCCCCCACCATCCCACCCTCATGGCGAAGCTCCTCAAAGTGGTCAGACAGATAAAAGTCTCTCCTTGGTCCCTCAGCTTTAGGGTGGACAGCAAATTTCTGGAAAACATTAGCAGAAATGGTGGCTGCTGAGGCATGTCTCACCTGCCCTGATTCCAGGTGCCGAAAGGTGCAGAGATACAATCTAACGCCACCTTTTGGCTGTTCACGGTTCCACTTCCTGACAGACAGGGGGCGGGACACTTCAGGGACGCCCTTTTAGCTGTCCGTCACAAGCTGATGAACGACCATCCACGGGACTGAGTGCAACAGGAAGCGCAGGATACTAACGGTATGACGTCAATCAGTCGGCGGGCGTGTGCCGGATCCCATCTGGACACCGGGAATAACCCACATTTATGGAGGAAAGCACAACACACCTGGTCAGGCCTGAATACGAGCGGTCCAAAGTCGCACATATTCAGATCTCGGGCTATTCATCACAAAGTTCCCGGGACAGGTTTGTTATTTTTGGGGTCCCACTCAAAAAGTCACAATGTAGTGATAGTTTGCGGCCAACAGGGGACCCCAAACCATAGGACCCCACACAAATGCTTGGTTTGAGTGGTGATTAACGCCATCAGTGTTCCTGTCCAAATAGGACTGCAGTTAAGGGTATGGATAATTCCAGCTGAATTCACAAAGCATAGATATTTAAAAGGTCTTGGGTTGCTAACTGTGACCTACAGCGCAGGGACTGTTTCTGCATAGTAGATAAAAGCACGTCAGCTTCCAGAGGGTGGTGCTCATTTCCTGCCCCTGTCAGGGTGTGGGTTTGGTAACAAAGGCAGCTCTCCCATGTCAAGAAGTCTGTGTCCGCCCCGTTTCGCTCACCGCCCCCAGGCCAGCTTGCGGACCCCATTTTGTTCGCTGCCCCCAGGCCAGCTTGTGGACCCCATTTTGCTCACCGACCCCAGGGTCAGCTTGCAGACGCCATTTTTCTCACCGCCCCCAGGCCAGCTTGTGGACCCCAATTTGCTCACCCACCCCAGGGCCAGCTTGCAGATGCCATTTTGCTCGCCGACCCCAGGGTCAGCTTGCAGATGCCATTTTGCTCGCCGACCCCAGGGCCAGCTTGCGACCGCACCCACCAGTCATAAACTCTCTATTTCTTACTTCCAGCATATCATACCAGCGTAGCAGGACTGCACGGGACATTGTGAGCCGCTCAAACTCCGCCCACATTGGCTATAATATCTTTAGCAGGTTTCCCAGTTGGGGCCAGAGGGAACTTAATTAGGATAAAGGGAATGGGAGGGGGGGCTTGTAAGCAGGTATCATGTGTCAATCCAGTACGTCCAACGTCTGGATGGGGACCAGGAGGGTAAATCAGGAGTGAAATCTGATTGCACAGTTAAAGCCCAAAGCAACATGATGTTTTCTTCCTGTTCTTTTAATTAAAAATAGAGCTGGACAGGTAATTTTGGAAAAGCGGGGAGGGGGTGAGACACTGTAAGGGGAGCAGCAAATCCCTCCTGCCTAGAGCCCAACGACGGTGACTTCAGCCCCTGGGCCCCAAGACGTTTCGCCTGCCATGTTTTTGACTTTCCACGCTGACCCAAGCTGCTGTATTGATTCCTGAGGGTCTTCACTTCAGCCGAGTCCTCGGGGCCCCACTTAGCCACACTATGGGAGAGGCTTTCTCAGCAGTGACTGTGGCACAGCCATTTATCTAATCAGCCACTAGGGGGCATGACTGGAAGATGTTTGACTGAGCAGCGCATGATTCCTTCTGTAATGTGCTGCCATTTCAAATCAGCGAGTTCGGAATAACATGCACTTCTGTGCAGCTGGATAGGAGGAATGTTGGCTGCCTGTGAGCCCGTCCTGCCCTGTGCTCAGACATTACGAGCCGATCATCATCACATCTCTACCAACATGGCTACAGGTAGCCAGGGGACACCCCAACACCGGTGTGCCTCCCCCCCCCCCACCACAAAACACGGCAGAAAACTGCCCAGTGAGTGTTTTTGTCAAGCTAGGAACAGCTTGGTAACCTCAGGTCAGCAGCTGACAGCACTTACTTCCCTCCTGCTCCAGACACGAAACCCTAAAACGAGTCACCTTAGCGGCACAACATGCCTTCGTGCGTCATCTAACAGAAGAAGAAACATTTTCATTAAAAGCATTTTGTTTTCTGAGGAGATGTTCATTTTATTTCACCCTTAAATTGATATAAACAAGCATATGGCCTGGGTAATGGAGTCATGTCTGGATGTTCCTGAGAAAAGCAGAATTATTTCCAGACACAAGAACCATCTCATCCCAGCTCCTAGAAAGTAGCTTCATCGTGAACGGGGCTGAGAGAACGAGAATACTCATGAGCCTCTCGGTAAGACAGCTGCTAATGACAGCACAGCACAGCACAGCACAGCACAGCACAGGCGGCCATGATGCGGAACTACCCATGGTAGAGCCAGCACACACATTTGCAGCATGTTATACAGGATTATGCTCTCATAAACGCATACTGCTTTGGATGGAAGCGTCTGCTAAAAGAATTGTGTGTATGTGTGTGTCTGTATGTGTGTCTGTGTGTTTATATATACATACATATATGTGTGGTTGGGGACGTCAGCTGCAATTATATTTTACGGAAAATTCACTACACAGCACAACGTCTTTGGTGACGTTGAAATGAAGATGCAGACAGTTAACAGAGGGTGATGAATGCGGCTTTAAGAGCTGTTCCTCCTGGCCGTAACTCGATCCACCTGAGGCTGGGTAGCCGGCACCTCCGACGACCTCCCCCCCCACCGCATCTGGCTATCCTGCTTCACGCCTCTACCCCGGCATCTGGTTACCCGTTTCCAGGGATACAGGATGCACCTCCGGCAGACCAGTGGCTGTGACATGGCCCAAAAATTAGAGAGAGGTGCCTTCCATGCCCCCCCCCCAACCCAGCACAGGACAGGAAGCCCCTCTCCTGCTCCACAGCCACAAGATTCAGCTGCTCCCGATAAACTCCACCCCCAGCACTCTCTCTGATAGGGCGAGACAGTGGTCCGCTTCCTGAGAATGTCCCCCCAGTGTGACCCCAGAGGATATGGCACCCAATTCAACACACCTAAAAAAGCCCTGGGGGCAGGATTGCTGGAGTTACTCTGTGGGATATGCTGCAACAGCCTGTGTGTTTGTGTGTAAATGTGTGTGTGCGCGTTTTTGTAATTATTACATTCTGGGGACCAAATTTCCCCGCAATGTGATAAATAGCTAATAGTTTGACATTGTGAGAACTATTTTTTTCTGTGACTGCAATGAAAGAACTGAAATTGCCAAAAGTCTTGTTGTGTTTGGTTACTGATGGTTAAGGTTAAGGCTGGGTGGGGTTAAAGTTGTCATTGTTGGGATAAGAGTTTTCCCCATATAAATGAATGGAGAGTCCCCACAAAGTGTGTGTGTGTGTGGTGGGGGACTTCAGCCTATCAAAGAATGCAGATGAGGACTCACACTAATTACTCAAGAAATTGGCAACAAATTTCCAAACTACTTAGAAAAGCTGTCACACTTTCACAAATGACATAAATTACCCTGGAAGCTTGTTAGATCTTGAACTGTTTACATCGGCATGTTTGTTGACAGATATATCATTATTCTTGGTCGTGACACAATAAAAACATAGTAAATTTCAGCTAGGGGGAAGTGACGGCACACAGGAGCCTGCGCACTTGCAGTGTGCTCCGCCTGTAAGGAGTTAGATGTTTACATGCTGACACATTAGCTTTCTGGCTCTGCTGGTTCCTCTCAGAGCTGCTGTCCAGCTGCATGACTTTAAGCTGCAGGTCTGACGCCTCGAGTCCAATTGGCGTGCCAAGTCAAGTGTGGCCGGTGTCCCGTCCGCCAGCCGGCATGATGCATCTGGGTCTGGGCAGTCGACTCTCTTTGCTTCTGTTGCTTATCTTCTACACTTTGGGGAACAAGCCAGGACCTGTACGGTCTGCGGTTAACCGTCCCCCCGGCCTCGTACCCATGATCCCATGGCCTTGATCTGCACAGATCCAAAGTACAAACTATTCCTCCTTCTCCATGCTCAGTCAATCCTAATCGGACACATGCATGGAGAATTATGGGCACCCATTCTCTGGAGACACATGAGTGGGTGCAGAAGGAGGAGCTATGTGGCTCAGTGGGTTAGGATACTTTCTGTGTTCAGACTCCAGCATTGACAGAGTGATGTCATCACTGGGGCCCTGAACACGGCCCTTAACCACCAGTTACTCCAGGGACTGTCTGACCTTGATTTTTCAAAAATGTCTGATACTCTGGATAGAAATGTCTGGCAAGTGTGAATTTAAGGGGAGTCACTCTTCTGGCGTTGTCCAAAATGGAGATGGAACAGAGAAGGGGCACCCCAAGCATCCATTGAGAGGTCCCCTCCCCCCAACTGCAGATTAGAGGCTTCTGAGTGGCACCAATGGCATCATGTGATTTGATCACGTGACTTGCAGAGGGGTTGTGGGCTGCGGGGCAGGGGACCGGCGGCAGGATCTTCCAGCCTTCATTTTCTGGTCCCTGTCTGGGGCAGTAGCTCATGCCGAGCCCAGCATAGTCTCTCAGAACTTCAACTTCAGCTGCAGACAGTACCTAGCCACACCTCCCGGTCTGCCTCCCCTTTTTACACATTCCCCCATGGTGAAGTAAGGTCTGTTTGGTGATGGACTTGGGGAGGGCAAACAGAAGTGTAACCTGGAATCAACAAAATGTCTTTAAAAACAACATGGTGATGGGTTACCATGCCTATAGGCTACTGCAGACCACTGCAAGGCATCCATAAATCACCAGGTGTAAATAATGGGTTATCTGTGTGCTTCATTAGTGTGAAACCCAGGGTTTGGTAATGAACATGCCAACCCAGAGTTCTGGGCTGAACAGACAACAAAAATCCGGGCCCCTCAAACGGCAAAACAGACGAGAGCTTTACTGGATTCTCTTTTCAAGAGCATGTGCGAAAGAAAAAAAACAAATGAATTCTGCACCTGTACTTCTCTTTAATAGAGATGTCTGCGTCCCGAATGGTGACAAATTGAATTTTACACATCCGTAAAAGTCACCTTCAATGAATTTGAAGATTTCTATCGCATCTCACAGCACACGGAATGCAGACATAAGCGAAAGACACCAGGAGTCAAGGGAAATGCGTGTTAATGGCAGTAAAATAAAACAAACAGGCAGCAATGCAGGTTGACAATACAATGACCAGACTGGGGAAACAAACTGAAACGTGGACTAAATACAGAGGACTAATGACAACAAAAAGAAACAGCTGATTACACGGGGATTCCACACGAGGTTAACGAGGGGGCGTGGGTCACGGAAGGAGCGGACGATTGGGGCAGGACATTTTTATCTGAGGGCAGATCTCCACTGTGAAATTCAATAGGAAATACTTCATAAGAAGCACATTTTGGACAGTTTACTTTGGTGTCACTAAAAAGAGAAGGCAGAATGGGGGCTGCAGGGGCTTCATGGCCCGTTTGCACACGCCCAACACGTGGGATGGCAAAGTGACAGATTACCTTCCTCAAGAGTGCTTTTACCGCAATTATCAGAGTTTACACCCCGGCACATTCCGTGACACTGAGAGTGATGTTGTCCCGAGGCCGGCCTCGTCGCCGTGGCAAATCAGGATGTCGGACGCGTAAGTGAGATGAACGAGCTCCTGCTGATGACAAGGCAAGCAACCCCTGCCAAGGCCGTGGGGGGGTGCAGCGTTTGGCCCGCAGCGCTTGATTCACATTCCTAGGCGACATCTCCTGGGTGTGGCATTTTAGAACGAGACAATGTCTGTATACTGTTGGTTTATCTCAGACACACATAAAAAAACAAAAGCTCTGACTGCTTTTCCATTTTTGCTTTAGACACAGCCAACATTAAACAAATAAAGTCCATCCTCTAAGGTGAAGACAATGAACATTGCACTGAAACATGGTGGTGTTTTGCTGCAGAGAGCAATAAGTATGTTTTAAATTGATGTACAGCAGAGATACTCCTCCACAGACGTGTTCTTGATGTTTTATCCAAATTATTCAGCAATCCTACAAAATGAAGATGGAGGAAATTACTATACTTGCATTTCTGCACATTTTTACTGACTGTTTACAGTCATACTCTTTATTTTGTTCTGTTCAGAAACCAAGCGAGTCCCTTCGAACAAACTGCACACCATCTTCTAACTTCTTCAGAAACTGCTTTCTGAAATGTTCAAAATGTGAGATTAATTTCAATTGAATTAAAAGCACCAATGGAAAATCAAGCTGTTTGTTGGAATCCTTTTTGTTGTGATCCATTCCTCATGAGTTAATGAAGATCAGAGCATGTCTGTACTTTTGGCATTAATTAACAATGTCTTCATCATTCTCTGTGGCCTTTTGGTCTTCTGTGGTTCAAACCTCTCAACTGATCTTCAAAATAAGTACACAGATTCCACTAAAACATCAAAATGTTCATAATTGTTCCTGTTTTAATACACATCATATTGTAAATTGATGTTTAATCATATGGACAGTACAAGGCTTGCTTAGACACTGCACACATGTGACTGTTTACGATAGTGATGACAGGAAAAGCTTAGCAGTTCATGCTGGTATTGGAGGGTGTGGCACAATACAGGGGTTAGGCTTAGGATAAGGCTTAGGATAAGGCTTAGGGTTAGGCTTAGGATAAGGCTTAGGGTTAGGCTTAGGATAAGGCTTAGGTTTAGGCAGGGAGGCCCCATGTGCTGTACATATACCACATGTATGTGTACAGCTCCACCTGCAGTGAGAATCCATCCCCCTTTGGACCCACCTAGAGTGAGACACCTTTTCTCGCATTGGCCCCATCTGTAGTGAGACCACATCCTCCTGCATTGAGACTACCCTGAGTGTCACCATTATATTGTATGAATTTTAGCTTACCATTTCACGTTTTTCTGTAGATACATGGCTTTCGCACACTGTTCCAAAGCACAATAATTAGTCTCCATGTTCAAACAGCTTCTTATCCTTATCAGAAGCTGAGCACTTATCTTTGCTGGAGGGAATACGGCCAGGATCCACCCAACATCCATATGCAATTAGCAGAAACCGCAGCTCAACTCTGCCATGTGCTTAGAAGATTATCTGTCACATTCTTATGTTTTATATGCAAGCTTGCTTACGATAATTACTCTTTGTTTACTTAATTTCCATTTTTTCTGCTTGGTTAATTGAAAATGCGTCCGTAGATTCAGGAATGCCCTTTTGTAGCTAAAAATGACCCCTAGTCATTTTTTATTGAAACATTCACAGAATTTTGGAAAGAAGCTGTCCATGATTATGCTCCAGATTCATAAAACGGAACCGATGACTCATTGATTGCCACCCATCTATGCATTCTCCACACCCACTCCATCCATGCAGAGTCTATCCCCTACCTATCAGGTCCAGACATTTCCTCAAGTTGCCTTTTCAGACATGTGGCAAACAGCCGCAGATTGTCCATATCAGACACGTTCACTCCTACTAGAAATACCGTGGTTGGTTTAGATGGGGAGTGGCACTTGGGTAGAGCATGCAGGAGACAGGACAGGATGCAGAAAGATCACACTCACAGAAAGCTTCAGTTAGCCGTGTTCCTTGGGGTCTTCTTCACGAAAATGACTCTTCTTATTCTCCCTTGGATGTTTGTATTCCCCAGTTTTTGCGCCAGTCGCATGGAAGAAATGTCAACAATGCAACTCAGAATAAATTCTTTGGAAATTCTCCCTGTTCCATTCACACATGGAAATTACAGAAATTACTCCGTCTTTGTGCCAGGGAGCTAGCAGAGTAAAGTCCGACTCCTGTCTGGACATTTGCGTTTACACATACTGCACCTGTGGGTCATGTCTAAAAAAGCTGTGGGGGACAGTGCATGTCTGAAAGGGGCTTTAGATAGTTTGACCCTAACTCTGTTACTCTCGTTTCGGGAGGGATGCTCTGGGCTGGGCTGGTCCCTGCTCCTCTTGTGATGTCACATTACATCAACAGAGATCAACGAAAATTTTGATGGAAGAAGAGTTTCTAAAACAATGAAAAGACAAAAGTAGTTGAATGAAAGAGGCCTAGAAAATGTAGAAGCCAGGCTGGACTGTTGCGACACCCCCTAGATGTAGACATAACAAACACTCCCCATGGCCAAGACCAAAGCCTTCCAATGATCCTCGCCCTCAGGAGGCAGATAGGCATTTGCTTCAGCAATGATGGATCAATTGGCTACAGGGTAATATCCTGAAATATCCATTAGAATGACTTCAAACCAAAGACAATCCCCCCTTTATTCCTGAAAGAATTTTTTGAAATGGTGAACAACTTCCAAGTCACACAGAGGACCAGGAGAACCTTGTAGCCTGAGATCGTGTCGGGTTTCATTAACTCTGTACTATACGTTCACACAGCGTAAAATGACTCTTAAGTAGACTGCTGACTGAATTAAGTTCTCCCAACGCACATTATTGAATGACAAAAGTAAAAACTGAGGGAACAAGCAGGGATCCTTCAAGCATTTGAGGAAAGAAAAGCAGGCTGGTGCCAATGTGATGGTGTTCTAGCTAGTAGAGGCGCCGACTGACAGCAGAGTTTCCGCTAATAAACGCCCCGTTGTTCCTCCTCCGCAAGCGCACGAGAGGCACAGAGCCTTACACTCTGCACTAGAAGCTCATTTGCTGATCGCTCGGTTTGATGGACTGGCTGGGCCACCAGTTCCAGGTCTGAGGGACCCATGGGTTTTCTGGGTTTCACCCCCACTGAGCACTTCATGATTCATTGTTAGATTCTAGACTATACGGAAAGCTGCCATTTTTCACTGGCATTAAACCAAACACAAGAATATGAAGTTTGGTATGATGGTATAAATGTAAATGAAAAAGGCACACCCACCCTCACAGACACACACACATCCTTCCACAAACACCCTCACACACACCCACACACACACACACCCACCCTCACACACACACTCACACCCTTCCACAAACACCCTCACATAAATGCAATGAGTGTATTAAAGAAGCAGTGATTAATTAACCCTATTACCTTTGAAATGGTTCACTAGACATATGAGAAACTGAGAAGGTGTGAAGCTGCTCTGCTCTGAATGAGAAGGCGATGAATGTTATGACCAAGCCAAGGCAACCAACCTGAGTGTTGATCGCAAATACATACGGCCAGTGGAAGGTTGGCTTCTTTCTCAACAGTGGAGGCCCATCGGGCAGGAAATGTGCAGCAGACCATCACATGGCCAAGCTGTGACATAAAATGACATAATGACATAAAATATAAAAAGAGTTTGATGTATCTCTAAGGATAGAAAAGCAGTTCTGATTTTCTATCCTTAGAGTGCTGATATATACAGTATGAACTTTGGTGCCCATGAAGAGAATTATGAACATTGTGCACAAATAATCAAGTTTGTTTTATAATTTAGCAATATTATTAATATTATTCATTATTATTAATAATAATAATACTTTAATAAATAAGTAAGCCAGTGCACTGGGAAAGACCAGAGTGTGTGGAAAAGCGGAAGGTAAAAGGGGAAAGAATGAAGAAGTCAATCATCACAGCAAAAAGCAGCATCAGCCGGAGGAGGCTGAATACAGACAGGAGGTTCCAGAGAAATGCTGCCTCAACTGGAATTAACATCAATTTCACAGTAACTAGTCATATCTATAATTCAAACAATGAATGTATGTTGATTCCAGCACAGCTCTATATGTGGTTGTTTCGATGGCAGTGAAATATTGGAACAGTGATGTTATATGAAATGCACCCAAAACAGTTTTTAAATTCCTCATGTGATAAAATCCTCAGCAGATACGTTTGGTTCAGCTTAAACTGTGAGTTCATGGAGCCGGCAGCTAATGAAGGGTAATTAATTAGAGACTCTGCAGACAGAAACCTTGATAGCATTACCCCAAGAGGCCTAAAAAGCCCACAGCTGTTTGGCAGGAAGGAACCTTTATTTGTTTTCTTAGTGCAGGAATAAAAAAGTGCTTCCCTCACAATAAAAAAGTTTACGTACTGCAAAGCATTTTCACTGTAGTCTCCAGGAGCGTTCACGCCATATTGTGATTGACCCTGTACTCATAAACTTGTAAGCAAAGGATGTTTTTGCCAACATGTTTGCATAATTAGTTTTGACCATTGTGAGGTTGTGCCAGATGTCCTAGCTGATGTGTTTTGAAGTCCTGAGGAATTGAAATAGTGTTATTTAACACTTCAGCTGGAACTGTCCAAACACAAAGACATGGAACTGAAACTTCAAATAATATCAGACCCTAAAGAAATAGGAATCATGTCAAAAAGCCAGATGATAAACAAAGTGTATTTGTTATGCATAAACAAAGTCTATTTGCTATGCAAGCATTTCCTGAAGAATACAGGCAGTATGTTCTTGGGTAGAGGTCTAACACTGCAGACATGCTGTTGGCTCTGCACATGCAGGTACGCAGTTAGTTCTGGAGGAGAAAAGCAATATTGATTGTAACGTGAAGCTGAATACATGGGTAACACTGCTGTGGTCCCATGGTGAAGCATCTGGCCAAAGGCAGGTACCGACAGCCTGCCCCAGAGCACCGGCCACTCTGTCCTCTGGGACTCACTCTGTGAGATGCCAAACTAATGGCTAATGACATGCAGCCAGCTCCCTCCGTGTTCAAGGAATCAAAGCAAAACAAACCTGGTCAAATGCTGGACACACAGGCTAACGAGGGACATCTAGACTTTCTCAGAGTGATTCTCCATGATTAAAATGTAAAGTAAGTAAGGAATAATTGACGACGGGCCGTTGAATTATTAGAAAATGTGGTGTGCATTATTTTTCTAATAATTCAACGGTCCGGAGTCAATTATTCCGCTTATACTACGGTTGCCACACCTTAAGACATCGATCAGATGATATATTTCAAGGGATTCGTGCACTCAAAATAAATGATCCTATGTTATGAACTGTGGGGATCGTTTAAACACTTATTGTCAAAGTGCTGCTGGAAGGTGTTTGACTTACCTGTAAAGTGAGGCTTCACACAGCCACTCAGACATGTAACATGACCTTCAAGCGCCAAAGGCAGGAGTGAGGAGCTGAGCAGCTTTCACTCAAACTGCGGCCTTTGTTTTGGTTTCAGGAAGGAAAAAATATCAGCTTTGTTCTTGGCTTAACATGTATGAGACATGAACACATTCCTGGGGTGTCAGAAGGGGTCAGTCCTGAATTTCACGTGCCCAGGTGCAGGACTTTTGGGTGACACCCTGAAGGTCACCTGCCCCTGCCTGGGGCTTTTGAGTGACACCCTGAAGTTCACCTGCCCCTGCCTGGGGCTTTTGGGTGACACCCTGAAGTTCACCTGCCCCTGCCTGGGGCTTTTGGGTGGCACCCTGAAGTTCACCTGCCCCTGCCTGGGGCTTTTGGGTGGCACCCTGAAGTTCACCTGCCCCTGCCTGGGGCTTTTGGGTGACACCCTGAAGTTCACCTGCCCCT
>JAODKE010000068.1:32381736-32393451 GCA_026779605.1 Mormyrus hasselquistii
TCTATGGGAAAAATGCTAACGCTAACTATGACAACCTTAACCCCTACCCTGCCCTAACCATAACCATAAGTAACCAAGCAAAATATTTTTACATTTTTAGAATTTTCATTGCAGTCACAAATTTTTATGAAATTGAGTTTTCCCTTATGGGGACCAGGACTTTGTAAAAGGCATTTTAATTTATATATACACAATACGAAAACATACATATAATTTTTTAAAAATTCCAATAAGGTAACAGTTTAACGATCGTTATTCAGTCGAAGGGCTAAAAAAACAGCATAAATAATGGTCAATAGAAAAAACAACAGGCATTCTGTACAAAAAAGATCAACCTAAGCAGCCATAAGCTGCGGGCCTTCAGAGCCAGGGAGTGCGCAGAGCTGTACAGCGTGGCGGGGGGCATCAAGCCAAGCACCTGCCGACTCACACACAACGTCAAAGAGGCAGCATCAGGACCCATGAGAAACCCGACGGAGACGGGACTCTGCCCCATGTCTCCGGTTCCGGCTCTTCTTCTTCTCCTGCAGGTGCTTCCACTTGCCGGCAGAGGGCGCTCTATGCCACGGTTTCCGGTCCCGGAGCCACACCTGTTCACAGTAGCGCTCCACGACGGGTAGCGGGTTCCCAGCCAGATGCAAGTAGTCCTTGTAACGTGGGGGTGGCTCCACAGGAGGGTCTCCGGAGCCCAGCTGGGCCCCGCCGAGTATCCGCAGTGCCATCCGCAGGATTGTGCGGACGAAGCGCTGCTCTTGGGCCACACAGTGGTACACCCCTGCGTCTCGCCACCGGAGGTCCCGGATAATCAGGCCCAGGTTGGTCTGCACCACCCTGTCGTCCAGCTGTACCTGCCAGGGTGATCATAAGCACAGACATCTGCCGTCAATAGGGGGGCAAAATACGGGAAAAGAGGGAGCAGGAAGCTCGTGACCATCAGGCTAGAGAGGAAGAAAGTCAGTAGCAAGCGGTAGCAAACCGGCCAGCCCCTCTGCTTCTCGTTTCCCAGAATCCCAGGGAGGTATCATTACAGTCAATTAGGCTAAACAAGCGCAGGCTAATTTGTCCAATTCTCCCGCACATTATGAGCAGATGACGGGGGGGAGGGGGCACCGTAACAACATCAGCATGTCCCCTTCGGTCACAGAGCCCAACGGACAAATCCCTTCAAGGTGTGCGAAGCACGTTGATGGCCGGAACGGAGGGAGAGCCAATCATGGCCCCTGAGGGGCAGGTCAAAGGTCACCCCCACTAAAGCGCCTATGCGCTGGGGACGCGCCCCACCCAATGGCTTTTACATCGCCCCACTTTCCAACAATAGAGGGGCGTTCGTGTCACGCAGTTGTCAGGGGCTAAGAAAGCACAGATGTGGGGGGGCAGCTTTCAAAGAGGAGGGCAGCCGTCGTGTCAGAGGTTAACTATGCTCCGCTTCCTGCTCATCTTCTCGGGGGGGCCACCAGGAAGCAGGACTCCATGTACACCAAGCGCCCCGAAAGCAGGAGCTCCTGCTCAGGCACAGTGTGGACGGGAAGGGTCACACGCCGAGGGGCCGAATTTAAGGCGTTTGATTTTCTATCCATTCTGTTTATGATTATCTGTGTGTGAGAGTCAGGCTGCATCCATCCCAACTGCCTGATCAGAGCTAAGCTCTACCGTTGGTTATTTCTAAACACATATAGACATAGACAGGTACAGATGTAGGACCCATGGGAATCCAGCCAACTTAGTCAGGAACGCAGAGGTAATGAGAATAGCAGGCACCGTCCAGTTGGGGGCGCCGTCCAGCTACGTGGTTCTGACACGGACCTGTGTTTCCTCTGCCCTGACACACCTCGGTCATTTAATCGCTGCAGCTTAGGGAGCAGAAAGACAGGGGGCACCGGAACAAGCACGGGGGCAGGTGGGGCCAGGCCCTGGAAGCGGCCCTGGCGTAAATCTCAGAACCACACCAGATCCCAATGCTGCCATAAACGCCGCGACTGTAATGTTTCGAGTGCCAATGGGATCCAATTCAGTTCCAATTACCCATGATACATTTCCCAGGAACATCCTGAGCATCTCTGCTGTGTCTGGCCACGGACTTGTTTTTGCAGCTGATCCAGAAGCAACTCCCCTGACGGAGCCATAGGCCGCCCTGCCAGGGCACAGACTTGCAATTCTGCTGCTGATCAAGGATCAGCTCTCCAGATGGAGCCATAGGCTGCTCTGCCTGGGTGCAGAGTTGTGATTCTGCTGCTGATCCAGGATCAGCTCTCCTGATGAAACCACAAGCCACCTTGCCAGGGCATGCACTCACGTTTTTGCTGCTGATCCAGAATCAGCTCTCTTGATGGAGCCATGAGCCACAATGCCAGGGCATGTGATGAAATGCAGCATCATCAGCCTAACGGGCATCCGGAGGCCATCTGTCAGTAGGTAGAGGGCAGCCATCACGGCATGGCGAAAGGAACCTGGGGGCTGCTTTGGACCAGGGTGCAAACCACACTCCCTGTTGCTTGAGGAGGGGATAGCAGGTCAGGACCATCCCCTGAGGAGGCTCCGTCCGCCTGCCCATCCTGCCCCGACAAACCCCCACCCTTCATCCGTCATCATCAGCACTAAGTACGAGCCTCCACTCACACACGCCATGCTTAGCAGAAGCAGTGCTGGAAGCTTACGGGTTTGCAATCAGCAGTAACATACTGGTCATGTCCAAAACTGCATTATCACGATGCCATTCATCACACCCGGAAAGGCCTGGAAAGCCGTGACAGGAAACCATGATGGAAAGAGACGTGCAAATCCACACACACCGGCACGCACACACACACACACACACACACACACACTCAAAGGTGCTTTTCCTGAGAAACATACAAACGGACGTACGGGCACTTTGGCTGGATGGCCAGAGATCGCCAATCAGTAACATTTACATTTACAGCATTTGGCAGACGCCCTTAGCCAGAGCGACTTACATAAGTGCTTTAAGACTCTGCTATAATTTTCCTCGATACTAGCTCAGTCGAACCAAGGCTATGAATACCCGCGATCTAACACTCTGTTGGGAAAGTACAATTTTTTTATTTTTTTTTTCTCTTCTTGAAGAGTTCATAGTTTAATACCGGAAGTGCTAATTTAGGTATTTCTGGAAAAGTCTTAAGTCATTTTTGAAGATATTAAGTGACTCAGCTGTTCGGACATCAAGGGGGAGTTCATTCCACCAACTCGGTGTCAGGACAGAGAAGAGCCGAGAGACGTGTCTTCCTTGTGCCTTGAGGGGTGGTGGGACCCCCCCAGACTGAGGGCTGGCCTAAGTAAATTGGAGATGTCTCTCCTCTGCTCCAGCAGGTGGCATTAATTACCTCTCCAATCGATAAGCAGGATAAGCTCAGGATCACAGATCTTAGGGTGTAGAGCGAACCAGTGAGCAATCAATCATAGGGGAGAGCTTAGCCAGCACTAAAAACCCTCATTAAGCAGCAGGGAAGTCACGAGCTGGCAGAAATGCACCGAGGCCTGACCGAAGGCCCCAAGATGGTCCAAGCAGACTGAGGCCTGACCTAAGGCCCCAAGAAGGTCCAAGCAGACTGAGGCCTGACCTAAGGCCCCAAGATGATCCAAGCAGACTGAGGGCTGGCCTAAGGCCGCAAGACGGTTCAAGCAGACTGAGGCCTGACCTAAGGCCCCAAGATGGTCCAAGCAGACTGAGGCCTGACCTAAGGCCACAAGAAGGTCCAAGCAGACTGAGGCCTGACCTAAGGCCCCAAGAAGGTCCAAGCAGACTGAGGCCTGACCTAAGGCCCCAAGATGATCCAAGCAGACTGAGGGCTGGCCTAAGGCCGCAAGATGGTCCAAGCAGACTGAGGCCTGACCTAAGGCCCCAAGATGATCCAAGCAGACTAAGGGCTGACCTAAGGCCGCAAGACGGTTCAAGCAGACTGAGGCCTGACCTAATGCCCCAAGATGGTCCAAGCAGACTGAAGGGCGTTCTAAGGCCCATGGTCCAAGCAGACTGAAGGGCGTTCTAAGGCCGCAAGACGGTTCAAGCAGACTGAGGGCCAACCTAAGGCCCCAAGATGGTTCAAGCAGACTGAGGGCCAACCTAAGGCCCCAAGATGGTTCAAGCAGACTGAGGGCTGGCCTAAGGCCCCAAGATGGTCCAAACACCCCCACCCCCTGCCTGACACCCCCAGAAATGTGGCCAGGCCAGACCCGATTCCCCCAAGTGGTCCAAAAATGCCATGGTCCACCCTGACGCCCCCAAAATGGCCCAAACACGCCAAGGTCCTGTCCCCAAAAAAAAAAAAAAAAAAACAGGCCTGGGCTAACACCCCCAGAAACATGGTGAGGCCAGGCCCAATGCCCCTAGACAAATACAACCCTCCATTCACATATTTAAGAAAAGTAGCACTTCTCCATGAGACAAAAACACAGTGTTCCTGAAACTTAATAAAAAAATGCTGAAATCACCAAGATCTTCATTAGTAACGTCTGCTACAATGCTGGGATTTTTATAGTTTCATTTTGAAAGTTGTGTTTTTAGCACAGTATTTCCCTTCGTTTTTATGCTTCCCACAGGTCATTAGTTGAGTAAAAAATTGCCGTTTTCCAGAAAAACCAGATCCCTTCATAATAAAAGCTCCTTTCACACGATTTCCAGGTTCTTCTAATCCTCAGGCTGAAACAAGTCCCCACCGTGTGGCTTCAGCCCCCGCCTGCACCTGCCTCTCTAGCCATGTTCCTGTGAAGTGCTATCACCCCAGACAGAGAGCTTTAAAAGTGCTCCCCCCACACACCACCCCAGTAAAGTGCATTAGTGAACTGGGCCAGAGCGTATGGTTAGATCAGGTTACCCTTCCCCCTGCCAGCGGGCCAATCACTGGCCTGTTTTAGCATTTCTGTACTTAGGACCATTTCAGTCATAAAACAAAAAGGGAAATGTATGTTATTTCAAGCCTGTCTGTGTTTGAACCATCCGTGGGTGTTGGGGACTGGCTGGGTGAATCAGGCTGCCTGCCCAAGAATGACCGCTCCATCCTCAATACAGCGGCTACGGGAAAAGGCCAACCTTTCTGAGGAAAAGGCCAGCCTTTCTAAAGAGAAGATCGACCTTTCTGAGGAGAAAGCCAGCCTTTCTGAGCATGTGAAGCAACTAGCTGACACAGGACAAACACGACAGGCTAAGACTCATCTCCTATTAAACACGTCACATTAAAGACATGCTACAGCTGTCTTTGCTCCACATTCATGTAACGTGTGCAGTCATATGGTGAACAAAAAGTTAGAACCCTGTGTCCTGATACCACATCAACAGCAAACATCTGCTGGACGACGTCGGAGATGCTCCAGCATAGCTACTCAGCTGGAGGTGCCACAGAATACTTCACGATCCAGCCCTTACCTCCTCCCGCTGGTCAGAGGTGGACCTCTGCAGAAACCAGCGTATCTGGGCCTGCGGGGACTTCGGCACACACTCCAATAAAGTGGAGTTGGACTCCACCCCATAAAGTAGCCTCTCCTCGGCTTGGGCGTAGCTCATGGCTACAGGGGAGACAGACAAGTGTTATGCTGCTAATTAGCTGTCGTTAGCATGCTAGACGGCTTCACTGTCACACCCTCATTTATTTAGCTGTCGTTAGCATGCTAGACGGCTTCACTGTCACACCCTCATTTATTTAGCTGTCGTTAGCATGCGAGACGGCTTCATTGTCACATCCTCATTTATTTAGCTGTCGTTAGCATGAGAGACGGCTTCATTGTGACACCCTCATTTATTTAGCTGTCGTTAGCATGCTAGACGGCTTTACTGCCACACCCTCATTTATTTAGCTGTCGTTAGCATGCTAGACGGCTTCATTGTCACACCCTCATTTATTTAGCTGTCGTTAGCATGCTAGACGGCTTCATTGTCACACCCTCATTTATTTAGCTGTCGTTAGCATGCTAGACGGCTTCACTGCCACACTCTCATTTATTTCTTGCGTAAATGCCATAGAAACAACTTACTGTCCTCAACATCCCAGCACTGACTGGAGGGGTCGCCATGTTTAATATCCTGTCTTCTTGTTCTCCTATAAACACAAAATCCTTTGATCAAACTGGTGTTCTCAAGCCTTTGAAGTCAACCTGAAGAAGCCCCTCTGTCTTTTCTAGCAAAATGTGGCTAAAGACACCAGGTCGAGGAGTGGAGATCTCATAGCTTCCTCTAGTGGGAGCCCTCGTGTCACCTGGAGGGAGGCCTCCCCAACATGCCTGACACTGATTTAAAATGCTGCTCGACCTCTGATACCCTGATGACAACTTATTTCGGGAATGTGAAAATTGCATAAATAAACCGGAAGAGCAGATGTGTGCAGACATACGGACACAACCGGGTTCAGACGCCAGCTGAGGGACCCATCAGCACTACCTTCTGCCTCCTCACGGGACACCATCCTGCGATATCGCCCCTCGCTGCTCTGCTGCGTTGATATTCAGATGATCCCATACAGTCATGTGACCCCACCCCCACCCGGGGGACGGATGGAAAGCTGGCTTCTCCAAAAATAACTGCATCGTGTTGTTTGCTACTGAAACCCAGAATGCACTGCGGCAGTGACAGCAGGCATTAATCACTTAGCGCCAGATATGGATCATAATCAATTTTCAGAACCTAACAGTGTTGTGACAGTGGAGGAGGAAACAAGACAAACTACAAAGTTACAACTGAAGTTCTGAGCACAGCTAAAAACCAAGAGTCCTTGAAACAGGAGTCAGAGGGCCAATCGACAGCAGAAGCTTGAATTAAACATGTCTGCACCCCTGCAGGACAGAAAACCTAAGGTGTATGATAGAGCAGCAGAGGCAGCGCTAAAGTACTGCCCACATGCTAAACATCGGACATTTCTGAAAAGATGGCAGGTCTATTTGTCATATTAATGACACAGACGGAGCCAGGAGGTGCGAGGCGTAATGGGGCTGGGGCCCCGGTAACCGCTGGGGGAGTTCTTGGAAGCGAGGCAGCGCTCTAACAAGCAAGCCTACCTCTTAGATGCCGGGGTGTAGGTGGAGCAGGTGTGGCCGTCCCAGGCACAGTACGGGTCCCGGGCTAGACAGCACTCAGCGCACGTCCGTCCATAGACGGGACAGCGGTGCAGGGACACTTGGACGAGGTGACCTCGGGAGCTGATGTAAAGCTGCTGCTGCAGGACGCGAAAGCGGCTCAGCATTAAAGGCGCTGACAGAAAGCTACAGAATGGGGCTAACTCGCATTAGGGTTAGCATTAGCAAGTTCATGTAAAACACACAGCATATTCAACATAACGCTATGATGCTTTCAAGCATTAGGGTTACATAGATGTAAAATACAGAGAGCATATTAAACATGAGCAGGGTTGGCATTAGCATGTACATGTAAATACTGTAACATTTAATATGCTGTGTGCATGATGCTAACCAGCTTTAGGGTTACCCTCAGCGTGCACATGTAAACACACACAGCAGTGTCTGGACAGACACCGTCTTGTAACGCGGCCTGTTCATGAGTGTTGTTCCTGGTTTTGACTGTACGGATTTTACAGCCTTTGTATGTGGAAATTTAATTGGGGGTGGGGGGTGGGGGTGGTTGCAAGGGATCAAAGGGAGTGCTACCAGCATGCAGCTGAGAGGGAGTAACAGACTCAAGTTCACAATTTTATTGCCCTCCTGACCTGACACTGAACTTGCCAGATAGCTGTGGTTGGGACAGGGGGGGCTGTTGAACGAGCCCCCTCAAATATCAGACACTGCATAGGGGCATGCTGACTCCCAGGCTGGTACGGGGGCTTCTCCTCCCAGCAGCATGCTGGCCCCCGCGGGGTCATGTGAACGGGGTCATTCCCAACCTTCCCAGATGTCACGGGGTGGGAGGTGCGGGGGCCGTAGAGTTGGATACTCTGCACAGGCATTTTAAATGAGGAGGGAGGAGGAAATTATTCTGCACAGTGGGGCAAAGAAACATGCATGATTATTCATACCTGCTTTGAGGAGATCTCCATGTTCAGGATGGGTGTGGGGGCCTGGAATGGCGGAAAACACCACATTTTACCACATGCTTTCATTAGGCCGTGTTGAGCTGGTCTCATCTGCGTCAACTACTGTGAGAAGCCCAAGCAAAGCCTGACCCCCGTCCGGAGGCATATTTACTGGGTCAATGGGGAATACTGACAGGAGACTCGCTCTCTGATTCATGGGGATTCTGTCCTGCCATTATTTTGTGCATATGTGAGGAATATGAGTCGAGAGGTGGATTTGTGATCACTGACGTCCCAACTTACACGAAATCCAGATGACAAAACAGGTAAGGAGAGAAGCTCCATGACGTAAGGCCAGAGCTACAGGCAGAAACATCCGGAAGGCCTCTGCATCCGGAGCTGCTCCTCATAGCCACCCCTCCCCCTAACACTGCTTCCAGAACATTCAGCAGGCCTACTCCGTATTCACGCATGGTCAGTTCACTAGGCCTACTCCGTATTCACGCATGGTCAGTTCACTAGGCCTACTCCGTATTCACGCATGGTCAGTTCACTCAGCAAAGACGAGGTTAGAGCACAGCATGTGCATCTCATTTAGAAGCAGAGGGTCTCAAAGTTTGTCTGAAAAACAGATTTGGAGGAAACGCACAATTGCCTTGATTCTATCTGCTCTCAGGGTTACAGCAGCTCCCTGTTTATGTGTCTGTAAGACGCGTGATGGATTTATTCATGCAGGCCTCGTCTCTCCCTAATCGGCACCCCGGCGTCTCGTATTCTACTTAGTCATCCAGTGCACTCTATTTCCCTTTTCCTTTATGGTCTGAGCGGCTCTGGGCTGTACCGGGAACACCTGCAGCTCCTCCAAAACCAGCTCCTCTGTGGCCCAGTTGTCCTGAGTAAGTGGTACCACCTTCAGAACCGTCCCAATGTCTGAAGCACAAAAACAAAAACACTATCAGACTCCATTCACCATGTACCAGCAACAAGAGCTAGCGTACTGTTAGAGGTTAGCTAAAACATATTTCAAATAGTTAAGGAGGTTGTTACAATTGATATTGCCATAAATGACTTGTGAAAACACTGAAATGCATTAAACATTTCATAATAGATTACAATGAGACACTGTTATACAAACACATGAAACACATTATTTTCAAGGTACTACTGCCCTCTACTGGTAA
The DNA here is from genome assembly GCA_026779605.1 of Mormyrus hasselquistii. Classification (NCBI taxonomy): domain Eukaryota; kingdom Metazoa; phylum Chordata; class Actinopteri; order Osteoglossiformes; family Mormyridae; genus Mormyrus; species Mormyrus hasselquistii. The sequence goes on from JAODKE010000068.1 coordinate 32,390,888, forward strand.
GAAGAGAAACAACAGCATATTATCTGCCTTCCAGCACACAACATACAGCTTGGAGGGCCACACCCCACAGGCAGAACGGGCAGCTCCCAAAGCTAGGTGGTGTGAGGGGCTTGTGACAGATCTATCTGTGCCCACCTGTCCCCAGAAACATGACGGCATAGTGTCCATCCGCAGCCAGGACCCGGTCCACGGCGATCTGCGTCAGCCTGTAGTCCACGTTGACACGCGTGAACACCGGCTCCCGGGACACGGGGTGCACGGCTCGGTACATCCTGGGATGCTGTTTGATGAAGCTAATCACTTCGTCTGGGAAGTCTTTCGTGCTCTTTATCCGGGGGTCGTACGTCTTACTCGGACACTGAATTAAAAACAGAAACAATGGGCTTTTCTTTGGATATAGTTTCCCTGCAAGTGATGGTGACCAGAACGGAGTCTTAGAAACACTCTGGCACAGTTGGCATCCCTGGCCCACCACTTACGCTCTGCGTTCTCACCTAAAACAGCTAAATGCTGCCACCTAGTGCTTGAAACAGAACTGCAGCAAAAACGACAAGCACAGGAGTGAAAAGCACTTATTTCACCACTACTGGAAACCCCCTGGACTCACTAACTTTTAATCAACAGAATTTTAAGGCAATATCCAATCACCATTCTCCCTCATCTGTCAATTATCTTTATTACACAGCTCTCTGGAATGCTTGATTCTGATTGGTCAGTTGAGACATTTGCAGGTTCGTTCTTTTCAAATAATAACTGCTCCAAAGTAATAACACATAGCCGGTACTACTTGTATGTTTAAAATCCCTCCTCCGACCACCACTGACAGACAGAAATGGAGCAGTATACTCTCATCAAATCCTGACAACAGCTTGGCAGGCAGTAAGTGTTCGTATTAAATATAATATTTATCATAAAATTCAATCACCAACATAGTTTAATGATAAGTGTGATTTTAGGTGCAGTCAACAAAAAGTCCATAGAGAAAACTTTTGCTGACTACCAAAGACATCAACTTCAACATCCCCGCTGGGACACACAATTAATGGAAATGTGCAATTTAATACTTGTAAATAAAATACATGCATTATTATATATTCATATGTAGATGTTATAAATTGTCTTACTAACGTTTGAATGTTAGTCACGTGGTACTATATCGTTTCGCGGAAGGATAAAAATGTTACAACAAATATGCCAATAAAATGTTTTAAATTCATATTCATGTCCAGTTTTTTTCCTTATGTGGCAAGTAGCCGTGGAATAAGCGGGATTACACCTGATCACACTGTCGGGACTTATTTCTGCGATAACTACCGGCTGCCTGTACATTATCCCTTTACGTATTAGCCTATAGGAAACAGGTTCATGTAATCCCCCGCCCCTATCTGCAATAGCTGCTGCGTCAGCAGTCTGGAGAGAAAACGGGGGCAAACTTCCTTCTGGACTGTTAACGGTGCAGCCATGACACCAAACCACAAACAATTTTAAGTAATATAAATAGCACTTGATAAGTGTGAATGAGTGGCACGGAAGTGTATGTGTACATAAATTGCAACTGGACATCGCATCTGCTTTACCGGACAACCCGCGGTGATTTCAAAGGGAGCAAGAACAAGCAATTTCATTACAGAGCTCACAAGTTGGACACCTTCAGAACAGCTAGTGGAATGAATTGAATGCAAGGGCGATATGGCTGTAAATGACTGGCCAGGAGCAGCTCACCGTCCCGGGGCGCGGGTAGGGAATCCGGCCCTCGTATTCCATCCAGTGGTGGTCAGGTCCCTCTTTGTGGGCGTAGGGTCCGTTGAACACTGATCGGATCTCGGCCATGTTGTAGACGCACACTGCTGAACCTTTGAAGACAGAGCTGAACACAAACCCCGATTCAGGCCAACCCACGACTCGGCATGGAGGATGCTTAGGCTCTCAGGACGCCTGCAGAAGCTGATACCTGACGGTGGTGAAGACACCATACACGATGGGGTTGCGTTTGTCCCGAGTGGAGAGGAGGAAGATGTCCTCTGCAAACAGAAGGAACATGAAGACCGAGGCCCGTGTTCCCGGCCCGGCGGGAGTAAAATAGCCTGCGGCCCGGACGACTCACGGAGCTGGTCGAAGCGCGTGTCTACTCCGTTGGGTCCGGGGATGGAGCACACCAGCCGGGCTTTGAGGAACGTCGTCCATTTGTTGGTCAGGCTCCTCAAACCACCCGCATCGTTCTGGAAAACAGCAAAGGAATCGTCTGCTGAGAGAAGAAAATACTGCACATAAATAAATGCACAGGGATGCCCCCCCCAGTGAAAAGGGGGGGGGACTGGCAGCAGCATCTGCCTGTTGTGCTGATTCTGAGGGCTTGGGGGGGGGCTAGCTATTTATGAAACTTATTTTATATAGTTTTACAGTCATCATTAATTATTTGTCTTCTACCAAAAGTCTTAATGACAATGACAGCTAGTGCTGATTGGGGCTTGTTTTGTTCGGGGGGGGGGGGGGGGGGGGGGCAGAGGGATAGAAATAAATATCATTCTCTCAAGTCTACCTGTCAGGTGGCACCTTCCAAAGAA
>JAODKE010000068.1:32443801-32454853 GCA_026779605.1 Mormyrus hasselquistii
CCCTGTCCTCTACCATCTCCCCAGTGCCCGAGGCCCAGACCCTGTCCTCTACCATCTCCCCAGTGCCCGAGGCCCAGCCCCTGTCCTCTACCATCTCTCCTGTGCCCAGCTCCTGGCCTCCACCATCTCCCCGCTAAGATGGGTTGGCTGGCTCTCCCATACAGCGTGTAATGCTTGCTTTAATTACCGGCGCATCGCACTGCTCCGGAGGGCAGCCTGTGCCAGTTCGTTTCCCTGGGCCGCTCTGGTGGCCTCCTTTCTGCTCCGATCTCTTGGTGTCAGGAAGCGGGGCATCCCACTCGACACTGAGCCTGGTTGAGCTGCTAGCGGCCCTTTTCGCATGATAATGACATTCCTGGACGCTGGCACTTGGCCTGGAGGTTACAATCATGAAGAAGCAGCCAGGATCCACACTGGGGCTGCGCTGTTAAGCCATTTACATGGCTGACAAATTCAGGGACTATGTCAGACACATGGGCTCTGGGGACCTCCTTCAGCCTTAGTGATGACACTGTGAGTCAACACAGTCTCAGACATCAGCACCACTGTGACATAAACCTGCACACCTCAATTTTATTTAGCAAGTTCGGAGTTTATACTTGGTAATTGCTAAGAACCGAGTGGCTAAGTGCTCCTTCATCCTGCCTCATTTCAACGGGTAGGGCAGGTTTTCCAGAGAGCACACATTAGTTACATCACCACTTGCCCAGCTGACTGCAGGGACAGGAAGGACAGTTAACCAAAGCGGAGGTGTCGGCAGAGAGAGTCTCCAAGCATCTTTAGATATTCACAAGCTCAACCCTGCTTGGTGCGGCCCATCCTCCTTCATTACTTACTGCTGTGGATGGATGAATGGCAACTCGCCAAGGAGCTGCGTTACTTAAACTGCCCACCTGTTAACAAGGTAAAGGTGGGGGTACTGGGGAGTACCTTTCCTGGAACGCGGCGTTCAGTGAGTGCGGGGAGAATAAGATTAGCTCCTTCATCCTCAGCCAGTCTCCAGCGATATTTTGCTGAAAAGCATTTATGCTGTGTAATTAAGGCAACGCAAGAATGCAAGAAAGTACAGGGGAGTTCTCACGTTAATCCTGCTACGAGAAAGTTTAATAAATAAGATTCATGTCTCAGTTTGCCTAAATTTACTTGCTTGTTTTATCACATACTGTATAGGCTATACAACAAAAAATAAAGACATCTTTATTCAGAAAACTACATTTTGAATGGTGCCTGTTTTCTGTGTCACCCGGCATTTATAGCTATCTTTTCACGCACCCGCTATTTTCCTTTTAACGATTGATTAACTAATATAGGATATAAAGTTATTTACACAAAGCAGCAGTATTTTAACAAACCAAATAATTACGCATTTGAAGTTGCTCTCAGTTAATCTTGCTCTTTCAGTAACTGGGTAAGGTACTAGACAGTGCCGATGCCCTCCAGTTAGTGGTACATATCGGTACATTAAAATATAAAGTGCGCGCGTGCATATGCACCATTATAATATCTGTGGGAGGGGAAGACGCTTCATCGCTCAGCCAATGAGGATCTGGCATCCCTGCAGGATCGATTGTTGTTGCTAGGAGACAGAAGCATCCCCGACAGGTAGCGGGACCCGTTGGGTCCGTGAAGTGAGTAAGACCATCAGCCCGGGCGGACCGCGAAACAGGCGACAAGTGAAAAGGGACTCTCAATGGGAAGCGCCTCTTTGCCGGATTAACAGAAAAGTCCGATTTAAAGGACGGCTCGCATTTAAGAAACAGTGCGCCTTGCTGAGAAGGTATGTGTGTGGTTTTGTGTAATAAATGCTTGGTCACCAATTTGAGATGCACTGCTGATAAGTTGCTGCTGGAAAGTTACTCTCTTGCAATGGAAATCTTCCACGCAGCTTTTATTTTTTTAGCTTTATTTTATTGGCGGTGCCCTCGTTTGTGCTCGCCTGTATACCATCCTGATTAGGATATTTAGGGGAAGGATTTTTTTCGTTGCTGATTTATCAATAGAATGTTAATTAGTCATAATAATAATTATTAGTATTAAAGAAATATGCGGGCGTGTGGTGCGTGTCTTTGCATTGTGCCGTTTTCTTATTCACTGGTGACTTGGGGAAACTGTCTTCACTGTTTTTCCGCAGCACGAAGGTATATTTCAGATGTTATGTAACATACGGGGAAGATGGGAACCGCGATCGCTGTCATATTCATGTCACATATCAGTAACGGAGCGATGCATTATTGCGATCTTCACAATGCCGCTCCCACGCCTGGAATAGCCGACCCCGCTACACCTGCCTTTCAGTCAATTCAAGCCGTTGACCTGATGCCTGCTCCTCGGGTTCACGGCGTGAATTCAAGGCTCTTGCTTTGACAGGCGCCCATAGGAAAAGGGTCACCGTCGAGCAGAGTATTGGTTTAGAGCTGCGAGCAAAGCGCTGAAAACGCATCCTGACTGCAAAGCTTGCGCGCGGGATGTGTCCAGGCTGAAGCAGCTACTTTGACTGCAAACAGCAATAAGAGGTTTGGGGAATTCCATCCTACACGGTGTATCTTATAAAAACCGAGGGGCTGACTCAGTCTTACATGCTTTTTCACATTCCTGTTGCCTCCCTTCAAAGTTAACATTGTTTTGTAGTCAGAGCTCCACTGCAGAAAAATGCTCTTGTTTGTAAACGCTGGGTATCCTCAAATGTGTTTCCAGTCTACAAACACCTGAATATTACACCAGTGTTTCTTCGCTGTATAATAATGATGCATTTATTCCGGCAGTAGAATCTGCCAGGAATGGTAATGTTGATTTTTCATTCCATTTGAAGGTGGTAATATCCGTCCCCTGTTCCTAACTTCAGATTGTGGTGTTTCATATCACCGTTACGAACGCAATGACAGGAAGCTGACTTTAGAGAGGACATCTTTGTCCTCTTTAGTGAGATTTTACTTATCTTACTGAAGCCAGTGTTGGGCATGCAGACTTTTCATGTTTTTATTTATTATTCAATTCTTGCCTTGGAACTGGAGGAAAAAAGGTGAGAAAATTATTTGTGGGGAAAGATCAAAGGATTCTGAAGAGGCAGGAAGAAAGGGAGTAAGGGTGAGAATTACAGAGGTGTGTACAGTTCCTGAGAAGCTCAGCTCTTTAAGTGAGAACGAAGCGATTCAGACAAGCAGTGAAATTAGCATGCCTGGCTGTGTTTACCTGTCACCCCAATGTGCAGCTATTAGACCTTACATAACCAAAACGCGTGCGGAGATCCTTCTAGAATCAACCTCCGCTCTGACATTATACTCGCTTGAGGTATGATTTCAGTGCCTCTGGGGATCTTTGGACAAGGTCTCATCGGTGTTGGAAATTGAGGTGCAGAGTCATGCTCAGCACATCGCAGATGTTTAGGTTTACAGATGCAGGATGTGTGCACACCTTTTCATGGACGACAAGAAGGTGGAGCCGGCGATTCTGATGCACGCCCCTGCGCTACTGCACTCTACTGGCGTGTAGCAGAGAGCGTAGGCTACCAGAATAACTGCACAGTGCTCTTAGAGCGTAACGGGAGTCTGCGTAGTGGCCCGGATGCCTCAAAGTTCATTGGGCGGTCGAGGAGGTCGTGTCCGGCAGATCAGACAGGAGGGGATGACTCCGTACCTCAGCGGCAATGACCAATCCTGTTAATGAGGCCTCGGAGCAAAGCAGGAGCTGCACAGCATGCTTTGAGATGACGGATCAATTCGGTCTGATGCATATTTCAGCTTATTCGCGGAAAATAGCCTTGCAGATATCCAAAGAAGCAGATTCCATCTCACGGATCCTCGAGGAGTCAGCGTGCGGGAGAGAACCGTGGTTCGGCAGCAGTCAAACACAGGGATGTGACGATAAAATGCCGCCCAGGTGAGACAGCCACCGTCGCCAAGGAGACAGCCCTGGATGAGTGTCTCATCACCCCAACATCATCTCGCTTTTGTGTCGAAACACCGGTACTCAGAGGTTGGTGTGAAAGCGTAGGGAGCTGAACTTTGCAGAGAGATGTTGTATCCCTTGGTAACCTGCTTATTATGGAATGGCTTCTGTAGGTATCCAGTTGTAGCAGCAGGTATAGCTGAGGGATGTAAATTGCAGTTTTTTTATTCCGGCCTTCTGAATCACGAATCTCTCATGTAGCTCTGGGTCTTCAGCGCCGCAGTCATACCCAGGGAGGGGTACCAGGGCCGTCCCAGGGATGTCCTGCTCATCCTCACGCCCCTCCACATATCAGCCAGTGCCACGACCTGCATCATGGCACTTTCTTCCAGAAAACAGAGGACAGCATTTGGGCATGATTGGCATGACCACTGACCGCAAGTGACCAGCTTAACGGAACCAGAGCGCGAGGCTGCAGGATGTGGCTTTAGAGAGGAGTTTGCTTATTCTGGAGATCTGTTACTGAGAAGTATGTTAGGAGGACGCGGGCCGAGATCTCATCCTGCTTCCATTCTGCTTCCTGCATCGTTATGCTATATTCACGTCTCTATCAGCATCTCTGTGTTAAGTTCAAGATTCACAGATACAGACTGTCTGATTTTATATTTATAAAGCAGATAATGTTTTGCCTGAAGAAAAGTACATACTATCCATGCAGTATAAACATATTTTTATGAATCTCTCTTACTCTTGTATGTGTGTTCTAGGTGAGACGCTGCTGTCTGTCCGACTAGTAACAGTAAGCTTTGCTGCCTTGTGCTTCTTCTCACTGCATGTCCATAAAGGGTCCTCCAGATGCTGGCGGGATGGACCCCGAGCGAGTATTTCTCCTGCCTGCTGCGCCTAAATGGCACAGCAGAGACTTAGCGCTTTCCTGCGTGGCACTGGAAGCGCTTGATAAATTATGGAGTAGTGGTCTAGCACCGTGTGGTGCCCATGTAGGGCCAAGAGGGAGCAGGCAGGGGCCAAGTTCCCGCGTAGAGCTGAGAGGGCCAGGCAAGGGCCGGGTGTCCGTGTAGAGCCATAATGGGCCAGGCAAGGGCCAGGTGTCCGTGTAAAGCCATAACGGGCCAGGCAGGGGCCGGGTGTCCGTGTAGAGCCATAATGGGCTAGGCAGGGGCCAGGTGTCCATGTTATGGGCCAGGAAGGGGCCAAGTCCCCGCGTAGAGCTAAGAGGGCCAGGCAAAGGCCAGATGGCCAAATAGAGCCAAGAGGGGCCAGGCAGGGGCCGGGTGCCGATGTGGAGCCAATAGGTGCGAGGTAGGGGCCAGTCCTCAACGGGGGCCCCTTGCCAGTCAATAATCCAGTCAGCAGAGTGTTCTTTCTCTAAACAGCGATTGCTATCAGTGCTGGGAGGCAGCATAGGGGGGTAAACGAGGCCTATGCGGTGTGCAAAATGACTGTGTGAAAGTGCTCATTAATCTGCAGGCCAGGCCAAAGCCTTTGAGTGGAGTAGCTCCATTCAGCTGCACCAAAGTCTGCGTCTCAAGAAATGAGCAGCCATTGTGCCCGGCGGAGGTCACATGCGTCACATTTGGATTTGTCCTCAGTATGTGTGTGTAGCGTTTGCAATTAAAATGTCTGAATGGGGGAAAAAAAGCTATTTAGGATTCCTCTTCCTTTAGTCAAGCAGGTTTTAATAAAGTGTCTGCAGAGAGCAGCCAAGCATTTGGCTCATAATTGCAGCCTAAGAGATCTCCATAGACTGTTCTGGCCTTCCAAAGATCAGGGTTAACGGCCCAGCGGAGGAATCACTCTGCCAACCCAGGAATTTCAACCAGCAACCTTCCAATTGCAGACACAGTGTCACAATCCTTTGAGCCAGGCACCACCAGACACCCAAAGCCAGAAGAAGCATGATGCAGATCAAACAGGAAATGCAACACAGAGGAACCTGGGGGCTAGAAATGAAATGTAGAACGTCATTTACATCCATATTGATTAGAGGTACTAGTTCAATGGCATTATATCTTTCTGAAAGGAAGTTTAATCCTAAGTAAATCTGCATGAATCCAAAAATAAGCCTGGTTTTCAAAGCCTTTGCTGTGACACTTGTCTTCTATGCAACTAGATTTCTTTAAGCAGAGTGGGAGCGATCGCACCTCCCCGGAGCTGCTTTCATGACTGCCCGCTCTAACGGCTGGCATGCTGCTGGGCACCTTGCCCATTCAACGGTCCTTCTGATTATTCACAGCAGTTGTAGAGGTCAAGATCCGCAACCCTGCACCTTCAGCATGAGGTCCAGGACCAGGCCAGCTCCCATGTAGAACTTTGCTTACCAACCCCAAATTCAAACGTTCCTGGGAGACCTGGAACAGTACCAGAGCATCTCTCTATCTACATAAAAAAGAATGCTCCACTGCTATTATCTTGCTTACTTCTGAGAGACAGTTCTTTAATGGTTATTCTTAATAGTCTAATCATGGATGTTTGACTTGGTGTGAATGTAGATGAATGAATGGTGAAGCAGATGCTTCATGCTTGCCGTGGATGGATGGATGGATGGATGGATGGATGGATGGATGGATGGATGGATGGATGGATGGATGGATCACACAGGAGGTGCTTCAGGGAATGCCGGTCATGCTCTCCTTTGACATTTGTCAGGATGAGAAGCACCTGTTCTGATTCACAGTCACTACAGCAGGGCGGGATCAGGCTCTCAGCGTCTGAAGGAGCTTCAAGCCACCTTCTGCTCTCTGTCTCATTGTGTCTGAAGCTTTAAACAGGATCTCCATGAATATTTGATACGTATCTCCCCATTTACAAGAGCAGACCCAGGAACACCAGTCACATTTCGTTTTTAATTTATATTTCTTTTTTGGTTTTCTCTCCCCTGTGCTCATTCAGGACAGTATTCCTGTCTAAATACATGCTTTAAAAATTGTTATTTCTTCTGTTGTTTATTCTGAAAAGCAGAAAAGAAGCATCAGATTCTGCAGTGGCCAGTGAGCCGTTGCAAACAGACATGTAGTCTGCATACCTAAACATCTCACTGCAGGACAGCAGGAGATGCGGCAGTTAAAGACATGGATTCATTTACCCTAATGCAGCCGCTTTTAAAAGGTAAACGTTGGACGTTTCTTTGGAGAATCAATTCAGCATCTGTCAGCTTTGGTCAGCTGGCGGGAGTGAGATTTTCAACTCGAGACAAATCTGCACACACATGCACACGCATTTACATATAAGTAAGATTTTATTACTTTGTAAATAATCTGTAGGCTTTGCAAACTGCCCCAATGTTTTTGATGTACGCGTAACTAATTTTAGGTTTATAACAGATTTGCCATAAAGGTGACAATTGAGCGATGTTTCCCAGCAGTGTTGCTGTCTAATGTTGCTCAGGAACTTTGTCATTGATATTAGACAACGAATTTTTATTTGTTAATCTTTGATCGGCAGTGAACCATTTGCATCCAGATCCAGATGAGGTGCCCTTTCTCTCACCCTGTGTATCACATTGATTTCTCACATGAGCGTGAGAACCTAAAAGCGTAAGTGTCACACCAGATGCCAGTTTGGAACCCTGTAAACCCCAGTAATTAGCATAATACCACCCACCATAGAGTCCGATTACAATGAATTATGCCTAGAGCCCAGTACCGCCGCTGGGGATAGAAATACGCTGATGTAGATTATGTCAGTCATCATTGGATAAATTGATAGTGTGAGGAGCAGCAGTGCAGATGACGCTCACTTTATGATCTCCAGTCTTATGCCACTAAGATGCTAATATTTGATAATACAGTTTATAGTTTCCATCTTTGACTAAAAACATTAAAAACAATTAAAACATTAGACAAGAAATGACAAGAGTTACACATGGTAAACCTGCATTTATTAGCAAGCAAACTGCTAGCTGTCACCGTTTACACCAAAGGAATCCAGAAACACAAAAATTATGCGAATGATCGTAGATATCAGCATTTTTTTCCTGAATGCCAGCGATGATCACTTTATCACATGCTTGCCAGTTCCAACAGTGATTTATTCAAATCAGCACTAGGAAGTTTTCGCTTGTTAAGAGTCGGGGGTCAGAGGGGTTTGGGATAATCTCTGTGAGGTATTGGGGAGCACACTGATGAAGGGCCCGGACAGGCCTCCTCGCCGGATCTCAGTACGGCAAAGCGGGCCTCCTCTATGGGCTGGAGGGCCCGGACACGCACGTGCTTTCACTACGGAAAAGCGGGCCTCCTCTACGAGCTGGAGGGCCTGGACACGCACGTGCTCTCAGTACGGCAAAGCGGGCTTCCTCTACTGGCTGGAGGGCTCAGACACGCTCACCTGCCAATATTCTGGTTCTGACCTCCTACTTACTGCCATTAGCATTTTGCACACTCAGTGCAGGCAAAGATTCTAGCAACCAGAAATGTATATCCCTTACATTTAGGGATGGTGATTCTGGCACACATGATGATTGGCAGCTGGTGTTCAGAAACTCCTCCCACCTCATTGACCGTTAGCACCCATCAGGCACATTTAGGTCTTGCACATCCGACTTTGCTGCTTAAGTCTTAAAGTCAAAATGACATAATGTCGTCTTTGTCAGAGCTAATAGAACAGCTGTCACAGCTAAGAAAAGGTACCATGATGGAGGCTGATGATGAAAGCAGTACCTCCTGCGTATCTCCACTGAGATCACCCATACCAGTTCCAATCAGAAGGGGGTCTTCATCTTCCTGTTGTGGAATCTACATCTCCTATCTGGAGTACTGGTCAGGAGATGATGGGGAGAATTTGCGGGTTTTTGCAGCATAACGATGGTGATTTTGTTGGTTTGTTGGCTCATACACTAGGACACAGAAACACACACTGAGAAACACACACAGATGTATACTCAGAGACACACACCCTCAGAATCAGACACACAGAAGCAGACATGCACACAGAGAGGTACTCAGACACACATGGCGACAGATCTGGCAGGAGACGTGACAGTGAGTCTTTAGAGGGGCCCTGAAGATCTGTTTATTAACATGCACTACAGACAGGAGCAGGCAGCAGCGAGGCAGCCCACATCTTACCCCCAGGGGCCGCGGTCACGTTTAATTCCATCCTGAGTTTAATGCAGTGCTCTGCACGACAAAATAAATGATTCATTCTGCAAGACGGCCAAACTAAACAAGCATCTGTAGATTAAATTAAAAAGGGCCTTGGAGTCAAGTGCGCTTTTTACAGCCGTTAATGAAAATATGGTGAAATAAAGCATTCAAAGCAAAGACGGTCGACAGGAAAATGAGCGAGACGTCAGGCAACTTCAAAGGCTCGCCGTGGATTTGGCCTCCGCTAAATGGGCAAAAGCTCACTGCGGATTCGGGGCGCCGCTAAATGTCCAAAATCTCACTGTGGATTCGGGGCTCTGCTAAATGGACAAAAGCGCACTGCAGATTCGGGGCTCCACTAAATGGGCAAAAGCTCACTGCAGATTCGGGGCTCTGCTAAATGTCCAAAAGCTCACTGCAGATTCGGGGCTCTGCTAAATGGACAAAAGCTCACTGCAGATTCGGGGCTCCACTAAATGGGCAAAGGCTCACTGCAGATTCGGGGATCCACTAAATGGCCAAAAGCTCACTGCAGATTCGGGGCTCCACTAAATGTCCAAAAGCTCACTGCAGATTCGGGGCTCTGCTAAATGGACAAAAGCTCACTGCAGATTCGGGGCTCCACTAAATGGGCAAAGGCTCACTGCAGATTCGGGGATCCACTAAATGGCCAAAAGCTCACTGCAGATTCGGGGCTCCACTAAATGTCCAAAAGCTCACTGCAGATTCGGGGCTCTGCTAAATGGGCAAAAGCTCACTGCAGATTCGGGGCTCCACTAAATGGGCAAAAGCTCACTGCAGATTCGGGGCTCCACTAAATGGGCAAAGGCTCGCCACAGATTCAGGGCTCCACTATCACCTTCCTGCGATTAGAGAGCAAAACAGGTTTGACATTCTCAAAACTCATCATGATTCCTAGGAGTTGTTTTTGAACCTTGATTTTTTTATGTATAAAGAATTTGGAGATCTCTTTGTTTGGTGCATGTAAGGTTGCAAGCCCCTCGCAGTTTCAAGGTCCTGTGTCTGCCGTCTGCACTCCTCACATCTGCTGTTCACACTCCCCACCTATTTCTGCTGTCTGCAGTCAACACCTGTATCCGCAGTCCAAACTCGCCACCTATATCTGCTGACCACACTCGCCTCCTGTATCCGCAGTCCACACTCGCCTCCTGTATCTGCTGTCCGCACTCGCCTCTTGTATCTGCTGTCCGCACTCCCCACATATGCCATCTGAACTCCCTTTGTTTGCCGTCTGCCATCGTTACCCACGTTTGCTGTTTATTCTTATATTCTTCTGCCCTGTGGCTATACATGTCGTCAGTCTCGGTCCAGTTACCGCAGAGCTGTCTCTGAGCCTAGCAGCTGAGGTGCTGAGCCCGTGCCAGGCTCCATGTGACATCAGCGGCCGCCTCTGAATGTCGGCGCCCTGTTCTCTTCATGCCTGAGCTTCTCAGTATCTCCCACGTCCTCCCTAATGAGGCTCCGGTCCAGCTGCTGCAGATGTGCTCCTTAACTGCAAAGACAGTTTTGTCTCCATGCACCACGGTGCCGCCTAGCAGATGAAGCGGGATTAAGGCGGCTGCGCCAGCCCCCGGATCCCAGCGCTGAGCACGGGGCGCTCTGATCCTGCATCGGCGGCGGGTGCTTTAGGTCTTATGTAAAACCCTTCAGAGGACGTGGAAATAGTTATTTTGGGAATGGAGGAAATGTGAAACAAAGGAAGCCACCCACATGCTGGCAGACTGAGCCACAGGAAACGTGTCTGTGGTGCGTGGTGACCGGCACCTTACGGGGCTGGGGCACGTCAGGAAACCAACGGACCAATTAGCCACCAAACGCTAATCAGCATTAACCAAGACCTGCCGTCCTGATGTGGCCCTTGTCAGACACATCCCTATTTCTGCCGTCCTGATGTGGCCCTTGTCAGACACATCCCCATTCCTGCCGTCCTGATGTGGCCCTTGTCAGACACATCCCCATTCCTGCCATCCTGATGTGGCCCTTGTCAGACACATCCCCATTCCTGCCGTCCTGATGTGGCCCTTGTCAGACACATCCCCATTCC
>JAODKE010000068.1:32462673-32479401 GCA_026779605.1 Mormyrus hasselquistii
ACACCGCCTACACGCATACTGCTAATCGATCTAAAAAAAAAATTTGCTATTTTCAACTGTTAATATAAATGCCCCCCGTGTGGTGTCTGGTTCCTGTGTGACGTAGCTCAGAGCATTACCCCCTCCCCCCATTACCCCCATAAAGAAAGGATGCAGAGGAGAGGAGGGTGATTAAGGCATCTTACAGGCACAGAAGGTGACAGTCTTGTCCGTGACAGTTTCCAGACACGGAGAGGGGGAAGGTGGGGGCTGTGCCCCTCGCGGAGTGTGTTCTGGCCTGCCGGCCTCATACACGCCGAGCCTCTCGCCCCATCTGCTGCCACGGGAAAGGCGCGGCAATAAGCGTGATGTATTCTTCTCACACGTTTAGTATTCCTGTGTATGATGTTTATTCTGCCACGCCGCAGTGAGGCAGCCGGAGGGCGATGTTGAGCTGAGCGGCTCACGGTGAGCCCATAACCTTCACCCAGCCCGAGCCCCCCAGAGGCCTCGTGAGTCTTCTCTGTTTTCTTCTCCGTGAGTTGAGGTGAAGTCACACATGGTTGGAAAAGCATGAGATGGGAAGGTCACTGGTTCAAATCCCAGGGTCGGTGGAGTGATGTCACCATTGGGCCCCTGAGCGAGGCCCTTAACCCCCAATCGCTCCAGGGACTCGCTGACAGCTTTCTCGAAAATTTTCGTCACTTTCAACAAAAGCGCCTGCTAAATATGTAAATGTTAATTATGCCGCAGCAACTGCTGCCGGTGACAATTTGTTGTTTTTAAGCTCATGAGGTTAAACACACAGTTTAAAACTGTGAGTAAATGGGTTCAGGGAACTGATGCCATGGAGAGGGAATATGAGATACACAGGTGTGTGTGCAGGGGGCAGCCCTAATGGAGGGAGGCGGGCCTGAAAGAGAGGGGCTGGCCTGAGAGAGGGAGGTGGACCTGATAGAGGGGGCGGGCCTTATGGGGGGGCTGACAGAGAGGGGCTGGCCTTACAGATGGGAGTGTGCTTAACAGGGCGGCGTGGGACTGACAGGGGGGCCGGCCTAACAGGGGGGTGGGTACAACTGAGGGGGTGGGCCTTATGGAGGGGGTGAGCGTGATGGACGCCTAATGGAGAGGGGGCCTTATGGAGGAAGGAGGGCCGACAGGTGGAGGGTGGGCCTGACAGGCAGGGGTTGGGTGTAGCAGAGGGTGATGACCCTCTCTGGCGGGGCTCTTTTTGTCCGGTAATAATTTGCTTCCTTGTGTCTGATTATCTCCCACCCTTCTGTGCTGGGCCCCTGATCTGCCCTCCTGTCGAGACGTGAGCAGACGCCCTGCTCTCCTTCCCTGCCACCTCACTGCCTTGCTCTGCTCTCCTTCCCTGCCACCTCACTGCCTCGCTCTGCTCTCCTTCCCTGCCACCTCACTGCCACCTCACTGCCTCGCTCTGCTCTCCTTCCCTGCCACCTCACTGCCTTGCTCTGCTCCCACCATCCACATGTCATGTGCTTGATTAATATTTCATTTTCTTACTTTGAGAGTTAGCTGGTTCTTTAACATGCTCAGCTGGTGTCGACCCACATTAAAAAAAAAACAAGATATTTTGGAAGGAATCGTGTCATTTGCATCTTCATTTTTACTTCTGTCATGTCTCTGAATTTATCTTGTAATCCCGTTACTCGCCAGCACCGTCTCATATTGCTCCTCTCTGACGTCCCAGCTGCCTTTTCAAACAGCTTTCCATCCACAAACATTTATAGATCACACAAAGCATTATATAAACTATACCTAATTTCAATTTTTTACATCTAACGGGATTAGCGGGTGTTTTCAAGACATGTATGGATTTATTCTGTTCCTTTTTGGCGTCTTCTGTAAGTGTGATGCATCGAAACATGTTCTAACCTGCCCTTTGTCCCAGAAACCCTGGAGTTAAAGTCGTCACTTAAACACCAAGCCTTTGTTTGTTTCTGTCTGTTCTACGGACCATTTTCCTGCACCTTACTGAGCCTGCCTTCTGATTTAAACCGCCTTTAACTACAAAGTAAACTTCTTAAAGGACATTAAAAACCCGCACAAGCTATTTGAGCCGCACAGCTTGATGGCCTCATAGCAGACCAGGATCACCTGACAGGCAGGAGTGATTTCCTCAGGGCCAAAGATCGATCGACAGGTCCATGAAGCACGTCAGGAAACTAATTAACGGAAAAGTCATATAGAACCAAAGGGCCCACAACACTGTATATATTCCCTCCATAAATCTGGGCGTACCTTTACCTCCCCACCTTCCCACCCTTTGAGCTCAGACGATACTCATCCTAATTAACCTTAATCTATGGCTTAAACTGTAGTCCCAGGCTGAAGGCTGATGATGCTGTGCATCTTTGCTCCTGATTTTGGGACCGAGAGACCGACGAAGAGCTGAAGCGTGTTGCTCAGTATTAGAGCAGGAAGCCGCGTGTCGCTGTGGGAGCCGCATTTAATGCGTAGCATCTGGTGCAGGACGTGTACTGTGGACCAAGGCCACAAACGGAGGATGAAGATGAATGGTTGAATGAAACAAGCCGCTCCAGCGGATATTACTGCCGCAAGGTGAACGACAGCTTGCTGGTACTGAACGCAGATCAGTGCCGAGTAACGGGAAGTTAGCTGCGTCTGTTTGGACAAACAACCAGGACTTTAGTCTTTAGTCATGCACAGCTGTGACCTTAAATATGAGAATAAGGCTTTATTTGCTTATTATTAATATCATTACATATTATTTTTAAGTATGCTAAATTGGAGTGTGTTAGTTGTCATATATCCCATCATGCACTCTTCCTTTTTTCATGGAGACACACACATATAGAGGTGAGAGTGAAGCTTGGGGTCTGAGCACAGGGTTAGTCATCTATTTTGCATCCCTGGAACATTTTTCAGGAGGTCAAGAACCTTGCTGCACCACCCAAAGGAGAAATGGCTACTCCGCCAATCCCGAGATTCAAACCAACAAACTTCTGTTCACAACCACAAAAAAGCAAATCCACTGAGCCAAACCCTACCTTCATAAACAGGCCTAAGATGCTCTACTGATCAGGGGAACAGGGGACAGGAACATCACTGATCAGGGGAACAGGGGACAGGAACGTCACTGATCAGGGGAACAGGGGACAGGAACGTCACTGATCAGGGGAACAGGGGACAGGAACATCACTGGACCCTTAAGACACACTGCAGACCTGGTGGCACATTGCAGAGAGCCAGGTGACCCCAGTAGGAACTACAGACTGACCCAGTAAGCAAGTAGCCTGCAGGAGTCAGAAGAGCTCCACACTGCCATGGTAAGCATGAATCAATCCTGGTCTGCAGACCAGACCCACTCTAGGCAGCCAGGGGAACATGGCGAGTGTCTTTTCAAAAACATCTTAAAGGACCAGAAGGCTCTATAATGTTTATTGGTTATTCATCTAATGTGATGCATAATCTTTGTTCAGTTCTTCATTTCAAGCGGGGAATTTCAGACATGCTGCACTGCATGCTGGGAAGTGACTATGAAATCGGAGGATGTTCTGCAATGGCCAGAATTCAAAAGGTGGATTGGTCTGTTTTCTTGGAAGGTCTGGTGAGTCTGTTGTCAGAGAATTGGCCAAAGCCTCATGCTCGCGGCTGACTGAATGTGTCTGCTGAGATGCACTGCGGCCTTCATACAACCACACAGACACACCCGGGTCTCTTAAGGACCCCTGTAAAGCCGATTTAAGGGTCACTATGGGAAGGTCATTTCCCTTCTAGGCCCAAAAACAACCATAACATCTTCCCAGCTTCGTTCAGTTTGTCAATTGCATAACACGTCGGTTTCTGCTGCTAGGCTTTAAGGTTTAAATTGGATTCTCGGCTGCAGTCCAATCAAGACAACCTTCTTAAACCTTCTGGAAGAGGCTGAGTTCTGTTTACTTTGTAAACTGTGACATGCTAAGCTACGGCTAAGCTATGGCCCCAAGCCCACCAATCAGGGCTGATCGGAGTGTGCCCAGAGGGAGAGACAGTGAAGAGCATCTAGTGCATAATGGCCTCAATCTGCTCATGACATAATGTTTTGTGTGAACACTGGAGATGTTGAGGAATTTGGCTGCAGTACACAGAGATTCAGAGACATGAATGGTTTTTGGCTTTTTAACAAACAATTATGTAAGTCGCCGTTTCCTTGGCCTTGCTTAAGCGACGATGATGCATCTCCTCTGGCTCCTTATCACAAGTCGCACACACAGCCACAAAGACCCAGACGCATAGAGTGTGTAGATAGTCTTCAGGCTTGGGAACTTCACTAAAATGGGGCCATGTATTCAGCAGGGCCTTCCAGAGAAAAGGCTTTGCGGTGCAGGCCTGCTAACAAATCTTAACATGTCTTAGCCGCAGAGGTGAGTAGAGTAGCCAAAATCTGTGCTCAATTAAAAATACTGTTACTTAAGTATAATAGCAACTCAAATAGGAGTATAAGTACTCAATAATCATACTACTTGAGAAAGAGTAAAAGAGTATTGAGGAAAAAGATCAATAAGGTAGTGAGTACTTTAATAATCTCTGAATCTGAATTTGTTATTGAACTGTATTTTTCATTTGCTGGATTACCAGACTTCCTAATTACTGGCACAGAAACTAAAATAACAGAATTGTATATTGTGTTCTGTAATCTGAAACAATGAGTGATCTGAAACAGCAGGGCCGCTAACATATCTTAGCGTGTCTTAGCAGGGCCAGTAACAAATCTTACCATGTCTTAGCAGGGCTGGAAACACATTTTAGCGTGTCTTAGCAGCGCCGGTAACACATCTTAGCATGTCTTAGCAGGGCCAGTAACACATTTTAGCGTGTCTTAGCAGGGCCGGTAACAAATCTTAGCGTGTCTTAGCAGAGCTGGAAACACATTTTAGCGTGTCTTAGCAGGGCCGGTGACATATCTTAGCGTGTCTCAGCAGAGCCAGTAACATATCTTAGCGTGTCTTAGCAGGGCCAGCCTTAGCATATCCTAGAACAGTGGGCCAAGATTTAAGTTTATTTTTTCATTGTTATGAACATAAGCAGAGAGCCATCCTATGCCCTGCCTCACAGGCTGTGCTTTGCTGGGACAGGCTGAGGATCACCACAACACGGACTGGAGAAAGACAGATGGAGGTTAGCTACCTGATTTCATTAGGGACTTTTACTCGTCATGGTAGGATTATGTTTTATTACATCGTGTTGCCGAGAGTCTGTTGTCAGCAGCATTTTCGTTAATGAATTTCTGAGCATCTCTGCAGTAGATTGTTTGAAGGCTCTTTTAATGTTTTATGTCTGTCCTCTAAATTCCGCATTCTTACATGTGTCAGACTTTCATGAGGATTTACGAGCAAATGGTGTGAGCTCACTAATGAAAGGCATCATCTCGGCATTCAGGACAGACGTTACCGTGCTAGAGGGTTCAATCCCAGGCTCACTGTCAAACATGTTCTGCGGGGATGTGGAATGTGAACCTGTACCATTCGACTGTGTGTAAATGTCACTTGTTCCAGTCTCTTATACCTGCAATTGGCTCTGCCACTTGTGCCAGGTCCTGCCACCTATACAAAAGTCTGTCATCTATCCCAAGCTAGGCCACCTGTACCAGGCTCTGCCATCTGTGCTACACGCTGATATTTGAGACAGGCCTTGCCATCTGTGCCAGGCTCTGCCACCTGTGCCCAGGTTTTGCCACCTGTGCCCAGGTTTTGCCACCTGTGCCAGGCTCTACTATCTCTGCCAGGCTCTGCCACCTGTTCCAGACTCTGATGTCTGTGCCAGGGTCTGCCATCTGTGCCCAGGCTCTTGCTTTACCAGGCTCTACTATCAATGCCAGGCTCTGCCAATTGTGCCAGGGCCTGCCACCTGTACCAGGTTGTGCCATCTGCACAAGGCTGTGCCACCTGTGCCAGGCTCTGCCATCTCTTCCAGGCTCTCATACCTGTACCAGGTCCTGCTATCTTCTGTGCCAGGCTCTCCACATTGATCTGTGTCCCCCAGCTCCTTCCATCTTTCTGAGAGCAGGGTGTGTCTGAGCCACAGTGCTCCTCTCCCATCCAGAGTCTGTGCTGAGTGGCAGAGTGTCTCCATCTCACAAACAACGTCAGATGCATCACTCCTAACAACAGAAATCCTCCTGTTTCAGGAAACTGGGTCGATGTGTCTGCAAATCACCCTGCTTAAGCACAGTTCACGTTCGCGTTCTTTATTTAAGTGAGGGCATGTTTGTTTAATATTTACTGTAGGAACTGTTTGTAGCTAACACACATGCAAGGTCTGAGAGGTACTAAACACTGCCACTGGTTCTGGGCATCCTGGATGTCACCAGCTGCAGTGTTTCTGGGCTAATGCTGGCCTTCTTACCTGTGAAAGCAAGAACCAAACTGGGATATTTCAGACTGACAATTACAAAACATTGCAGGAATTTGGCATCAGACATTCCTACAGCATCATAATCTGCAACAGAGTGCCGATTAATTAAGAGCTATTACACCCAGCAGAGGCGGTGTCTTCCTGCTAATTACGCCCTTAGATCGCCATGATTCCAAACTGCTCTTATTCAGCTGTTTCTGACTTGCAAGATTTTAATTGGAGGGTTTATCCCCGCTGGCTCTCGCAGATGCTCTTCAGCGCCTCCTTCAGTGCTGCTGAGATCCATCGTTGTTGTTAAAGCATTTCTAAAATGTAGTGCTGCCACCTAGGGGACTGTACACTTCCTGCATGGCCTGTGCCATGTTGATCCCTAATGACTGTTTCATATACAGTAACATATACATACAGGAATATGTTTTGAGAAACATATTGGTTTCCATTGTGTGCACATCACAAAGCGTACCAGCAAACAAGATGGTATAGGCTGCTACACAGCTAGGCTATATGGTACAGGTAAAATAACAATTAAACAGTTCTGTATAGGAAATACATAGACCAGTAACATAGTAGCTTATTATCATTATTATCATAATTGTATGTGCTATACTTTTAAACAACTGGCAGCGCAGTGCACATGATTGCGCTACAACGGCATGACAGCCATGTCACTTTTCTTTTTCTAAACCCTGTCCTCATCCATTTCCCCACCCTTCCAAAAAATCAGCAGAGGCACACGCACCCGAAGAGACACACGCACACGCAGAGACACACACAGAGGCACATCCACACACAGTGACCCGCACATGCAGTGACACACACATGTAGAAGCACACGCACACGCAGAGATACATGCAGAGGCACATGCAGTGACACACACATGTAGAGGCACACACAGAGGCACATCCACACGCAGTGACCCGCACATGCAGTGACACACACATGTAGAGGCACACGCACATGCAGAGATACATGCAGAGGCACAAGCACACGCAGAGATACACGCACATGCAGGGGCACACGCATATGCAGAGATACACACAGAGGCACATGCTGAGGCACACACACACACACACAGAGGCACATCCACACACAGAGTGACCTGCACATGCAGTGACACACACACATGCAGAGGGACACGCACACGCAGAGATACATGCAGAGGCACACGCACATGCAGAGGCACACATGCACACAGAGGCACACGCAGCGATACACACAGAGGCACATGCAGAGACACACACACATGCAGAGGCACACACACACGCAGAGACACACGCAGAGGCACACGCACACGCAGAGACACACGCACACGCAGAGACACACACAGAGACACACACACATGCAGAGGCACACACAGAGACACATGTACACGCAGTGACCCGCACATGTAGAGATACACACAGAGACATAAGTACACACAGAGGCACATGCACACGCAGAGACACACACAGAGACACATGTACACACAGAGACACACGCACACGCAGAGACACACACAGAGACACATGTACACACAGAGACACACGCACACGCAGAGATACACACAGAGACACATGTACACACAGAGACATACGCACACGCAGAGATACACACAGAGGCACATGTACACACAGAGACACACGCACACGCAGAGATACACACAGAGACACATGTACACACAGAGACACACGCACATGCAGAGATACACACAGAGACACATGTACACACAGAGGCACACGCACACGCAGAGATACACACAGAGACACATGTACACACAGAGACACACGCACAGTCACACGCAGAAGGACAAACAACGGGCAGGTACACATATCTTAGAATACAATGTGGCCACTGGGTAGGGCTCCGTTTCTCTCCTCATGGTGTCATTTCATCTGGATGTGTCGTACTGAGGGCGTTAAAGCCACTTCCTGGTGTGACTTCCATAACACCTCTGTGCTTAATGGTTTGTTCAAAGGAATCCTACCTCAATAAAATGTGCCTATGAACAGAAACAGTTTTTCACCTCCTAATTACTATGTAATCTGATGTGATTCTCGCCACTTTGGCCCCTATGGTTTGGAGGCCTCCTGTTCATCTCAAACAATTACAACAGTAAATGTTAAATAATTATGTTCCTTACAAAGGAGCCATTTATTGAGGTTTTGAAAAATCGGGGGTGCGGGGGCAAACTGACTTTTTGGGTGGGGGCCCAGAAACAATAAAATGTTCCAAGCTGCCCTTATTCCGGCTTCATAAGGTTGCAACTATCTGCTTTGTGTTCGCCAGCACCATTTTCACCTCCTGGAATCGAGAACTTTGTGAAGTTCGACACCTATGGAGATGGCATAGGCCGCTATAATATCTTCAACTATCAGAAGACAGCAGACAAGTACTCCTATATCCATGTCGGCGAGTGGGCGGAGACGCTGACCCTCAACAATGACCTCATCCAGTGGCCCCACCTCACAGCACCCACTTCACAGTGCAGTGACCCCTGTGCCCGCAATGAAATGAAGAAGATGCAAGCAGGTGAGTTCTGCTGCTGGATTTGCACACCATGCGAGTCCTACGAGTACCTGGCCGATGAGTTTACCTGCGTGCCCTGTGGCGCCGGCCAGTGGCCCAGTGAGGACCTCAAGGGCTGCTACGACCTGCCCGAGGATTATATCATGTGGGAGGATGCCTGGGCCATCGGGCCCGTAGCCATTGCATGCATGGGCTTTATCTGCACCCTCATGGTGGCTGGCGTCTTCATCCGGCACAACAACACGCCACTGGTGAAGGCGTCCGGCCGCGAACTCTGCTACATCCTTTTGTTGGGCGTCCTCATGTCCTACTCCATGACGTTCTTCTTCATCGCCAAGCCATCACCGGCCATCTGTGCCCTGCGCCGCCTTGGTCTGGGCACGTCCTTCGCCGTCTGCTACTCAGCGCTCCTCACCAAGACGAACCGCATCGCCCGCATCTTCGGCGGCGTCAAGGACGGCGCCCAGCGTCCACGTTTCATCAGCCCAAGCTCCCAGGTCTTCATCTGCCTGAGCCTCATCTCCGTCCAGCTGCTCCTGGCGTCTGTCTGGCTGCTGCTAGAGCCGCCAGGGACGCGGCGTTTCACACTGCCGGAGAAGCGGGAGACGGTCATCCTCAAGTGCAACGTGCAGGACTCTAGCATGCTGCTCTCCCTGGCCTATGACGTGCTGCTGGTCATCCTGTGCACCGTCTACGCCTTCAAGACCAGAAAATGTCCTGAAAACTTCAATGAGGCCAAGTTCATTGGCTTTACCATGTACACCACCTGCATCATCTGGCTGGCCTTCCTGCCCATCTTCTACGTCACCTCCAGTGACTACAGGGTAAGCAGGACAGTCATAAAGGGACATTAGAGATGCACAATACATTGGTTCACATAATGGTATCGGCCAATGTTGTTATAAATCAAGGGATTGGCATCAGTTTGATGGGTCAAACTTGCTCAATATTGTCTGACGATATTTAGACTTTAGTCAATATTCAAAGTTAGCAGCAGCAGAGTTAAAGACATACCTACTAAAATAATGGCAAGGATTGCATTAGACAATCAGCCATTTTTCATTGTGGAGAACTTGGGGTTTGCCCATGACTCTAATTCATTATTAAATCAGGCCCACGAATCGAACTTCCATCTTCCAGAGAGAAGAAAGGATGTAACATATTACTGGGTGCAGTGTGTGACTTAATGGGCTAAGCCTCTGTGACTGTGGTCAGAAGATCACTGGTTCAAGTCTCACATTGGGAAATACAGTCTTTGAGCAAGGTCCCTAACCCCCAGTTCCATGGACACTGCTAAAGGCAGCTGCCCTTCGCTCTGAAGCTTGCTGTCACCTACAAATGTGTCTGTACAGTATGTCATGGAGAGCAGGATGGATTAGGTGAATAGAGATTTTCCCTACAAAGATCAATAAAGTATCACTGCTCTTACTAATTAGTGGCAGCAAGCTCAGCTACTGTAGCCTCACAAACATCACAAGTTAGCTAAGGGAAATATTAGGGCTATGGATGCACACTCATTTAAGACGCTTCTGGGGGTGGGCTTCTGTGGTGCAAGGCTCCATGCACAGTATTTTATGTACCAATACCAACACATGAAGGTTTGACGACCCCCTCACTCAAACGCTCTTCCATTTTTAATGGTCTTCACCTGGTAGCTTTGATTGTTCAGAAATTAACTGTTCCGCTAGTATGTGAAGCACAAATACTGCTAACACTGGAAAATGGCTCTTATATTAGTGATTCAGAGGTGCGGAGGGTAATGAGGTCTGTTATAATTACGACCAGATAACTGTATGGGTTCATTTTGTCTGTTAATTAGTGTAGATGTCAGACACAAAACACATGATTTGAAAGACAATTCATTCAGGAGTTGGGGACAGAATAAACTTTTTACCGAAGGGGAATTCTTTTCTGAATTGTGCATCTTATCAACCTTTAAATTGACCCTGACCAGTCGACATTGGTTTTACTGACTTTTTGATTGAACTGACCTGCTGATCTTGACTTTGCCCTTCACCTCCTGACCCTCACAGGTGCAGACCACCACCATGTGCATTTCGGTCAGCCTGAGTGGTTTTGTGGTGCTTGGCTGCATGTTCGCCCCCAAGGTTCACATCATAATGTTCCAGCCGCAGAAGAATGTCACCAGCCACCGGATGAACATGAGCCGCTTCAGCGTGGCGGGACCTGGGCCGGCCTACTCTCACGGTGTGTGGAACGTCTCAGCATCTGCATGTTTCTTTGGTGCAGCTTCATGGCCTGAAGCTCAGATCAGGCTCACATGCTTGGTAATCTGACCTCCCCTTTATCTCTCCTCTTCCTCATCTCAGCATCGGCAGTGGCAGATGTGGGCAGGATGACAGGTTAGTAGATGTTCTCTGAGAGAATACTGAGTACTGCTTTCTCACAGGCTTTAGCATAATGTCTTCATAGGTCATAGACTAATATTGTAATAAAACAATCAATCAACCAATCAATCAATCAGTCAGTAAATCAGTTAATGGGACAGTGTTTTTTGTATCTCTTTTTAGGATGGATGTAAATTAACTCACGAGTCATTAATGTCACCGGGGGCAAGTTTTATGTCTCAAAAACTGTCAAATGAGTAGAGTGTGAATTTTGTAGCTAGCTAACCGATTAGAAGAACATACTATTTCAGCATCTCCTAAATAAGGAACGCATTTATTTAATATTTAGACCAACAGGGGCCTCCACACCTCAGGGTCCCGACCCAAATGTGTGGTTTGAGTTGTGGTGAACCCCATCACTGCTCCTCCCTAATGAATCCTAACCGGGCATTGGCCCAACACAAGATGCGGTATCTCTGACCTTCTCCAGCTGCTGGAGCAGATTTGAGGATCTCCATGTTAACTCCCCCCTTTCCCTCCAGCCTCTGTGAACGCTCGCTTTGTTCCCGCTGTGTGCAACGGGAGGGAGATCGTGGACTCGACCACCTCATCCCTGTGAGCGCCGAGCACCGGATGGCAGCTCCCAGACTGTTAGTGGCCCAGTGGCTGCTGTGTGTCACCCGCTGCTCCCATGCAGGAAGGACGCTTCACACGATTTTTAAGGGCTGTACATATCAACTGAGCTCATTGTAGAGAGAAGAAAAGTCTTTATAGTCTGTTTTCTGGGAATTTGTTTTTGATAGATTTCTTATGCTTTGTAAATAACCACGACCCCCATTGTAATGTGGTCATTGATAAGTTTGGACTCAAGGATAACAAAGGGGCCACATGCCAGCAACACGAGGGAGACAATGTGCCCGTTTGTATTGTTTTTAATTAATGCATTTCTATGTCATTGTAGATAAACCATGTACATTAAATGTTACTGATGGTTTTAACAGCACAAGTCAGCGATATTACAGGTGTCACAGTGTATAAAAACCTACTAATCGGTGTTATTGACATCCATGTCTTCTTTAAGATCAGCCTGAGCCCATCCGGGTCATGCCTCCGGTGTCGTGTTGATTAGTCTATGATTAGTAAAACGTAACTCTGTCTATCGATGGCTTTTTGTGCCTTAACTCGTGTTTTTGTAGTGTTAAGCAGGGGCCGTGTCTTTGGATGGGTGGTGCATGTTTGGATGATCAGACGTGCAGGTGACCCCATTTGGGTTCATGTCACCCACACCGATACCCGTGAGTCTTCCTGGGCTTTAATGGATGGCTCTATGCTCGTAATGCAGGACGGCTCATCTCCGAGCAGAAACATACAAGTCGCAGGTCCTCCCATGATACTCAAATGCCGATGATGGGCAGCAAATATAAATAGCCTGCAGGAGACGTCGTACAGCGAGCCTCGGGGAGGGCAGGAGAGGCAGGAAGTGGAGATCAAACACAGGATGTGGATGCCACCCGTCAGTCTCGCGCTTGTCGTGTCTTCCAGCTGATTCACGTTCTTCAGGCAGAGTCTCGTATCATCTCACATTAATTTAAACCACGTTCGCTGCCTGTTTTTTATGGATAGCAGTAGTGGAGGTGTCAATCAATATTTATTTAGTAGTCACTTTTATCGAAAGCAACATACTTTTTTTAAGAAAGCAGGGTCAGACAGTCTCTGGAGTAACTGTGGAGTAAGGGCCTCGCTCAGGGGCTCAACAGTGACATCACTCTGCCAACTTTGGGATTTGAGCTGGCAACCTTGCGATCACAGGTACAGAGTCTTGACCCACTGAGCAGCGCAGCACCCATCACACACTCCAAACCCAGGGTCTGACAGTGGGTGTAGCCAACAGGAGGTGTGAGGCTTTCTAGCCCGGCGAGAGAGGGAGGGATGTTAGGGGCTGAGGAATCAGAGTGGGGGGGGCCATGCAGGCTGCGGTGGATCATGTAAAGCGTGTCCAACGTGCCGAATCAGACTCCAGCTGCTCGTCGCAGGTATCACAGCCCCACGCTCTCGGATTTATCTGCCCCCTGTGCGCAGCTTGGCCACTCTGCAGCCAGGAGATATGCGGTGCGCATCGGCAGTGTGGAATGTTTATTTGGTCCGCAGTGTCTTTGAACTCCCCCCGGGGGCAGGCTGGAGTACTGAGCTTTTCAGAGTACGAACTGTACTATTCCAGCCTGAGGTGAGTAGATACTTCTCACAAACTTCTGTCAGACATGTCTGTAGCCCGGCTGAAGGGGGGGGGGGGTTGTATTCTATGGTTTCCGGGAAGGTGTGTCTGAGAAATATATTTCATTTCGTGAACATCTTATCCATTCTAGGACTGAGGAAAGGCAGAGGTGTAGAAAAGTGTCGGCTTCACGCCGTTTCAGGCCCAGCTGGCTCTAAGTTTTAAGCAATATCTGTGACATTTTGTGGGCAATAAGAGAGTTCATCAATAAACTGATTCCCACTCCTGGTTCCTTTTGTCCTTTTCCTTCTTTACGCCCAGAGTGGAGACAGTGAGAGGCCCCATGTGTTGGGTGGCCTCTCTGAGACGTTTTTGGCACTAGTGTTGCCCATGCAAGGTGGTTGCATCAAACCAATGGCTGCGCCAATGACCGCAGGTTACAGACCGGCGGCAAAAAGTCAAACAGCAGAGCTGCCATAACAGACTCCCCAGCAATGAAATGTGTTAACACACTGACACGTGTGTCAGCGGTACTGAAAACACAGGGCAGAGAGCCAAGGGCACCACCTTAATCTGAGTGGGGACAGAATATGCTGGGGTGACATCAGACATTTGCCATTAGTATGGCTCTTCAGCCCCCATGCCTCCCCCTAAGGACAGAATCAGTCAGCCCCCATGCTGCTCCATTATGTACAGAGTCAGTCGCCCCTATGCTGCTCAATTATGTACAGAGTCAGTCTGCCCCCATGCCTCCCCCTAAGGACAGAGTCAGTCTGCCCCCATGCCTCCCCCTAAGGACAGAATCAGTCTGCCCCCATGCCTCCCCCTAAGGACAGAGTCAGTCTGCCCCCATTAGTCCATCCAAATGCCACTTCCTCTGTGGACAGAGACAGCCCATCTAAGTGCCAATCCATCAATGCATCTCCTATGTGATTTCCTCGGTGAACAGTCAATTAATTTAAGTCATCATCCACAACTCCAAGAACAGAGTCAAATCTTCCTCTGTATGACTCCATCTGTGGAGTCCATTCATCTCCTAGGTGACTCCCTCTGTGCTCAGAGTCAGTTCTTCCTCTGTCTGACTGCTGTCCTTCTGGCTGTGGAGTCCATAGTGCAGCAGTCATCGCGTCTCTGTGGCTCCTGTGGATCCTGGGTTTCGTCAGGATTTTCCCAATGGGACATTTTATGTAAGATCTTTCCTGCATCAGTGGCCTTTCTCTGCTCTTAAAAATGCGCCGTCAGTTTGATCCCACAGGGAGCAGAAGTGCTACTCCTTCTGGGTGGGGATTGGGTGGGTGGGGGTTGGGGGGTTGAATTTTCCAGCTGCTTTTCTGCTCTGCTGAATTCCAGCAGTGCTGATGTCCAGTTTTAAAGCTACATAATACATAGATGTTAAAAGAGAACAGATCATTGGAGATACATATAGATCTTCATATCAGGAGACCATCCACCTCACTAGTTCTATGTTATTCATCATTCATCTCTGCTTGCCTTATACACCCACTATGTTGTACATAATAACAATTAAAATTTTCACACATCAATTTATTGTGTATGCTGCAAGCATTAAATGGGGTCAGATTGTTTCGAAACACAATTTATTAGTTCAAAATAAACATCTGCACAAAGGAATGTGCCAGTTTCACATCTCAGTAAGCAAGACTGCATATTGTTTCATCTGAAGGTAGATATCAGAAACATAACTAGGACTGACTGGTGAGGGACTGTGAGGTTACGAGCAGCACGGTGCATCAGACACAGACAATAAAGACAGGATTAAAAACACAGACTGGGAACAAGGCTCATCAGAATAAACACGGAGACTCACAGAGACAGACGGCATCACGGCCCTAACTGAGACGTAGGTCGAGGGTTTCCTGAGTGGCCGTCAGGCGTCAGAGAGACAGAGCCCAGAATAATATGGGTTTTTAATCATGTCGTCCCAGGAGGAAGTCATGCTTCAACAGCACTCCATCTCACTACGATTGTTTGATACAGTTCAGTTCCGAGGGGAAACACCACTGTTATCATTTGACGTGGAAGAAGATGGAATAAGCAGGCTGGAGTAAGGCTTATACTGGAAGACTGCAGACTGTAAGATGCCAGTAAGATGACCACTGGAGTCCCCCCCCCACCCCCCGGCCTCCAGTCAAGCTCCTGCCTGTTCCAGCGTTGCTGACAGTGCGTTCTGTGTGGTGTCCAGGCTCTCCACCCGTTGCTACCCACACACCCACCTTGGCTCCTGTGATGACTTCAGCTGGATGTACTCGTGCTTCTCGCTGCTCGCCTGTGAAGAGGAAGTGACACGTCACCTCAGGCCAGGGTTCCATGATAGATAATGAGGGTATCCAGTCAGGTGACTATAAAGGGGCCCCACCTTTGTCACCATGGACCTGAATCTGCCTAGCAGCGACAGCTTGCTGGAATAGACCAACTCATCGTTGTTGTCCTCACCCTCCATCATGGCGCAGCTGTCTGCAGTGGGAAATTCACCCTGCCTGTTGGTGCTCATCACTAACAATGAGTACTTATACTCCAACCTGACAGGAGGGTAGAGAAGGGTATGTTGGTCAGCTCTTGAACCCAGGGATGGGCTGGCATACAGCTTTATTCAGCCAGGTGAGCTGACTAGTCAGCCTGCACTTTGCGTTGTGGGATACCAACACTGGCCAGTATTTCAGATCTGCCTACTTCTTGTTCTGCTTCCAAAAGTAGCAGGTGATAGCGGTGAGCAGGATGCCCACGAAGACAATCCCAGCCCCAACCTTCAGCCAGAAATCGATGGATTCGCAGGCTGAGGTCTTCTTAGCCGGGAGCTGGACCCCCCCGGTGCAGTGCTTTGGGTCATTCCATACATAGTGTTTCTCCTGACAACAGAAGGAGACGCTGTGTGTAAACGTCCCCCCTCAACACAGCCCTCCATGTCCCCTAATGAGGTCACATGATGTGGTGGGTATGGCTACCTGGATGCTGTTTGTGCAAGCGCCTTCTATCGCGTGGAAGTCCATCTCTGTGCAAAGCGGACAGGCACTGGAGCTTTCCCACAGGAAGTGAAAGGTACAGCCATCGCAGGTGCCCGCCGGGCATTTCCTGCGACAGAGAGAAAGAGGAAGTGAAAGGTACAGCCATCGCAGGTGCCCGCCGGGCATTTCCTGCGACAGAGAGAAAGAGGAAGTGAAAGGTACAGCCATCGCAGGTGCCCGCCGGGCATTTCCTGCGACAGAGAGAAAGAGGAAGTGAAAGGTACAGCCATCGCAGGTGCCCGCCGGGCATTTCCTGCGACAGAGAGAAAGAGGAAGTGAA
>JAODKE010000068.1:32505321-32516238 GCA_026779605.1 Mormyrus hasselquistii
TTTAACAAACAAATGATTTACAACAGGACAAAACAGAAGCATATGTGTAGTGAGAAAACGACTAGGAACCTGTCACCCCGGTTAAGTTGTGATGTCCTGTACATGGACAACGATTTTTATTTTTGCGCTTCAAATCATTTCGTGATTTGTGCCAAATCGTGCTAATAGTTACTATAATAGGTCCTTTCAGCTGTAATGACATGGGGGTTTAGCATTTTGGGCTCATGGCGACTGTTGCACACCTCTGTTTCCCATATTGCTTTATGTATGAATTTTAAGTTTTGAATGTTCGAATTGGGACAATACATGAGTGGGTTAATAACTTTAAAACTAGATAAGACACATCTAGTGAAGTGTGCTTTGGTCAGTGGACAACAGGGAACAATGCACACCTCCTGGGTTTTCAGAATAACTTTCTCTCTAACAGTTAATTGATACATTGAATGCATATCATATGCCATTGCTTCATTTCATACAAATTGAGAGAGAGAGGGAGCCCTTCACGATTCGCGCTAATGTCGTACGGATCATCCGGGTACGCCGGCATTGTCTTCGGAGAAATTGTAGCGGGAAGGGCGGTGCACATACAGTATAGAGCTGGCTTACGCGGAAACCTCGACTTAACCAAGAACAAAAACTGCCCGGGGCAGGTTTGAGACGCAGCGTAAATTGCCATGGCAACATGCCTCGACTAAAACCTACCCACCTTTCGTAGTACGGGTTAATCGCGGAGTTACACCACACGTCATCAAATTGCTCTCAAAGTTACCCCGATAAGCCAGTAACCGCGCTTCGTAGTACAGGCCGCTGCTTAAGTGCCACCCTTGCTTAGATGGCTGTAGAGTAACGCCAAACCACGTGAGAAGCAGAAATGACAGATTGTTTATTATGTAAAATCTTAAATTAAAAATGATACACTTTGGTCTCCCTGGTGATTCCAGCTGGAAATGCTTAAGCTCAAAGTGCAATGATTTTGGAAAAATACAGTACAGAAAAACAAGAACTGAAACGTCATCCATATAATCGTATGAGCGCTACAATAAAGACTAAACTAAACCAGGAAGATGGTGAGCCAGATTCATACAGCTTCTGCCATGAGAGGCGACACTGGGATCATCACAGCTGAGCCACACCGACTGTGTGATTGAGGTGGCATCTCCAAGACCAGCTGACCAACGCTGGTTCACAGTTCATGCAAGGATGAAACTCACTGATTATCATATACAGTCTGAATAGCCGAACTACTGATCTTGCTTTGAGTGGAGGAATGACAACCAGATACCCTGATAGGCTGGGCTGATTGTGATACACGCCTCCTGGGGGCCCATGGCCACACCCCCATGAACCACATTTCCAAACACCATCACTGATTAACAGGCCATGTGTGAATCTTGCATCCAATAGACACATGCTGACATTCTTTGTGCTTGATTAAAGGTAGAGTGGCCCCCAGTGGCTGAGACCCTCTTGTTGATGTTGATGTTACAGTTACAGTTTAATAAGGCATTCACTTCCCTACATTGTGGAAGTACAGGTTTGCACAGATGCACAACGTGACGATGGACACCAGAATATAATAGATTAGATTTCGGAATTTAGGTTCCAGGTCTCCTTGGCGGTACCAGAAAATCTGTGGGAAGAAAAGAAATCTCAGTCAGGTTCTGAGGGAAGCTAGAGGTCGGCAGACTGACGGAACCAGATGAGTTTGAGGCCCCAGAGTCACTTACGAGCACCAAGACTGAAGCACAGATCATGAGGATACAGATGGCAAAGAAGATATTCAGGGGTTTCGGAGGAACTGGAAAAACGAAGGAACTAATAATTGTTACCTGGAGAGAGAAAGAAACAGTGAGAAATGGTATCATGATAGGACAGTGCTCTGTCGTGACACTTCCGGAAAGGCTATATCCCTGCGTCACGCCCTCCCACTAGGCAGCACTTATGCTAGTTTCTTTCCAGGTAACAGCAGTTTACTTACTATGACGAGCAAAGACGTGAGTCCGCCGATGACTAAATTGATTATTCGATCCTGTAATAAAATGGAAACGACTGAATAAACCACCACGCCGTTCTGGCCTCAGACAAATGCTGACATTTTCATGAAGGGAAGCCCAGGTGCGTATGGGAGCCGTTTCTGTAAGACATCAGCTTTAGCACTTTCAGAGGGGGACCCACTTCCCTTTTCTCCAAGCATAATTCTGCCTGTGGACAAACAATCAGCCCCCTGGCAGGACTCGCACCCTTGCTGAGGTCTCCCCGAACAGCGGCCTGTTGTCCAGCCCACTGGTGCCATACGTCCGGGTCGTGAAGTCATCCATGGCCATCGCTGCCCCCCCCCCACCCCCCAAAGTCCCACGCGGGAGGCCTTCTTCCGCTCAGATGCCGAACCGGGTCATGGGAACGGCGCGCGTCTGGTACTCCTCCCTCCCTGCCAAGTGCATTCCTCCAAGTGCCACCAGGGGGCCAGGCGTAAAGCGGGGACCACGTCTTAGTGCTCTGCTCTCCAGGATGCACTTCCTGAAAGGGGGTGGGGGGCACCAAAGTAATGAAGTAGGAAGAATTTTAGCAGCGAGAAATAGGATGTAGCAGCCCCTCTCTGGTTTTACTTTTAGTGTCAAATCTTTAGTAAAAATACAAATGATTTTAAAGATGGTGCCTTTGTCCTGATATATGATGTACATAAAAATGAATAAGTAATAAGTATATGAATAACTATAATAATGTGTCTAAGGGGGGGTCATAACCCACAGAGATGCACTGGAAGCACTAAGCCTGATAATCCGAAAAGCCAGCATCAGAAACGTACCAGAGGCCGTTCCCAGCAGCCCCAGGAATGCGAGTCTCACACGGCAGGGCCGGTCCACCGAGCAGCGCCTGGGAACGGTGCGAACAAGCAGGCCGTTATGGAGCATCTCCGCAGGCAAAGGGGAGTGTGAGCGTCACATGAACAAGCCAGACTACACAATACCAGCAAATGATGTCACGTCAGGCATCGGGGGTCAGGGCAGCGGTGTACGGTTTGCTAAAAGGAGCAAAAATGAGCAGATAATGTGCTGGAAAATAGAAAAAGAAAAGGGGAAGAGGCCACGGTTCCAGAAGGCAGCTGGAGGAAGACTCCGGGCCGGTCTGTCTCTGAGGGCCGGGTCTCTACGCAGCCAGTACGGGTGACCCAGTTCTCCTCCAGCAGAGCCTTCTGAGCAGCGACACCCCGGAAGTGCACACCTACTTCACGGCAACAGGGATTATCCCCCCGTGGAGGAACACAAGCAGCCAACAGTGCAGCACACCACATCGAGATCAGGCTGTTTAGCTGGGCCGCAATGGCAGCTCTGATCTTACGTTGGCACGGCTGGATGGATGGATGGATGGATGGATGGAAAAAAAAAAATCAGAGCAGAAACAGGACAGTGTGTAGCTCTAAGTGGGACCCCAGCTACACACCCAGTGTGCTTACACACACGAGGCTTATACTGGGTGAGGGTGGTTAACAAGAGACAACCAGAGAGGGAGATTAACAGAG
This sequence comes from Mormyrus hasselquistii, assembly GCA_026779605.1. NCBI lineage: Eukaryota > Metazoa > Chordata > Actinopteri > Osteoglossiformes > Mormyridae > Mormyrus > Mormyrus hasselquistii. The sequence goes on from JAODKE010000068.1 coordinate 32,508,842, forward strand.
GGCGCCGATAGCTATAACAAGGGGCCACCAAGCAGAGAGGTTCACACGGAGTGAGTAGTTACGAGTAGGTAACTAGGCAGATAAACGCTTCACAGCATAGCCCAGCTGCATTATTCGTCTCGTTATCCATCAAAACCAATCCCAATTTAACAAAGTCAGCTCGTCGCTTAGTTAACGATAACCAAATAAAAAGTCCATATAATGAGCTAACTGCCCAGTGCTGTGTAACGTTAGCCAACTAACGGTAAGCCAGCTAGTAAGCTACAACTACCTGTAATAAATTTCTAGTAATTACAGGCGTGTGGTGCCTGTTTGACAGATAAGCTGGTATACAATATTATTTTATTTAATTTGTGTATGATTTCATGCAAAATCATATATATAAATATATATATATATATACACACTATATAGATGGACGAAAACCCAGCATATACTTGAGTAATACTATCGCTGTCTGTCTAGCTTAGGTACGGAGAACTTCGACCTGAGATATATGTAACTAGTTAGCTGTCCGTATAGCTAGTTACCGGACTAGCTTTAGTACCACCGTCCAAGTTATATGGAGAAGATCAAAAACACAGAGGCGAAAAAGCACGAAAACTCACCAGTTACAGCAGCAGAGCGAGCCGCGATAAAGCTGCTAAAAGTTCTGAGATTTGATCTGCTTTGGTTCGGGGTGAGATTTTCTCACAGCTTCCACACGTCGGCGGGCATTAAAGGGAGGTGGCCTTAAAGGGGAGTTCTGCCCGCATCATCACCCCCCCCGCTATATCTGTGTGTTATACATTCAGAGTGCGATATTTCCCAATGTCTATGCAGTGATACCTCAGTAGTACTCTGTACCTTAAAGGGGAGGTCACCCCCACCTGAGCCCCCCGTGCTCGATATCTGTATTAAATACATTGAGAGTTTGCTGCATCGCTAGCTTTACATGTTTCTTACCTGCTGACTGCTATATGAGCAGCGTTCGTGGGACTTCTTGTGATTTCACACTAGATCTCCAACCCAGGGAGCAAAAGCAGACTTTTCTGGGTCTCGCATGAACGTTCAGTAATCACCAGTTTGCTGACACAGCTCACATTCTGACATCGGAGATGGCAAATTCCTTCGGATCTGATAGGTGAAGAATACTTTGTGAACGACGGAAAAAAATCTTTTAAAATACGTAGGGTAGGTCAAAGTTTCTTAACTCTTAAATGCCTTATTCATTACAGCACCCCCTTCTGGTGTCACATGACAAATGCGTGAGAGTATTAAGCACGAGGGTTGAGCAATATTTAGTCATACTCTTTGATTATCTCTATAAATAATGCTATTTATTTATTAAATACCTCTCAGGTTATTATTAATGATTTATTTAAATTTAAAATATTTTCCTAGGCTACAGTTTACGTTTCTTGACGATAAATACCGAGCACTACTAGTATGGATCAAGGTGCGTATAAACGGCATATGAAATCTACCCATCTTCTGATCGCCTACTTTCTTTTACAAACTTTTCAAAAACATTTTAACTTACAGTAAGTTTTTTTTGGTAAATACGTGTTGTTTTTATCTGAAAAGATTACACAGTATATTTCACGGAATATTTGCTCTACGTCTCTGAACTTTTCCGTAGTGAAGAAACAAGTACTGTTTTTATGTGGAAAAGATCAACGACAGTATAGTTATAGTATATGGTACGGTAGCCTATGTTTCGCGGTGATCGTTTGTTCCGCCAGGCACCTTACAGATGTCTTTCGGAGCGTCTATTTTTGCGCGCCTCCGCGCACAGGATGCGCGTCGCCGCTCTCAGGCGGTGGTCTCAAACACTGGTTGCGGGTCTGCATGCAGAAAGTGAACTTACGCTGCCGGGCGAGCCTCCTTCTCCGATATGAGCTCATTCGCGGGCCGTATGAGAGAGTATCCCACCATCTCCCTGGACCGCTTCGACAAGGAGAACCTGCACGCCAGGGCGTATTTTTTATCCCACTGCCATAAAGGTAGAAATAAATGAGCCGTCTCCTTGGAAGATGGATCAGCGCTGTGTCGGTCTTATGCGCGGCGTGGACCGGGACGCCGCTTTCCTGAAGTAACCGCAATGAAAAGTGTCTTGTCATTTCTTTTCTGCAGATCATATGAAGGGTCTCAAGGGACCTTTGCTGAAAAGAAAGTTAAAATTTAGGTAAGTCCCATCTGTTTTACTATTGGCTTCTTAATTACTAGTGTGTTTTTTCTGGGTATTTATTTGCAGTCACTGGGACAACATTAAAGTGACGCACATGTGTTTAGGCAATAACCTATAATAGACGGCTCTCCATTAATGCTATTGTAATATAATCTACTGTCATCCATCTGTCATTCACATGTAACTAATGACATTGGTGTTTTCCAGCTTAACAGTGAAGCTGTACTGTTCTCCTGTGTCTAAGGAACTTTTGCTGAGTAATCCAAAATATGTATTCTGGGAGAAACACGTTGTGAGTATGCAGCTCATGGGGACTGGACTGTTTGTCATTTTATACAGCGGTGTGCTTACCATAACTCACCCCCCCCCTCATACATGTGGGGCCCCTGAGGTTTGGGGCCCCCCTGCTGGCCATAAGCAGGCGTTATACCAAATATTACCTAAATATTAAGTAAATCCCTTCTTTATTTAGGAGATTGTAAGGCCGCAAGTTCTGCTAATCTGCTAGCTAACTACCATCTTCTGACTACTTGAGTCGTGGTGGGGGGGGGGGGGGCGGGTCCCCTCATCTCTCTCTGTTCCAGGTCGCCCTGGAACTGGAAAGTCCGACTCAGATCTCGCTGATTGATGAGATCTCCGGGGAGGTAGTAGTATAAGCATATGAACATGCCCTGGGATACGTCCCCACCGCAGATCCGCAGATTCTTGCTGATTTCTGTGTCCTGTGATTCGACAGAAAGAGGATGTCATGGTGACCCTGCTCCCAGCGGGGCATTGCCCTGGCTCTGTCATGTAAGGAGAACAGAAATATCACTTTGACTTCCCTTCAAGGATTAGGGCACAGAAAGCAAGATAAACCGTGTGTGTTTGGTGTGGCCCCCAGGTTCCTTGTAGAGGGCGACCGAGGCACGGTGCTGTACACAGGGGACTTCCGGTTGGCTGTGGGCGAGGTGTCCAGGATGGAGTTCCTGCACTCTGGCAGCAGGTCGAGCCCAGGAATACGTGTGCCATCGGTTTCTCTGATCATCTACATCAGGGGTGCCAATCTCCAGTCCTGGGGGGCCGGAGCCCTGCACATTTTTGGGTTTTCCCTCATTTAAGACTCCCGATTCAACTCCTTGTGCTAATTACAACACAGCTCTTGAGCTGAATCATTTATGGTGGAACAGGGAAAGAACTAAGCTACCCAGGGCTCCCCCTCCCAGGACTGGAGTTGGGCCTGATCCCTGATCTACATTTATGGGAGGTTCTACTCACTCTCACATTTTGTGCATGCAGGGTGAAAGACGTCCAGAGTGTTTATCTGGATACGACTTTCTGTGATCCCAAGTACTTCCAAATACCAAGCAGGGTGCGTCTCAATCACTGACCTGGTCCCATCTCTGTCCTAGGTCTGTCTCACATTACTCTCCATTCTGGCATTCATCACCGGATGATGTGAGTCTTTATTTCTTGTATTAGGAGGACTGCTTGGATGGCATTAAGGAGTTAGTGAGGTCATGGATGTCTATCAGCACCTACCATGTCATTTGGCTTAACTGCAAGGCAGCCTACGGCTACGAGTACCTGTTCACCCACCTCAGCGAGGAGTTTGGATGTCAGGTAAGTCTGTTGTTCCTGTGGCCTGACAGACTGCTAGGTACCTACACTTCCCCTGGTGGAATCTAGTGTGACTTCGACCCTGATGAACAAAAAGAAGTTCCTTCGGTTATTGTGCTACAAGAGTAACAGTTAATTCTATGTGGAGCACAGGGAGGTTGTTTGTAGAGATGCACCGATCAACCGACCAGGGACCGGAATCAACCAGTTCTCAGCGAGGGCCGATTGGCTGATTCTAATTTCTAAAACAGAAATTAGAATTGGCCAATAAAATTGTAATCAGTGCATTTCTAATTATTTGTGCCTGTCATCCACATTTAGTGATGAAGGTTGGCTGTTCCTGCATCTCTCACTAACAACCTTTAGGTTCATGTGAATAACCTGGACATGTTCAGGAAAATGCCGGATATCCTGTGTCACGTGACCACCAACCGAGCCACACAGATCCACGCATGTCGGCACCCAACGGTACCAAGCCTCGCCGGCATCTCCCACTCACTCTCCTGCCTGCTCACACTCCTGCCTGCTCAGACTCATGGTCCCTCTCGCTCTCCTAACCGCTCACACTCCTGCCCGCACATGCTCATGGTCCCTCTCTCTCTCCTGCCCGCTCACGCTCCTGACTGCTCAGACTCATGGTCCCTCTCGCTCTCCTGCTGCTCATGTTCCTGCCTGCTCAGGCTCATGGTCCCGCTCGCTCTCCTGTTCTCTCACGCTCCTGCTCGCTCATGCTCATGGTCCCTCTCGCTCTCCTGCCCGCTCACGCTCCTGCCTGCTCAGACTCATGGTCCCTCTCTTTCTCCTGCCCTCTCATGCTCCTGCCTGCTCAGACTCATGGTCCCACTCACTCTCCTGCCCGCTCACACTCTTGCCTGCTTAGACTCATGGTCCCACTCGCTCTCCTGCCCGCTCATGCTCCTGCCTGCTCCTGGTCACGCTCCCTCCCGCTCAGGCTCACGCTCCCGCCCACATACACTTGTACCTACTCCGCTTGCACCCGCTTATACTTCCTCCCACTCATGCTCCTGCCCGCTCCTGTTCCCGCCTGCTCACATTGCTGCCCACCCACTCACGACCCCCCACCTGATATTGGGCCAGGATGAAGAGTTCTTCAGAACCAGTCGCTTACCATGTGGGATGACGGCCCCGGACGGCGCGCCCCTGCAAATCATCAGCATCAAGCCCTCCACCATCTGGTTTGGTGAGAGGTCCAGAAGGACCAGCGTGGTTGTAAAGTATGGCCAATGTGCTCCCAGAATTCCATACATCCCTCACGGTTGCTCGTTGGCTGTGTGACTGTCCTGAGGTTTGGTGTGGCTCTAACTGACCCTCACTAGTGTTGGACGCTGATGTAGATTTTGTCTCCAGAACAGGCAGAAGCTCCTACAGAGCCTGTTTTTCCTTTCATTCATCTTACTCGGAGGTGTGAACAGTAACGTGAAATTACATGCATGTGCAAATCCTGCTCTTCTAAATAATCACAGTTATTACTACGGATGACGCTCAGTTAGAGGGATAACAGGAAAGCGGTTTGATTTCTCTTACAGCTCATTGATTTTCTCTTGTACTTGTGCCCTGTCAATATCCACCCAAATGTCATCCCTGTGGGCAGAACTGTACAGGAAGTTAAAGACATGTGAGTATGACATGTAACACTGGTTGCACTAGATGTGTCACCAAACTGGCTACCCTATCATCCATGTTTCATGTATGCAGTTTAAGCCATATGTGTTTAATTTCAGATTAAAACCCATGTGTCGGGAATATTCTGGAAGGGTGGGGATTATCTACAAGCCACTCGGCATTCTCAAGAGAGCGAGAGTGGACTATGCCGTGGAAGGTACAGCAGCTGATGCGTTGGCCAGGCGCGGTAAAGTCTTCCTGTTAAATGTGCCTAATGACGTGGTTCTTTCTCCGTGCCGTTAAGATTCCGACAGTGACGGCGAGCTGTTTGATGATGCAGAGCTTATGCCTTGGAGGAGGAAATTCCCACGGACTTTTCAGCTCCTGCCTCTGGAAGGCCCAGACCCAGAGGGAGCTCTCTGCTTCGTAGGCGTCCAGCCCGACATGCAGGAGGACCAGACACCCGTCCGTCAGACTGGGAACTACATGGACTGCACTGAGTCTAATGACGATGAAGACGAGCAGGAAGAGGTGGAGTTTTCGGATCCTGCGGGTCCCAAGGGGGCAGGGCGAGAGCCGCCCAGGTGGGAGGCATTCTTCACGGCAGAGCCGGTGGTGACTGACGAGAGCTCGGACCCTGAGGGTAGCCAGAACAGCCGGACACACCCAGCGGGGGAGATGGGGTCTCTGTCACCGAAGCTGTTCAGCGACTCAGATGACGACTCCACCCATGACCCCGCCCAGTCCATCCCTGCGTCTGATCCCAGATCTGAAACCGAGGGCCAGGACTCAGTGACGGGGCAGTAAGGAGCTTCACACCTGCACCGCTCCTGCCCCTTGCTGCTAGTAAAACAAAGCACAAGAGCAGAGGTTCTCACTATCAGAATATGGTAAGAACTGGACAGTGACGGCAAATTGGAGGATGAAGCCATCTGATATCTGCCGATTCATCTGGGCACAAACGCGGACCACTGACAGACATGTTTCTTTTTATCTGACCTCATTTATTTTACAATGGCTGAATATAATTAAACTATTCATAAAGATTATTAATAAAGATGCTTAATCTTGTGAAGGGTATCAAAGCAGGCTTTTCGTACCATACATTTAATATATTTCCATAACAGAAATATGTCACATATTTACATTTTCACTCCCTGTAACCTTCCGTTATTCATTATTTTGCAGTCATTCTCTGCTTTTATTCCCCAGGCTGCTGTGTTTGATTCTTTGAATTTATTTCTACTTCCTTCAAATAAACTTCTTTTGACAATTTGTCAGTCACAGGGTCTGTATTACCCTTGATCATAAGAAGGTGACAAACTCATGCAAAGTTACATTTGTATAGTGCTTTTCAAGACACCCAAAGCACTTTACAGAATCAGTGGGGAGCCTCTTCAACCACCACCACTGTGTGGCCCCCACCTAGATGATACAGCAGCAACTATTCTACACCAGTACGCTCACCACACAGTAGCTATGGTGGTGAAGGGGCAGGAGAGAATTCAGTTAGATGCAGGTGATGATTAGGAGGCCAAATTGATAGGCCCACAGGGGGCAGTTTAGCCTGGGCATCGGGGCACCACCCCTACTCTATCGAAAGGTGCCCAGGGACCTTTTATGAGCTCAGAGAGTCAGGACCTCGGTTTTACGTCTCATCTGAAGGATGATGCACATTTGTACGGCATAGACTAACCTGTTGGCCTCACCCGGCACCTCTTCCAGCAACAACTCCTAGCTGGCATCCCATCCTGTTTAGCTTCAGCTGGGATGCCCAGTGGCAAGACTGCTGACGGACAGTGGCCAAGCAGAGGCCTCTGGAAGTTTCTGAGCTGAGCCTTCTGCCGTTCGATTAACAGCTTCCCTAAAAACCCCCAGCTGTGCCAAATGGCTACTCACTTTAGATCACATGATGCTCAAACAGGATCTAGAGTGTAATACCTGCAGCAGGTTTACAGGTGTTTACAGGTGTTTACAGGTGTTTACTGGTGTTTACAGGTGTTTA
>JAODKE010000068.1:32545131-32558804 GCA_026779605.1 Mormyrus hasselquistii
CCTCCCCTCTGACCAATCAGATTATTATTAAATGAGCACCCTCCCCTCTGACCAATCAGATTATTATTAAATGAGCAGCCTTCCCTCTGACCAATCAGATTATTATTAAATGAGCAGCCTCCCCTCTGACCAATCAGATAAGTATTAAATGAGCACCCTCCCCTCTGACCAATCAGATTATTATTAAATGAGTACCCTCCCCTCTGACCAATCAGATTATTATTAAATCAGCACCCCCCCTCTGACCAATCAGATTATTAAATAAGCACCCTCCCATTTTGACCAATCGGATTATTAAATGAGCGGTCTCCCCTATGACCAATCAGATTATTCCATTATCAACATGATGGTGGATTGATGAAAGAGCTCTGAGTGTAAATTAATCAAACTGGGAGCTCTTACCCCCATTCCAAACCCCATGGCAGGGACCTTTTCATTTCCAAAGATTTAAAAGGGAGGATTAAAATGAACTTGCACTCGCGGGCATGATAACACCCCATATTTCAGGTCCACTCAGACTCTCCCACTCTCCCAATCGCATGCTGAGGTCTGTGAGGTATCTCTGTGTTGCTGGCTCCTTCCCAGTGCATTGTGGGAAAGAGGTGGAGACTTCTCCCTGGCAGACGCGTAATGCCTCAGAGAGGGAGGGGTGCTCTGGGGACCAGTGGCGGAATTCGGGGCAGATTATTCTGCTTTGCCAGAACCGCCAAATTCCTCTTATTTAATTTTCAAATATTTCGTATATTTATGCTTCATATATCCGCATCTCCTCTTCCAGCCATTTCTATTTTTTGATACTCATTTTATCCATAGATACTTAGCCACATCTCCTCTTCCAGCCATATCTTTTAATACTCATTTTATCTATTTATACTTAGCCACATCTCCTCTTCCAGCCGTCTCTTTTGTTCAATACTCATTTTATCTATTTATACATAGCCACATCTCCTCTTCCAGCCATTTCTTTTGTTTAATACTCATTTTATCTATCCATACTTAGCCACATCTCCTCTTCCAGCCATATCTTTTAATACTCATTTTATCTATTTATACTTAGCCACATCTCCTCTTCCAGCCGTCTCTTTTGTTCAATACTCATTTTATCTATTTATACTTAGCCACATCTCCTCTTCTAGCCATTTCTTTTGTTTAATACTCATTTTATCTATCCATACTTAACCACATCTCCTCTTCTAGTCATTTGTAATACTCATTTTATCTACCCATACCTAAGCACATCTTCTCTTCTAGCCATTTTTAATACTCATTTTATCTCTCCATACCTAACCACATCTCCTCTTCTAGTCATTTTTAATACTCATTTTATCTACCCATACCTAACCACATCTTCTCTTCTAGCCATTTTTTAATACTCATTTTATCTCTCCATACCTAACCACATCTTCTCTTCTAGCCATTTTTGAATAATCATTTTATCTATCCATACTTAACCACATCTCTTCTTCCACCCATTTCTTTGATTTAATACTCATTTTATTTCTCCATACTTAGCCACATCTCCTCTTCCAGACATTTAATTTATTTAATAATCATTTTATCTATTCGCACATAGCCACATCTCCTCTTCCAGCCATTTCTTTCATTTAATACTCATTTTGTCTACACATACTTAGCCACATCTCTTCTTCCAGACATTTTTTTTATTTGATAATCATTTTATCTATCCATACTTAACCACATCTCTTCTTCCACCCATTTCTTTGATTTAATACTCATTTTATTTCTCCATACTTAGCCACATCTCCTCTTCCAAACATTTAATTTATTTAATAATCATTTTATCTATTCACACATAGCCACATCTCCTCTTTCAACCATTTCTTTCATTTAATACTCATTTTATCTATCCATACTTAGCCACATCTCCTCTTCCACCCATTTTTTTGATTTAATACTCATTTTATTTCTCCATACTTAGCCACATCTCCTCTTCCAGCCATTTCTTTCATTTAATACTCTTTTTGTCTACACATACTTAACCACATCTCCTCTTCCAGACATTTTTTTTATTTGATAATCATTTTATTTATCCATACTTAACCACATCTCCTCTTCCAGCCATTTATTCTTTTATCTATTTCACATCCCCCCCCAATACATTTGTCCCTCTGTGGTTCATAGTCATATGTCTGCTTTGATGTTTTGCTGGCGCCTTTGTCTTATTTCCTGCTGTCTGGTCCTGTTACATGTTACATACTCCTGACTGGATGGCCAGTATGAATTCCTGTGTACTGATGCTGAAAAGGCACATAAAGCATTTTGAGTCTCTAACCATCTGACCTTCCTGAGAGACAAACACGTGGAGAGCGTTGTTTAAATTTGATCAGATGTGGCAGGGCTGATAATGTACACCTTTATTTCCGCCTGTCTGACGTCTCGCTGTATTTCAGCTCCCCCCCACCCCAGATCTGGGCAGCTAATTTGTCTTTGTGTCCCAGAGTCCCCATGTGGTCACATTTAGTCCTGCAAGCATGTTGTGGGATGGTGGGGAGGGCGGGGCCAGACAGGTAGGTGCAGCTGCTCCGTACTGCAGCCTGGGGAGTGCGGATAGCCCCCCAGCTATGTAAGTGTGGGTTTTCGAGTGGCGATGGATCCACCCCCTCCCCTCCCCTCCCCTCCCCCATGTGAGGAGCTTGTTTTGGCATGATGGATGGCGGGTCGGTTCCAAAGCCGATTTCTGTGCACACATTGCAAGCTGTTGCACACAAGCCTGTTTAATGCTGTGCATGTGTGCTGTTTCTGCCGCTTTCCCTTCTCTTTTTCTATTTATCTTTCCCTTTCCCATGAGTATCCATCCTTCCTTTTTCTGTTAGTATTTATCCCCAGCTTTCTATGAGTATCCTTTTCCTTTATTTCTAAGAGTATCCATCCCCTGTATTTTGTGAGTATCCATCCCCTGTATATTGTGAGTATCCATCCTTTCTATTCTGTGAGTATCCATCCCCCCTTTCCATGAGTATCCACCTCCTGTCTGTCTGAGAGTGTCCACCCACCATCTTTTTGTGAGTATCCATCCCCGTGTCAGACCTCTCCTTGTGCACCTCTGGGGATGCAGTGCAGACTCTCACAGGGTTAAAATGCCAGTTAGCGTGTGCAGAAGCGTGTTTGCTGACATGCTGGTGTGTGGATGTATTTTCAGCCCGCCTCCTTCGCGCTCTCCCTCTCTGCCTCGCTCTCTCTCTCTCTCTCTTTCTCTCTCTCCCGTGTTCCCTCCCTCCCTCCTTTGCTCTCCTCACCACATCCCTCGCACTCTTCCTTGTTCCTCGTGTCATGTGGATTCCTGTGAGCCCAGCCCCACAGCCCATGCTCACTTCATTCCATTAGAGCCTCCATCTGCAGAGCCGGCTGCCGCTTGCAGAAGACGAGGACGCCATGGCCGTGCAGCTGGTTCCAGACTCGGCTGTCTGTCTCCTCATGGTGAGTAACCCCGCTCATCCCCCCCCCCCTTCCCCCCCTGGAAGGTGCTGGTCCGTCTGGAAGCCGATCGATTGATTTGCTCGGGTGGGAGCCGGGATTAATCTGCGTCTCAGAGCTCCCGATGTGCTACCGATTCCTCTTGGTCCGTCATGGGGCCACGCATGACCCAAGGCTCCTAAGATTAAAGAGACAGTCGCTATCTTTGTTTTTCCTTGCATCTGGGCCATGCATGCTGAGTGTGTCGGTAACGCCCGGGGGAGGTGTGTATGATCTTTCAGGTTTGTATTGTCTTAGCTGAGGTGTGTCACATCTGAGGCATGCACTATGGCACATTTCTAATTAGCTGTGAGGTACTACAGTCAGGTGTAGACATGATGCTCCACCCTGGGAGCTGGGTTTTGTTGGGGGGGGGGGGGGGGATTCACGGACATGTGTCACCATGGCAATGAGAAGTGCCACGACCAGCCCTGTATCTGGGACAAACGAAGGCCAGAGCAGCTAACATCCTCCACCTCCTGCAGCACCTCCTCCTCCTCCACCACCTCCCATGTGCCTCCAAGCTACTGAAAAATGAATAAGGCGAAGCTCAGTCTTCTCATTGGCTGGTTGGGGTTGGGCGGGACCCCAAATAGTTCACCTGGCAACAGAATCAGCATACACAGGAGGAGAGACTGGGGCAGGAGATGAGGCGAGGCCCCTCAGGGACAGCTGGGCAAGAGGGCTACCCCCCCCCCTTCCTTTCTTTTAAATTTTCTTTCTGATGTTTTCTACAAGGTGTTCACATGGCACCTGATAACAGATAGACAGACGTCTTTGTTAGCTACACACACACACACAGCGGATTTGAAATATTCCACTGAGCTGAACTGTTCTTAAAAAGTAACACAGAAACATAAATTGTAGGATTAACAATTTCAGGAATAAATATTGCTAAAGGCATCAGTGCCTGCTAATTATTATCATCTAAGTTAAAGCCTTCATCACAGCAATGCAAGCAGCATATGAAGACGGTGACTGGCAAAGCACCGATTGCTTGGTGGCCGATCGGCTCGGCCGTTTCTCTGGGGTTTGTGTGCATCAGTGAATTCATTGAGAATGAGGTTTGTGGGTTACAATGTTGCCCGTGTGGAATATGTGATCCTGCATTGCTCTGAGCTCCCGGAGGAGTGAACACCTCCACCATTTCAGCCATGAGTGTCTGCTGCTCATATCGGCACTTCAATGCTGACCTTTTCCTGGAGAAGCTCTTCTGTTTATGGCACATAGATGAAGCATTTCTGGTACAAAAGTGTTTTTTGGGAGGTAAGGAGCCTGTATTTCTGCTTGTACCGGGATGCTATTATTGATGGGGACACTGTAGAAAACCTCAGGTTGGTCACTCAATGACGTTGGTAGACCCTGCTAATGTGTCCATATCCGTCTGTCATCGCTGGAGGGGCCACTATGTACATAGAGGACCTTCAGTAAACATCTCGAGTCTGTGACCAGCCACCCGACAACGGGAGACTCCACAAGAGCCGCCCCAGGCAGCATGCTGTTACCAGGAAGGCTTAATCGCCATGGCTACCGCATCACCTCACCCCACCTGCTCAGGCTGCCGGCACCTGCTCCGACTGACACGCGCTGCGAATCCTGTCACGTCTTCAGCGTCTTTCAAGGATCCAGTCAAATTAATTTCCTGTCCCTCAGGGATGCAGTCAGATTAATTTATTGTCTTTACGTTAAGCTGTCAAATATTGGCAGAGGGAGGCTGGCAGAAAGGGCATCAGGATAAAACGCATGTGAGGAATCAAAGAACCCAGCAGTTAATCTCTGGGTGACAAACGAGGGCGAAAGCATGAATGGGAGAGAGAGAGAGAGAGAGAGAGAGAGAGCACTTCCCCTCACCCCCCGCAGGCCGGGATAGTAATTCATTTTCCAGGGGAGGTTATAATGACATCATGGCTGGTGTGTTCGGAGGTGACCTCTAAGCAGACCTGATGCCGGCCTGCCAGGGCATAGCTCTGCCCGCTTATCAGGGATTACCAAAGGGCTCTCGGGAACCAAAGGCACTGGGGTCGAGTCCCCAAAAGCCCCAGCACAAAGCGAGAGCTTCAGCTCTGTAATCCTCTGTGGCTTCAGTAAAGAATGTTCCAGTTTTTCCTGCATTCACACCACGAGAGTGTGTTGTGCCGCTGGCGTTTGCTGGCAAGGTGCTGGTGATGACACTTCTCCATGCGGTTCCAAGTGGGTCTTGTGACCTCGGCGATACACTTCATTCAGGAGATCCTGCTCGGCCCGACGGGCCAGACCTCTGCTCCTCTATGGTCAGAGGCTGTTGGGGTGACAGGGAGCAGATGGCCAGTGGTTCACAGCTCGTGTTCCTCCGTACGCTTCAGCACTTTCTATGGTTCCACTTGTCTCTAATTTGTTTTATCCTCCTCACATCATTTATGATCTCACTGACAGGCGGGTTTCTGTTGTGGTTACGAGTCTCGTCCAGCCCATGTCTGTGAGGATGTTTTATCACTAAATTAGCCTTGGGGGGCCTGTCTGGTTGGAGGCGGGTAGCTGGCTTCTCGAGGAGGGGGGGGCAGGGGGGGCTGTCTCGTTGGAGGCAGGTAGTTGGCCTCTCTGGGGGAGAGGGGGGGTGAACATTTTGGGCCCAGAGGCCACCATTCTATCCCGCATGACGTCATGGTTACACCACTGACCCTGACAGGGAAGCTGCTTCTCGAATTTCCCACAGACATAAGGAGGAGAATCAGGTCGACCAGATCTGTGACTCTGTGGCCCTAATGTCCTGTTACCTGATCTTCTGTCACTTGGGGTTGTCACACGAGGTCCTGTTACCTTAGGGTGATCAGGTAATCCATGTCAGGGAGGACACTCTGAGCTAAGACAGGATTTGTAAATTACCATTTCAATTAAAAGGACCTGGATTTCACTTGAGCACTGCGCTATTGCGGTGTGCTGATTGGTCAGTCTCCTATAATCATGCATGTGTCACTAATGCTAATGTGAAACAGCTGGATGAGTCTTTCAGTCAAGGAAACAAACCAGTCAAGCACAAGAAGACCTGAACTATTTAGCCAAAATATATAGCCTTTCAATTTGAAAGTAGTTTGTAAAACCCAAAGTAGCTCAAAGTGTCCTCCCTGACATGGATTATCTGGTCACCCTATGTTACCCGGGATTTTCACACGAGGTCCTGTTACCTGGGGTTGTCACACGAGGTCTTGTTACCTGGGGGTTTCACACGAGGTCCTGTTTCCTGGGGTTTTCACACGAGGTCCTGTTACCTGGGGTTGTCACACGAGGTCCTGTTACCTGGGGTTATCACACGAGGTCCTGTTTCCTAGGGTTTTCACACGAGGTCCTGTTACCTGGGATTGTCACATGAGGCCCTGTTACCTGGGATTGTCACATGAGGCCCTGTTACCTGGGGTTGCGCATGAGGCCCTGTTACCTGGGGTTGTCACATGAGGTCCTGTTACCTGGGATTGTCACATGAGGCCCTGTTATCTGGCGTTGTCACATGAGGTCTTGTTACCTGGCATTGTCACATGAGGTCCTGTTACCTGGGATTGTCACATGAGGCCCTGTTATCTGGCGTTGTCACATGAGGTCTTGTTACCTGACGTTGTCACACGAGGCCTTGTTACCTGGGGTTGTCACACGAGGTCCTGTTACCTGGGGTTGTCACATGAGATCCTGTTACCTGGGCTTGTCATACGAGGTCCTGTTACCTGGGGTTTTCACACGAGGTCCTGTTACCTGGGGTTGTCACATGAGGTCCTGTTACCTAGGGTTGTCATACGAGGTCCTGTTACCTGGGGTTGTCATACGAGGTCCTGTTACCTGGGGTTTTCACACGAGGTCCTGTTACCTGCTGTTGTAACACGAGGTCCTGTTACCTGGGGTTATCACATGAGGCCCGGTTACCTGGGATTGTCACACGAGGTCCTGTTACCTGCTGTTGTAACACGAGGTCCTGTTACCTGGGATTGTCACATGAGGCCCTGCTACTTGCCATTGTCACACGAGGTCTTGTTACCTGGGATTGTCACACGAGGTCCTGTTACCTGGGGTTTTCTGTTACCTGAAGCTTTGTCACTCGACTTTCTGTTACCTCAATAAGATAGCACAGTCTTATAGATTATGTTCAGTTCCTGAAATCAGGCCTTTTCCCCTTGTTGCTGGGGCTTCTAGGGTCACTTAGATGACAGAGAGAACTGCATTAACACAGCCCCCTCCCTCCTCATCTGTCTCGTGCCCTAGTCAGCCCGTCTGCCAGTGCATACCCAGTGGGACAGTCGGGATGTAATCTGAGGTGATACTACGCAGACCCCTGAATGAGCTTGGTTTGTCGGGTCGCTTTGAAACATCAGATCACCTCACCATCAAGCGCCTGCCTTGTCGTGGATGTTTAAGTTTTGTTTCATGAATCTCATTTCTAAACCAAAATCAGTTTGTCTAATGCCCAGCCCTGGCAAGCTTTTAATCTCTTTCAAAGCCCTTTTCCAGAAAGATCCAGGGCATGTAAAATGCTTGGGATAATGATTGATTTTTTTTTTATATTCCCTGAACTCAGTCAGCATCATTTGTAGCATCGTTCAGAGGAACATTCCTCTTAGCTGATCGCGTCTGATTGGTGTCTCAGCCATCAGCCAGACCAGAGCTGAGAATAAACACAACGGAAGCTAATGAGGCTGCCTTAGTGAGGCTGATCTGAGTCCAACTTGCGGCATCAGCTCTCCGGGCCCCAGCCACTCCTGCTCTTTGCTGTTCCTTAAAAGAGCCTGCTGACAGCTCCATGTGAAAGTGATGTTTTTGCAGTGCCCCCCCCCCCCCCATCCTGAAACACTGCCAGGTCGGGCTGGTAATTCACTCTCCAGGGAGGTTACAATGACATCATGGCCATTGGTGGCTGCTGTGTCCTCCAAACGCAGACCTGAATGGGTTGGTTCTTGCCGTTAAAGCTGAAAGGCCTTTGTGAAGTGGCTGCCTCATTCACCAGACCCGGAACCTTCTCTGCTTTGTATGTGGCAGGATTGTGATCATAGACCCCTGAAGGGAACAGAAACAGCGCACTCTGCATGTCGGACTCCCACCATCACTGTGTCGGCCGCTCTCATTGGCTGGCCACTTGGCAGTGGTGTTGTGGCCACTTGCGGCGTGCCTGGGGTCGGGTTTCCCGGTAACCTGACTCCCTTGTTGTCCTGGAGATGGTGAGGGGTAGGCTCTGGCGGAAGGGTGTGGGGAGAGTGGGCAGTGCACCTGTGCAGGGGCCATCTGCTTTGGGGATGGAGCAGGTGTGCAGAGTGGGGGCCCACGATGTAGGTGGGGGGGCCCGGGGGCCCGGAAGGCCCCACCCCCCCACATCCCATATGGCAGTGATGGGCATAAACTCTCTTTCTTTTCTCACTGTGTTAGAATCCTTCTAGAAACAATGGGTGGCTCAAACCAGAACAAATATTTACCTTTTCTCAAAAAGATATTCCTGTTTAGGACTGGCAGAGCGATGTCATCATGAGCAAGGCCCTTAACCACCAGTATACCCCCAATATCAACTTAAACTGTAGGGTCATCATATCAGATGGGGGGGATTCGCATTTTATTGGCATTTAAAAAGCTGCTGCTGTCACTGTCTGTGCTGTTTCTCGCATCCAGGACGCTTCGAACCTGTGGGGTTTTTTCTTTCCATGTTTTTCAACGAGGCCTTGGGTCTCATGTCACTTGAGACGTCTCCTGGGACACGTGGTTCACAAGCTTCCCCCATCACGCAGGATTATCGGTGTTTATTTCTGGAATGAAGACTCCAGTCATTAAAATGATCCCTGCAAAGACACGCTCCAGGCTCCGGAGCTGACGGGCGAGGTGGCGTTCGGGAAAGGACTCACGTAGCGAGAAGCGTCATGGCCTTGGTCACCATGGCAACCATAGCAAACCCCCCACCCCCCCACTCACGTTCTGGACAACACTGGTTAGTCGAGCCAGATCCACACAATAAAGCACTAATTATGACGAGCCAGCAGAATGGGGCTGTTTCGGAGTGAGGAGACGGCGTGGATGGAGTAATCCGGAAAAGCCTGGATCCAGGCTGAAAATGCCAGGCTGGAGTGCCAGGGATGCGGTTTCCATGGTAACGTTCACACTGCACACTGGTGGGAGTTTGCTGGAGTGAAATGGTGATGCTGTTTCTGCAGGAATTCACTCCTGTTTGCTCACAGCATTAGAAAGGGAAGCATGGATACCATGTTTGGTCGGAAGAGATGAACGGCAGCAGGGTGGCCAGTCTGTTCTCACACAGGTCTGATGTCACACTGTAACCACTGTTACTGTGCTCGGGATCCCACAGCTGGTACAGCCTCATCTGTCTGTTTCTGTTCTGCCGCTGATGTGCTTGGAGGATGTATACGCCATTTATTTTGTAGTCTGGCATCTCTTGCCCAGAACCTTAAGCAAGTTTGTGTTTCAGATAAAACCTCACTCTATGGGCAGCCCTTAAACACAGACTTGGTTTCTTCTGATGTCAGATCTTGGGCTGATATCCCAGCAGCATCCTGTGTGTCATGTGAGCACCATGGAGCCTCCATTGGGCTCTAATGATGCGACAGGCTGCAGAGACGCTGCTCCTCTGTGGTGACTGTAACCCTGACTGATGTTAAATGATGGTGTGACTGAATGCACAGACGTTCCTCTAACATTTCCCCTTTCCATACTCCTCCCTCTGAATTTATAATGTTTGTAGAGCCCCCTGAGATGGAGCAGTGATGCGGATGGGGGTTCACATGC
Source organism: Mormyrus hasselquistii (assembly GCA_026779605.1). Classification (NCBI taxonomy): domain Eukaryota; kingdom Metazoa; phylum Chordata; class Actinopteri; order Osteoglossiformes; family Mormyridae; genus Mormyrus; species Mormyrus hasselquistii. Next base: position 32,555,347 of record JAODKE010000068.1, read on the forward strand.
TGGATCTACAGGGTCGTCTTTCTGGAACGTTTTCTTGCTGAACAGCTGGTCCTTCTGACCCAGACTGTATCCACAGAGCCAGAAGAAGAAGAACATGTCAGGGAGGACAGGGGACAGCTGGGCCATTCAGCACTATCCTAGGGGTCACTGTTGTCTTAGGGGCGAGGGCCTGGAGCAGTGAGCCCCTCCTCTCCTCCCGCACCCTGGCAGAGGAGCATGCAGGGTTTGTGTATGTGTCAGTGTTTCTGTCTGTCTGCATGTGTCTGTGTCTGTGTGTGTGTCAGTGTTTCTGTCTGTCTGCAAGTGTCTGTGTGTGTGTCAGTGTTTCTGTCTGTCTGCATGTGTCTGTGTCAGTGTTTCTGTCTGTCTGCATGTGTCTGTGTGTGTGTCAGTGTTTCTGTCTGTCTGCATGTGTCTGTGTTTCTGCCTGTCTGCATGTGTCTGTGTGTGTGTCAGTGTTTCTGTCTGTCTGCATGTGTCTGTGTTTCTGCCTGTCTGCATGTGTCTGTGTGTGTGTCAGTGTTTCTGTCTGTCTGCATGTGTCTGTGTGTCAGTGTTTCTGTCTGTCTGCATGTGTCTGTGTGTCTGTGTCTGTATCTGTGTGTGTCTACGTGAAAATCCCGTACTCGTGGAGGGCAATGGTACTGCCTCATGCCTTATCAGCAGGTACCGGCTGGGATGAGCTTCAGGCAGAAGACACAAACGCCTTGCAGCATGTTGTCGTAAGAGTTCAGGAGGTGGTTGCTCCTGACAACGGTTGCCAGGAGACCCCATCTTTAGTGCATCTGGAGTGATTTCATTCAGTAATAGATTAGGACATTGTAGATGGTGAAGTGTGCCGGAAACCGTGAGCTTAACAAGGAAAAGGAGTGACATTAAAGCTTCCTCATGTAAGTGGAGTATTGGAGGGACACAAGTGTGAACCACCACTACGTATTTAAAAAAGCGTGGCGTGAGGGAGAAGCCAGGAGATGCTAAAGGCATGTAGATTCTGCATGGGGTGAGGTGTCCATTAGCTTGGCTGTACTCAACCCAGTCAGAACAAAGCGCCACCTGGCAATGTTAATTAACGTGTGATTCAACCCTTCAGCATGTATAAATGTAATTTAACATAACATAAATGTGTAATTTAATCCTGCCACCTACATAAGTGTGTGATTTAAACCTACCAGCTTTATAAATGTGTAGTTTAACCCCACAACCTTTGAAAAGGTGTGCTGTAACCCCACAGCCTATGTAAAGTTGGGCTTTAACTCCACAGCCTATGTAAAAGAGGGCTTTAACCCCACAGCCTTTGTTAAGGTGTGCTGTAACCCCACAGCCTTTGAAAAGGTGGGCCTTAACTTCCCAGCCTATGTATAGGTGTGCTGTAACACCACAACCTTTGAAAAGTTGGGCTTTAACTCCACAGCCTATGTAAACATGGGCTTTAACTCCACAGCCTATGTAAACATGGGCTGTAACCCCACAGCCTTGGAAAAGGTGTGCTGTAACCCCACAACCTTTGAAAAGGTGGGCTTTAACTCCACAGCCTATGTAAACATGGGCTGTAACCCCACAGCCTTTGAAAAAGTGGGCTTATATGGCTTCATCTGAATCTGTTTTAGTGTAGTCATGTGTTTTATTGAATTTACTATACATTGAACTTTGTAAGGCAGACTGAAATGCAGCCTTTGGTTGATTTCTGTGGGTGATTGCAAGCTGCTTCATGACCTAAGGTCGCTCTCAGACATGTCACAGACACGTCGTTAAAAGTTGGGTGCATGGACGGATGGATGGATGTATTTGTCTTGCTCTTTATATTGTAACATATGTAAGCGTGGCTCAGTCAGCAGAAACCCTCTCCTGCAGATTTTGCCTTGCACCTCCCCCATCGTTAGCTTTGCTGTTCCTGGGGCCCCGCTCATTAAGTCAATTTGGGCCCCCCACTCGATGTTTCAACAGCTAAACAAGTATCTAGTTAATAGAGTCAGAAGACCATAGCTAGATAGCTGGTTAGCAGGACATGCTGCTTCAGCATCTCCTAAATAAGGAATTTGGTTATTTTTAGTGTAGTGACTCTTTGGGGCCAACAGGGGGCCTCCTATATACACAGTGTCTCACAGGTGTGTGTGCGTGGAATGTTTGGTAGATGTTCTAATGCTCATGGCCAGAGATGGCGATGCTCTAACAGAGTGGGAAAGGACGGCATGGTGCAACCACAGCCCACGTCTCCTCCTGGTGACTGAACGGTTTCTCATTTTTATGCATTTTCCTTCTACACCTCTTGGAAACACATCCATCTTTGAGGCAGGTTATGGCAGGACGCCGGTCAGTCAGCGATTCATGACCGCGAGTCTCTAGACCGCAGTCATATGGAGGGACCGTTTTACGTTCTGGCTGCCACAGGCCGTAAATTCCTCCCATACATGAGAAACCTTAGGATGGATGATGGGTGTCGCAGAGAGGCACATAAAAACCCTTTTTGTCCCCAAAATGTCCCTAATAGCATCCAGATTTGATCCTGTGAGAATGTCAGGAGCTGCTGCTTGAGAGTGCAATGAATCCACTGGTGCTCAGTTGTTGTTCAAGTGGTGTACAGCTGGTGTTCAGGTGATCTTCGGCTGATGCGAAGGTCTCCAAATTGCTTTTGTGGCAAATCCAAGCAAAGGCTGCCTCACTCTGTCTCTCTCTCTCTCTCCCCCCCCCCCCCCCTTTGGGGAATCCCGGCTCCCTATGGACCTCAGTCCACGTGGACACACTCGTGCTATATGAGGTATTGGGACTGTTCGGAGACACCTGATTCCAATATTTCCCGAGCGCCCACACTCACGCATTCCATGGGGAGGGTTAGGGTTGGAGGGTGCCAGGCAGGTACCCCTAATTCCAGTCTTTCATAGGCCTCCCACACACAAGGGTACATGTTCTGTGTGGGAGGCCTATGATTCATCTACTTCCAATTGGAACCATTTTTGTTTCAAGATGGAATAAATAATGGAAAAAAATCCATGATTTGAGGGGGATGGATTATACATGTGATGCTAATGTAGTCTTAAATTAGCACATTTTCCAGTGGTACTCTAGGCTACTTAACATGGCTCAAAGATTTCACCTCCTCAGCAGTATGTACAGACAGGCTTGTTGTTTCTGAGACCCCCCACTCAATGTTTCAATAGCTGAATAAATATCTATCAGAAGATCATAGTTAGCTAACTGGTTAGCAGAACATGCTGCTTCAGCATCTCCTAAATAAGGAACGTTTATTTAATATGTAGTGTAGTGAATACATGTACCCAACAGGGGGCCCCCTAACCTCAGTAGCGGTAAACAGCGCCGTTGGATACATCGTGTGTTCTCGCGAACAGCCTCTGTGTGGCGCATGAGTACTGAATGGGGGGGGGGGGGGGGGACAAAAGTTAAACAACCCCCCCCCCCCCAGCCCCCACCTTGCAGCTTTTGGTTTGGTGGGTGGGGGGCGG
>JAODKE010000068.1:32573379-32583840 GCA_026779605.1 Mormyrus hasselquistii
GAGCTGTCCCAGCTGTAAAGGGGGCTTTGTCCAGCCTGCCCCTTTAATGAGGAGCTGTCCCAGCTGTAAAGGGGGCTTTGTCCAGTCTGCCCCTTTAATGAAGAGCTGTCCCAGCTGTAAAGGGGACTTTGTCCAGTGTGTCCCTTTAATGAAGAGCTGTCCCAGCTGTAAAGGGGGCTTTGTCCAGTCTGCCCCTTTAATGAAGAGCTGTCCCAGCTGTAAAGGGGACTTTGTCCAGCCTGTCCCTTTAATGAGGAGCGGTCCTATCTGTGATGGGAGGAAGGAGCCGGGTGAAAGCTCTAACTTGACTTTCTCATACATCTGTCTGGATTGTTGTCACAGAATTTCCATGAAGTAGTTTGAAATGCAAACTTTATCTCAGTTTTTTATGTAAAATACTTCTGAAACAAGGCCATGACAGGCATCTCCCGGACTGTCGGATTCATCACAGGTTTTTCCTCGGTCTAAAGTGGCTGTGTGACTTCCTTCCAGCTTGCAGCCACATCTGGAGGATGTTAGTCTTCACCTCTGGCTCTCAATGGCCACAGTGTTCCACCATCTCGTGTGGAGGAAGGGGAAACCCCTGTGTTTCCGGTCCTGCCTCTCAGACAGCTCCAAGCTCCTTAAACACGTTGACGCATCATATCAAAGGAATGATATGCTTGGCCCATATCATTCTGATGCGCGCCCTCTGAGCAAGGCATGACGGGTAGCTATTTTTTCCAGGGCCCTCCTTGCCTGTGAATGATGGACCGTTTCCGTGGGTGAGATGTAAAGTTAATCTCAATGCCAGATGGCCGAGTATCACGCCATCCTTGGAGGCGTGCCTCTCCCTCCCCTTCCCATGACCTCAGGGTCATGTGATCATACACTATAGCCGGCAGATTGGACTGTTGTCCTGGGTGGAACTTGGCTCTGGTCCCAAGCCTCGAGGCATGAGGCTGCCATTCTTGGAACGTGAGCCATGTCTTCCTGGGACGTAGGCCTAGCTATGCTGAGCTGAAGAGACATAGGGCTGCCCTAGAGTCCTACCCTGCTGGTGGGGGGAGGCAAAGAGAGAGTGCCAAACACCATCTCTACCCCCCTACCCCTGCCGCACATGATCATCTCAAGTGGAGCAAGGCGGGGAATAGCTGCGGGTGATTCACAGACCTTGCAGTCCAGAGGGTAGGAGAGCTCCATCTCATCCAGCTTAGCCATTCCTCCATCCCTCTTTCCCCAAAGCCATCCCTCCATCCCTAAAGCGATCCATCCATCCCCAAAGCCATACCTCTATCCCCAAAGCCATCCCTCCATCCCCAAAGCCATACCTCTATCCCCAAAGCCATCCCTCCATCCCTAAAGTGATCCATCCATCCCCAAAGCCATCCCTCCATCCCTAAAGTGATCCATCCATCCCCAAAGCCATCCCTCCATCCCTAAAGCGATCCATCCATCCCCAAAATGATCCCTCCAACTCCAAAGCGATCCTTCCAATCAGAATGTACATTCAAACATCATCAGCACAGAAGCTTTGATAGAACTGCTGTATCTAACATAGATCCCATCTTTGTGCATGTGGGAGGGTTAGACCGCTGGTAGGTTTGATGAAATATCAAGGACTCCCCCTTGCATTGGCATCATTAAGCTACAGCCAGCATTGTATAGTCCAGGTTGTCTGCTGTGCCCCTGCCTGATTGGAATGCATATGTGAGGCTCGTAGTCAGTGTGATTACGTGATGAGATCCAGGTGGATGTTTGCTGATGTCTAAATGACCACAACCTCCACCAGGCATCAGGACAGGTTACCTGAGAACCTAAGCCTTCATAACAAGAACATTGAAAATTAAGTAGCACGGGGAATTAGCTTTCATTGGATAAAGTGCATCTGAGGTATTGCTTTTATGATTTTTGGCACAAATTCTCTTGGAATCTACATTGTATCCATTGAATGATACATTGCCTTGGTGCTTTGAGTCTCCAAACTATCTATTTTCCAAAGTCATATTTTATATCTCATTTGAGGAATCCCCATGGCGACAGACATCTTCATTTTATTCTATCCACAGGTTCCCAGGTTCTCTCAGTGTTGCTTCATATGGCCTGAATCAGTCCTTTCAATAGTTTTCAATATCCATGTTCCGTTGACACAGATGGTGTCTCATTCTCCACTTTAAATCTTCCGGGTATGGAGTGTGGAACAGTGGGAGAGCCCACGCTAATCCAGTAAGGAAAATGAGAACACTCCCCCCATTCCCCTGCTCTGAAACGTAGCCCTTGTAAGGACTGCATTTGTCTGTGCGCCCCAGAGGAGTTGTCCAAATGGTGTCTCATCTCTTGGTTTAAAGACAAATAAACAGATCTCACATTTCTGCTTGAGATCAGGCCCTCATAATGGTGCTTCCCCTGCAAAACTGATCATTTTTATTTAGTGCTGCCTCCTCCAGCTCATCATTCTGTGACACACCATTATCTGGGGATTCAGTTGTGAACTACTGAGGAAGCAGAAGGGTTGCCAAGCTCAAGGAATGCATGATGTTAGCATGGTTTGAGACCCCAAGCCTGGACCTGATGTTGACAGTCAACAATGGCAGTATTCAGAAGCCTCTTGGCATGTGAAGTTCACAGCTCACAGCTCTTGGGATAATTGAGTCCTCCCCCCTGTTGAGCAGGGGCTTCAAACTGATGACCTTCCATTCAGAGACACAGTGCGCCCTCCCACTGCTGTGCTGCAGAGACCAGGCCTGCAGTGCTGCTGCCTTTGAGCTGGTAGTACTGGCTTACCCCAACCGAAAGCTACACTCCCTGTTGCTAGGTCCACCAGGAGATGATTTTCTTAGAGGCAGGAGAAGGAACCTTTGTGGGTATCACGGCTGGGGTACTGGGTTTGCTGCCCAGCTTCCTCACAGATGGAAAAGACCGTGTAGAAACCCAGTAAGAGATGCCTGCTGGAATCCTCAGCAGGCAGCCTCTTCATCTTTCTTGTGGGCATCGCCCACTATGCACTTGCTGTACAGAAGAATAAAGGTGCCCTGTTAGAATGCAGCAAGGTGCTGTCTGCTTCATGGATTTAAACAGTCACAGCTGCTCATGAAGTGGAGATTAATTTGAAGCCTGTGCCTTTAATTTAATTCCTCCATCCTGGTTCTCACTCTCTGCCAGCAGCAATTACAGTGGTTTTAACTTTCAATGGAGGCAGTGCCCCCTTACACAACGCCCCCGTCCCTGGAATCATCATAGGCTCATATCAGCCCTGGGGGTACTGGGGGGATTTACCTGATAGAGCTGTCCTTTCAGAGCCTGTTAGGATGAGAGGGCCACCATCGGTTCAGTCTTTGAGTCCGGCGTAATGGGATCCTCCTTCCCCCAAGCGTGTTGGGGTGGTGGGGGGGTCATTGTTGTGTCGGCCTCTATGCCTGGTTCTATCTCAAGCCACCACAAGAGAGTTTAGCCCCCATGTGTATGAAGGGCCTCAGGAGGAAGAGTGTGATTCCACCGAAATGTGGATGCGATGAAGCTTTACTGGCACTTTGCACAAGTACAGGCACAATGGAATGTGTTTGGTGTCACATATCCCATCATGCTCTCCTTTGTAATGCAGTTACATATATATAGAGGTGAGAGTGAAGCTTGGGGTCTGAGCACAGGGTCAGCTGTCCATTCAACAGCCCAGGAGCATTTTGTTTGCTGGGGTTGGGGAGGGGGGGTTGAGGGCCTTGCTCAAGGGCTCAACAGAGATGTGACTATTCTGCTGAACACAGGATGTAAACCTTTGGATCACACCCCCATTTCATTTTTTGGTATCAACTGCCTTTGAGTCAGTGGACTCCGTGCTGGGACTACATTTAGATTTTTCTGTAATTAATGGGTAATACACTTACAGCACAGCACAGGGTGCTATGTCACAACAGGCTGTAGTGTTGCTGGACCTTTCTGAGGGGACACAGATACAGTAGCTACATATATATTCTCAAGGACTGAGCATGAAGCACAGACACTGTGCCCCCTGCAGGTCAGTCCCTGCATTCATCTCCCGAGGGAACCGGCAAGCTGAACCAAAAGCTTCCAACCTACCTGCAATGACTTGTTAGGGGGAATCAGTGTGAGATGCTTCCTGTACTGAGGTCATCCTGTCTCTTGAGGTGGGCTGAAGGTGGAGGGTATCGCTGGGTCAGCTGGATCTGTGATGAGATGTTGTAATTCGCGGGACAAGCGTTTGCCGATTCCCTGTCTTAGAGCATGGAATGACTTAGTGGAAAGGTTGAGTTCACAATAAGGATATTTTTCAAATTCCAGTGAGAGACTGTATTCAGGCAGCACCCAAGTCAGACTCTGTCAAGCAGTAATTAAGGTGCCACTTTGCATGGTCCACCCAGGAGGTGGGTAATTACTGATTAAGATCTCAGACTTTGTTTTCATATTTTGCTTCTTGAATATACAGGCTAATCAAGGCAAAGGAAAGCTGGTCTTCTCATCTGAATGGATGTTAATTGCCATTCAAGGTCGCTCCTTAAATAGAGCACACAGTATTGACATATCACCTGCAGTGCTAGTTCTGTACGCCTTTGCGTGTTTGCGTGTTCAGAGCTTTCTGGATTCATTGGACGTGCTTTCTGAGGGTATCTGTGTACCAGCTCACAACCACACAATGTCTCACCAGAAGGATCTAGAAGGTTGTCCCTGGTCCAGAACATCCCCCCCCCCCACATCCCCGCCCCTGCTTCCATTATGCGGCAAAGTGATTAAGAGGCAGTTTGGGTTTGGGGTTAAGGAACAAACAGAGTTTCGTGGGAACATACAGATGGAGGGAAGGTCTTAACAGCTCCTCTGCTGGACATCCCAGGAGACTGATGGAGCTTGGAAGCTGTTTGGATGCAAAGTTAGAGGTTCAGCACAAGCCAGCCTTTTGTGCAGGGCTGCTACATCAGCATTACGTCTGACCCTCTGAGGAACCTCACAGGAGCAGTACCTCGGCTCAGGAATAGCAAGCCAACCCAGAAGCAGTTAGTCTCTGTGGGAAGGTTTCTGTGGAGACATTCGAGGATTCATCATAGCCCTGCACCCTGACGGGGGACCCAGGAGACATTCTCCTGATGAAGCCAACGGCCACCAGTTGGTTGTAGAACGTGCTGCAGGCATCAGCTTTTACATACAAGTCTAGAGACATCATGGCCAGCATGCTCTGTGCCTATGAGGATGTTCTCCTTCCTGGACGAGGCCTCTTATGGAGTCTGGCCTCCATCGCCCTGAGACGCTGGCGGCTTGGTAACCTCAGTGCTGTCCAGCTGCCTTTTGCACCTGCATGGTTCCCCAAGGCTGTGTACCAGGTACGAGGGACGTGTCTGGAGTTCTAGAGCACAGAGAGAGAGAGAGAGAGAGAGAGAGAGAGAGAGAGAGAGAGAGAGCATTAAAAGTCTTTACAGTAATTGGTATGTCCTGTAGAAGCTATTTTTTTATTTGTGCTGTTTTTAGATGAGATTTAACCCATTTTTATAGCGGCACCTTGTTGACTCACGTGAAAATCTCATTATTGGGTAACATTGAGTTTAATCCCTTGAAAAACAGAAAATTTAATGTGTTCTTTAAAGGGATCTGAAGCCAGGAGCTCTCTGTGAGCAGCTAGCCTTACCCTGACCCTTGTAGAGAGTCTTAAAGACACCCTTCGCAGAATGCTGTGAGGCTGTCACTTCTAATGACACATCTCAAGTTCCCAGTCATTATGAGGTGAGTTCAGGGCTTCCACACAGCGGTCATGCAGAGAGAGGACCATCTCTGAGAGCTTCACAGCATATAACACAATGCGAACAGACATAAGGCCAGACCTAGTGCAAGAAGAAAAATGTGAAAATGTGTTTTATAGCCTGTGCTCGGTGCTGACACGCTCCTGCGTGTTCCTGCCTTAGTGTGACAGTCTGCACATGCTCTGTGTGTGTTCCTGCCTTAGTGTAACTGTCTGCACACGCTCTGTGTGTGTTCCTGCCTTAGTGACTGTCTGCACACGCTCTGTGTGTGTTCCTGCCTTAGTGTAACTGTCTGCACACGCTCTGTGTGTGTTCCTGCCTTAGTGACTGTCTGCACACGCTCTGTGTGTGTTCCTGCCTTAGTGTGACAGTCTGCACATGCTCTGTGTGTGTTCCTGCCTTAGTGACTATCTGCACATGCTCTGTTCATGTTCCTTTTCTTGGTGCGAGCCACACTTCCCCCTTCAGGCATGAAAGCGGAGAGCAAAGCCCAGGTAGTTATTCTCCCTGACACTGTCTGTAGAGTACATGTGCGGTGTGTAGCTCAGTGGGTTAAGACTCTTAAGCCCCAAGGCATTGCTGCAGGGACTGTTTGGCTCCGCTTCCTCCAAAAGAAAATGCGCGACTTGGATAAAAGTGTTTGATGAATTAATGTAATATACAAATGAGTTTGTTAAATGCAATACAGCTCCATGCACAATTAGCCATGTAGCTGCTAGACCATGAAGGTGGTGAGATCTTGTGTGGTAGACAGCTAGAGGCTTGTGGTCACCTGGCTATAGATGGTAATCCCAGGGCTTATTAAAAGTGAATGTCAGTTTCCCCGCTAAACCATTTTGAATCCTAACAGCAGAGATGTTTGAATGTGTTTGCCCCTATGTCCTGTGTGCGATTCTCTCTCATGCACACCTCCGTCTCATGCACGCCATAACTGCCTCACTATGCTTCTTCCTGGCGCTGTTCAACTCGGTCAGCACTTCCTGTGAGCACTCCAGCATGAGCGCTTCATAAAATGCCAGTGTTCCGTCTTCCCAGGGATTCAGACGTAAGTGTCTCTGGGGGGCTTTTCTTTACTGTCACCCATGTGAGCTGCTTATGTGACTGCGGTGCACATTCCTGGTGCAGGGAGGCAGATGAGCTCCCAGCTGCTAGCTTTCTCTCCATGCTACTCGAGGGGTGACCCCTAGGGGGCAGGCTAACAGCAGATGAGGCATGAACATTAACCTGGTCCTCCTTAAAGCTGGATACCCTGAGAAAGAAAGCAACCTCACAAACATGCTGGCATCAGGTGATGCCACCTGTGACCGGAGTCTGTGGGAGGAGGTAGAATGATGGCGTGTGATGTCATTCTTCTGGTTGGAGACTCTCCAGCTCTCCAGGTTCATGAGTCTGCCATGTGTGCCGCTGAGGTTCTGTCGTAAACCTCGTTTATGCAAAACCCATGAGTTAAATGTAAATGTCCCTGCAGCCTTTGCACTAATGTCCCGAATGTCTTTATGCAGCATTCAGACTGTCTGCCATCTTTATTCAGTCCAGCTTTAATTTTAATAGCCAAGAAAAAATGGTGGTTTTATTTTTTCCATTTATCCATCGTCACTGTTGCCAGCTGAGACTGAGCTCAGTCAACAGGACACAGACCCAGAGCCTGACAGGAAAACTAAGCACCTGCTCTATTTCCCAGCCAGCGGACTGCAGAGGCAGTGTGGTGGGGTGCTGGCCGTGTCTTAGTCCTGCTATGGTTCCCACAAAGCTACACGCTACATTCCCTGGCAGCCTTCTGTGGTCAGGAGTATGACGACTTTGTTTCGTGGTTCGTTCATGGCCTCAGCCCACTGGTAATCCTGCAGAGGAATGCAGAATATCATTGTGGAGACAGACCTGAACTTTGACTTGGGGATAAGCTCTAAGAAGTTCTGGCGAGTTTTGGAATGTTCGGGCTTTGGAACAGAGACCTCAGAAAGGGGGTCAGGAGGCTCTGGTGCCGCTTCTCCTTATTGCTCAGTGTTTTTTAGTGCACACTCTGGTCTACTGCTTACTAACTTGGAGTCAAAGCTGCACTTCACCCACAGATGTTTAACAATAACAATAAAATATGGCCTCCCGGCCCAGTCTTTCTTCTCCTTTATCTCCTGGCATAAAGGTTTATGCAAAATATATTCTGCTTGGTGGCCCAGTGGGGGGCGCTGTAGCCTAGCACCTTCAGGGCTAAGGGTTCAAACCCCACCTCCCCCATGTGTATGTTGAGTTTGCATATTTTCCCTGTATAAGGTGGATTTCCTTATTCAGTCAGGAGAATTGCTATCTCTAAACTACCTATAGTATATCAGTGTTTGCGTAATAGTGTGTGTCCAGCAATTCTATGATGTCTGTATGTGTCATCCGTGATGGACCTCTGCTGTACGTGTCATCCGTGATGGACCTCAGCTGTACGTGTCATCCGTGATGGACCTCTGCTGTACGTGTCATCCGTGATGGACCTCAGCTGTACGTGTCATCCGTGATGGACCTCTGCTGTACGTGTCATCCGTGATGGACCTGAGCTGTGCTTGTTCTTCACAATGCCATGTGAACCTGAGCTGTGTGCATTATTTGTGACACCATTGGGACTTAAGGGGTGCCAGCTTGATCAAGAGGTCATCCTCCTTACAGCCATCTAACTAATGGTCTCTCTGTGTACAATTCCCCGTCAGCCCCTAATTATGCTTGATTGGTGTTTTTTTAAGCTGCTGGTTATTTGCACAGTTGAATGTGCAGATTGGCTGAATATCAGACCTGACCTGGGGGCAGCCCTGTAAACAGCTGTGGGGTAGGCTGACCTGGGGGCAGCCCTGTAAACAGCTGTGAGGAAGGCTGACCTGGGGGCAGCCCTGTAAACAGCTGTGGGGTAGGCTGACCTGGGGGCAGCCCTGTAAACAGCTGTGGGGAAGGCTGGTGTGGGGGGCGGGGTAGGCTGACCTGGGGGGCAGTGGAGGGGCACGGTTTCTCTGGCTCCTGGTGCCTCGGGTGGCTCTTTTGTCTCTCCTGTATGGATGGCTTCTTCTAGTCGATCATCGTGACATTGTCTGTGCTTCTATTGCATCCATCATAGAGGACTGATGATCACATGGTGACAGCTGTGTTTACCTGACAGGACATGATGTTTGGATGCTGAAGTTCTAGTTTGAATATCTGCAGGAGCCTGGCCTTGTTTCCAGCATGTACATAACATTGCTGATCTCCAGAAGGCTGCTCCTGGCTTTGTGGTTTCTCTGAAGCTTTGGAGGGTTTACCTGAGGTATGAGGTTTACGTGTGTGTGTGTGTGTGTGTGTGTGTGTGTGTGCATGGGTATACATGCCTTTCCGTGTGCATGTGTGGTGACTGGCCATGTTTTGCCAGTCAAACCAGCACCCTCCAGACCTAGTTTGCTTCCAGGTGGGAATGAATGCAAAACAGAGCAGTGAGTTTCAGCTCTCACCTCTCTGCTGGTACTGAGTCTCTCTCTGTGTGCCATACTGCTGACCTTTCAATCATACATCTGTGCAGTACCAGTTTCTCCCCTGCCCCCACACCAGAGAGCCATCAGAAGGAGAGACACAGGTGTGTGGGTTCTTCCTGTGTGAATGTGCTGCCAGAGCACTGGCTCAGCTCTTGTGGGGGTCTAGAGTAATTGGGTCAGGATTTGGGCGGAACAAGGCTCTGGGGTTTTCCAGTTCACTTTTCACTTTTTGAGGCCAGCTGTCAGAGTAGTGATATTTGAACTGGAAAAGCTTTGTTTGCTGCTGTGTGCAGTTTACCAGGTTTGGGTGCTTGTGATCAGATATGATCACATAGTGAACAGCTTTGTCGCTACTGAGCCCAAGATCATGGCCCTTAACCCACGAGAAAAAGGTTGCACAGTGCTGAATAAATTGCAAACCCTGCACTCAGACCCCAAGCTTCACTCTCACCCCTATGTGTGTTTCTGCTTTAAAAAGCAGAGCATGATGGGATATGTGACCACTAACAAATTCCAGTGTATTTGTCCAAAAGACAAATAAAGCTTCAGGTTTATTTATAAATAAGGTTTTTCTTCTCTGCTACTTGTGGAGGAGGCGGAGATCTTTGAACACTCGCTCCATGCCGCCTCCTGCGGGAGCTCAGCCCTGTAAGTGACCTGCCTGCAGCTTCGGCGGGGAGGGGTAATTTTCTGCGTGCTGCCCTCTTCCTGTTAGGTTCTGGTTTGGTCTAAATATGGCGCTGTGTGAAGGGGCGGGGCTATGCTCACTTGTTCGCTCTGCTGTGATTTCATGGAAAAGCTCTGCTTGTTCACTTGCTGTAAACAAACAAACAAACGATGCTTTGTTTGTCTGGAGAATCCAGCACTGGGATCCGCTGCCTTCACATTGCATTCAGTTATTTTTTTATTTATATCTATTTATTTACTTAATGTTCTTTTTCAGGATGTTTTGTTTGTGTACTGTGAACTTTTAAAAGTTTGCACTGTGTACTTTGTGTTTTTGCACTCTCTCTTGTTCCACACTGTATGTTTGTCTGCACTTTTGCCTAACAGCCACTGTGTACAAAAGAATTTCATAAGAACATAAGAAATATACAAACGAGAGGAGGCCATTCAGCCCATCAAGCTCTTTGGGGAGAACTTAACTAATAGCTCAGAGTTGTTAAAATCTTATCTAGCTCTGATTTTAAGGAACCCAGGGTTTTAGCTTCCGCTACACTAGCAGGAAGACTATTCCATACTCTAACTACACGCTGTGTAAAGAA
>JAODKE010000068.1:32611357-32630459 GCA_026779605.1 Mormyrus hasselquistii
AGCCCCCGGGCCAGGGGGAGGGGGGCGCTGGCGCCCCCGGGACGAGACCCAACCCCCTGGCCCCCGGGCGGCCCGGGGGGGGGGGGGGGGGGGGGGGGGGGGCACTGGGAGTCCCTTTCCTCATTCCCTCCCCCGTGGTACAGAACATTCCGTGTCTTCAACACAATGAATGCTATGTTCCCTTTCAAGGTGGCTTGGTCATAGTGCTGGGCGGGGGTGGGGGGGGAAATTATTCCTCATTTCTTCTTTGAGGCCAGATTTGGTACGTCAGAATGGCCTGCCCCCCTGGTCGATAGTGTGACGAGTGCTCGATCATCAACAGGCTCCCAGGAGTCGGACAGCTCGCAGACGGCCAAAAAGGACATGCTGGCCGCGCTGAAGGCCAGGCAGGAGGCGCTGGAGGAGACTCTCCGGCAGAGGCTGGAGGAGCTCAGGAACATCTGTATCCGTGAGGCGGTAAGGCCCAGGGCGCCGATGCTAACCGCTAACTGCTAATCGTTATGTGGCCAACTGGGCTGCTTGACCTTAGGGGATCTGCACCTGTTTATCGCTGCCGTGTTCTTCTAGGAGCTGACAGGAAAGCTACCTAAGGAGTACCCCCTGGATCCCGGAGAGGAGCTGCCCACCGTCCGCCGCAAGATCGGCACAGCCTTCAAGCTGGACGAACAGAAGATCCTGCCCAGGGGGGAGGTGGGGTTCATTTAGCGTTCTCAGGTTCCAGATGACCGCTTCATGTTCAAGCAGGTTCAGCAGGATCACCACCTCAAAGCGCTTACCTGTGGTGAAGGGGAGGTGGGGAGCGGAGTTATGTTTAGACTCATATAACATCATGAGTTACTGTGTATCACCCCTGATGTGAAACTGGCTGTGACTGGTGTAAGGTGCATCTGTGGGGGCAGGCAAGGTTAATATGCTTATAAGGAGATTCATATAGGATTCAGACATTCAGAAATATCGTAATGAGTCCAAAACATGAAGATGTGACCAGGCAGTATGAGCAGACATAACTCTGATTGATAGAGCTCCTTGGGGTGGGAGAGGCTTGTAGGATATGGGGCATGGCCTGACCAAGTGTGGTTGTCTGATAGGAGGAGGAGCTGGAGCGGCTGGAGCGGGAGTTTGCCATCCAGTCGCAGATCACAGAGGCGGCACGGAGGCTGGCCAGCGACCCCCATGTCACCAGCAAGAAGCTGAAGAAGCAGCGCAAGGCGTCCTATCTGAATGCCCTAAGGAAGCTACAGGACATTGAGAACGCCATCAACGAGTACCGTGTGCGTTCCGGCAAGAAGCCCACGCAGAGGGCCTCGCTCATCATGGAGGGTGCGTCTTAAAGGGCCGGCGCCCCATTTTGCCCTCATGCCTTCAAGATCTTATGATGACCTAAAATGACAATGTCAGCAAAGCTTATCTTGTATATGGCGTGACTCTGATCCCATTTCTGCTCTTGCTTCGCAGAAGCTAACATTGGTTCTGAAGACAGCTCCCTGTCTGATGCCCTGGTTTTGGATGACGGTATGTCCTGTCCTGTCGAAGTAGGAGATCATCTAGACATAATGGGCCAGCAAAATACCCCAAGTCAAATCTCACACCACAGGAACTTTCTTCGGGAACTAGAATCTTTTTCCAGAGCCAGGAACTTTTGTCGTGTTCACAGCTGGAACTTGGCCTAATTGTAGTTCCTTGGGGCAGTTCCGGAATCCTTTTTTAGTACCTACTGCAGATGAGGTACTTTTTGATCAAATATGAACTACTGGGGATTCACATAGCAACTGATTCTGGGCCTGATCCTCCTGATCAGTCACTTACCTGATGCACAGCTGATGCACTAAGAATCTGAGGGGCGATCGCTCCACATAGCAAGATCAGTCTGAACGGGATCCGTGCCAAATGTTGTTTAGAAGTCGCTGCAGATCCATAAACTGCATCTGTCCCAGTGTCTTTTTGCACAGTGGACTAATACTGATCCGAATCTGCTTTCTGGATTTGAAACAGATACAGGCAATATCTGGGCTGGCTTTACATTGAATGTTACCAAATCTAGCCCGAATTGCACCAGAGTCAGAAGTTAAGTTCAGAGTGGATGTGGCTCAGCCTCATTTTCCCAGCCTGACTGCCCACCATTTCTGCTCCGGGATCCTCCCTTGGCATCTGTGGCTGGCGAGTGGCTCGGTGGGATGAATCTCTGTGCTCGTGTGCATGAGGTTGCTGATTCGAGCCCTGGCCCCGGGTGATGGTCACATGGCCTTTAGCCCCCAGCTCTGGGGGTGTTGCTAGAGAGAATAAGATTGAGTTTGGTGAAATGAAGGTGTATCTATGTAATTAAAAGTGTTTATTAAAGGTTAGTGCCAAGATAGGATCCTGGAGCATAATTCAATCTTTTCTACACTAGAATACTCTTCATCACATAGCTCACCTTGTTCTCTATAGCTGGGGGCTAAAGGCCTTGTTTAAGACATGTGACCACCATCTGAGACTGGGGCTCGAACCAGCAACCGCATGCACACGGGTACAGAGACACAGCCCACTGAGCCACTCACAATCCCCGTGTGGACTCGACTCTAAAAATAACTTTTGACTCTGGTGCAAATCGGGCTAGATTCGGTAACATTCAACGTAAAGCCAGCCCAGATATGGCCCTTATCCTTATCTGTTTCAAATCCAGAAAGCCGATTCGGACCAGTTAACGGAAACAGGTTCTGTTACGAAAGCACCCAAACGGCACCGTGAAGAGCAGTTTGATTGTGGCTCTTAGAAGCTGGGGCCTGTAGTGCAGTCCGAGGGCTCAGTGCTGCTGATAGCTTGGGGGGCTGGATGGTGGCTGCCTTGGACGTACAAACTCCGCTCAATACCAGGTCAGTGGGCTCCCTGCTGTGTTACCATCTGAAACAGCCCCCTTGTCTCCACGCCAGATGACCCCCAGGTGACAGGGATCTTCTCCCCGACGGCATCTCCCCACCGTGGCTTGCCCCCCCGACCCCC
This sequence comes from Mormyrus hasselquistii, assembly GCA_026779605.1. Classification (NCBI taxonomy): domain Eukaryota; kingdom Metazoa; phylum Chordata; class Actinopteri; order Osteoglossiformes; family Mormyridae; genus Mormyrus; species Mormyrus hasselquistii. The sequence continues at coordinate 32,614,337 of JAODKE010000068.1, forward strand.
GGGGCATGGCCGGCCCCCGCCCCCACAGTCCCTGGATGGCCTGCGGCACCCACACTACCAGTGCAGTGACTATGACAAGTCGCCCCTTAAGCCCAAGATGTGGAGTGAGTCCTCGCTGGACGAGCCGTACGAGCGTGCCAAGAAGCGCACCTCCCACATCCACTCCAGGTGGGTCTGCGGGCAGACAGCAGGGGGCGCTGTTAGCTCCTTCGTCTTAATCCCCTACATCCACTTCCATACCATGACATAAATGTTTCTCAGATGTTTGCATGCCCCTGTGTTACGGCTGCACCATATATGGGCCCCAGGGGCTGATGGGATATCCTGGCTCTTCACAGCAGCCACAGGAGCTTGCCCAGCACGGCAGGCTGCTCCGAGGTTGGGGGCAGCAGCCTCCTGCAACGCAGCCCCATTCGGGGTTCTCTCCAGTGGAGCTTGCAGTGCAGCCTGCCTTCCACACCCAACCTGAGGACCCGGGGCCCTCACTGCGTCCAGTCCACCAGGTTGGCTTGTCAGGCTTCACCCTCCTGCAGGGGACAGTGTCATGCCCACTCATCATCATGCTTGTCTGCCTCCCACCCTCACCAGCACACCCCGACCCACAGGCTGACCTAGCTCTCCCCCTAGGTCAGTGGACCTCAGCCCTACAAGGCTACACAGTCTGGCTCAGCACTTTCGGAACCGCAGCTCAAGCCTGGAGTCACAGAGTAAACTGTTGGACCCGGAATCCGGGAGCCCAGACTTCTGTGTGGCGGCAGCACACGGCAGCAATGGCTCAGACCTGCCTGATGACTGCTCATCCTGCACCAGCCACTCCAGCTCAGAGCACTGCTACCCAGCGCCCGGCAGCGCCAACTACTCCACGCTGGCTGAGGACTCGCCCTCCAAGGCCCGGCAGAGGCACCGTTCCACCGGGCAGCTCGGCTCGGCCAGCTCAGGCAGCATGCCCAACCTGGCGGCCCAGAACGGCGGTGGCGGAGGTGTGGGCCACCGCGGCGTCTACCTGCATAGCCAGAGCCAACCTTCATCGCAGTACCGCATCAAGGAGTACCCACTGTACGTGGAGGGTGGTGCCACGCCTGTGGTGGTGCGCAGTCTGGAGAGTGACCAGGAAGGCCACTACAGCGTCAAGGCCCAGTTCAAGACCTCCAGCTCCTACACGGCGGGGGGCCTCTACAAGGAGGCATGGCGTGGTGCCGACGAGGCTAGCGATGGTTCTGGGAGCCGTCTCACACTGTCGCGCTCCCAGATTGTACGGACACCCTCACTGGGCCGCGAGGGTGGGGCCAGGACTGGTGTGTCGGATGAGCTGCGCTGCTGGTATCAGCGCTCTTCCGGCTCGCTGAAGGAGCATGGCTCCCCCCGGCACAGCCGACCGGGCAGCAGGATGGGCACACTGGGCAGGAGCTCGCCAGGTGGGTGGAGCCAGGCTGAGGGGCGGGGCAGGGGCGGGGCCAGCTGGGCAGCATAATGCACACACTGGGCAGGAGCTCGCCAGGTAGGTGGAGCCAGGCTGAGGGGCAGGGCAGGGGCGGGGCCAGCTGGGCAGCATAATGCACACACTGGGCAGGAGCTCGCCAGGTGGGTGGGGCCAGGCTGTGCCCTGACCTGACTTTTGGGAATCCCCTTTAACCTTGTGTGTGTGTCCACAGCAGCCTCTCCGCATAGCCAGAGGAGTGTCACTCTGTCCAGTGACTCGACCAACACGCCCCCAGCCAGCCCGCAGCACATGGTCAACTGGCCCGGGGGGTGAGTGTCATATGACTTGCACGCTGATGCTGAATTGTCCACCAACAAAGGTGGGAGTGTTCTTTGGGGTGACTTTGCAGTTAAACTTCCTTCTACAGACAGCAGATCCATGCAGTTAAACTTCACATTACAGGCAGCAAATGTGCGCAGTTAAACTGCACATTACAGGCAGCTAATCCGTGCAGCTAGACTGCACATTATAGGCAGATCTGTGCAGTTAGACTGCACATTACAGGCAGCAAATCCGTGCAGTTAGACTGCCCATTACATGCAGTATATCTGCGCAGTTAAACTGCGCATTACAGGCAGCAGATCCATGCAGTGAAACTGCCCGCTATAGGCAGCAGATTTGCGCCTTTTCCCAGCCAAATGCCTGTCGAGTAGGACCGGGTCACTCTGCAGGAGGCTGGAGGGCCTCCTGGGCCCAGGCCTGGCTGAAGCCAAGGCCTCATCTACCGCAGATGATTCTGACGCCTTCACCAGCATGTGTGTGTCTGTGTGTATGTATTTTCTGGAGCTTCCCTGCTGGAGCAAGAATCTGCTTTAGAAATCCGTAGGAATATTCTAAGGCGCTGGTTCTGAGCCTTTCCTATGGCAGACTTCCTCCTTGCTGACCTCTGACCTCGAGGCTGACCTCTGAACCTGCTTTTCCTTCCTCGCTGTGTCTCTGTTTCTTCGCTGTGCCGTCCACTCCGCTCACCTTAGAGACACTGCAGAAAGCTCTCCAGCTGACGATCGCTCTCAGTCTCCAGCTCTCCAAAGTACAGACAAATAGAGGTATGGTGTCTGCCCCCCCCGGGCCACGTATCCCACAATGCTCTGCCTGTCCAAACCGTGTCCACAAGGCAATGATTGTATTCGTATGCACCAAAACCAAATCATTATGTGGCTCAGCAGGTTAGGATGCAATGCCTGTGATTGGGTGGGGCTGCTGGCTTATATTCTGTTATCATTAGTGTGATTTTTACCATTGGGCCCCAGAGCAAAGCCCTTGGGGACTGGCTGACCAGTATGTCGCATTGTCGCTAAATACATGAAATTTGTGTTTATTTCTTGCAGTCCTTTCAAAGACAACTGTTACCTGGACGGTCTCCAGTGGTATGGGCGAGAGGCCAAGCCCAAGTCAGGGACACTGGTGTGAAGCAACCTTCACCCTGGGGCCTCAGCCGGACGCACTGTATTCCCCATGCCCATCCCCCCATGCCTACCCACCTGATGGCATGAGCGGTTTAGCCCTCCTGTGACCCCCCCAGCGGCTGCTCTAAGCACAAGCAGGAGTCATACATCCATCCATCCCGCCCCCTGGTGGCCTGTCTGTGCTGCTACAGGAACTGATACCTGATCAGTAAAACTCCTGTTGTCTTTTGTTTGCAAACCCAATTCGTCAGTTGCCAGGGGGACCGAGTGGAAGCTCTGACCGTGACTGAACACTTTTTGAACGACCCCTCCCCCCCAACCGTCATGGAGATGAAGATGGACTCAGCCCCCCCCGCTTTGTCATCCCACCACCAAAGATCCAGGCAGGACTGGAGCAGGGCTGGGCCCCCCACACACTGCCCGTCTTCTGCTGTGTCCACAATCCCTCCACTCACCTGCTCAAAGCTCTCCTTTCTGTCAGAAGCACAAATGGATTCCTGTGCCCTGTGCTTAGCTGTACCCTCAGAAGGTCTGGTCATCCTGGGAATCTTCAGCGCTTTCCGTCGTGTCTTTAACATGGGCAGGTGTGTTTTTATGGTCACGCAGGGGGTGTTCACTAGGCCTTCTGATCCGGGCAGGACAATCTCACCTACCGGGCCCCCACAACAGTGTCAACACTGTGCAGTGACAGCCACTCTGGGACCCAGTGACATCACACTGCTAAGGGCCCAAGATGGAGGTTCAGAGCCTTCTTGTGGTGCTGTGCTGCACTGCATATAAACTCTCACTCCCCCTTCTGTCAAAGGTTGGAAGTGCAGAGGACCAAGCAGCTTGTCAGTCAACATGAGCAACGATAGTCAGGGAAACATTCTAGGTTTGTCTTCAATATCAAAGAAGCAAATCAACATTTATTGTCAAATCCATATACTTAGATGTCTGGGTCCTCTATGTATCCTGTACGACAAAACCAGAACATACCATCTGAAGGGGTGCTTGATTATGGAATGGGGGCTCACCGTCACCCCCCCGCTGTCCATCGTAGCCCTGCCCCCTAATCTGTCATTCTGGGAAACCGAGAGCTGGTTTTTCCCTGACTGGTGGGTCCATTTCTCATCTCCTCTCTTTGACCTGGACACCACATATGAGAGGATAGAAGGCGGCATATTTTAAGCGAAAGCAGGGTTTTTGTGGTTTCGTTTTGTATCACATCTTGCGTGTAATACTCAAGTGCCATGTCTGCTCTTCTCATGTGCTCTGAACGCAGATGCTCTTCCTTTGTTGGAGCCCACTTCCCATGCCCGGAGTTTAAGATGAATTGGCTCTTCCAGTTCCCTAGCTAAAACCATTTCAGATCATTTTCAGGAAAGTGATCTCTTGCCAATAGGGGGCGATGTGCCCTCTGTAATTGTCCCTGGCGCCATGATAGCTCTGCGCTTGGTTGGTATGGTAGTAAACACACAGAGGTTTACAGCACATGCTGTAGCCATTAGTGCATCGGTCACGTGTAGCCGCACCCCTGCGGTCTTTATTGGTACAGTCCGGAGGCACCCCTCCCCAGCCCCCTCCAGTGAAACACTCCATTTCTCCCAGTTTCAGGCAAGGACACTAGGGGCCCAAACCTCCTGACTATTTTTTTAAACAGTGCCAGGTTTTTGTTTTGATACAACAAATGCTTTAAAAGCAGCAGGTGATCACCTCCCACACATGGAGAATTGACACGCGGTCACGCGGTTTGGCAGACGAAGGCCGTCACTCGCGCGGTCGAACGCCCAGGAGTGTACGCTGCTTCCTTACCCAGACCTTTAAGGCGGATCTTGTAGGATAACAGACTACGTGGACATTTTTGGGGTGAAATATTCACTGTTAAGTTATTCTTTTTTTATTAAGAATTTGTAAAGTACCTTTACAATTTTTGCAAACTGTGTTGTTGGTGACTGATATGGACTTTTCCAGACAAGACAATTTGCTGGTTCTTAAGATAATGAAAATAAATTATTGCTGAATGTTCTCAAAAGGGAAGAGTGTTTGGTTTCTTCCTGAAATGAATATCAGCCGCGATCCTACTAGCATCGACTCACCCGGCTCCTGTCATTAATCACCCTGAACACTTATCAGAACCATCAAGCCGAGCGAGACTAAGTTTTACACTGCCAATGTCAATCCTGGCCTTTCTAGGTGCACTGCAGTCGTTAGGACCTTCTGACAATATAATGTTTAAGATTCGTATGCGTTTTATTTCCGAAGTCTCGTCACGATGATTATTGCCCCCTGCAGGGGCAGCTCTACAGCGCCGACCTTTGGGCCGATTGATCATACACAGGAACCATCTTGAAGGAGGCCCCATCATTTTTTAACCATCCTCCTCCCTCCCTGTAGAGGCGAAACCGATCCATGCTTGGTGTGGGTGAAACAGCGCAGCTGACCGGCTAGCTGGGGGGGTCATGTGTCACACAGGAACACAGAACACATTTCCTGGTACCATAGGTGTTCATCTATCATTCCCACTGGGCCTTTCCTCATGAAGGGGCCCCAGGTCACGATGGAGTCCAGCTATGATCACTCACCGGATCAAAACCCGAACGCCGGGGCCAGACTGCAGGTTATAATCAAACGGCTCATCCCTTTGTGCTGCAGTCAGGAGAGGGACTTCGGGAGACGGCGTGAGCTCTCCGCCCCTGGAGATCACACGAGGATGGTGGTGCTCCCCATCATCTCGCATGTGATCCCCGGCCACATCCAGCTTCCCAGGTTCTCATTAAAGCTGGCTGCCATCATGCCTCCCCAATGAATCATGGTTGCCATGACAGTGGTTTTTGTGACAGCACAAACACTGCCCGCCAGAAGCCCTTAGATCGGCAGGCCGCGAAAAACCCGGGGACTGCTCTGTGCCTCCCGAGTAGACAGACGTGCATCACAGCACCAAGCCCAGCATGCTTCAGCCCCAGGGGTCGTTCTGAGGTCAGGGGTCACGCACCCCGAGACTTCCTCTCCGTCTAGCCAAAGGCCGCTGGCTCGGAGGTCTGCCTGCAGCCGTTTAGACAGCGACATTGTTGTGTGCAAACAGCCGGGAGGTCATGTCACTGATCCCTGGAAACTCTGCAGCTGGTTGTCTTTATTACCCAGCTGCAGACTGTATGCTGCAAACGCAGTGCCCTTAACCACAGCACACTACAGGGGAGGGAGCTGCGTGTCACATGTGCATCCAGAGCGGTTACAGCTACAGACTGGGGCTGCTCACTGCTGCATCCTACTGGCAGCCAAGAAAATGTAACGTCCCCTGTTTCATCCTAAACAAACTCTTTGCTCTTTGTCCCTCCAGTAGGCTGCCACTTGGCTGTGCCTGACAATCACTGGTTAGGCGTCTACCCCCCCCGCCCCCCCATTGAAATACCCAAAGACACACTCACCCATGATCGCAGTGGGAGGCCAGTTTGCCTTTAAGCATTTGACAATTGCTGCCCTCCACAGGAAAGACTGGCGGACAGAGCCTGCCCTGCCCTTCACAAGGGCAAGAAGGCACAACGGGGGTATGCAGACACTTAAAGACAACCAACAGGTATAAACAAACGCAGATGGAGCTGCAGCGCAGGTGAAAGCATCTTAATGCGCCCGAGACAAGAGCCCCGGCCACACGGCGTGTCGGACGCGTGGGTGTGGCTGTGATATCCCAGGGCACAGGGCTGGGACGCAGGGGAAGCGGAGGCTTGCGGAATCTGCATGGTGCCGGACACCACCAACACAAGCCAGTTGGTGAAAATGACAGAAAGACCTTTTACCTTGATAACATCACGCAGATGTTCGTCAGTTAAAAAAATCCATAAGGCCAAATAAAATCTGGAACAAGCATTTCACAAAATGTAAACTCTGCACTTGACATTCACAAAACACTCTTACTCACACGGGACTTTCTGGAAAGTTCTATTTATATTTACAGTGAATCGCAGGGAGGGGTTTGGTGTGTTGAGCACGGCGGGTCACAGGGCATTGTACTCCACACACTTGGAGGGGTCTGTGGAGAAGTGCTTCTGGCAGATGGTCATCAGACGCTTGAGGCCCTGCAGAGGAAGGTTATGCATGTCAACGGACTCTTCTGAGAGGACAACAAGAAAAATAAAGACCCCAAACAAGCCATGGGGACCTGTGTGCCCCAGCCCTCACTTGGATGTACTTCCTCTGGGTCTCGTCATTGAGAACGTGGGCCACGTGCTTGGAGAAGATCTTCTCTCGGCCCGTACGTGCGTGGATGCCCACCATGGTGACGCCGATGGGCCAGGGCGCGTTTCCGATGGCCATTTGAAGGTAGGCGTCGTTAGCCTGGAGGACCCAGGGAGACAGCTCACTTACAAATGATACGCATCAACACCTAAGACTGTGTGAACTCATCAGCTGGAGGTGTTCTGCAAACCTTGACATACTCCCTCTGCAGCATGAACTTGATGATGTCTGTGATGGACTCCTTGATGTCTGCTGGAAGACTCTGAAACAGAGCGAGGACAAAGAGAATGCAGGAAGTGGCAGCTTAAGGGTCTCCTTTCAATGCAGAGGGCAGAGACGCTGCCGAACAGCACAATCATTAGTCATCCTGTGTAAGCAGGGCGGGATGCTGCCCCCACAGGCACAAGCAGGACACTTACCTTCTTCCGGAGCTTTCTGAAGAGGGGCTTTAGGTAGGACTCTGTCTGGTTGTGGGTGGCACTGGCCAGCTTTCCCTGCACGCTCCGCTTCACCTGCTCCTCCCGTCCATTCAGCTCCTTGGCCCAGACACCCAGCAGGAACTGCAAAGCATTTCAAACGGTCATGCCTGGCGGATGCCTTTAAGCGGTGAGCCTGCTCAAGCCTAATGGCCCCCAGGCGTCAGGCAGGGCTAGGGGGGGGGGGGGGGGCGCCCCCCTTTAACACTTTTTTTATTACATCCATGTCACCGTTGTTGTCGCCTGTTCCCCGAGACTCACCGAGAGCCTGATGGGACATTAAAGCTTCAAAACAGCGCAACAGCACCCCCTACTGCTAAAAAGGCACCATCAACCCTACAGGACATAAAAATTTGAATACAGTTTTCTTAAAACTCAGGAGTGAAAAAGCTACCCTGGTGTCCCAATGACACCATCTCAGGTACAGCATAACATTAGTAACAGCATACAAGAAAAAAAAAAAAACAAACGATTGATTAGTTCAAAAACGGTGATGTTGGAGCTGTCTGTGCATCTGCAATCATACACCACCCTCGACAGCCCCGATCTGCAAGCACCTCTAGCTCCTCAATGGTAGTGTTCTCCTCATGGACCTTCAGGTCGTGCTGTAAGTCCATCTCTCCTGCTTCCTGCCCACCCACGATTTCGTTCAGGTACTGCTGGTCTATCTTGTCCATGGCCGTCTTCAGGTCGTTCCTCAAGCCCTTAATGACACGCGCACATGGCGGCAGGTTGTCACTCGACGGCACGTCGTGACGATAAGCGGCTCATAAATGAGTCATCAACAGAAGGAGTCTGTACCCGCACCGTCCCTCATCATACCTTATTCACTTCAGGAGCTAAAATTTCGATCTTCCTCAGGCGCTGGAATGCATCGTAGTCGGACTCTGCGAAAAGACGGATGGGCTCCCCTCTCTCCCTCAGACGTCTGATCACCTGTGCAGTGCAGAACAGAGATATCAGACCTGTCCGAATGCCACACGTGGGAGCCAAGCTGGACCAGTATCATGTGCCAAAGCTTTCCATCTCTGTACAGTAGGGCGGCGATGTCTCACCTCCTGCCGAGAAAGGGTCATGGGCAGTTTCTCCTCCGTCAGCTCCAGCTCTAACACAGGATTGGAGGAGGTGGTGGGCTCTGCCGTTTCCTCCCTTTTCTCCGGCTTTGAAGCACACGGGAAAGGAGAATTTTATTCCATTGAGCTAGAAGCACCTCTACGCTGTACAGTGCTACAATGGGCAGGATGAGCTTTACTGGAGGCCAGAGACTTCAGATGTTCATACCCATGAAGGAAACACTGATTAATGTGTCACACAGATCTACATGTACTTTATCCATTGTGCTACGCAGTCAGGGCTCTGACGAACATAAACCAATGGCACAAGTGTCATGCAAAAATCATTCTGTCAGGTTGTGCCTCCTGCATGAAGTGCCTTTGAGATTAATCATTAGATGCACAAAAAAATCTTTAGATCAAAATCAAGTGTAGGGGGAAAACAAAGACAAATATGAAGGTAGGCCGGGACTCCATTCTGATGCACTGCAAACTGCATTTTACCACTTTTAACCATGTAGCATTTGGAGCACCAAATGAAAGCCAGGCCCAGCTTTTCATTTTAAATGCCACACAGCCTACAAAACATCAGACCAACTAAAAATGTTCAAACCAAAACCCGTGCCCAGTAAGACCATCTCCTACACCATGCTGAACACAAGAAAATGCAAGACAAGGCTGTGGGGCGGCATGCAGATCAATGCCAGAGAGCTGGACAGTGCTGGTCAGAGCCCATGTGGCGCCCCAGGGCAGCTTCACCATCAGCGCTCCCTGTCTGTGACAAACTGAAATCGACTTGATGAGTCGGCACCCTTCAGAAGATGGTGCCCTAGGCGGCTGCCTATGCCGCCTAATGGGCTGACCGGCACTGGACCTGGAGCTCAGCCATGCTGTACAATACCTGTCCCGCTGGCTTCTCATTATCAACCTATGGCGCGATGCACATGGGGTGAAAAAGGCGTTAGTGTTGTGGCACCCGGGATTTTTCATTCCCCTTCGGATCTATTTTCCGAATGCTTCCAATATCTGCACTATTTCGCCATTGCTGTTGTTTTTGCGCAAGTTTTTTCAGTGAATTGTTCTCTACCAAGTGTCAAACGGTGTGACGATGTGACTTGAGTTTAGCGTCTGGTTAATGAAACCACATCAGCGCCAGGGGTATCTTCGGCAGTTTAAATGTATTCCCGGCAACAGACGGTCTAGACGTGTCTCCATGATACGACTAGCACCACTGTTAGGTTTACGGTCATCACGCAATCAACCCCTAAGAGCACGACATTACCGTACCTCGTATCCACATTTCTTGTAGTAATCCTCCTGCTCCTTCCGTACAAGATCGGCTCGCTTGAAGTATCTCTTGGAGTCCTGTATATAAAGATGCGGAAGCAAAGTGCACGATTATAGGGGGAAGGTGCCGCATCATTTACGATGGATAGCATACAATACGGGGGGAAAGCGCAGAAGATGGGGAAACAGGGAAAACGGGACTGCAGCCGATCACGCACTGTGTTAACAACCGTTTAGCCGCGTTAAGCACCCTTCTTATACGCCGCCATACTGTAAACACACGGTGATTAACATAAACGGAGGTATAACCAAAAGCACTATTCCATCGTTTCAGGGCTGCTGTTTTACTCACAACCAGGAGTTCCCTCTCTTCTACGTGTTTCCTCTTCTTCGCAATCTCAGCCTTAAGAATATTCAATTCCATTATCCACACATTTACGCGAAGAGCAGTTAGTTAACGCACATCGATCACAATAGAGTTCTGCACCCCGGAAGTGGAATTGCGCACTTCCGAGACTGCAAGTCTGACGTCATTTTGTAAGCGGATTGTTAGCGTTTTTGAGCATCCGGTTCCCTCCGGTAAAAATTGGACAATAACGTCTGTGGTTAAAATCAGTATTGAAAAAATACCTTCACCTTTTATTGTAAGACACATTTAATGAATTTGTTACTAGTGACACTTTAACTAATTTTAATGTTTCACTTAGGAGAAATTAGTATGTTGCTATCGTTTTACTAAAGGAAGTGGATAATAGAACTACAATGCGCCGATTTCCTAACATAATTCTAGCCATCGCTGATCTGAGACCAGTCTTTGCCGGACCTGCGTCTCTGGAAGGTTGTTGGCCTCGCTGTATATCTTACCTGTTTTTTACTTGTAATCTTTAATTTAATTATTGTATAAATTTGAACATATTATAGCTTATTTATGATATTATTGATTATGGATATGAACATCCCGATAGGGGGTCCTATTATATTAACTGAACAGTAGGTGGCTCAAATGTTTTTCACCCTTTTCTAAAGAATGGCAGTACAGCATTTTGGCAGCCATCGGTGTAGGACAGCGATGCCCATACTTCTGAATAGGAATACCCGGGATGCTTATTGGAGTTACTCGTCAGTACCTGCTCGGTTTTGTCTTGCGGATTCGACGCCCTCACACGTCACACTGCTTATCGTGGACGGGAGTGACAGTCAATACCGTTTTACATGATAAAATGAGTCAGGCGTGTATTTCACTGGGGGTCGCCCATGCCACAGCTCATCTGTGAGAGTTCTGACGCTAAAGTAATCCTCGCAAAGCTGCAGATATTTTTCATGGTGGAACAGCGGGTGGTGGTCAGGGTACCGGCTTTATGGTGTTCCTGAAGTGCATACACTGATCATCTTATTACATTTGACATCAATGAACGGCAGGCCAATATATTTTTTCCATGAAAAATATGTTTTATCATATATGTGAGCAAAGAGTAAGCACTTAACCTAAAATGCTTAATCTCAAACAGGTGGCTGCCCTTCGCGGACAACCTACTCTACAAAGAGCAAGTTGAGGGAGGTGTAATAAATTTCCCCACGGGGATCAATAAAGTATCAATAATAATAATAACAATAATACATGTATTATGTAAGAGATGTGGAAATTCCACGTTTGCTGCATATTCAACCCTTAAGTTAATTGTAATGGTAAACAGTGTCTCAAAGAACACTAATACGCTGTATTAGTGTATATGTGGCAGATACGGTCATATATTGTTTTTATTAATGTCAGGCACAAACAGCCCATTCCTGGTTGAAAGACCCCAACTGACAGTACACCGCTGACTTCCTCTATTCATCACAGAGGACACGTATTAAAGCGGCAGTCGAACGAGCAGTTTGTGTTCAAACCGTTCCTATCGTAAAGACTGGGAAGTAAAAATGTGAACAAAGTTGCAATGCCTTCATAAGTCACAGGATGGCGCCATCAGATCCGCTGTAGCACGCGGAGTTTTCAAAGTCGGCAAGTGGTCTCGCTGACTTCAGCACAGACCGCTCTCAGCACATGAATGCACACTAGGAGACAGGCCGATTTCAATAATAAATTTATTACATGATATAACAAACATATATCTCTTTAGTGTAAATATCACAAGGGGGTCCGAGGGCTCGTTTTACACCTCAGATTCATGTTCGTGTGAAGAACGTCTTAGAAAAAAGCCTAAATCCCTCGGATAAGTTAGGGAGAGTGTTTGGAGCCGAATAAAGTGTAGAATTGCTTCGGACACCCTGCATAGAAACCTCCAAGGGACAGCAGGGAAACCCAGGACAACTGATTACATTATTCGTGTATTGCAGAGCCAGAGTTAATATTTCAAAACCATTCTGGCTAGAGTTCCTGCTGCCACCTGCAGGCTTTCCACTGTCATTACATTCTTTAATCCTACTGTCATGATTCTAATTAAAAGTAAAAAAAAAAAGCTGTTCTACTTTAACAAATTACTTAAAATATTAATTTTCAATCATTTAGCCTAACATCTTATACCGCTATAGCACAGCACATTCATTGAAAAGCTTATGAAACATTGGGTGTTAACAGCGAGTGAGTGACCCCCATGTGCCAGAAGATCATGAACCTTCATCTTGATACAGTCACAGAAGTGCCTCTCTAGGCCCGCAATGCCGACGCGAATGGGTGAAAAATACACACCGCTGCGTGTGATAGTGTCACGCGCTGGATGACCCAACGGTGGATTCCTCGCCGTGTCTGGCGAGTCGCAGGGGCACCTGATCCCCGACACTATCGCTAATCCAGTGTCTTATATATTGCAGCTTGTACTTATAAGTGCAGTGACAGTTTTATTGCACCACCAGCTAACAGGGTTACAGCAGCTGACCGGCTTAATGTTTTTTGACAACCACAGCATAACTGCTATTAGAACGCTTCCTGGCCCATATATCCTGCCACTGCACATATGTCACTCTCAGAATAAAATGTACGAATTATTGGAAAGTGCTGAAAGTCCACACCTGATTTTTAAACAGAATTCTCTCGACCTTTTTATTTTTTTTGACCCAGGCACAAAATTTAGCCCAATAACTGTTAAGAATGGAAAGACAAACGGCCTTCCTGTGCATACCGCTGCGTGCTGGAGTATAACACCGTCAGACTGACTCGATTACAACTCCAGCAATCTGACTAAATGACTTTCCCTCCTCTTTTCAGGACATGGTCTACTCCTCCGCCTGCTTCTCATTTAAAATAAAGCAGCAGTACTGTCTCTGCCAGATCCAGATGGGCGAGGATCAGAGGCGAATATTTAAACAGCATTAAAGATGCCCGTCAGAGCCATTCATTAAGGCAAAGGCAATCTCCACATTAAACTGAGCAGACTGATCTCAGGTCAGCTTTGGTGACCAAAACTCTCCCTGGAGGTCAGCTGACATCGAGCTACTTCACGTCAGTTATGATTCCATGTCTGTATATATGCACATTCCACAAATAATTTTAAATCCCAGAGCAAAAGTGTTCCAGCTACGACCCATAATTCTCTAGGATTTCTTTGAGGGAGAAACTGGGCACATTTAGGCTCATACCTGGTAACCCTCCTATAGCTGCTCAGCGACCCCAGAAAAAAACGGGATCAGTGGGAACCAGCACCAGAACCTGTGCTTCTTTAGTAGGATGGACACAATCACACCCTATAGGAGAAAGTAAGCGACACTTTCATTTCCATATGGTGTTGGATTGGGAAATAACATGATTAATTAAGTGTGAGCTTCACATGGCCGTAAATCCCGGAGACACAACATGAATCTGAACTGCATTTCTCCATTCTGAGGATACTTCCCATCTCCTCTTTCTGCAAAGCAGTGGAAGTCGAACAGGAAAAGCCACCAGACTAAAATTCCTTTTTTAAAAACTTACTGTACTGTAAACCAACAATACTGTCATACTGTGCACAGAATATGAAGCAGTATCTTAATGAAAACCCCACAAAAGCAGGCAGTGTGTTTATATAGAGGTAGGGGACAAACAAAGAAATTCACAACAACAGAATGTCAGTGGGCAGCGTCGCAGCTGACACCGGGTGGCGCCTGTGAGTCCAAGGTGGGGCCGTCTCACGGATACGGTTTGATGGCGATAAGGAGCGAGGACACGGGACTCTGGTGAGGATGCCAACCTGCGGAGTGGAGAACGCCGAGCCTGGAAAGCAGGATTCAAGCATCATTCCACACGTGTCATGTGACAGTGCAGCTTCGTGAGGGAAGTGTACCACACTGTCTTTTGGCTGGGGGTGGGGCCGCCTCTCGTGGGGGGGTGGGGTTGCCGTCCTCTGAGCTCAGAATGTCGGCAGCCAGACTACAGCCCCCCAGTGTCAGGAGGGCCGTAGTCTTCCCTGAAGAGGGATCGCACATCCACATCCAGCTGCACCAGCATCTCTCCTACTTCAGTCCAAGTCGACTCCACCCTGTCCGAGGTCATCAGATCCCAACTCGCAGACATTCGGATCCACCAGAACCATCCCGATTCCCTTTGGATGTTCGTGGGAGTTAAAACAAGCAGCTTTTACATACATACATGGGGTAGCCGTGTAACTGTATACATGTGTGGTATACATGTGTGGTTTTTGTTTTGTCCACTACCTGCACAGGCATATCGTCAAAATATATAGGAATACGTAAAAAATCATGTACACACACAGCAGGAATGGGCATGATCTTAGCGAATGTCAGCAGTACTCAAAATCGCCAGGAGGGGGCAGCACAGCCTAACAGCTCTTACACACTGTTTCATTTCAACAAATACATGTCAAAAAATGTAAGACGTACAAAGGCAAATACTTTTTGGCACAGTTATCACTCCATGACATATTTAACCTCAAATAAATCTTAAGTCAAACCAATATCAGTGCATTACAAAATAATCCTTAAAATGGTCGTCAAGAGCACAAATGTATACTGTGAATACTGAAGCAGTTCCTTCTCTCTAGCGCCTGACATTTTACACCAGAAGTGCTGTATGAGATGCTGCTCCTTCCTTCTGTGGACCATGGAGTTTTCCAAGCGCACACACTGTCTAACAGCCTCCACTGCTGGTCTTCAGTCGGCCTGCCACACGGGGGCACCTCACACAGCTCTGCTGTGCTCCTGCATGCTAGTAGATATTGCTAAAGAGGCAGCACAGAGCCAGGAGCCCGGCAGGAGAGGGGTATTATTGGGATGTGTGTGCGGGACGTGGAGGATTCCCGGACAGACAGGCTCTGGCTGTGTTGGGGCCAACGGAGAATCCGATAGGGTACCCGAGCACACAGACACACACACCGTGATAAATATGGGGACAGACAAGCTGCAAGAGAACAGGGCTGGGGGGAGCAGTCCCCACACAGGGCAGAGGCGAGCCTGGCAGGGTGCAGCGGGGTCTGTGCCCCCCAATGATGGATGGATGGCTTTGTGTTAGCACCTGGATTTGTGCAAATCATCCCCTAATCCATCGTTCATTGAAAGAACGAATTCTTCTCACACTCTAACAGGAGATGCATATATGGCAAACATTCATATATATATTTATATATATAATTATACATATATTTTGCTTTTAGAAAAATTATATGAAAACTATATGTACATGGCTCATGATTAATTAAAAAAAGCAATTTTCTTTGTTTGTATTTACAGGTGGGAGCTTGAGGAGGAAACACGATCTTGTCCAGATTTGTTCTAAAACAAGCAGAGAAGGGAGGAGGACAAAAGTGGGGTTTGGAAATGGCGCAAGAGCAGGAGGCACAGAAGGAAGAGGATGAGCAGGAGAAGAAGGCGAGGAGGAACAGGAGGAGGAGAAAACCCTTCCTGAAGACCAAAATCAGGACATCCCTACTTTCATAACTCAGTCAGAAGGAACCCCCTCCCCCAGCATGGTGGTGGTGGGGGGGGGGGGTAGAGGACACCCGCAGTTTCAGACCTACCTAGGTTGGTGACACCCCACCCCCCCAATCTGATTGCCGATCGTCTTTCTCGGGGACACCCTGAACTGGATTCACTGACGGAATGGGGGGGGGGGTGCCTTATGATGGAGTAGGTGTCCAGGGCTCCCTGGAGGGGGGTGTGTGCTTTTTCAGACGGAAGACCATGTTTCATGAAAGACGAAAGTGTGACAGGATCCTTGGAGCTGACGGGGGGAATCTGAATCCCCCTGGAAAGCTACAGTAACATGCTGTATATAACATA
>JAODKE010000068.1:32650657-32663645 GCA_026779605.1 Mormyrus hasselquistii
TACGGTTTTTTTTTTTTTTTAAAAAAACACCCAAAAAAACAGGGTGGTTACCACACTAAAAGAAAAAATGTGGAAAAAAAACTTTGGGTAGGGGCGGGCCCCCCCCCCCCCCCCCCCCCCGGCTCAGTGAGCAGCTTAAGGAGTCTCACTCCGTGTGGGGAAGAAGCAGAGTGAAGAATGGGGAGAGGGACACAGAGCGAGCGCAGAGACAGAGGCCGAGACGAAGACAAGCGTGCTAGTACACAGGACTCACAGACACGCTCAGAAACACGCTCACATGCTCACTTCCACTCACGCCACTCTACCCCAGTGCAACGCCAGTGGCCCATGACCCCGTCAGGATGGTCCCCTCCTGCCCCCCGAGCGGTAACAGCAGTAGCATCCGCAGCATCATGATTCCATGCCGCTGCCCTTTCTCCCTGCTGTGCCCCTCATCTAGCTCACGCGAACCATCTGCTGAAGTTCACGGAGCCGTCTCTGGCGGGAAGGAAGCCGACTCCACAATAGAAATGACTCACTGGAGGAGGGGGTGGAAGGTGACGATGACGAGGGGAAGAGGGAAGTTGATATAAGACAGAGGGGAGGCGAGAGACAGAGAGGAAGGGGAATACTCCGAAGAAGGATGCTGGGAGGATGAGTAGGAAATGAGGCTATGAAGGTGAGATGTTACTGACAGGAAAAGTCTGGAAATGACTGCCACAACAAGCCACTTGTGCAATGCAACAAGACTAAGGAATGACGGGTATGATGGGTCGTGTGCATAAGGGCACGGGGACGCCGCTTAGGTCTGGGAGTCCGACCCTGTGAGCAGGTCGTGTCCATAGGGACACAGGGACACTGCTTAGGCCTGGGAGTCCGACCCTGTAAGCAGGTCGTGTCCATAGGGACACAGGGATGTGGCTTAGGCCTGGGAGTCTGACCCTGTAAGCGGGTCGTGTCCATAGGGACACAGGGACGCCGCTTAGGCCTGGGAGTCCGACCCTGTAAGCGGGTCGTGTCCATACGGACACAGGGACACTGCTTAGGCCTGGGAGTCCGACCCTGTAAGCAGGTCGTGTCCATAGGGACACAGGGATGCCGCTTAGGCCTGGGAGTCCGACCCTGTAAGCAGGTCGTGTCCATAGGGACACGTGGATGTGGCTTAGGCCTGGGAGTCCGACCCTGTAAGCGGGTCGTGTCCATAGGGACACGTGGATGTGGGTTAGGCCTGGGAGTCCAGCCTTATTGCAGAATTTAGCCAAAGTTTTAACAAAAAAACAAAATAAATGTCATAAACACACGTATGATCATACAGAAAATAACGTGTTTTTTTTGGCCATTTGATACATGGAATGTAACTAATGTAGCTGGACAAAATGTATAAACACCATTAGAATAATTTATGGTACATGAAAGTTAGAAGCCTGTTCATCATCGTTGCTTCAAACGTTGTTATCCACAGGGTATCACATCAGCAGTCACTCCTAATCACCCAGCACGATTACAAAGGCACCGGAAACACAATCACTTCAATTTCCCTCAATCACAATTAGATGATAAGCATGCAACTAAATGCTAATGTGGACTTAGAATGCCAGTGCTCATATTATAATCCGGATTCATTACAGTGATTGTTCCCAGCTTTCAGTGCTCATTGTAGCCTGTATATTAAGACAGAAGTTTAATTGGACTACGATGAAATAAATCAATTATGCAGTATTTAATTGCATTTAGTGTAATGTATCATAGAGGCAAAATAACAGGGTCAGAATAATGACTGTCTGTCCTCCTCCAACGGGACAGGCAGGGCTGGGCGAGTCACCTGTTATTTGCTGTGATAGACTGAGCAGGAGCTCTGCTAGTCAGTTGCCAGCTCACTAAGAACCAGCATAGGGAGTAGGCTTTCTGCTAAGCCTCAGCTCTGAGTACTCTGCTAGCCGTTAGCTGGCCCACTAAAAACCAACACGGAGAATGGGCCTCTGCTAAGCCCCTAATATGAGTACTCTGCTAGCCGTTAGCCGGCCCACCAGAGACCAGCACGGGGAATGGGCTTCTGCTAAGCCTCAGCTCTGAGTACTCTGCTAGCCGTTAGCCGGCCCACCAGAGACCAGCACAGGGAATGGGCTTCTGCTAAGCCTCAGCTCTGAGTACTCTGCTAGCCGTTAGCCGGCCCACCAGAGACCAGCATGGGGAATGGGCTTCTGGGTGATCTCCACTCACTAGTTTGCACTGATGCTCTTTGTGGCTTAAAAGTCTCATTCCCCTTAAAGGCAATAAATGTAAAGAAATCAATGCAGATGTAAGGCCTGGTATGTTCCCCCAGCTGCTTCCACTGCCTTCTGCTTTTCACTCCCTGTTCTGCTATCCACGTCCCTCAAAGGTAAAAGAGCAGGGCTCTTACTGTACATGCAAAGCTCAGTGCTAATGGATAACGTCTAACTAAAAGGGCCAGCAGTGCCCTGTGGCAGCCGCACCTACTACCCAGCACCAGTAGGAGCTGCAGTCAGTCCCTGTGACAGAACAGCATATTTGATTCCATGGCCTGTAATTAGCGGCTAATTTCAGCCTCACTTTGAATAATCATTCACAGCTTAAGGTTGTTATTTTAGCTAAGCGTTTGACATCACGACACGATCCAAGTGCTCCTGTAATTCCCAATGCAAAATGGTACAAGTCCTGTCCGCCCCTGTGATGGCTACAGCGGGTGGAGCGGCGCAGGGAAGGGCAGGCATGGCTGCTGAGAGATCTCAGGATCTCAGGCCCAACCCGAGAATTATAGGCCAATGCAAATCTATCTATTTCCTCAACAGCTCAACATGAATCACCCTCAAGGCCCGTTTCATCACAGCTCGGCAGAGACATCCAAAATCTGCCCTGAGGCCTCCATAGGCGCCTGCAGCACCGTGCCTGAGAACTCATTCTGTCAACTGATCTAATGTCGACCTTAAGCAGACACAACCAGACAAAAAAAAACTATGTGTTCAATGTGAACGCAGAGTCAGACAATCCCTGGAGCAATTGGAGGTAGAAGGCCTTCTTCAGGGACCCAACGGTGACATCACTCAGCTGACCCTGGGACTGTGGATTCCACACACCACAGGATATTTATGAGGATGTATCATTTCAATCCCGCATTTTTTGACACCAGGCTTTATGGACATTTGATCTAATTTAAAGAGAAAGGAACTAATTATTCCTCTACATAAGAGGCTAACAGCACCTGTCACATTAATGAAAGCCTAATCCACAACTTCTTGCTTTACCTGAGTAAAAGTGCATATTTTTACAGAGAAAACTGTAACTCCTCAAATTATACACCTGTCCCCCTCCCCCCCAAGCCCCTTCCAGCTCTGGGGAAAAAATACTTAGGCAAAAAAAACAACATGTTCTTCTTAGGGCACTGAGCTTCCGAAGATTAGACTGGAGGGGATGTGCACAAATGTACCCCGCCGCTTTACTGGCCCAAACCAGCTCAGAGGAGGCCTCCAGTGGTGAGGGTCAGACCTAAACCACACCCCTGAGGTTCTTCAGCTCAGCTGAGAGCTGCAGACGCTTCCCCCATCTGGGTGACTGAAGACAGCGTGCACGGAGCTGGAAAGGTCACAAGAAAGCTGCAGTTCCTGAGAAATAAAAGGGGCCCAATATGGCAGCTCCTGGCCTCAGCGGACTAGCAGACCAAATCCCAGACCCTGCAGACTCACGCAGAAGAGGCCAAGTCAGACGACATGCCAGTGAGCCTGGGGCCAGACTTAGGTGTGCGACCAAAGGTTGGTCCAAACCACAGCTAATGAGTGACACTGATGGGCAATCAGATTAAACTCAGGGAGAGTCAACAAAGCATCCAGTGAAAAAGGGCTGAGAACTTCCTTTACAGTCTCTAGAGTGTAATCTGAAGTCATGCTAGTCAATCGCCAGAGAGTCTGTGTGCTTAATTCAATTCCCATTCAGCTTATTTGTGTATAAACCCCCAACATTGTTTCATGTGGTAGGAAATCAGTGCTAGTTGAGCATGAATAAACCCTGGGGATTCTCATGCAGAGATGCCCCTAACCCCCGCGTGTGCGCCAATCCCCAAGCGGCCCGATGTGAAGCCCACTCCCCCACCCCCCCCGAAGTAGCATGGAGTCCCTTCATCTCTGCATGCATCCCCATATTCCACCACTAGATGGCGGCAGATATACACTACGAGTGCCATGTCACCCTGGTACATTACTAAACCGAGGGGTTCAAATGAGTAGGACCTATGCAGGCCCATGCTGGAGCACATCCATGGCCCAGAGTCAGAGGGCAGGAGGTGTTTATGCTAAACCCTACAGCTCGTGAAGAAACAGCAGGGTCACCGCCTCCGTCCCCCTCGTCATCATGGCCTGGGCCTCACACCCAGCTTGGGCTGCGTGGCACTCACAATAAACAGACACAGTGGGTGAGCAAAGCAAACAGGCTGCTAGAGCTTCCTGAGCCCATCGCAGGACAAACAAATGCTGCTGTCATGTGGAAGGTCATGGGCAGAGTGCCATCCCACGAGCACTGGACCAATCAGAGCACAGCACAGCACACGTGCGCACAATCACGCACACATGCATCGCCAAAACCACCCGCCGATGCCAAGGATTCAGATGGGCGTAGTGGATTTTTAAGGTCCATCATAGACAAAAGCATAAAATCAGAAAACATTTTGTCAATTTCAGTTGGCAGTCCGAGAGAAGAACTCAGATAGCAATCTGTAGGAATGGTGCAGAGCAGTGTGGGTGCGGGCCAGTATACCTGTAGGAGGTGAAGGTGTCGTAGGAGCCCACGGTGTAGTGTCTGAAGAGGCGTTTGGTCCGGTCCTCCCGTGTCTCTGTGCCACGGCGGGAGAGAAAAGCACAAGTTAGCGCAGGAGAGAGAGACACGCACAAACAAAAGAACAAAGCATAAGGGGCATCATCACACTCCGGAGATTTACTACAGCATTAAGCTGTGCAGACTAACTCCAGCACAGAGGTACGGTGACTATCCAGGGAAGGGTGAACGGTACCGTCAGAGCCGAGTGTTCCACAAGCAGCTGCTCTCAAAGCGGCTCTGAGGGCACCAAGAGCAGGCATGGCTCCCTCTGGAGGTGTGTGTTTTTGGCATGTAGTTTTTTGGTGTCTTCATGAACTGTTACTGGCAACGCAGGGTGACCGTGAACTCAGTACCCAGAGTGAACCGTTCACCCCCTGAATGATACCAACAGAAACCACGGGATCCAAATGGTCCTGTACTGCTGTCTTCCAACAAACATACAGCAGCACCATTGATGCCACGCCCTGTCATTTGATTAATGTGACGCAATCCATTAATCAATGGTCATCATCGATTAAGAGGAGCACAGAATACTCACTCACAAAGACGCATCACACTCCGGGGGGGGGGCCCTCAACACTTTCCCAATACTGACCGTCAAACATCTCAGCAAAGCTGAGCTCCAAAGAGCATGTGGGGGGGGGAGGGGGGGCTCTGGTTTAGAGAGGTAATCTGTTATGGTGCAATTAGCATGTGAAGATGACTGCAGGCTTCAAGAACCAATAACAAAGGTATAAACATGAAAATAATGTGAAGGCCAGTGAGTACGAGGGGCTGGCTCAGCCTTGCTTACTCTCTCGTATTCCTCTACTGCAGCCTTGTAAAATTCCCACAAAGGCTAATTTAAACAGGGATTGTTTCAGATGTCAAGGCCCATAAATGGTTTAGCCTTCAGCCAAAGGCACAGGATAAGGAAGGCACAGGATAAAGAAGGCACAGGATAAAGAAGGCACAGGATAAAGAAGGCCCAAATCGTGGCTACCAGTCGCGCCGTCCCATTTCCGTGATGCCGTCCTTCAACGGTCCATGGTCGAGACCCGGAAAGTGACAACCTCCAGGTCCATCAGATCCCCGTGCTGCCTCTCAGGCTTCCTGTGGACCCTCAGTTTTTGACACCATATTAATAAGCACCGATTCACTGTCTGACTTCGCTTCTGCACATGGCTAGAGGGCGCACGGTTCCTGAAGCAGGTAGCAGCGATTTTGCCCTTAAACGCTTTGCAAAATGACTTCTGAAGATGAAAAATGAAGAGAAAATAAGCTTTATTTGCCATTTGTACAAGTACAGGTGCAGCTAGATAGGAATACGTTAGGTGTCACATATCCCATCATGCTCTTCTTTTTAATGCAGACACACACATGTAGAGGTGAGAGTGAAGCTTGGGGTCTGAGCACAGGGTCAGCCATCTATCCGCTGCCCCTGGAGCTTTTCTGAGGGGGTAAAGGGCCTCACTCTCTGAGCCCCAATGTCAGTGACGTGCATCAACTTCCGTGAGACACACTGGCTGACTAATGTGGGCAGATTATAACCAGCAGACAGGTCACTGAGGAAAGTTGCTTCCAATGCAATACTGGGGCCCCCAAAGAGGACAGCCCTCCCATAAGCCTGTTGGTCTAATGCACCCAACTTCAGGTGCTCTGGCCCGGGTGTCTCTCACGCCGAGCCTCTGCTCTCAATTCCATCCCTGGAATCACCCACACTTCAGTGAGGAGTGAAGCCTGGATACAGATACTCACTCTGCAGGAAGGAAAGATGCAGTGTATGGCCTGATCCTGGATGAGAACCATCCTGGTCTCATCTTGTCTTCTGCATCATCCTTTCCAATCCTGTCCTTCAAGCTCCTCTGTCCTTCGCAAGGTTAAGTTGCTCATTTGCATATTGCATCTTTAAGGACCTGTTTAATTAATCAGGATGCTGTAGATGTGGACAGAAGATGCTGACTGCAAGTATCTAAACACGGCCTGAGCACAGGGGGGTCCACATACAGCCAAATGCTCTGCCTCCTGCTGGAGGCAGCAGCCCAGCGGCTGCTGGCTCGCGTCCGCCCGGTCCCCGTCCTCCGCCTACGGGGCGTGCTGGAGCTCACTGCGCTGCCGCCAGAGTAATGCGCGCCATCCATCATCTCCCAGCATCACGGATGCAGCCCACATCCTATCCGGGAAGCCATTGCAGAGATAACCTGGGATCTGGAGAAGGATCCATCACCAGAACGTATGTGTCTGCCCAAGTCTCATACATGCAGGGGAAACCTGTTTTAGTTCAGGAACTCAAACTTTCAGGGGAAGCTGTGAAAAGTGAAAAAAATTCTCTGACCGAACTGCATTGCGACGGGGCAGAGAGGTCAGGTGTGAAGCTGTGGGTAGGGGTTAAAGGTCAAGCCCCCTCCACCAAGTCATTCTCCCTGTCTTTCTCAGCTGCTCCAATTATCTCTAACTCCATGTCGGACACGCTCACATAGAGGATCCCGTGGTCCGTCCTGGATCTTCGGGCCTGTGATGGTAAATATCAGGGTGCACTCAGCAGCCAATGGAGGCTGCAGGGAAGAACAATCCGGAATAGAGCTTAATTCTGAATGATCCCTGCGTGAGACAGAAGCTTGTGGATTACACCATTCACGACATGAGCTCCGCCTCTAAGGATTCAGCTGCACACAAACCAAGCTGTGGAGGATGCTACCCTCAGGAGATGCTCAGCACAGAGCGGAGCGTCACGCTGGCTGGGGGGAGGGGCTCCCGAAGGGACACCCAACAGAATGCGGGTCACATCTGAACACGGGTCAAATCTCACGACACACCGGAAGTGACAGCTTGCTGGGGATGATGTTACGTGCAAACTGCTGAGGGTTTGGGAGTGAGACTCCACTGACCGCTCATCCTGTGGCCTCATCAGATCCATACCTGGAATTAGCTGCTCGTTTGGTGGCCGTGCTCCTTAAGACACCTTCCGACTCACATAGGAAGATCTGAGACTCCCTGTGTCGCCTCTGAGTGGAAACGCCAGCGTGATTTCCTGTTGTCCTCCTGATACGGAAGGCAGCTTCAGAAGGCGGCAGGACGGATCGTGGCGATCCAATGCTGCGTCTGGCTGCATCCTGAGCTCACACCGATTCGTCCCTGAAGCTTCCCATAATCCCTTGCTATAAGCGTCTGTGTGCACACGCCCTCTCCTCATTTTAACCCTTCCCCTCCTGGACTTTAAACAAGCTCCAGCAAACATGCTGTGACCATCTGGGCACCTTTTGGCTTCATGCATGTGCATTGAAAATGACATCAAGCTTCATCAGCCATTTTTACTAGCATGAACATAGGTACTTTAGAATATGCGGGCTGTCAGATGTCCCATCACAGGGCGTCCGACGAGGCACACATTTAGAAGTGAGAGTGAAGCCAGAGGTCTGAGTGCAGGGTCAGCCATTGATTTAGCCCTCCCTGTTAGGAAAAGGGCCCTGCTCAAGGATCCAATGGAGGTGCTACTTCAATGAAGGTATTTTAGGAAAATGCCAGCAAAGCAGAATTTTTATATTGAACGTTTTCAAACCTGCACACGGGTGGCCGCAATAAACAACATATGGTCTGTTGGGGAAACAGGACCCTTCAATCAGCCGACGAGGGACGCTAGGAGGTCAGGCTGGATCTGCAGATAAACACCTGAACCTTAAAAACCTCACCTTCCTCACTGGTGCAAGCGCTTGGGTTTATTCATGGCTGACAGAAGAGAGCAAAATTCCTCAGCTCCGGTTATATTCCGCGTAAGATACTTTACTGAAGTGTCGCTCAAAAAAAAACATTTCCTAATGTAGATAACCAAACACACACAGAGCCAAAACATCAACTGTGTATAAATGCACATGGAATACGTGATCTGTTTGTGTGTAAAAAATTATACACACACACACACACACACACACACAAACACACACACACACCCTACCCAGTCCTAACCTTAATCATAAGTAACCAAACAAAAGAGAAGACATTTGGCACTTTTAGTTTTTTGATTGCAGCTACAGATTTTTATAAAATTGAGTTTCCTCCGGTGGGGCCCAAAAAGTGGTCCCCACAACATCAAAATGACAGGCTTGTATCACATTGTGGGGGCATTTGGTCAAAACACAAACCTGGATGAATACATGGCCACACATTCCCACATCACCCCCTCACCCCCGACTCAGCACCCCCTCATCCCCCACTTATCACTCCTTCATCACCCCCTCACCCCGACTCACCACCCACTCATCAGTCGGGCCACTTGCTGCTACAGGTGTCTGCACCGCTACCTGCTAATGGTCGTAACGCCACACGCGCAGCCAGGCAGGCTCTCTACCTTCCATGGAGCATCTGAGCATGCAGCTGGTGGGGCTGACCACCCTCCCAAATACAGACCACCCCCTTACAGACACAGACCACCTCAAAATACAAACCAGCCTGAGACCTCATCCCCCATAATACAGACGCCCTGCATTACGCAATTCAACAGTCTGCAAGTAGGTCAACACTCTGGAAACTTCTGAGGCACTTTAGGAATAATACATCCACACCAGACGGATGGCCTGGTCCGGTCCACAGGGTCCATTACTCACCCGACGTGCCGTGCACGCGCAGTTGGCATGTTTAACCTCAAGTGGCCAAGGGGCAAAGGCAGGGCTGCCTTTATTATATCAGCGTTTCTCAAACCAGTCCTCGAGGACCCCCAGATGGTTCACATTTCTGCTGAACCAAAATTACTTCCATGAGAGAAACACGACCCACCTGTTTGCATCTGATAGTGCCAAACACATTATCGGGCCTCTGGGGTGAAAGCAGGATGTTGCTTTTCATTGACGGCCTCCCAGATTAGCCAAGCTAAACTCTCCATCGGACATAAGAGGTTCCGTTTCACCTGCTTTTTGAGGCCTGGGGAACAACATAGTTAAAAAAACCAAAAGGTTTGGGTCCCTGCAACAAATACATCTTAAATTCAAGAATGTTAGAATGGGAGAAAAATCTGCTGGGGTGGTGTCACGTGGCGTTTGCTGTAACGGGAGCTGTGTGCAGAGCGCCACCTGCATTCAGGACAGCGTGGCACTTTGTACATTTACATATACAGCCCCCCGACTCGCCAAACCGGCAGCGTTACGGCAGTATAAATTTTAAATTGGATGCAAAAGCCTTTCAAGTCCAAAACATGGACAGTGGTGTCACTCCAAAAGCTTTGATCAGAATCTGCTCCCAGAGGGGAACAAGCAGCTGACTGTCTTTCGGAAGATAACAGGGATTTTCATCACGTTCCCCTATAAACACTAAAGCTGTGGTGAAGTTCGTGTTTACAAATCATTTATAATCAAAGTTTTAATTTGAAATAATTACTGTATCCTTTATGAGGTGGATATTGAGATGGTTTTAACATCACAGATGAGCAAAGCTCAGAGCTGACGGCTGCTGCCTTTCAGAGACACTCTACAGTCCGGATTAAATTGCAATGTGCGGCCAGAACCTGATCTAGGCTCACTGTTCTGTGTCAGGTTATGTGATTAGTGCTAGTGTACCTACACCCCCGCTCGAGGCCTTTCAGGCTTCATTGCCCTCTCAGCCCCAGTTAAGGCTCCTCCACACCCAAGGGCTTCCCCCAGCCAAGTCAGATACCTGCTGCTTGTAACGCTCCCCCACATATGGCCAGGTGGCCTCTCTACCTGCCATGGGGCATCACAGGTGTTTGGACCTGCTCTGCACAGTCTCCAGCTGCTAGCCCTGTCAGTTGTCCCGGGAACCACGGGACACGGTCACCATGGCGTTCATCCTGCCGCGGCCCCTAGCGGCACCAGAGAGATCGCCATCACAGGCTGCCCAGGCTAGTAGATTGTGTGTGGAGAAGGACTGAAGGAAGTCACCATACTAGGGACTGGGTCTCCTTGAAAGCCGTAAGCCTCCTGACCTCACACTGACACTGGCCTCCAACCACGCAAACATGGGTGACCACTTTCACCTGCAACCTCGGACTCCCTCATGGGGTTGCTGGGAAATCAGCTGTACGACCGTGTTACTCAAACTCACCAGTAGGTGGCGAAGCTCCGATGGACGGAGCGACTGAGTGACCACAGCCGAGGATTATGTGAGAGTCAGAGGCATGTGGCTGACAGCAGGTGCCGTGACGCTGATACGAGGGTGACGTCAGACCATGCCTTATGGATTAAAAGGAGGGTCTGTGACACCCCCAACACAGAGGCTGATGCTGTGACCCACGGCTCTGCTGATAGAAGCCACACCAGCAGCCAGTGACCAGCAACGAGCAATAAGACACTCATACAAGCACGACACCCCCTGCACCGTTCTCTGGTACATCATGGCAAAGGAAACAGATGTGGTGAAAAAAGGAGCTTCTGAAAATTCCAGGCGGTGCTGTGCAGCTCAGCAGGTTAACATGCTGATCACCAATGGATCCTTGAGCAAGGCCCTTAACCCACAATACCTCAAGGACTATCTAACCAAGCTTTCTCGACTGTATGGCACGAAAGGTAAATGTGTTCTCCTGTGATGGTAGTAGGTGAGATCTGATATCCACTGAGGTTTCAGTATGCAAACATTACACTGAGCCAAACCTCAGAGTCAGCCTGTATCTGTCTATGGGGGGAGTGAGGCTTTGTAGATCTAAACATTGTCTGTTTGCTCAACCACCATCCACATTTATTATGAACAGAAGCTCTATCAATCGCCAGCTTTGATGAATAAGCACAAATATCTAACAGGCAGGAAATGGATCTGTTGTTTGTTACTGACCGGCACTGAGCAGTAAGGAGATTACTGAGGCAACCTGGGGACTGAAGGACTGCACCCGCAGAGTGAAGATGTGACGCACTTTGTAACCGTCAGTCATCCGTGTGTTTGGCCACTTTCACATGGAAGTCTGATAATGAAGAGCGGGGGGGGGTTTATCTGCGGGCAGCCAATCACACCCTCAGCGAATTAAGAATTCATTCAGCAGGAGACATCTGGACACATGTTGGTTTGTAAATGTCAGACTAATCGCTGGGCTCTTCTCTACAGCTAAGAAGTGTTTCCATGGTGAGGTGAAGTGGAGGTTCAGATCAAGGTGTGGCCCAGCTACATGGGTCCTGGTCCCTGGCCCGTCTGATACAAAGGGAGCCAGTCTCGCTGTCCCTGGGCTGGGACTCCCCCGGTCTCTATCCCACACGGTGGAGCTCGCCTTATGAACCCATCCAGCTCCTTCCTTAGCATTCAGGCTCAGCATTAATCACTGTGCAATGCAAAGATGAGGCAGGGCCACTCATGCTGGGACAGCCAAGAGAGTAGTCCCCCATCCCAGGGGGGCATCGCCCTCAGACACTCATGGGGCCCTCCTGCAAAAGGAAGGGCTGGCATGTTTCGGGGCATTATGCATGATGGCTTCATCTGGTAACACAAAGTCCTACCGACTCAGAGGACTGGAAGAAGGAATCTAAGGGTCTCCATGGTGATGAGGACTTATTACACCCACAACCAGAGCAAGTATAAAGGCAACATTAATCAGAGTGAACTCTGTTCCAGATGGACACAGCTGGATGGCAACGGGCTGTACTTCTTCATAAAAGAAAACCATTAACCAGGGAAGCGTAAGATCTACTAGGATAATTACCACGATCTTGCCTTTATATGCAGAGAACAGTTCAGTAATTACACATGCTGTATGGTGCGATGCATGTATGTCGATACATCAGCACACACCTTTATCACAACAAAGGCCATGATTCTGCTGTTGGGCTTGAATGGAATTGTTATGGAGCAGCAGTCTTTAAGTCTTTGGAAATTACTCCAAATGCCACAAGATCAGACAGTCATCACATAGCAACACCAGTGATGCAGAAAATTTTAACCAACCCCTCTATCCCGACTATTGCATGCCCACGGCAGGCGGCGCTGTGTGGCTCATTGGATTAGGATGCGACGTCTCTGATCAAAAGGTCATTAGTTCAAACTAGGGTTTGCAGAATGACATCACTGTTGGGTCCCTGAGCAAGCTCCCACCCAACAGAAGCAGTGGATGCTCTTTGGCGGGCCTGACCGAGACCACACTCTATGGAGGCCTAACTGGGTCACGCCCTTACACCAGCGGATACTCTTTGGCGGGCATGACTGAGACCACACTCTATGGAGGCCTAACTGGGTCACGCCCTTACACCAGCGGATACTCTTTGGCGGGCATGACTGAGAC
>JAODKE010000068.1:32666744-32676777 GCA_026779605.1 Mormyrus hasselquistii
CACAGTGCAGTCGGGCAGGTAACAGTCTCCTGGCATCTGCCAAACCCAGACTCACCTATCAGACTGCCAGACAGAGACGAGTGATTTGTCACTCCACAGAACACTTTTAAATTGCACCAGTGTCCAGTGGTGGCGTGCTTTACACCAATCTATCCGACACTTGCATTCAGCGCTTGCCTGAACTCGACTACATGGCTAAGTGCCTGAATTTATCCACCTATGGCAATGGATCTAAATGAAACTCCTAAATTCAGAGATTAATAGGTGTGTCCCAATACTTTTCCATCATCTATTTCATCGTGGCAAACATGCCAGTGAGGGTGATCCTGCTGGAGGAGTGCCTGGCTTTGAAGAGCTGCCCCTTTAAGTTACCATGAGTGTCTGTACGCCCTACAGGGCCATGGGAACTGAATACACAATCGCGCTCCATCACTTATGGTGATTAAACTATTACACTACCTGCAGAGAAGCTCAGCAACAATTACTGTTCAAAAATCCTAGGCTGCCGTGCCTTTTTGGGACAGATAAATGGAGGTAGAAGAGCAACAGGAAGCCAGTCACAGCAGGAAGGCGACGAAGCAATCTGAGCAAAGCAGAGAGAGCTACAGGTCCCTAGCTCCACCCGGCCAGCACTAAGTGAAAGCTTCAGTTGCCATCTGTACAGGTACAGGCACATCAGAGTGTGTTGGTCGTCACATATCCCATAATGCTCTCCTTTTTAATATAGACACACAAATATAGGGGTGAGAGTGAAGCTTGGGGTCTGAGTGCAGGGTCAGTCATTTATCCAGCACTCCTGGAGCTTTTTTGGGGGGGTTAACAGCCATGTTCAAGAGCCCAAAATACCACAGAATTCAAATACGTAATCCCAAACACAGAGGCCTGACCCTCTAAGCCACTCACCACCACATATACACACACTCAC
This sequence comes from Mormyrus hasselquistii, assembly GCA_026779605.1. Classification (NCBI taxonomy): domain Eukaryota; kingdom Metazoa; phylum Chordata; class Actinopteri; order Osteoglossiformes; family Mormyridae; genus Mormyrus; species Mormyrus hasselquistii. Next base: position 32,667,670 of record JAODKE010000068.1, read on the forward strand.
ACTAGGCTGTGTTTACCGTGAATCATCTCGGTGCTCACGGCCCTGAGGACAGAGAACAGGTGAATATGCTCCCGTTCAGCCTATGGAAAGTCCCTGTGCAAAAACACCAGTCTAATTTTTCAGAACACCTCATCAGTAGGAAACACAGATGTGCAGCTGGAATATTCCCACTCAGGAAGACATATGACGGCACCACAGTGATCTGACATCATTGTGTCCTTTCAGTGATCTGACATCATCGTGTCCATTCAGTGATCTGACATCATCGTGTCCTTTCCTGCTTAGCTCTTCAGCCTCTGCTATAACCAAACTAGAAGCAAAAGCAAAGGAGTTATTAACCACAAATAAATTGATCCTCCCCGATGTCCGAAAGGATTCATTGGTTTTGAGAGAAGAGTTCATTACAAAGAGGAGGCCCAGAGACATTTACACAACTACCAAAGATCACTATCAGCCTACTAATACACAGACACAGACATCCATTCATTTCTATGGGCATCAACCTATAACCATAACCCCCACCCAGCCATAACCTTAACCATAAGTAACCAAACAAAATACAGAGCTTTGACATTTTTAGTTTCAGGATTGGGATTGTGGGATTAAATTCACAATACTAAACTGATGTTTATATTGTGGGGACAAAAAAGTTTTACAGGTAAATACACACCCACAGACACGCTCTCTCACACACTTGTGCACAGACAGCCTCTCACAGACTTACAAACATACACTGTTTCACAGACACACACAGACTTTCACAGACACACACACACTTTCACAGACAAACACGTACTCTCTCACAGGCACACACATAAAAACTCTCACAGACATACACACAGAGAATCAGACTCTCTCACAGACACACACTCATACACACACTCTCTCAAAGACACACACAGACACCCTCTCACAGACATACACACAGAGAATCAGACTCTCTCACAGACACACACTCATACAAACACTCTCTCAAAGACACACACAGACACCCTCTCACAGACATACACATGCAGACTCTCTCACAGACATACACATGCAGACTCTCTCACAGAAACATACACAGACAATCAGACTCGCTGTCACAGACACACAGACACTATGACAGACACACACAGACTCACTCACAGACACACACAGACTGTCACAGACACACAGACACTATGACAGACACACACAGAGACTCACTCACAGACACACACAGACTTTCACAGACACACAGACACTATGACAGACACACACAGACTCACTCACAGACACACACAGACTTTCACAGACACACAGACACTATGACAGACACACACAGACTCACTCACAGACACACGCAGACGAGTACATGCCGCATTTCTCTGCACCTCAACAGGAAGACAATCCCACGATGAATTTCAAGGGGATGATTTAGTTGTACTGGGACTGTCATCACCACACTTAGGCCAAGCAGCCTTGACTGGGGCATGTTCGGGAGATGTGTACCTGGCCACCTGACGCAGAGATGAAGGAGACTAGAGGGCTCTTACCCAAGCGAGGGTCATACTGCCGCATCTGCACCTCCTCCACACATTCTGCGGGGAACCAGCCGGTGCGTCCCTTCACGGAGCCTTCCCAGAATCCTCCTTCGCCAATGCTCAGCACTGCAGGGGACAGACACACAGGGTTAGTGTCACCAGAACCATGTTAGGTCGCCTCAGGAACCTTGTTAATGCACCGAATCCCAAAGTGACCAAACACCCCCACACCCCAAGTGACCAAACACAAGAGCCGCGGTCGTCATCTTCGGGGGCATCATGATTAGGTAGGTATGTGTGTGGGGGGGACAGACAGACAGACATGGGGGGAGAGAGAGAGTGAACACAACTGGCCACCAGTGAAATTCATTGTTGTCCACGTGACTCATTAACTGGACCAAAACCTAACGGTTAAGCTTCTGTTCAACGCACTGCCACACATACACATGTGGCACACAAACAGACAGGCCACACATTCACAGAAATTGCTGCTAAGTGAACATATGAAAAAGGTTGATGAAAGGAGTGAGCTGAATGAAAGCCATCAGCAGTTTGAGGACATTTAAAAGCGGCACACTTATCTGCTGGAAGGTGTTCCATTATCTGCTTAAAATGTGCCCACTTATCTGTTCACATCAGATTTCAGAGTAACGTCTGAATTGGGCCCCATGTGTAACTTGCAGGACACATGGACGGATGGGTATTTGTGGACAGCAAATGCGGACTGAACATATGCCTCAGAGAATCATACAACGGTCAAAGTGGGCAATCAGACTAGGCCTATCTTGTTTCTTATTTCCTGTCAGAATCCTAGCGACAGAGGAAGAGTTTTCAGCCTGAGGATTCAGGAGTTAAATCATCACCCAGGCCACAGACCCTACAGCATACTGGGGACATTCGGCCCCTTCGGCTTTCCTGGGCATTGTGGACATTTGGAGGTTATCATGTCCGCTTGGTTTGCTAGAACCAAGAAATTGTGAGGTTATGAGAAATTTTAGGATAAAAGGGGAAGGTGGACAGTGTAGAGAGAGAGAGCACAGTATGGAGAGTGAGAAAGAGAGAGACAGACAGAGAGAATGAGAGGATACCACAGAGAGAGAGAAGACCGCAGAGAGAGAGAGAGACAGGCAGACAGAGAGAATGAGAGGATAACAGAGAGAGAGACATACATAGAGGCAGAGACAGAGAAGACAGCAGAGAGAGAGAGACAGACAGACAGAGAGAATGAGAGGATAACAGAGAGAGAGAGACATACATAGAGGCAGAGACAGAGAAGACAGCAGAGAGAGAGAGAGACAGACAGAGAGAATGAGAGGATACCACAGAGAGAGAGACATACATAGAGGCAGAGACAGAGAAGACAGCAGAGAGAGAGAGAGAGACAGACGGACAGAGAGAAGACAGGACAAAGAGACAGAGAGAAACAGACAGACCGACAGACAGAAAAGACAGGGAGAAGACGGTACAGAGAGAGACAGACAGACAGAGACAGAGAGAAGACAGGACAGAGAGACAGAGAAAGACAGATAGACAGACAGACAGAAACAGAGAGAAGACAGGACAGAGAAATAGAGAGAGAGACAGACAGAGAGACAGAGAGAAGACAGACAGACAGACAGAGATAGAGAGAAGACAGGACAGAGAGACAGAGACAGAGAGAGAGAGAGAGAGAGAGAGAGAGAGAGACAGACACAGAGAGAAGACAGTACAGAGAGAGAGAGAGAAACAGACAGACAGACAGAGGCAGAGAGAAGACAAGACAGAGAGACAAACAGTGTGAGAGAGGACAGTAAAAGGAGGAAGACAGAGAGGGAGAGAGAGAGAGGGAGAGAGAGGGAGAGAATGAAAGGATAGCACAGTGAGACAGAGCGGACAGTGCAGAGAGGGAGAGAGAGAAAGAGAGATATCAGCCTAGAGAGAAAGAAGGAGAGCCATGGCTGAAACTGTCTGCAGCAGTCTGTGCCACGTCTGGGACCCCAAGTTACCAGTTAGCTACAGAATGGCTACCATGCCCTGTCCCTGACCCTGCTGGACCCCCGGGACTCTTTATCAATCAGGCCAGGCCAAATCCCTGATAAGGCACTGTCCCCCCAACAGAGCAGGCAAAGGGCTGTAACTGCTGGTGGTTAATATCTGCTCTGTACAGGCTCCAAAGTAGCAGCATACACCAGCTTCCTACAGGCCCAAAGAAAACCAGGAGCATCCCACAGGTCCCAGGACAGACCTGAACACCGAACAGATGTAGACCAGCAGACTCCCAGCATAGCATCCCACAGGTCCCAGGACAGACCTGAACACCGAACAGATGTAGACCAGCTTTGTCTCAGTATAGCATCCCACAGGTCCCAGGACAGACTGAGGCCAGCAGACTCCCAGCATAGCTTCTTACTACGTACACGTTTATTTTAAAGGTACAGCATGTGATCGCTTTACAACTCCGAGAGGGTAATACGCTGATCAGGCTTCAGCACCACGGACAGGGCAAACATGGGCCCATAGCACCATTGGAGCAATAAGACCCTAATAACACTCTGCTCAAACTCTGCAAAGTATTGGTAAAAAGATAGAGGATATATTAATTACTGTGTGCACTATTTCATCTGCAATGAATATGGTACCAGATGAGTATGTCACTTTAAGTCACTTAATTATCTACACAGCAAACATCCTGCAGCTGGCGATTAACACCTCAGCAGGTCAAACTGATCCTGAAGCTGGTTATTAACACATCAGCAGACCAAACTGACACTGAAGCTGCCTATTAACACTGCAGCAAACCACATGGATGTTGGAAACTTGAGGCAGAAGACAAATTTATTCCACACCAAACACCATAACAAGAGTGATAAGCTCACGGACACCGGATGTTAATGACGGAACCTCCCATAAAAGCCAGCAGGCGTTCATTAAGGAAAGAGCAGAAGAATGGAGCATGTCTAGCAGATGTGTGACTCGGACCCCACAACTGGGTGACTTTGTTGTTTCTCCTATTAGTTGCATGGCTGAGAACTCCTGGGTGAAATAGAGTTCAGAAGGTTAATGAACGCCAGTGACGTTTCCATATGTCACAGGGAATGATAAGAATCAGCCGGTCAGCGTGCCTCTCCGTCAAGCAGCCCCTGTGACACGATACGTGTCTCTACCAGCTCTCTGTGCTCTCCTCTCACTGTGCTGCTTCCATTATGATTAGCAGAGAGTTCTGACTGGCGGGGATCCGTCATTCCCCGTGTGCTGCTCCTGTCAGCCTTCCGATTATCATGTTCAGGGTGGGGGGGGTGAAGGTCGTACCTCCCCTCCCACATCCCATCATGCAGCTGCTTCGCGTCGTCGTCAGCAAAACATTCATCGCTCTGCCTTATACGGCCGATAAACCTGTCTCATCGCAGCTGTTCAAATGCTGGTGCTCTGCGCTGCTGGCAAGATCACTGACAGTCACACGCGTCTCTCCAGCTGCCTTGGTTAGTCATCCCTTAAATACCCCCTTTCTTCATTTTATCAGAAGGTATGGTACAATACTCTGCTCTGGATTCCACTTACCCTATTGGAAACACACGCACACACACACACACAGAGCGGAGTTTGAAGCTTGAGGTCTGAGTACCAGGTCAGCCATTTAACTGGCATCCCAGAGCATTTTGAGGGGCTTAAGAACCTTCCTGAAAGGTCCGACAGAGATTGGACCTGGTGGCCTTCAGATCACGGGAATAGAAGCTGAACACTCTGAGCCACCTACCTTTCCCAGGATGCACATAATCTGACACAAATCTCTTCCGTGGAATAGAATATTGCTAACAACCCTCGAAAGAGCTTCCAGAATGAGCCGTGAAGCCTTCCCATTTCCCTGAGCGCTCCTCTGACATCCAAATGATAGTTGGAGTCTTGTTTATCAGTGCAGAACCACATTAGGTCTCCAGTCGTCCACACCTCACACGAAGCGATCTCAGAAGCGATCCCCTGTGTTATCTCTGCCTTGCTTTGAGCTTTGATCCAGAAGTCTATTATAGAAAGCGAATGCTCAGAAACTTCAATCTGTTATGGGTGCATCGCTACGGCTGCTGACAGCAGGCTCACAATGGCAGTGACTTTCTGACAGAGTCTGACAGACTCCAAACTCAGACTCCTGCCCTTGAGGTAGTCTGTGTAACGACGCTGTTAGAGCAGGGCAAGCTTCAGCAGCATGAACAGCAGCGTCAGAGGCTGGAACTCTGCCCTCGGGACTCATCATAACAGCGAAAACAAGCTGCTTCAACATTCCACAACCTTGAAGGAAACGGAGGAAGGTATCAGAAAACTGGGGAGAAGAGCTGCATACTAGGGATTCACCTGTCCCCCCCCCCCCCCCCCACGGCTTCTGGTGTGGGGGCGAGTGGCGGGTAGTAGCCTCTGCAATTGGGATGACGGGGCGAGTGCAGAGTGGGACAGAGCCAAGCGACAACCTAAAGACAAGATTCCGGGCTAGATCAAGGGGGGGTCACAAGGGTCGCCTGGGGACACAGATAGCCGACGCCATTCAGTGTCGCTGAAATCACTGCTGCCTCTCAGAAATGTGTTCCTAACCCAACGCAGACCGGATGACCAGCACACAAGCCACACACAGACCCCGGTGGCCCCGTTCTCTTCATTTACTGGTTTCATCAACAGGTAGAGGCTCTGGGCAGCCTCTCCGGAGGGTTCAGGTGTTGCCTGCATTATTTAAGGGGATCTGCTGTGGGCCTGAAGGTGCCCCCAGCCCACGCCTGCTCCCATACAGACACACATTAATGCTGTAGCTCATGCAGCCGCCTGCAGTGTTTACAGCACCTGGCAGATGAATAATACGGCATTCCTGCTTGCAAGGAGAGCTTCTGAAACAGGACATGAGGAGCCACTGCCGTTCTGATCTAACGCACCTCCACACTAAAGCACTCCTCTTTTTGAGATGAGTGTGCTAGTATAGAGCAGTCCCACAGAAAAGCAGAGGAATCCCTCTGGACGGAACTCCTGATAAATACTAACGGGCAGCAAACGGCAGTCTAAACGCAGCCCGGCCTCCGGCTGACCTCCCCCAAAGCAAAAGAATGGCACCTTAGCAGGTGGCGGATGAAGCACCATTCAGCAAAACAAAGCATCCCGCTGCATATAACAAAACCATATACCCCCGATCTCAGGAGGTCAGCTGGGTTAACGAGGGGAATCCTCACCACTCACCTTACGGGGGGGTCCAGCACTGCACTGATCTGTGGGGGGCTCATTTACACAGCCTGATGAACAGAACATGAGCTTAACCGCTGTTTGTGTGGCCTTTAACCTGCCTGCTCTCATTCTGTCACTATCTTTCCAAGCATGGAATCCCGGTCTCCTGGTCAGGCCTGGCAGGACCACGGGGGCTCAGAGGAACCTCAGGTCCATGTGGAGCTTCCCTGGCCCCTGAGTCACCGCTGGCTGGGCTCACGTACACAGAACACATGCGGCAGTACATCTCTACAGCGGGAAGCAGCCCCAAAATGCCTGTCTCCCCCCCAGCTTTCCACAGGAATTCTCACCTGCAAGGGGTCCCACCACAGTGCCAGGCCATCTCACACTGGGCCTCATTTGGATTATATTCGGGTGCAGGAAATGAGCTAAAGACTGTGCATGTCTGCGCAGACAGGGTGGGGGGGCTCATCGGCCTCAACAGCCCCCTCCCCCAGCCCTCCACAACAACGACAGCGTGTGGCGCCGCACCGTTCCTCGGCTGTCTTACAGGATTCCCCGACGATCAGCCCCCCCTGCCCATGTGGTGGGTTGCCCCCCCCACATCACGCTGGCTCTTCCAACCTCTGCGCCATACCACTCAAACCGGAACAAGCTGGATTTCCGCACTGATGCATCGATCACTTGCCAGTCTCCAGTGCCAGTCCGTCGGTGTGAGAAACGGAAATCAGAAAAAGAGCAGAATCTGTGCCTGAGACTGCAGCAGATGTTTGTGAATGAAACTCCAGCCTTAACAAGGAGGAAATGATGAACCTCCTTCTGTTAGGAGCGATGTGCATCTCAGAGAGGTTCTCCTCAAACAAAACACCTCACTATCACATCTTCAGGAGCACCAAGCTGTAATGGTCACAAGTCAAACACGATCGGCGTGAAAACACACGCCGTGCAGATCTGTCTATAATAACCAGGGTGGAGTGTCACAGCATATCAGGGAGCTGTTGGCCTCACTTGTTTGTGTAAAGAAGTTATTTGCATCTCAAAGCAATGGCTCAGAACCGGTCTGTTATAGAACCATTCAGAGACCAAAATGAAAAGGCGGCTCAGACACGCCCTGAGCTGGTCCCTCCCACCGCGATTCCACGGTCTCACACTAGCCTGGTGTCCATTGAAACTCACAGGTCCTTCAGCTAAGTCACTCTGGAGCAGGATGACACTAAATGTGACCTCCAGGATCAGTGAGGGACGAGCACTTTCTCACATTTCTTCCATTCACCAGCTTTCCTACCTACCCGTAAAAGCACCCCCCCCCCTCCCCCGTCAGCTGCTTAAGCGGCATCAACCAAGGGAGGAAAGACCTGCATTTGTAGCTCATAATCAGTCATTTTAACTGGGTGGTCATGCTCTGGGTGGTCATGCTCTGGGCGGTCATGCTCTGGGCGGTCATGCTCTGGGCGGTCACACACAGAACACGAAGCCACATTGTGCCACAAGGTCACACGACATTCCCCTTCCGCTGATATCACCCTCTTATAAAGAATTGAAATCCTCCTTTTCAGCTGCACGTCCCTAAAACATTTGATCAGATACTTCATTCTGGTCTTAAAGGCTTCAGAGAGACTTTATACAGCCCGTATAAGGAGGTTATAATGGTAATATGGCATATTAGAGCTGGTGTAAAGCTGAATAAAACAGAATATAAATTAATATGATTAGAAATGACCAGCATTTCCCCAGACGACAATTAAATAGGATTTGCAGGCTTTTTAAGTTTCTGTGAGAAAAATGAGCTAATTTAAACGGACACTCCATAACAACAGCACCTCAAAACTCATTTCCAGCACTATCTGATAGTTAGATAACAGCTAAATGCAGGCAGCTTCTGTGTGTGTGTGTGTGTGTGTGTGTGTGTGTGCGACCAAAGGCACTTCCTGATCATTTATATTCTGTACCTAGTCAGTCGCTGGAAGCTCAGCTTAGCCACATGACTCCATGACGGCCATGCGTTTGTATTCTGCTACTTTCCTCGCTCGCCCGTTTGCTCTGGACAAAAGCGTTTGCTAAATAAAATACATGTGAATGTAAACAATTAGCTGCGACCCTAACAAGGCGCTCACAGCATGCAGTCCAGCGTCATGCGGGAAGGTCGCAGTGCACAATGAGGCTGTCAGAGCCGCTGCGCCTGTACAAACGCGTGAAACATGGCACAAATGTCTGTTTACCAAGCCGGCAAGGCCAAAATGCATTTACCAGGACCGGTGAAGGTCATGAAGGCCGCTGTCCTGCATAACAAGGCAGAACCACACAAGACACAAAGGTCAGGGGAACTGGGAACAGCGGCGGGGGGGGGGGGGGGGGGGGGGTTTTTTCCCCCCCCAAGGCTGGTACTGGGGCTTGGGGCCCCCTTTCCTCCCGGCCCGGGGAGGGGCGCCCC
>JAODKE010000068.1:32705883-32721656 GCA_026779605.1 Mormyrus hasselquistii
TCACACAGGCTCTGGGACTCTGAGGACAGGTACGCGCCCTAGGAGACTCACACAGGCTCTGGGACTCTGAGGACAGGTGCGCGCCCCAGGAGACTCACACAGGCTCTGGGACTCTGAGGACAGGTGCGTGCCCAAGGAGATTCACACAGGCTCTGGGACTCTGAGGACAGGTACGCGCCCTAGGAGACTCACACAGGCTCTGGGACTCTGAGGACAGGTACGTGCCCCAGGAGACTCACACAGGCTCTGGGACTCTGAGGACAGGTGCGGCCAGGAGACTCACAGCCTGAGTGTGTATCAACCATTAAGTCTGGTTAGTCTGAGCGTGTATTTGCAGTCCGGTCAGTTTGGGCTAGTATCTCTGGTTGGGTCGAGTCAGTCTGAGCAGTGTCCCACCACGATGAGTCTCTTAGCAAAACCATGGAGTCATGAACAACAGAAAGCTCTCACTGCTGTCCAGGACAAACACAGGCAAGGCCACGTCAGCAAAGGCAGCTGGGAATGTGGATTGCCATGGTGAGGCTCAGCAAAGCACCGGGTCAGCGGCGGTCCCGCATGGACTGGGGGCACCAGCACTCACACAAACCAGGATGTGCGTCTGCAAGCACAGCGAGAGTCTTCCCAAGTTAATAGTTAATTGCCTATTTACATCAGCAACAAGCACACACACCCTGACGAGTGGTTTAAGGACTTCATTACTGAGCTGTATCAAGCCAAACATCCACACAGCACTACAGAGAATCCCTCAAACTAAACAGCCAGGTAAGAGAGACACGGTCTTCTATCTGCGTACACCTGAGTCCTGATGCCCCTGCACTGAATACCAGCCACTTAAAAACAATACACAGTACACAGAACTTTCAATCTAGGAATCGACCGGGGGAAAAAAAATCATCCACTAAACTGAGCATGGATTGAATAATTCCGATTAATTTCTGCTGTAAATGATCAGAACGTGGCACTCAGAGGGGGCAGCCCACACCTGGGGAGCTTTCCCAGTTGCCGTGACAACCCCAACCTACGGTAAGCTAATGTGCCGAAACGCGGCCCTCTTCTCAGAGAGCGCCAGAGAGAGTGGAGAGAGTGGGGTACCTTACTATTGATTCTGGACGTCTTGCTCTTCTTTGCCTCCCTGTCCCGTGTCTCAAAAGCTTCTCTCCTGCCCAGAGCGGATCCCATCTCAGAGCATGTGGGACTGGCGGCATGCGGCGGACACTGTGGCATCACAGCTCAGCCCACATGGCTGGGATAGAGAGGAGAACTCCCAGCTTGCCGCTGTGGTAAGGCAGCTGGGCAATTCTGCAGATAGCAGTCACAGAACGCGAAAGCGAGAGAGAGAGAGAGAGAGAGAGAGAGAGAGAGAGAAAGAGAGAGAGAGGAAAGCGGCAGTACCAGACTGGGGGGGAGCAGGGGGGTCAGGCTCGGGGACTGCTGCAGCTCAAAAGGCAGCTCCAGCACACAGAGGCACTGTGCTAGCCTGCTCCGCGGGTCCCTCTGTTTGCCACAGTGATACAGTGCTGGGATCCCACTCAGCTGGATTGGGGGGGCTGGCGATTCAGCCAATGGTGACAGGCCTGGCTGCAGCTGTGCAAGATGGGGGGCGGGGCTCAGGTGGAGGTCCCCGGAGTAGAGAGGGAGGGGCCCCAGACTGCTGCTCTCTCTCTCTCGCTCTCTCTTTCTCTTATCGCTCTCTCAGGCTGCCCTCACTTTATCCTGTTAAATATATGTTTGCTCTCCAGGAAGCAAAACCTGCTGTGTCCCTCCCCATTTGTGTGGATACAGCAATACACTGCCCAAGCTCCAAGGTGTGTGTGTGTGTGTGTGTGTGTGTCCACAATAAATGTGATAAAACCAGTGATTTTGACGCGGAGACAGGCCTCCACAAAGATCTGTAACTGCAATCAAAAACTAAAATGCGAAAAGTCTCATATTTAGTTTGGTAACTTGTGATTAAGGTTAGGGCTGGGTGGGGCTTAAGGTCTTCATAATTAGGGTTAGGGTTACGCCCATAGAATGCCCCTGATACTGAGCTCTGGTCACTAACCCTAACCTCACTGCAGTTAAGTAACGGCCTTCCATCTAGCACTTTCTGCAGGAGCAAACCTGCTCTCTCCTTAAACCTGTCCTGCTCCAGGAGGATGCAGATTATACAGGAAACATGCTGCTCCACCTCAAGCGGCTTCCCTGGGGGCACCGACAACTGCATCTGCGACAGTTGGCCCAAGACCGAAAGTGGCGAGAAAGCCGAGGGCCGCCACGCTCAGCAGGACACCGACGGGGGCATACGGCCTCCCCCACGGCTCAAACAAAGCAACCGGCCAAGCTGGTAACCGAGAAGAGTGCCGATTAGCCAGTGCACAGCCCTGCTCCTGCTCTCATGGTGACTATAAAACGTTACGTGAATGCAAATGACAGGGCACTATTTCACAATTCTCTGCTACCTTTCTCACTTTTGATGAGACATCATTCATTCGCCTATAACCTAGTGACTTTATCAGGCTGCAGTGATCCTCCGATGCCGGGACTGAACATAGAAAAAACTCATTGTAACTACACAACATATCCGAGAGCGGGACTAAATCAGGAAAGTAATAAGGTGATTTATAATTGCATGCACATTGTCATTTACAATGAGTTTTAGCACCTTGTTGTCCTTTAATGCAAAAAAAACATTGAGGGTACTTGAGATAAGTGAGTAAATAACTGCCAATTTTTGAAACAATGAGAATTTACCCATCGTACACAATTCAGCTTTCTGGTAGAGCAGAAAATCTAAGCTAAAGCTACAATCCTTCCCACAAAGCACCCATGTGGTTTCACAAATGTAACAGCAAGATACAAAGTTCCCCACCAAGTATGGACACAAATGTAACCAGTCTGGGTGGTTCTCCTTTAACCAGAAACGTGATGGCAGATAGTGTGGTAGTGCTGGCTAATCTAAATCAAAAACCAAAGTGTGAGGTAATGCAGGCTAATCTAAATCAAAAACCAAAGCGTAATGTAATGCTGGCTAATCTAAATCAAAAACCAAAGTGTGAGGTAATGCAGGCTAATCTAAATCAAAAACTAAAGCGTGAGGCTCATTCATGGACACAGACTAAGCACGCTCTTCTTTCAATGGATTCTGACTCTTTCAGAAAGGACCATGTCAGAATGTGGCGAATTATCATCAGACAGAACAAAGGCATTCAGCAAGAGTGGCTGTGCTAGCCACAGATAATCCTACCAAGGACAGAGCCGAAAGGTCACTGCAATCTGCTTCAGGGTCAAGCAAGGCAGAGTTTGAGGGTTGCATCACAGAAGTAATGGACAGTTTTATGTGGAGACCCATACGTTGAAACAAATCATCCCAAGATATCGAATGTTGTGCAATACAGACAGGCAGCAAGGTCACCTGAAGCCGGGGCCCATAGCCGCAGTGTGCATCTTAAAGACAACCATCAGAGGGCTACCAGCGGCAGTCACGCCAGCTTCTAAACCCAGTGCCCAGTTGAACTGGACAATAAGCGACACTATACAAACAATAACTTACACTATACAGGGATATAAATGTGAAAAATTATAAATATTATAAATATACACACGTGGGTAACACTGCGAAGCTAAACCTCCCATGCTTAGACTGTAAAGTCGCACCAGAAAACATTACTCAGTTTTCAGTTTTACCATAAATCTCACAAGACTTTCAGCACCACCTGCTGGCATCATGGTCAGCACCGTAGCCAAATACCCAGAATGTTCCCTGGGAGCCTGGGAGAGCACACTTACCTTGGTGTGCAGCTTGGCCAGCTGTTTATCATCCAGATGACTCTGAGTGTAAACACGCCTCTTGTAGCGAAACTGCAGGGAAACAGAACATAAAGAAAATTACACTCCACTGCACAGTGCTGACTGGAACAGTGGTAGTAGCAATTAGCATGCGTGATGTGGTGACCTCACTGCGGGGTGGTCTAGCACACACAAACACCTTTGAACAGCTACATGGTGCTGTCACGGCAGCCCAGACAGATACATGGCCGGGCCCCTGACAGCCTGCCCCTCCGCCCCTGACAGTCTACCCCATTATGGGTGGCCCTGATGCTCTTGGAGGAGAGATGGGATGAGCTTGGGGGATCCAGCACACACCAGAAACTCTGTGCCAAATGGCATGCAGAACATGCTGAGCGGGCTGCGTACAATGGACCTTCCTGGGCGGCAACATGAATTTCCCCCCATGTGAGCAGGGATTCACAGGGACTTCAGCTCTCAACAGCTGCATGCATGTCGTGGAGCATCCAGAACCTTCCAGGGAATCTTGCAAACACCACATTGAGCATCTTATTATTCTCATGATTTGAAAAAAAATTTCCGCTTCTGGAAGGAAGCAGGTTTTACCTGACATGGCCACACAATATCACTTATCGCCCATATCTTCTGGGAAGAGCATTATCAACTTGACAATAAATCAGGTCCAGGAAATAATGAGACTCAAATTAGTCAGAGTCAGAAGATGCAAAAATATCAATAACTGGCCAATGAATTGCATGCAGATGACAGCAATGTTAAGTTCTGTGATAATGGGACAGATGAGATCATCAAGCCAAGGAGATGCTCTGGGATTTTCAGAAACGGGCAAGTGGAGTGGGGGGCAGACGGAGAGTTAGGCATCTTTATCCTGCTCGCTCTGCCCACGTAGGCACACACGCTCCTCGCTCTGCGACTGCCTCACATTCACTCCGACTTTAATACTTTCTATTCTTAACCCAACAAACACAAGTAGTAGCACAAGGCATTAATAATTTAGAAATTGCGTTTCTATCAGGAATTTCCTTTTTGAGGAGAACCCCCCCCCCCCCGCCCCTGCACGGAGCATACATACCTCCAGGTAGGGCACGGGGGCGATGGCCGGCAGGGGGTATTCCTTCAGCAGCCGCTCCTCGTCCAGGAACTTGCCGGCCTTGCCGTTGTAGGCTGGCTGGAACAGGCCGTAGTTCAGCACGTCCTTCAGGCTCTGATTCAGAGTACACAGGATGCGCTGCTTGGAGGACCAGATGGGGGCATCCATGTTGAACTTCATACATTTCTGTGGGAGGTGAGAGACTGGCATCATCCAGACAGAAGTCGCACCCAGGGCTGAAAGAGACGTGCCGCTGGTATTGCCCTCGCCCACTAGGCGACAGGGGCCAATGATGCATCGTTGACAGCCAATTAAAAAAGATACAGGGTACCAAAATTTCTGATGAAATGAAAAGAATGAGTGTGACTGGGACGCTGATGGGGTCCTCTGCCTCTTAAAGACAAGCAGGCTGGGTCTCGTTAGCATGCTGCAGATCAGGGCTGAGTCCACCTTTTCTGTGGGACTCGAGCTCATAATCAGCAAGTGCACAAGGCTTGAACGCCCCGCTGCAGCCATGTGACTAACGCCAGGAAAGATATGCTCATGGTTTTATCACTGCAATCCTCTTCCCAGGAGCCTTGCCCTCTGTGATTGGCTGCAGTTTCACCCTCTGTAACTGGACACACCCTCACCTTCTGTAATTGGCCACACCCTCGCCCTCTGTAATTGGCCACATCCTCTCCCTCTGTAACTGGCCACACCCTCTCCCTCTGTAACTGGCCACACCCTCGCCCTCTGTAATTGGCCACATCCTCTCCCTCTGTAACTGGCCACACCCTCACCTTCTGTAATCGGCTACACCATCACCCTCTGTAACTGGCCACATCCTCTCCCTCTGTAACTGGCCACACCCTCACCTTCTGTAATCGGTTACACCCTCACCCTCTGTAACTGGCCACACCCTCTCCCTCTGTAACTGGCTACACCCTCACCTTCTGTAATCGGCTACACCCTCGCCCTCTGTAACTGGCCACACCCTCTCCCTCTGTAACTGGCCACACCCTCGCCTTGTGTAATTGGCTAAGCCCTCACTCTCTGTAATTGGCCACACCCTTGTCCTCTGTGACTAGCTGCAGTAGTGCCCCCATCCAGCAGAGGTTCACAGCTGCACAAAGGTGGGAGCCAGAAGACTCGATATGGCAGTGCCCCCAAAGCCAGCGCCTTCATAAAGGAGCTCATTTCCTCGTGTTCTGCCACATTACAGTACATTCTCAGACGTGGCAGTAATGGACCACAGGGCCCAGCAAAGCACTTGGCAGTTTAATTGTCTGCTGAGAGGCTTGTTTACTGCAGCCGCTGAGAAGCCATCAGGTGTTAAGGCCATTTAGGATTACAGGTGGCAGATTTCTACTCACGGAAGGCAATAATGGGCGAGGAAGGAAAGACTCTGAGTGACCCCCAGCCTGTGGCTCTCCCCCAGGGCACGGCTCCCTGGATAGTCACTGAGAGTGGGAGGCCTCTTGGTTCCTTCCAGGACAGAGAGGACTGGGTCTCCACTGCAGGTAGAAATGCGGGGGGAGGGCATTTCTGCAGCCATATCGAACACCTACAGCTCGTCAGTAAGACTGGCCAACTGGGACCCCCCCTCATTAGCATGCAAATGAAGAGTAAGTCAGGGCCGGCATAGCTGTGTACGGTTACGCCACGAAACCAGGCGGGGACTCACTGATAAAAGGGGTTCACGCCAGCCTCATTTCCGAACGGATTCAGGCCACACTTTGCCACGTTCCAGAATGTTCTCACACTTTACTTGCACAATTTTGCTAATAAACTGATATGACTGGATAAATTAAGGGAGCTGGATGATTTATACTCATTTGAAAAACCTCATTAGATACATTCCCACAAGCAGCAGTGAGGTGATGGCAAGATTGTTTGATTTTCCTAATGCCGTGTGACTGCTTGTATGTTTGTGTGTGTTCGCTTGTGTGTGTTCGCTTGTGTCTGTATGTGTTTGTCTGTGTGTGTTTGCTTGTGTGTATCTGTCTGTCTGTGTGTCTCTGTCTGTCTGTGTGTTAGCCTGTATGTGTGCATGCTTGTATGTCCGGTGTGTTTGCTTGTGTGTGTATGTCTGTGTGTGTTTGCTTGTGTGTGTCTGGCTGTGTGTATGTCTGTGTGTCAGCCTCTATGTGTGTGTGTGTGTGTGTGTTTCTGTCCGTGTGATGTGTGTCTGTGTGTCAACCTGAGTGAGAACCCCGGCAGAGAGTTACTTCCCAATTAAATATGTCTCCTTCAAGCGAGAAGTAAAAGGAGCCCATTTGGAATGAGGCTTCATGGTTAATGATCCCGGTGGAAATGATGACGGCCGATGGGAGGCAGCCGCTCTGCCTTGTTAGCAGTCAGAGCTGAAGCCGGGGCTCAGTGCCGCTTAAGCCACGGTCCGCGGGGCACACTGTCGCCTCTTAATGGATAATCCCTGACTAAGACTATTAAAAACATGTTAAACCCAAAAAAAAAAAAACATTTTCACAAGCAGGAAATAACCATGATGATTAAAATGTTCTTAATACCAAAATAATAGTTTGATTACTACTTAAAAAGCTACACCTTAAAATAGTCAAATAGTTACTTCAATAAATATATTTACAATTGTCTTTAGACCATGAGGTCTCTAAAGGATTTCATTGAAATATTATTGAGCCTCCGTGTTTCACAAATGGTCAAGAATTTGCATAAAACTCATGTAGGTGACGGCCTTTCCGTCCACCCTGCAGCTGCTTATCTGGCTCAGGACCTCCAGTATAATGGTTTAATGACTGTTACTTCAAGTATTCCTTGCAAACGGAAAATCGGTTTAATATCAGCTGCAGTCATTTGGTTTATTTGATGGGGCTCAGCAAAGAGTGAGCAAGCAGGAAGCAGGTCTGGAAGGTAGAGCCAGACCTGTCAGGGACACGACAGGGCAGGAAGCTCACCATGAACAGAGGCCCGTGGAGCACTCTGCAGAAAAGGCCGCATCGCAGTTTTTAAAATAAAGTCTATAGCTAAAATTCAAAGGGCAACCTGGGCAGATGTAAAAGCCTCAGAGCATCAGCAGAACATGTGCTTTCCTCTCCTCCATCTTGCTTTAAGTACTGCAGAAGTGCCAGCATTAACCAGGAAGACAACCAAGGCCTCGACATCGCAAACTTAGCGGCCACTCAGTGAGACACGGAGGCCTAATGGCCTCTTCTGCCAAAGTGAAAGCAAATATTTGAATTTACCTCAAAGTGAATAAATTATTCTGCTTAACCTAAACTACCTCTAAAAAAAAACCATAAATCATAAAGTTACGTTCAAATGAACAAGCTAATAATTTTCAGCTACTGGAATGTGAAAAAACACAATGAACGTAAAAGCTTTGTTTTGTTTTGTGTCACTTGTGTCAATATGACTTGTGCAGTTCTTTGTAAATGTTGGGAACACTTTAAATGGAACTGGTGGACAATAATTAGCCATTCATTAGTTGTCAAATAAAGAAAAATAATGCTTACTAAGTAAGCATGCATCTCCAGAAGCCATGTTGCTTAATCTGCGGTAGATAGCACTGTTTCATATCCAACGTTCAATGACAGGACACAGCCTGCGCCGTCTGTGAAGCGGCCAAAGTGCTGTTTACACTGTGCTCTCTGATGGATGTACATCTGCCACACAGAGTGGAAGCAGGATTCTCACTCCCAGGCCTGGAGGTGTGAGGAAATAGTGTTACCTATTATGCCATCCAGTGCAAAAATGTAATTCATTCTTGTGTAACGCATCCTCCAGTTCACACGGGCCAGGGGTAGCAAGACCTGTTGACTGATTATTCCTGGCTGTTCTTTCACTTGAAAAAAATATCAACCCCATTTCAGCCGCATCTTAAACTGGGACCATGTCCAGGGCGTCCCCAGCCTTATGACCAGGGGAGTTCTGGGACTGGATCCAGACTCTCATCTGACAGGACATCACTGTCAGCGCTGCTCTGCTCTACACCACCACAACACACCCTGTGACAGCGGTGCGAGGAGGGCCGTCCCACACGTGCCAGCGAATGCAAGAGATAAAAATGAAAATGAATTTTGGGGATGCTGCCTGTTCTTTTGGTTCAGAGCACAGTGTTATGGAATTTTGGGATGGCAGCATGGACAGTTTATAGCAGACATTCCGCTGAATGATTATACATTTTACAAATCAGACTGCAGAGGGATGCCTCTAATTGTGGCAGATTCCTGGAGATACGCTCCTCTCTGTCATGTAGTACAGTTACGCACGACCCCCCCAGGCGGCAAGCAGGCTGGCTAATCATGGCATTTTATTAAACAGCCAACTCAATTTCTGGGTCTGACCTGGATCGTAAAATGTAAGGTAGGGCCACACCCGGCTGTGCAGGAACATGCACAACACTGTGCAAAAGTCTGTCAAAGAAAATGATAAAAGCGTGTTTCTCATTTAACAAATGCATGGAATGGCTGGGAAGCCCCAGAGAAGAGGTTTAGGAACTGCAGCGGTATCGTCTAGCCATCCGACTAGATATCAGTAACCTTTTGTTTGTTTTAAATAGTGTTACTTTTAATTTGCGTGTACAGTAAAACCTCGATTTGCGAGTAACTTGGTTTGCGAGTGTCATGCAAGATGAGCAAAAAATTTAAATAAATTTTAACTTAATAAACGAGCGAGGTCTTTCAATACGATTATTACGTATACGCTTTGGATGCCTAGTGTCACGTGATCACAACTCAACCGATGGTTCTTCTCTCAATGTCTCGCTGCGGGATTGTGGGTAATCACCTCCCATGCTCGGTCTCAGTCGGTGTGTCTCACTTGTATAGTCACAATTTAGTAGAAAAGCACCACTTGAATAAGGGTGAAGCAGTGCGAGCGATGGGTCTGTTTAACGACAATGCAATGTCACATTTCCGCGGAATCGAAAGGAAGCAAAAGCGGCTGTTATTGGATAGGTTCCTTGTTAAAGTCGCACAAAAAGAAAAAAAAATCTAGTGAGGCAACAGATAGCAGTGATTCCGTTAGTTATAGTGAAATTTCCTACAAAATAACCCTCCTCTTCTCCTCTCTCTTTTCTCCCTCACACCATCCGCGATTCTTTTCAAAGGTAAAGCGCAGGTTAATTTGTTTTATGTATTTTTACTTTTTTTTTTTTTTTTTTTTTTTAATTTTACCTATATTTTGTATAAAATTTTTTATATGAATATTTATGGAACGTATAATATGAGTTTCCATTATTTCTTATGGGAAAATTCGCTTTAATATGCGAGTGTTTTGGATTACACGTTGCCGAATTGTACTCGCAATCCGGTTTTACTGTATTATATTTGCATATATAATAATATAATTATTGTATTTTGTTTTTATCTGAGCAAATATACATTTAATACCCAGATAAATTATCATAAACATTTGTTTGACTGCCTAAGACTTGCACAAAACTGTTGTACTATAATAATTGTGGTATTTACGGTAATGACTGATCACGTGGCAAATAATTACAGTAAAACGTTTTTCTGTAACCTTCAAAATTTAGAACTAATAACTTTCTGTGGGGAAAAATGTGAACTGCTAGAATCTCATGCTTAAAAATAACATTTATTATCAGTAATAGATTACATTGTCTAAAGACTACAGTGGAATTAAAAGATCTCTCCTAAGGCAGGAATCAAATTCTTTTTATGAAATGGTAAACTCTATAGTATAAAGTGGCTGTTAGTTTTATGATTACTGTCACCCGGCCCCCACCGCGCTGAGCCGCAGCAGCATCCCTGGTATGTTTTTCCCCTCCCGCTAATTACATTTCTCCCACTTTGTGATGAATCCGAACCGTTACTCCCATGGCGAGTTCTGATCACTCGCTTC
Source organism: Mormyrus hasselquistii (assembly GCA_026779605.1). Taxonomy (NCBI): domain Eukaryota; kingdom Metazoa; phylum Chordata; class Actinopteri; order Osteoglossiformes; family Mormyridae; genus Mormyrus; species Mormyrus hasselquistii. The sequence continues at coordinate 32,716,586 of JAODKE010000068.1, forward strand.
CTGTCTCCGGTAAGGTCTCCCTTTCTAATTGCTCACCACTCTCTGCCGCTCTGGACCAGCTACCCAGAAGCTACTCAAGAAACTGAAAACGAAACAGACAATAAGCAGAATGGAGAGAGAGTGGTCCATTTGTTTATGAAAGCCTAACCTCAGCCCTGTCCTCTCAGCTCACATGCTCTCTGCCCACCGCCTGGCAGTGCAGGAAATGCATACCCACATGACCATGTGTACAGCCTGGCACTACAGGTAGTGCATACCCACATGGCCTCGTGCACCGCCTGACAGTACAGGAAGTGCGTAGTCACATGGTGTCGGACACCGCCTGGCAGTACAGGTAGTGTGTACTCACATGGTGTCGGACACCGCCAAGCACCTTCACACCTGCAGCCTATGGAGGTGTGTGGGTGGGGGGGGGGGGGGGTGTGCTAAGTACCATCTGCCCCCGTCTTAATGGCCCACTTTTAAGACCCCAGACTGAGGCAAATCGAAAACGCCAATCTCAGCCCCCCCGCTATTTCCATTCGCATCCCCAAACCAGCAATGTTCCATCTCCCCCAACCTTCAAGCTCAGAGCACGGTTGGTGGTGAGCGGTGTATTATCGATTCTGACGCAGTGGATTTCGCTGAGATGATCTCGACAGTGCAGTTCTGTGTCTTGCTCCTGTCTGCAGTCACGGCACTCTTGGCTCCTTCTCTGAAATCACGCTCACATCACGAAAGCCTACCGGGAAAACCCACTCTCACATCTCACATCATTTCCTCTAAGGTAACCGACATGGCTTCCTACAAGTCAATAGGATTTCATTATGGATCACTTATGTTTCTGACAGGACTAGCATGCTTGGCCAGCTGTGCTCAGCATACAGCACCAACCAGCTGTTAGACTCTGCTATACTGGTCTGACTCGACCCAGGACCCAGTCCACTCCAATGGCCGTTAAATACACACAGATTTATTGATTTGCTGTAAGACCAACAACCACATGACAATCAAAATGCTTCTTGCAGCAGGAAGCAGAAGGACTGAGGCCAGCTGTCAGCACACAGTTAGTGTGAACGTGCAGAGAGGTTCCCTACAGTTAAGGGGCCACCTCGGCTGACAGTGAAGGTCCACCCGGTCTGCTAAAATGTTCTTGAAGCACACCGCAGCTCATTCCTATACTGTATATCCAGCCACTTGTCAGCTTTCTAAAGGGTATCATGCTCACAATGGCGTATACACCCCCCCCCGCTGAGTTCCCTCAGTACCATTCCCAGCCAATCAGCAGGAGAGTCCATGCTGGCAACACCGGTGTGCATTCCATAAAGTGTGAAGACTGCCTGTCTCTCAGATAATGCCTACGCCAGACTTCCTTCACCACTACGATGTGGCCGTATCCTATTGATCAGCCTTACAGTGGCTACAAGGCAGATACGGGTCTGCTACAAATTGATCAGGGTGCTCCTCGCTCATTATGCATTAATCTGGTGGTGCCAGACTGGTGTCAAGGCGGAGCCCTTGAGTAAAACCCTTAACCCCAATAACTCCAGAGTGTGACTGAACCTGCTTTATTAAAAATGTACGTCACTTAGATTAAAAGCGGCTGCTAAATAAAAATAAATGTAATCTGCCAGTTTTTCCCTAAGAATCTCTCTTAAAAATTGACTCCCTCGTTTTCGATCTGTAACCTAAAGGAAATGATGTATTCTTTTTGCTAATAGTTCTGCATATTAGTTGTAATTTGACTCCCTGTATCTGAGAAAAACATGTCTCAGGCCTGTGTGTTTGACCGTGGTCTGAAGGTGCACCGAGAGACATTTAGCATGGACCCAAGCAGGAGGCTGAGAGCAGTTAAGAAAAAGTTTGTTTGATATGAGGGAGCACTGTCCATTCAAGCATTCAGAATGTGGCTCATTAGAAAGACAGAAGCTTGATCAGGATTTGAATAACTAAAGACACAGGACATTAGGCTTGCATCAGAAGCACACTGGGCATTACGCATGTGACAGCACTCTGGTGATGACTGTGCTTCCTGTCTTTTCACAATGCACCAATGTTAGAATTAGAATTTAGTGATCATTGATGACACACCACAGTGCACAACAACAAAATGTGTACTCTGCATTTAAACCATATGTGACGTGGTAACATAGCAGGGGGCAGCTAATTCAGCACCCGGGGGTCATACCTTGCTGGTCAGGTATTTAAACCTGCAATCTTTCAATTATAAGTGCACCTATTTAACCATTAAGCCACCACTACCCGTGAAACAGGTTCCAACATGAATGGGATTCAAACCCACGCGTGCAGAGCATAATGGATTAGCAGTCTATCGTCTTAACCAAGTGGCCACCTCATCTTACAATAAGACATCATGCGACTGTGTTGGGACTCAAACCCACAACCTTGAAATCACATCTCAAGTGCTTGACTAGAACTTCAATGCAGTATCCATTGCACCACGGAGTCACCATATGTGACTGTGAATCAGTCCTGATTGCAGCAAACTCCAGGGCATTTCAGTCCTTTTCTTTCCCAGGGTCCACAGGTCAACAATTCAAACAGTTGCAAGATGCATCTCAGCATGACGGACCTACATGTGTGTTACAAAAATATCTTGAAGACGTCTCAAAACTGTCCCCAGAAAGTCAGTGGAAAAACATATTATCACAACCAAACTGGTTACATTTACTTGTCCAAAGTGCCATAAGATTGAGGATCAGAGCGTAACGTCAGTTCCTATCCCCGGAGCAGCAGATGGTAACGGGCTTCTTCAGGAACTGAACTGTAACATGATTAGAACCAGCACCCTTCTGATCAGGCGCACAAAACCCTAAACCACAGATCCACACGAAAGTAGGGGCTCCTAAAAGCCGCTTGGGCAGCACCTCATGGATGCAGCCTTCGATCTGCCACCCTCCCCTGGCCAGCATGGAGAACAGACTCAGAACAGATGGACTTTGGCTTGAGCTTAATCACAGCTTACACCTTGCTTTTAGCAAGCAAGCCCACTCTTTCTGTTTTCAGTGATGTTAGCATGCCCAGGGGCGGACAGCCCGTGGAAAAGAAGTTTTTTGTTCCTCTCCTCCGTTGTCATTCAGTTTTCTTTATTTAATTTCTTTCTCTTTCCTTCCTGTATTCTGTATTACTTTCTCTTCATGACATGTAAAGTGACTTGGAACATCTCTGTTGTGAAAGGCACTACATAAAAATAAATAGAATTTAATTGAATTGAGAGGATGAATGGTTCACCTCAGTTTCAGCTCACAACATATCACATGGAAACATCTTAGCCAGAGTCCTGAAGCCATGAGCCTGCTAAAGATGCCCCAGGCAAGCTCAGCGAGAGCCGACCATCAGCCTGCGTGCTGCAGCTACAGTACTGTGGATGAAAGCATCACGATACCGACAGGCACAGGCGAGGAAATCAGGAGGACAAGAGAAAGTGTCAGAATGCAAATCACTCAAATGTACGTCTTATTCCAATTCATTCACCCAGCAAAGAACTCTATTGCTATGGATATTGGGTACTGATACCCCCTGTTCTACCCCTTCGGAGCCCCACCAAATATGCCACGTGTATGGATGCACCTGAGATGCATTAGAAGCATAGCCTAAATGATCCGGCCCAACAAAAACACGCTTGACATTACTATGGCGACGCAGTCAGCCTGATGGTGCAGATGTGATTTTGTGATCTGCTACAGATTTCACTGTCCAGTGTGCAACTTTGTGGGCAGAAACATTCCCAGCGATGCACAGGGAGTAAGGAGCCCAAGGGCAGGCAAGTGTCAAAGTGGGGCAGCTCACAAAGCTGCCATTTAATTAGGGGAATTTAACGGCTGGAAAGCACGACAAACACAGGCCGCGCAATCGGAAAGACAAAGGGTGACCGCCTGTAATTAATTTTAAATAATTAACGAACAATTGAGCATGAGCGACGGCCCCCACGCTAAGAAGCGAAGCCGGCATTTAAGTGGGAGGGGTACCGGCATTACACCAAGCAATGATACATTTACATTCCTCACAGAAACATCTCGTTTTCAGAAGCTTCTTAATACAATGAGGAAAAAGATGCAACATGATTTAATTTACACTCTCAGAGCCCTTGTCTGAGGACCCTGGTGCTGATCCCATTCACACAAAACGAAATGAATGATTCAGCCTTGATGATTCCCAAGGAGGTCTTTAAATTCCTCTCAAATTCTCAATGTGGGCCAGTGTACAGCTCGCAGGGTTAAGGCCCTGTACCTGTGAGTGAAAGGTCGGGTCAAAGAGCCTAGTAAATGTAATGTCGTCTGTGGTTTAAAAGGAGAACCAATCCTGAACAGAGAACCCAAAAGCAAAAGTTAACACGCCGGCAGGATGCTTTTTCTCCAAGTGTCACTGACCTCAGAGCCCCTGAGGCCGAAGCGGATGCTTAGGCAGCCGGACTGCAGCACCTGCAGGGGCAGCTTGGCCACACCCCTCACTGTGAGTGCGGGTCTCCGGGGGAGAGGTAGGCCTACCAGGGCAGCTCACAGAGAGGGGCGTGGCCAAGAAGCTTCGGCGGGGTCTGCCTCACCCCTGGGGAGTTGCACTCACATCACAGCAGGCAGGCAAACATCTGCGCGACCACTCCAGAGTTAGGGTTAATGTTATGGCCATAGAATGAATGGAGAGTACCAACAATGACAGGGACTGTGTGTGTGTGTGTGTGTGTGTGTGTGTGGCTTAGGTTTATATTACATTGTAGGAACCAAACTCTTCACTAAGACACACGGCAGATCATGCAACAATTGCACTGGCTTTTAATTCACATGGCACTGTGGTGATTAGCGAGTTCAACTACTACTGAATTGTATATGTGGCATGAAGGGTCACCAGGTCCCAGACACCACACTACTGCCCCAAACACCCGCCTGACCAATGCCTGATGTGGAAGTGGAACCAATTTGAACAGGCTGACATCCTGGAGGGAGTGTTTTGGTACGGTGCGCCGAGCGCTGCAGAATTTCATAGCTAATACAGTAGTACAGAGCAGCGTGCCCCCTGAGATTACAGCCCCCACTAGCCCCCCCCCACCCCCCCCCCCCCCAGCCCACCCGCCCCA
>JAODKE010000068.1:32732311-32746569 GCA_026779605.1 Mormyrus hasselquistii
GTATACACCACAGACCACACTTCACAGTAGTATACACCACAGACCACACTTCTCAGTAGTATACACCACAGACCACACTTCACAGTAGTATACACCACAGACCACACTTCTCAGTAGTATACACCACAGACCACATTTTTCAGTAGTATACAGTCCAGGTAAGAAGCACGTCCAGCTGTGGAGGAAAGTGGTCCATTCTACAGACCCCAAGCATTCCAGCATTAGATGGACAAACAGCTCAGGTTTGAACAGGCGAAGAGAGCAAAAGGGACCAGGGAACAATTGACCACATGATGGAGTTCCTGGGGGGGGCAGAAATCTCCCAATCAGGGACAGGCGTGGGGGGGCTGTGAAGCTCTAGTCTGTCCACGCTTCCCGCGTGGTTTCCTGTAAAATGTGAATATAGCTCAACTGTCCCTGTGAAAGGAAACACCAGACGGAAGGTTGAGGATGATGAAGTTCAGGATGCTGGGCGGAGCTTCTTCATACCAAACTGCTTGCCCCATATCTTGGCTCCAGACTGCCAAAATGGTGAGGGGTATTTCAGGAGGGCTGCTATGCTGGGGCTGGGGGGGGGGCATATTGATAAACTCTCTGAAGGGAGCCAGAGGTCCACGCCAGCTCACCAGGGACGTGGCGTGCTTCAGATCAGCTTCCTCTTCTGCTCTCCCAGCTCTGTTACATAAGCAAAGACCACAGGGACATCCATGGCTACCGGAGGGTTACCATGGAAACACCAGCGCCACAGCACGGGTCAGAACGGAGGAGGCTTATCCCAGTGCATGGGCGTCAGGATTCCTCACTGAGCAACGGCAGTGCATTGTCAGCCTGCCTGGCCACTAGCAGCTCTAGGTGATCTCGTTTGGGTTCATTTCTGATCCTACATCCTCGGGCTCCCTTTGGACGCAGGGGCTACTGTCACCTGCCAGACTGATAGCAGGCAGAGGGATGCACTGTGGGCTATTAATCACAAGCAGGTGATTAGGGTGCTAAAGATCCAATGACCTACATCTAACCACCTTCTGCATTGTATTACACACTATACTTTGCTGTTCTTTACTGCCTCAGTGGTTATTTGCACACCCCTAGCCTCACTGCATCATCTATTTGATGCTTATTTATTTTCGAGCTGTCTGTCATGCATCGCACTGCTGTCTGTCCTATATTACACTGCCATCTGTTCTGTATCACACTGTCTGTCCTGTATTGCACTGCTGTCTGTCCTATATTACACTGCCATCTGTTCTGTATCACACTGTCTGTCCTGTATTGCACTGCTGTCTGTCCTATATTACACTGCCATCTGTTCTGTATCACACTGTCTGCCCTGAATCGCACTGCTGTCTGTCCTGTATCAAACTGCCCTCTGTTGTGAACTGCCCTGTTGTCTGTCCTGTACTGCACGGCTGTCTGTGCTATATCACACTGCTGTCTATCCATAACTGCACTGTTGTCTGTTCTCTACTGCACCGCGGTCTGTCCTGTATCACACTGCCATCTGTTCTGTATCACACTGCCATCTGTTCTGTATCACACTGTCTGCCCTGAATCGCACTGCTGTCTGTCCTGTATCAAACTGCCCTCTGTTGTGAACTGCCCTGTTGTCTGTCCTGTACTGCACGGCTGTCTGTGCTATATCACACTGCTGTCTATCCATAACTGCACTGTTGTCTGTTCTCTACTGCACCGCGGTCTGTCCTGTATCACACTGCCATCTGTCCTAAATCAGACTGCCAAAGTAAAAAATAATAATTTCTATTGAAATACTGCATGTTAAAGAATAGTTTTACATAAGCTGTACAGAGGAAGAACCAGCTAGGTCTAGTTAGGATTCTGTTCATTAATTTTTTTAAAGGATATGGGAGTCGCTGTAGCTGCAAGCCATCATTGTTTATCTAAATCAGCAGCCATGACGAAAGTGGCTTTGTAGCAGAATGGAAACAAACACTGAACTGCACCTCTCAAATGTGTCATTAACTCCATCCCCCCTGTCCCCAGTGCCAAGCAAATCATATAACTTCAGTTCAAGCCTCCAGCTAATCAATGTGGCTGTCCTGGGGTTATGGGTGATACCCAGGCCACTTGACCGTCTGTCATTCAGGTGATTTTCCAGAAGTTTCAGATGCTTCATGTAAGTTCCAGAGGCCTCAGTTATAAAGTTACGCCCTAAAACATGCAGAGGGATGTTTATAAAGCAAATTAAATTAACAGAATAGCCTGGATATATCTCATCTTCCATCACAGCAGAGCTCCAGCAAGCTGGCAAGCTAGGGATTAGATCAGAGCACAGATGTTGCCTCAATTAGGAAGAGTTATCGTCCATCAACTGGGAGAGCACTGCCAGTTATCAATCACAGAACCAGAAAGAAATCTAGAGGAAAAGCAGAAGGGAACAGGAAAGGATCTCTTCAACAGAGGAGCCACTGTACTGAGTCTGAGAATGCTGGTTGTTTACAGCATCATCTGTGATGGCTGCAAGTTTGACTAAATAAGGTCACTAAATAAATCCCCCATCTGGATAGTGATGAAACATTTGTGCTTAGAAAGAAAATGAAACTACATAGGCTTGCAGCACCCGACAGACAACAACCAATCCCAAAGGGCTTTCTGTGTCGGTAATTAACGTTAGCCAGGTTAATTCCAGGACGCAGTTTCGAAAGACCACAGCAGGCACTTCAAGGAGCTATTTCTCCAGCCATCTTATCCATCCGCCCGGAAGGCTATGATTCAGCTGAGAGCCAGCCAGATCTGAAAGACTTTTCCACATTTCACCTTTTTTCTGAGAAAGAAGCTTCAGAGAGTGGAGAATAATCATGACTTGGAAGATCTACACACCACAAAACCTTTACACCTAAACTGACGATTAAACTGCCCACCTCAAAGATTTGATAAATGGACAAAGCTGTAGGCAATGGCAAGCACAAAAAAGCGTGGATATTTCTGAGCAACCTGTGTGAAACAAAAAATAAACAGATGGGTAAAATGAAGGCCCATCTTTATATGACACAACAGAAGTAAGCAGTTTTATATCAACATGACAGAATCCTCCAGGGAGCCTGAGCGATGGGCCTGGCTGCAGCACCTCAGCCCACTGGAGCCCAGAGCCATCTTGGTATGTACCTGCCTTATGACTGGATACTGCATCACACTGTGCACAGGCTTCGGGGGGAAGACCCAGTGTCAGTGCTGGAGAGGATGCTTAACAGGGTCAGTTACATAGCCTAAACTTTGATTTCTAGACAATGACTCCAATGATTCCATCACATGGACGGGTAATAATACAGAGCAGGAAGACAGATTTAGTTTGGGGATCGTGTGCAGTGCATATAAAATCGTGTGCAGTGGATATAAAATAGTGTGCAGTGGATATAAAAGGATACATTTTCACAGGAAGTCTGTGGGTCACTTCTGTTCCAACATGAACATCCTTTTCATTACAAGATACAAAAGAGTCAAATAAAAGCATATCTTTGTTTAAACACCATGACTAATTAAGGTTCTCTGTCCACGTCAAGACACATTCCAAATGTGCTGCTTTCTCTGGCCAGCAGACAAAAGGTCACCCACAAAGGTCTTACGGACACTGTCTACGTACGAACGGGATATATAAACATTTTACAGAACTACTAAGTGCTTTATATGCATATACTCACTGGGTTACACTGTGAGACGACCAATGAGAAAGACTCTCGGTCAGCCTTCGTTTGTCAGTTTCATGTTCACATTAGAGGAAAGTTGCTAATTTCTCCAGCTCCCATATGGAAGCTGCAACTTCCATGGAAGCTCCAACTGTACACAAGCCGAACAAATATCTGACTATTTCTTAGCAAGATCTCTGATCTGGCAAAAGCAGGCGACCTCTCCAAACAAGGAAGGCGGACGGTGCATGGACATACCAGATGGGGCACCAAGTCGGGCAAGCAGGTATGTGCCATCACACCTGTCCGGACCCCCTTCTCAGTAAATACTGCAGCCAAGACCCCCATCTAGCCAGTTCACGGGGGGGGGTGGATTGGCGGCATACAGCCAGCAGAGGAGACACATGCCTGACAAGCGACTCGCTGATCCCTCACTGGATTACATCTGGAAGATGTATTTAGGTACATTAATACACCCCCTGGAGACCTGCTGAATGGTTCTGTCCTCTTACTCTTAAAGTCAATATGAATTCCGCTGATGGGAGGAGCCATACCCAGCCACTGATGATGAGGCATTCTGGACAGCAGCACTAATCACCAAAGCTCATCTGGGACTGTTAATAGATTCAATGGTCCTCTGTTCAGAGGGCAGTAGGTTCCAAGAGAATGATAACACTCCCTTACCTACTGATGTGGCACAGAGATAACACTCCCTTACCTACTGACCTGGCACAGAGATAACAATCCCTTACCTACTGACCTGGCACAGAGATAACAATCCCTTACCTACTGATGTGGCACAGAGATAACACTCCCTTACCTACTGACCTGGCACAGAGATAATGCACCCTTACCTACTGACCTGGCACAGAGATAACGCACCCTTATCTACTGACCTGGCACAGAGATAACACACTCTTACCTACTGACCTAGCACAGAGATAACAATCCCTTACCTACTGATGTGGCACAGAGATAACATTCCCTTACCTACTGATGTGGCACAGAAATAACACTCCCTTACCTACTGACCTGGCACAGAGATAACACACCCTTACCTACTGACCTGGCACAGAGATAACACTCCCTTACCTACCGACATGGCACAGAGATAACACACCATTATCTACTGACATTGCACAGAGATAATGCACTATTACTTACCAACATAGCACAGAGATAACTCAGCCTAACCTACCAACATGGCACAGAGATAACGCACCCTTATCTACTTATATGGCACAGAGATAATGCACCATTACCTATCGATATGGCATGGAAATAATTTACCCTTACCTACCGATGTGGCATGGAGATAATGCACCATTATCTACTTACATGGCACAGAGATAATGCACCATTACTTACCAACATGGCACAGAGATAACACAGCCTTACCTACTAATGTGGCACAGAGATAATGCACCCTTACCTACCGAGGTGGCACAGAGATAATGTACCCTTACCTACCAACATGGCACAGTATGGAGATAATGCACCTTTACCTACCAAGGTGGCACAGAGATAATGCACCCTTACCTACCAACATGGTATGAAGATAATGCACCTTTACCTACCAAGGTGGCACAGAGATAATGCACCCTTACCTACCAACATGGTATGGAGATAATGCACCTTTACCTACCAAGGTGGCACAGAGATAATGCGCCTTTACCTACCAAGGTGGCACAGAGATAATGCACCTTTACCTACCGAGGTGGCACAGCGATAATGCACCTTTACCTACCGAGGTGGCACAGAGATAATGCACCCTTACTTACCAACATGGTATGGAGATAATGCGCCTTTACCTACCGAGGTGGCACAGAGATAATGCACCTTTACCTACCAAGGTGGCACAGAGATAATGCACCTTTACCTATCAACGGGGCACAGAGATAACACCTGAAATTATCCTTTTTCTAGAAAAGCCATCATTGCAGCCTCATCTCAAAGCACTCTTGTGAAAATTCGCTTGTCATGCACTCAGCCAGTAGCACCTAAGACCCATAATGATCAAATGGGGTTAACTGTTTATACCCTGAGAGAAAGTCGCTCACAAGACTGAATTAAAAGCCACCAGTTCTGCTTGCAGTGATTTCATCACACCTGGCAGGCAGAAGGAGCCAAACAGCACCCCCCTCATCTTATGCTGCCCGGCCCCCTGCCACTCCCATAGGCCCATCCTAGACCCAAAGAACACCTTAGCAGTCCTGCTGATCCCCATCCTTCCACAGCTAAGGAGATTTTCCACTCCTAATGTCACTAATACAGGGATAGAGTCACAAGGAGGCTTAGTGACAGAGCTTAACTCTCCTCCAATTTAAACACAGATTAAAACTTTTATTCCCCGGAATCTCAGTCTTACTTTCTCAGTCTCAGTTACCGGATTCGTTGCCTGCTGTACTTATTCCGTCCAATAGGGTGCATACATGTAGTCAGGCAGCCCTTTCTCACAGCCTACTACACACCACCGCAGAGCGTAGGTTCCTAGCACAGCTACAGGGTACCACAAGCTGTGCCCATACAAGCTGTGCCCATACAAGCTGTGCCCATCCATGGGGAATCCTGCAACGTGCACTTCAAATCTTGTGAGCAGATGCTTCATGATCATAGGTCAAGAAGATTGTGATTAAGATCAATGGATGAATCATATGGATGCAGCACTTTATTGAATTCATGAATACTTGTACCACATACAACGAAGATTGACGTTTGGGCAAAAATGGACAAAAAGTAGACAGTAGAAATCTGGCCTCCTATTTGTGTCAACAGAAGCCAGCGGGTCCCACCGGTGCTCCGCACCACACGGGGGTCTGGGTGTCAGCGAGATAGCCTGTCCCGGGCAGGCAAATGGCCGGATGGGCTTTGGTGTGGATGAACAAGCACATAGACAAACCCAGTAAATCACCAGGGTGTTGGAGCTACTGGTGGTGCAGGCAGCAGATATACAGTGTGGACAGAGCAGTCCCCATGAAATGGACATGGCAGGCTTGAGCTATTTATAAAGAGAGGCAGGGCCAGTCCTGCTATCATCATCACAGGCCTCTGACCATAGCAAACGGCGAAGGGACACAGCACATACCTTCCTGTTGTTTCCATTTTCAAGCAGGGCCCAGAACAATGAAGCATGGACTTAAGAGGAAGCCCACACCACCGGGGGGGGGGCCGAGCGTGACCCCGGCTGCCAGCACACCCATCAGCCCATCAGCGTGTTCATCTGGGTTTAAGGTGAAGCCCACACCACCGGGGAGGGGGGGGGGGCGAGTACAACCAGGGCCGCCCATCAGCACATCCATCTATACTAACAAGGACTAGGACATGCTGCAATTCCCCCTGCCTCAGCGGCTCACCCTCGAAACAATGAGTAAAAGCACATGGCTATGGTGGGCAGGCAGGCAGTCGCCTTACCTCATGCAGAAGACACTGGCTTCACACTTCCGTTGTCCTTCTCTGCAAGGTCCTGAAAACAATAGATAAGTCCCGTGTTACTCAGTGACCCAAGAATAAAGCATGTCACATAAATCACCACTCAAGAAAGCTCCTTTGCTCACTAAAGTGATTCATTCTACAGAGAAACAATAGGCATTTTCCCCCCAAAAGGCAAAAGATGGTATGGTGCTTAAGGAAGTCTGCCAATCATCTCATGAAGAATTTAGTGCTACCAAAATAATTCATTAAATAATTCTATCTATTCACCATTGCATTACATTTTGCTTCTAAAATAAGATTCAGCTGTGAATGACTTGGCTCGGTTTCTGAAGAAGACAAGGTTAATCGATATGGGCTGCAAACACACTCTCTGTTAACGACAAGGCGCCTAGGCTGACATCACAGGAAAGCCACAGCCATTGGCCACATGCCCACGCTGCTGACGAGGACACCTCTGCTAGTGGGCACTAGCTACCTGCACACTGGATCCTGGACAACATTGGTCCACGATGAAGCCCGTTTGTCATGGGAAGTCAGCCAGCACTGGGTTTCTCTGAGGGTACCACTCAAAAATGACCTCCCTTTTACTGTGGGTCTGTGAGGAGCAGGAGGCATCTTGGGAGGGCTCCATGATGCCAGGAACATTTGCTGACTAAAGCTGGCCATTGATCGGCAGTCCACAAGGCCGGCCTCTGGCTCACCAGCCAAAGCTCACCGCCGTGTCCAGGTTTGGCACGCGGGCAGGGCACCAAGCACAAGATCGGTTACCCAAAGCGGGTACCCAGACCGGTTGCCCAAAGCGGGTAGTCAGAGCGGTTACCCGAAGCAGGTAGCCAGAGTGGTTACCCGAAGCTGGGACCCAGAGCGGTTACCCGAAGCAGGTACCCAGAGCGGTTACCCGAAGCGGGTAGCCAGAACGGTTACCCGAAGCTGGGACCTAGAGCGGTTACCCGAAGCGGGTACCCAGAGCGTTTACCAAAAGCAGGTAGCCAGAGCGGTTACACGAAGCGGGTAGCCAGAACGGTAACCCGAAGCGGGTAGCCAGAGCGGTTACCAAAAGCGGGTACCCAGAGCGGTTACCCAAAGCCGGTAGCCAGAGCGGTTACCAAAAGCGGGTAGCCAGCGCGGTTACCCGAAGCCGGTAGCCAGAGCGGTTACCAAAAGCGGGTACCCAGAGCGGTTACCCAAAGCGGGTACCCAGAGCGGTTACCCCACAGGCTGCTTGTCTCACAGGTCACAGAGGACAAAGGCGGCCGACTGACAGAGAGCTATTACATGTCAGAGTGCAGCCATCAAAGGCATGTTCGGCAAACTCCAGCATCTACGTGTGACCTAAACAGTGCTGCCAAAGGGCCTCTCACTGCCCCAGCTCCACAGTATCCCCCATGGCTGCTACAGACCAGACCTTCTTACACCTGTGCAACTCCCCTGGAGAAGCAATACTGATGCCCTTCACAGTGTTGCTGCTCTTGGCTCCTCCCAGCTTGCAGGGAGTAACACTGTCTCTGCTGGCAGTACGCAGTCCTCATACCCACTAGGTGAGGTTGGATGGAAAGCGTTGTGTGGCCCAGGGCTTGTTCAAATCCCAGGGCTTGGCACTGATGTTACCGCTGGGCCACTGAGCATGGCACTTAACTGCCAATTGCTGCATTCTCAAAAGGTACCGTGCTGAAGGAATAAAATGGAAATGTAATGATAGGCCAAGTCGCCCACCTGCTCACCAGACAGGTGATGGTCTTCTGCCATGAGAGAGGAAACTGACAAGCTGAACAGAAGTTTACGGACAGACTGGACAGACAGACCGGGGCGGGGGTGAGGCCCATTAAACAGCCACACATGCAGACAGACGCCTTAGGCCGTATTTAACAGGCCACCCTGAAGTCATTCAATTATAAACAAAGCGACGAAGATCCGTCCCCCATGTCTGTTGCTGGGGCTGTGAATTCAGAGACATTCAGTGACTTTGTAGTGGTCATCTGGAAATCACATATCAACAACTAGAGAAGGTGCTGTCTAAGAAGCGGCACTATGCATCGCGTATCAGATGCCCCATCTCAACAACAAATGGCCCACAGAGTTCCGTCATACATTTGTTATTCAAGGTGGGGAGAAAACCAAGCCCCTAGCTGGTCTCTTGAGCACCTCCTGAACACACATCAGGAAGCTCGAGTGTGGAGGAGCAGTCTTCCAGTTCATGCTAACACTGCCTAACACTGCTCGTCTGTAATTAAGCACACGTGTGGTCCCCAACGAAGCTGATTATCCACTGGTTTATCTGGGACTTAATTCAATCTATGCATCTAGTTATTTCCAGTTATGGCCTTTAATTTAATACATCAGTGCTTCTCAGCTCAGTGCAGGGCAGCCCTCTCTCCCTGCAGGGACCGTGCTGTGAGCCAATTACAGCATTAGGGTACCGCTGATCTGCTCATCCCCCATCTGTCAGGAAGGTATGCCACATAAAGCACAGAGCAGGGTTAGCTGCCTTGGTCTGCAAAGTCAACCAATACTATTGAAGGAGAAACTAAAACTGAATACCAAGTCATTTAGGGTAGTCTGTGCAACATCAACTCCCCCAACAGGTCACCTCATCACCCATTAACACTCATTCAGAATCTAATGAGGATTCCCAGTTAAAGAAAGGTGCTTCCCGTAAACCTTTCACTGAGATCACCAAGGGTATCGTCCCAGAGTCGTGTATATAAATCCAGACATCCCTCATCAGAGGTCATCAAAGCAGCACACATGTCAACAAGGCCACCTCAGGCAGGCAGGTCTATCAGCCATCAGCCAAGGACGGTCACCGATCCCACATGGCCTCATCTGTCAGATGGAGGACAGGAGATCATCACCAGCCAGCACACCGACATTCCCCCTGCATGGGTTCCATCTCGCCGCTACAGAGCACCTGCTTAAATTCCCCTGAAACATCTGCTTGGAGGGGCTCTGCAAACAAGCGGATACCCCCCCGAAGTGAGAGAGCTCTTCTGAGGCATGGCGCTTTCCTCCAGTGCGTCAACACTCTGTGCCCCTCGGTACGCACACCCAGCCCCCTACAGCCCAGCCAGAACACGAATCACGCACCCATCTCAGCGGCAAGACGCACATATACGCTCTACAGACAGCCGCAACCGACAAGGAGTGGAAGACTGAAAGCTGCAGCTCCAAAAGATTCAGAGCAGGAAGCGCCGCTATCAGCTGGAAATTATGAGAACAGTATCAGTCCAACTTACCTTGCAGAGATATTGCAAGCATTACTAAGTGGAGGATAGCAAGGCCGTGTGGTAACCATGGAAATGTTGCTATCTCTGTGCATTTCTGCCGAGTATAAAAAGCACGATACATTTAAGTGACTAACACAACCACTCGCAGCAACCTGGGGGGGTGTGTGTTAGTTTGAGGGGTTACCATGGAAACTGTGATGTAGACCCACAAGGGAGGAATGGAATTTGGAAAAGGAGGAAATAAATAAATAAATAAATAAATAAAAGAAAAACTTAGCACCTCTGAGTCTGCCAGAAAACACCCGCACACTCATCGTCTGTCAGGCTTTTAAAGGGCCAGTCCTGCCATGATCCAGAATTCAACCTCCCCTTCCCCCTACTCCTTACGGAAAGACAGATACACCATCTTGAGTACAGGATCCAGGTAGTCCAGCTCAGCACAACCAGAAACAGGCAGACGGAGAGCTCTGTTCACTTGGTGCACACAGCCGGTGGTGAATAAGGCCTTAAAATAAACCTGTGCTGAGCTTTTGCCCCCATGATGGAGTTGGTGGTAACTATAGGCACCACCTTTCCTTTCTCCCGGTGTCACGGAGATGAAATGCCCGCTAATAGCTGAGGGCTCTTATCTGCCAGAGTACAATGGGAGACAAGCTGAGAATCCCAGGTCCCCTATCAGAGTGGCACAGGAAAGACCTTGGAAAGGCCCAGATGAGCTTCCCGTCTTATTTATAAAAGACACAAAAAACACAGATCGATCCGGAAACCCAACCCTTCGGAGAAATGTCCAAGAATGTTGACAACACCCATCCCCACCCCCATTCCGTGTTTCTGCACGGTCTGGGACAAGCACCTGGGCCCCCACCCCATGATCAGTCAGAGCTCTGGGGTACTGCTGGCCACCAAACAGTCACTACCCCAAAAGGGGGGAGAGGTCCACCTGATGAATATCATACATTCGTTAATTTAAGGTATGTGTGCTGAACTTCATGTGAATTAAAGACACCCCAACGGACAGGGCAAGGCCAGGCAGCGGCCGGCACACAAGCAAATCACAGGAAGCCTGGCAAGGCGCCATCAGCGGCCCAGTAAAGAGGGACGCTAGAAGGAGGACCAGCCTGCATGCCCAGGACCTTATGAAAAGGAACAGACCATTCTTCTGTTATGTCTGAGCCTCTTTAACTCTGTTAACTAACAATTACAGAAGGCACATTACTAGTACTCTACCTAAAAACATGCACAATTTAGCATAGTTACCCTAGCAATCTGTCCTGTGGACTCTTCATCACCCTCCCGCTGAGCGCTTTTACTGCTAATGCCCGCCCAGCTGGTCCCAGTGTGACATGTGGCGACTGGTCCACGCTGCCCACTGTACTACTGGGAATAAGCTGTGCTGTGTCCAGCTGAGACTGGATAATGTGACTGGAAACATCTCTGAACCTCAGAAGCCATATAAATGAACTTCTGGAACTATGAGCTTTGCTCTTCAGGAACATTTCATGAAATTAAATTCCTTAGTCTGTGTAAAATAGCTGATGCTGGGAGAGATCTTAGGCAGCCTACACCTGCCTCGGAGATCAGAAGGCAGGTTGGCAATGTGAAGCTCAGGCTGGGAGGCTTACAGGTTATTGCCCCTAGACCTCATCTGGCTTTGAACATTAACAATTCCCTCCCACATACCAACAACCCTGTGTCTTCACAGGACAAAAACCAACCCAGTCCATGGCCTCTGCACAGTAACAAATATCAGATTTAATGCCATAATGTAAGCAAACAAATACACTTTTAAAGTAAAGTCAGTTTTAAGGGTTTCGACGCTAAAGCTCGCTGACTGCGGAGGGTGAGAGGGAGACAGAACAGCAGGCGCTTCAGAGGAGATTATGTGCCTCTCTGCTCCAGCAGGATGTCACAGGGCTGCTTCAGCCAAAGAGCTTAAGGCACGAGCGCCGCATACGTGAAATCCGGCGGGAGTCCTCTTTCCACGCGGCGTCAGGGTCATCGGCCCGTCCGGCCTCCAGCCCGATTACGGGGGCTGCAGGTACAGTAACCATAACCATTAGTAACCAAACTAAAAACAAGACTTTTGTCATTCTTCACTTTTTTGATGGCATTCAAAATGGTCCCCACATCGTCAAAAAGTCCACACAAAGTAATATAAACCTAATCCACACATACACATACACAAACGAAACATCAAAAACCATAGCTACCCTCAAACTCGGAAACTTTGACCACCTCTCCCACAGATGACCTCAGAGTTTGACGGTCGGTCTTGCCCCGTCGTTCACCCCTGCAAACTTCATTCAAATGCCAGGCATCAGACACATTCCTAACGGCTTATCCTACATAAACAGTCTCTCTGTGAAGTCCCGTGCCTACAGGAAATCCCGCTTACAATCCTCTCAGCTGCTGCGTGGCCCCTGACATAACATGTAGCAGCAGCCTATTGAAGAAACTCCTTCACCCTGCAGGACACTTGGTGCGTCCTTTCAACTTATGGTCCAGCAGTTGACTGGTAGATGCCGCCCTCTGAGTCGCCTCCCAGCCTGATACCTCTAGCCGATGGCCTTCTCTCTTGGGATGGTCAGCATGGCTCCAATGCACTTGAAGCACAGCGTGTGCTGGTCTCCAGTCCAGAATGAGCTTTTGGTCAATTTAAATGATGCACAATATGTGTAACACATCTGCTATGCGTCTTAAACAGCTCCAGTGAGAATCCCAAAGAACTAGAGAGGAACCTGCTGCTGCAGAACCTGCAGGCCACACTGCTCACTTCACCTTTACTTAACTTTTGAAAAGATTTGTTTTTGGAGGAACTTCATCAGAAGTCCCACGTTCATGACCTGGATGAGCGGTCACAGGTTGGATGGAGCGTGGGACCCCCCAGGCACCGAACCCCGGCCTCTTTTCACCCACGTCGTCTTTTCAGTTCTGTCCAATCCGCAATATGTCCAGAGCCAAACAGCAGTTTCCCCAAGGAGTCCGCATCATTCACTATTTGAAATGCTAAAATAATTGTTTTTAATTAATTAAAATCCCCAGATGGACTGTCAGACACCCTGCCTGTCATGTCATGATGATATAAATCCGCTTTTCCTTCTTCGGTGCCAGTGGATCCCACACAGCTTTGACAAAGACGGGGGTTGGTGGGGGGGGGGGGGTGTGCTAGGGGGGTAGGGGAGGGGATGAGGCAGAACGGAACCTATGTGGAGTACTGGTTACATAAAATGCCACCAAACTAAGATTGGCCGTGATTAGGTCGAGATCTCCCCGGCATTCCCAACACCACCACCCCCCCACTAGGGGTGAGGGGGGAGGCCTACTGGTATTCACATCAGCCACGGACCTGCCACCTGCAGGAGCACTCGGTTAGAGGCACACTGCAGCCGGTTAGATAAGCTACACGGCGGCAGCTGCGGGAGGACGAGGATGGTGCAGAGGCCGGGGAGCTCATCGTGGTGCTCAGAGCTGCGGACGCACGCACCCCACCTATGCTCTGGGATTAAATACATAGGATTTATTTGGCTGCAGCAGAGCCTTCATACCTGTAACAGTATCTGCACACACACAGACACACGCGCACGCTAAGCAGCAGCATCAATTAGCACCATTAATTACACACAAATCGGCTCTCATATCCATCACAGACCCCCGGTGCTGTTGGAATGCGCCGATGAATTATTAGTTTACACTGACATTATGTAACAGCAGGCTGCCCTCGTATATCCCGTGAACCCAAACACTACGGAGACCTGCGTTGGCTGTCCACCTGGCACCCAGCACATCAGTGCTACCCCATTTAAGCTTAACATACAAAGTTTAACATCAACATGGAGCTGAGTTCCACAGGACCAAGCAGAAGTTCTCAATAAGAACTTCAAATGATTGCAAATACTTCCATTTAGCAGCCAGATTTTCAATGCTGCTCTAAAAGCCTATCAGTGGACATCTAGTCTGGTTAAAA
>JAODKE010000068.1:32794448-32813653 GCA_026779605.1 Mormyrus hasselquistii
ATATCTGGTTATTGAGCGTTGATGACGTCATATGTAAATAATATGCGGCCCATGAGACTTGAACTTGGACATAGTGCGGCCCACTGCAAAAAAAGGTTGAGAATCACTGCTCTAACCCCTAAGGTGACTCCAATTTGCTGAGCAACTACATCAGAGAAATACTGTAAAAAGACCTATTTCAGGACCAGCCGCGTTTATGAGGTTCTGTGGGGTTGCCAAGCACACAGCTGTGCCTTTGGTAGGCAAGGATAACGAACAGACCCGGGGAATCGGCTTAGCGTGCGCTGGTTCTGTTAAGAGGATTCTGGTTTTATTCTGTTAATGTGTTTTTTTGCTCTGATTATAGGTTTTCAAAATCCATTACAATGAATGTGTGAGAGGCATCTTCAGGCAGAGCTCCACTCCGCAGGCCTCCCATCCCTGAGTGGGAGGGAAGCTAACTGGGAGCCCTGGTTATGTAAGACTCTGTAGCACGATGCCGCTCGCCGTAATCCCGGCTCCACCGTTTACGCCACTCGGCTTCTACACACAGATGGCAAAGCGCCTTCCTGAACCTGAACGATCTTCCCGCAAGATCAGCTGGTCAAACCCACGGGTTCTCCTGTGTTTGGGTGACCAGCAGAGGCCACGCTAACAGGCCAGGAAGTGGTGCAGTGCAGTGGGAGCGAGCTGCCAGCTGGTTTGCTGACGTAGGTCCATGAGGCAGCTGACCTCACCCCAACAGACCAGAGCCTGTCCTGCTTCACCACCAGGTGACCCAACCTCTCTGCTCTAAGGAACATAAAGCTGCTCATTTAAGGCTTCATTTTAATGATATCATGAGGTAAATCTACTTCATCTTCAGCTTGAGGTCGGTTTGCTGACTCTATTAACAGGAGCAAGACCATGAACCAGAAGATCCAGTGAAATACTGATGAACTCATGTTAAACTAATCGATGGTCACACGGTCACTCTGCCAGCATTCAGTGCATTGTGTTAATGCCGGGACCAGACAAGTGTGCCTTACATAAACACCTAGCTAATGTCTAATTAGCTAATCAGCTAGCAGAGGAGGAGCGATGTTGTGTCTTGGGCTGGAGCCTCTGTCAGAATGCCTTTGTCAGACATTCTTCTCAAAGGTTCCAGGTAAGACTGGATGTGCATACGAGTGTTTGACATGAGAGATCTCAAACAACACACCACTAGGGCTGGGTGATATCACAATATTTTAGTTAACTATATCAATATCTGAGATATATCAACATCATTAAAAGTTCTCTAAAATACTTGTTAAAAGGTCAGAAATTTAGAATGAGTTATGGTTTTATTTATCTAAATCAATGTTTTCCTACTGGAAAACGTAAAAAGTGCATCTCTGCTGAACATTTCAATATCACGTAAGATGAAGAAAAAACACTAATTGCCTAAATACGTAAGGAGTTCTAAAACAGGCATGGAGAGGGAAAAAAATTGATGGCTCAAAAAACTGAAATATAAAAATATTATTTTGAGTCTTTATTGACTAGGTTGTCAAAAAATAAAATGTATTGAGTCAAATTGTGGCCACATAGCTCGAGCTAGCAATGTGTACCTTAAAAAAAATGTATATATTACAGACAAAATTGATGCATCGATGGATTTTTTCTTGCCGAGTTGTTTTAATATATATATTCACATGATGGTTCTTTTTTCTTTACGTTTTGCTTTCTTCAGCATTCATTTCATTCAGTTCATGGAATGTGTGTTGCACTTTGAAGTTTTTCCATAACCCTTTGCGTTTCACTACGCGGCTGTTGACGCTCAGTGGGCGGAGCGCCAGTGGGGAAGCCCCACCCCCTGTTCCACCCAGTACTGATCATTGTTGTTGTTTCTTGTTCTTTCGCTTTTCTAGTGATGCACCAATGAGGAAATTTCTGGCTGACACCAATAGCCAATTGCGAGCTAAGCGTGATGATATTAATTGAGGTGCCATACCTTCTCATAGGGATCAGAGTCATAGTTCAGCCCGATGCCGCAGTCATCTGTGATCTCCGAAAGGTCCTCGTCATCAAACTCCTCCAGACTGATGTCCTGGGCTGACCTGGCATGGGAAGGTAGAGGAGGGAGATTCAGGAACTTTCATTAATCTGAGCCACCAGCATGCAGAAGGTCTCCAGGTCCAGCCCATCCAGGCAGACAACAGAAGACATCTCCAGGGGCTCAAACAGGAGACTCGTCTCACAGGCACGGTGGGTTTGAAATCGGCAGTACACCGGGTCCCGAGGGTTTTCCACTTTCCGGAGGTTCCTAGTTATCCCTGTGCCAGCTTGTCATTTTGTTTAGAGGCATCGTGGGAAATTCCAGCGTGCAGCTCACAGCATGACAGTGACTGGTGATGACATGACTCTGAGCTAAATGCGCTACAGCTGCCCACAGGCGGGGCTGAAGCCTCAGCTGTCAGCGTCGACTCGGAGCACATGACATTCGATCAAAGACGAGGGAAACATGCGATTTAAATCAACATATAAGAGGAACCAAACTATCTAAAGGTTAAAATGAAATTCACAGATGAAACTAATTCTACTCAACTTAAGGAAAAATAGAGCAAGTGAAATTGCAATATTCAATATTCTGATGGCTAAAAGTGATCATTTCCAAGCACTGATTTTTTTAAAGTTGTTTATAGTAATTTTATGGTTACTCTGTATTTATAAATATACACCGATCAGCCATAACATTATAACCACCTGCCTAAAACTGTGTACGTCCCCCTTGTGACGGCAAAACAGTTCTGACCCATTGAGTCATGGACTCCACAAGACCTCTGAAGGCGTCCTGTGGAATCTGGAACCGGCAGATCTTTAGGTCCTGTAAGTGTTAGGTGGAGCCTCCGTAGATTTGTCCGGAACATCCCACAGACGCTCCGTCGGTTTGAGATCAGGGGGATTTGTTCCTCGAAACCAATGCTGAACAATTTTTGCAGTGTGGCAGGGCATGTTAACCAGCTGGAAAAGCCCACTGGCACTGGGGAGTACCACTGCCATGACGGGGTGTAACATGTTTAGGTAGCTGGAAATTGTCAAAGTAACATGCACATGAATGCCAAGGCCCAAGGTTTCCCAGCAGAACGTGGCCCGGAGCATCACACTTCCTCTGCTGGTTTACCTTCTTCCCATAGTGCATCCTGGTGCCACCTCTTCCCCAGATAAAGGATGCACACACATCTAGTCATCCACATGATGTAGCCATTGTTTCTGCCGCTCCATAGTCCAGTTCTGACACCCACGTGATCATTAACTTCTGACAGTGGCCAGGGGTCGGCATAGGTGCTCGGACCAGCCTGCGGCTACGCAGCCCCATTCGCAGCAAGCTGTGATGCACCTGTGTGTTCTGACACCATTCTATCACAACCAGCATTTTGTGCTACAGTAGCTCTCCTCTAGGATGAAGCCAGGCGAGCCAGCCTTCTCCGAGCCCTCTGCGCCCATGACCCCGTTGCTGCTTCCCTGGCTTTCTTTGGACCAGTTTTGGTAGTTACACATCCTTGACAGTTGTCATGGTAACGAGATAATCAATGTCATTCACTTCACCTGTCAGTGGTTTTAATGTTATGGCCGATCAATGTATTTCCTTTAGAAGTGCTGATAATACGACTATGCTGCCTTGTAGCATATTGGCTAAGAAATACTTTGTCATTGAAGTGATTTTTTTGTTTTGTTTGCTCAAGGAAAGAGGTAACATTGTTTCTGAAATCTGCCTGCAACATTGTCTTTTTGGTTAATACTGGTAAAACTGGTTAATACTGGTTTCTCTGGTTATTGATGGCTAGTTAAAATTTGAGAGAATGTAGCAATGGCATTCAAACATAGACTTATTGTCCCACTGAAGCCATGAGATCAGAGCCAAACTACACCCTGGGTCTCAAACAAGGGCCTGTTTCATCGTATGGGATTTCACACACTCTTTGTGTCCGATGGGGTTTCCATGTGACTTACAAAAGAATGTACAGAATGTACATTTTCAACAGAGAACTATCTCACCGGCAGTAATGATCAAACGTCACGTTATAGGCAGATGCGATCCAAATGCAACCATCCAAAAACATCAGAAATAAAATTACCAAAAAAAAACAATGACCAAAATCAAAATTACAGCAGTAGCGATCACATAACATGACACCTACATAAAACATACATAAATAAAATAAAAGCGTGCTTTCAGAATAGAGCAGAAACATGGTCTGGTTCAGTCACATTCAGTGACATTCAAGCTAGTATCTGCAGCAGGGGTTTTGACCTTGGCCTCACAAGTCGTCATCACAGAGACCGTACACGCTCACACGTGGTCATCACAGAAGCCGAACACGCTCACACGGCGTCATCACAGGGACCGTGCACGCTCACACGCCATCATCACAGAGACTGTACCCAATCACACGCCATCATCACAGAGACTGTACCCAATCACATGCCATCATCACAGAGACTGTATCCACTCACAAAGTGTCATCACAGAGACTGTACCCAATCACATGCCATCATCACAGAGACCATATCCATTCACATGCTGTCATCACAGAGAGACGCAGAGGGCTGGGCATCCAAACCACATGCTCTTAAGTTTGCAAAAAAGCTTCCCTTTAAAATTAAAAAGAAAGCAAAGCTCTGCCCTCAAGGTGGAGGTGGAAGCCAAGGCATCCATATGAATTACTGAAGTACAATGTCTGCATAATACCATGCAATCTTACACTGATGCAGGTCATTCTCAGAGACTCCTGGTAATCTAACCACAGATCTCCGTCTGTGAGTCGTGAAGGTGAAAATAGTGAGGTATCTCCGGTGAGACATATTTAGGTTGGGAGACAAATATGGGTTATGACTGGTTAGTTGGCTACATGCTGACACTAAGGATACCAATCAGAACGGCTTAAACTAAACCCTAAAACTGCATGATAGAAGTGCTATGATTGAACAGTGCCTACCACGTATAGTCTATACTATATCACACACACACAGAGGTACCAGGCACAGGGGACTCCAAAGCCATAGTCAGTCATGGATTTACAATACATGACCTGGGTCTTTACAACAGTAGCCTTCAGGTCAAAGCTCTGAAGGAACCAGCTTTTCTTCCAGTGTGCCCCCACCCGCAGCCCAACCCTTCCCTCACAACCACATGACAGCCCCCCTCCCCCCCAGCATGGTCTGAGCAGGTGCAGCCAATAGCAGAGCACACACAGACCCATCAGCAGGGCTGTGGTGAGGTACCACCCTGTTTACAGAAAGCATGACTCACGGCACCGTGATTCCATGATCATCGTGGAAATTAGAACACAGTCACTAATCATCATTACAGAAAATCAACCATAAACCAACATCCGGCTTTTCCAGCCAAGCTTTCTCCTTGATTGCATTTAAAGACCAAATGTTATTTCCCATAAAACACTGCTTTTGCCAACTCAAAATTCGGCTACAAATAAGACACCCGATGGAATGATCTGCTTAGACCACAGCTGGGGGGGGGTGGACCCTCTGAAGAATGAAAACATCCACACACACAGAGGAGCCTGAGCAGGGACCTGCAGGCTGCTTCTACTCCGGTCACTGAAAATAGCTCATGACTGACGGCAATGAAGAAAATTCAGAACAGGACAGAATATTATCATCTAACTTCTGTTGGAATCCAACCAGTCCCCCACAGACCTGCTTAGTCTGCTGTACGAAGAGAATAGCTCTTACTTACTTCCTGGGCCTTATCAGCTCTTCTAGCTGTCACTGCAGCCAGCTGCCGTGGTCAGAAAGTCACACAGTAGCAATCGGAGACAGATTTACACGAGGCTTCATAGACTGTCCAGGGCAGGACTGTCTAACAGAGTCACTCTGCATTTACACACACATTTACCAGGATAATATCGTCACTTCTCTGACTGCTAACAGAGCTGCTGTTATATTTTAAATATCAAATAAACTAAAAATGCATGAATGTGTGTGATTTGGATTGTAAGACAGTATACTGTGCGAGTTTGCCAGCTACTGTGACGTCATGAGTACTATGGGCTCATGCAGTTTGCATACTGAACAGAGAACTGGCATCCCTCTAATCCCAGTTCAATTAAGATGTGGAGATATGTGCAGCTTTGATCTGGGATAAGAGACGGCTTTCCAGGTCAGGGTGACATGAACGAGCATGATCCTCTTTCACTGGCTATTGTGAACTGCACTGCACAGACGGGATGTGCCGATGTACAGTGACAGTGTGGACCTCAGAAAATATCTCAGTAATGTCTGGCTGTTTATTTAGGAATAAACATGCTGATGACTACCCCAATAATTAGATTACTTCTCAGTGCTGACATTACCAGTGATATATGCTCGAAAAGTCTGAGGCCAATTTCCCTCCTGGTTATAAATACATGCAAAAGCTGCCTAGATCCTGCTCCTGTAGTTTGTGGGTGCTGATGTTTTATCTCAAATGTTCCTGACACAGCAGATTCCAGGGATGCAGGAAGATGAAACTGTAGGTCGTGCCTCAAACCTGATGAAAGTGGCCAGCCTGAGCCCATCTATCAACGGCTGAATTGAGCATGCGCACTGCGCTGTTCAGGGGGAGAGTTCCGAACAGGAGCGTGCAAAAGGAGCAATCTGCTTTACAAGGGGACTGTACAAATACTGACAAAACAGACAACACAGGACACTGATTTGGAGCTATGCAAAAAAGTAAACAACAGGCAAGAAAATTCAGAAAATAACAGGATTTTACCTAACATACATACATACAACATGAACTGAGCTGGTCTGGTTTCTATTCCAATTAAATGTGGAAAAGATACTGACTAGTGACAAAAGCAGAAACCTCTTCAACCTTGAAAACCAGGAAGTACCCTGCGACTGATCCTCTCCGCTTAGAAAACATGGTCAGGCAACACACCTCATGCAGTGTGTGATAAACCGAAATACCGCATGCATACTCTCCTCATCTCGGGCCCCGAAACTGCAGCACAGACAGCAGCCCGGTCACTCAGCGACTGCAAGGCCATGGTACTTTCTGAAGCCGGCCGCTGTCATAGTTCTCTGGGTCTGGTTTACGCATCATTGCACTGGTCAAGTTTAAGACTCCCTGAGGGAAACATCAGAAATGAGGTCTTTCAGTGATTCTGCATGTGACACCAAAATATGTCCTGCCTGCTCGCTGTACTTCATTTCACAAATGCATAGATATACATCTGTTATCTTGTCCTTCTTGACTGTGTTGCTATTGGAATGAAGCTGGCTTCTTCTTCTTAAATATATGTGATATAATATATCTCATGTATAACATCTGTATGTATGTGAATAACTCACGTATATAAAGGGCCTAGGTACAGGACTGTTCCACCACTGCCAAGTAATACAGTCAGAACCCCTGACATACCCTGATCAATGTCACTACAGTATGAAAGCCAATATATCCATAAATAACCCTGTGTTGTGTATATAACCATGCAATACCCTGGAAATCAGATAGGAATAAATGAATATTAAAATAACCATATTTTATTCAAGAATGCAGTATGGTTACCGGATATTAAATCTGTCTGTGTAATGTGCAATTTCTCTGCTCATCCATACCAGTATCGGTGCGCCAAACTGCAATGGACTACGTAAACATCGACAGGTTATGGCGGATATGGGGAACCTCCATATTTCCTACAGTAATAACAAGCATATAAACGAGCCGTCATTTTTACAACCAGCAGGGCGTGGGCTTCCGTGATACAAACGGGAGAAAATCTGAAATTCAGCAAAAAGATCGCCTTACCCGAGGATGCTGTCCGTCTCACATTCACGCGTGAACCTGTTATTAACCTGTTATTGGATCGCATCCTGTATTCCCGATTGGATGCAGCCTAGCTATGCTTCGCGGTCCGTAAAATCCTTTATTATAACGCGATCGGCGTCCGGGGAGATTTATTATAAAGCAATCGGCGAGCGGGTAAGACAGTGCCCGGACATTAAAGCATCATCGGACGTGGTGCGGTACCCTCAGAGCTGCCGGGCCCGGTTCGGCATCTTCCGGCACACCGGCAGTGTCCCTCTCGGCCCGCATCGCAAACGGAGCGAGGTCAGGTCTCAAACCTACCTGCAGCCTGGAGGGGAGAGGCAATAAGGCGTGGAGAGCGAAAACATCTCGGTCCTGTCGGCCATCTTCTCCCAGCATCTGCTTTAAAGTGACTGCGGATGATGCGAAGGCGCGCCGCCCATTCAGAGCCGGATCGCCGTCGGTGCGCACGGACGGGAGCGGCTGACACGGACGAGCATGAACCTCCTCCTCCTCAAACTGGGCGCAGGGGCGCACATGCACTCAGGGGCATTGCAGCTGAAAGGGAGCGATCTCAAACGAAAATAATATAACCGAAATGTAAAAAGCAGCGGCTTTTGGAGTAGGGTTGTCGCTGCACGATGTCTCCCGATGCAGCTGTGCACATCTGGACGGTGTGCGGGTAGGGTTGCGGGCGTCAGCTTCCGGGAAGTTGCCAGCTGGTGTGAGGATGCTGGACAGGAGCGGCATTGCGGATGTGCGCTGCGGGGATGTAAACACACCCATACCGCATCAGCCGCCACGTTATCTCGGTCTTTTCACTGCCATGCAGGCGTAATCACACCCTTTCCCGTATCATTCCCGACTCGGGGATTTCAGTCCTCTGCCCTCACCCATAAAGCTTGTCGAGGGCACACTGAGATTCATTACAACGCCATAAGAATAAATGAATTCCACGGGTTCCAGGTAATAAACTTACGGTTGCTTGTATGTTTGGGCTAGTTTGAGGGTATTAATGTTAATACTCTTCAATTATATTAATATAATAATATAGTACATATAATTTTGACCCTATTCAAGTAATACATCTGTAGTAACTTCGCATATGTTAGCTGAAGGGCAAATTGTGCATAGCTGTTAAGTAACCCTCCTGCTAAAATTCATACCTCACATAGTCATCTGGGTGGAAGAAAAGGCCGTTATTAAAATTGTGCTGTATTCCTAAAAATCCCTAAAACACATACAGTATAGTAACATTTGACTCCTATAGTACTCAGTGTGGTACTGTAAGGTTTATTAAAACACTCATTTACGTGAAACCACACTAAG
This sequence comes from Mormyrus hasselquistii, assembly GCA_026779605.1. Taxonomy (NCBI): domain Eukaryota; kingdom Metazoa; phylum Chordata; class Actinopteri; order Osteoglossiformes; family Mormyridae; genus Mormyrus; species Mormyrus hasselquistii. The sequence goes on from JAODKE010000068.1 coordinate 32,803,534, forward strand.
TTAATGGGAACTATCAGTTAGTATAGATCTAGCTTTACAAAACAGGCAAGCTACAACTGCCACAAGTAACCTAGGCATTGAGAACAAAGGCAACGTGAGACTTGCTGGTCCTAAAGTCTTTAACCTGAACTTCACCACATCCAGTTACAGGTGTCAAGTGTTACTGTTTCATGGGTGAAATCAGGGTAAGATCACATTCTTAAGGCTGCTTAGTCTAGCTCTGTCTACCACTTTTCTGAAATGCTGGACTGAGGAACATAACAGAATTTGTTATAACTCCCTCTCCCATTGGTCACAGGTATCCGGCTGAGGTCAGGCTGAGGTCAACTTCATCCATAGCTGTACAGGAGCCCACGTTAACTGGGTTTAATGTTTACTGCAGACCCGGGTAAAGCACACACAAAACAAATAGCTATATAATTACTGTGTCTGGGGCTGATTAAGAATGCTTTGTAATGTACTGATTATGTCAGGGCTCTCGTTCTCCCACAATGCTACTTAATCAATGCAGAGACTGAATAAGCTCATCGGAACGTGGCTGAAATACCAAAGACAGAGCTTGCCTGTGGAGTCAACATGCAGAATTTTAATGAGTCAATCCAGTAAAACTCTGGAAGAGACCCTCACCAGGGAGGGGTGTAAGAGGAGGAAGGGGATTCGCTGGAAAGGATGACTGAGACCCTCACCAGAGAGGGGTCTAAGAGGAGGAAGGGGATTCGCTGGAAAGGATGACTGACACAGCTTGCCAAAGAAGCTGCGATCCACTAGGTGGCCTGTGGACAAGAAGTGGATTTTATTGGGACTGGACTACAATGACACCAAAAACACAAGGGGCCACAAGTGGTCCAAGCACAAGGCGGGAATGTGTCACAAGAAGTAAGAGAGACTACAGTGACACGAGGAAAGGCTGAAGGAAATACAAGGAGCAGCACGAACAGCAGCTTTACATCTGGGTAGCATGCAGGAAATAAACGCTGTGATCCACAAGAGCACCAGGCCTGGGAAGGCACATATATACACTGAAAATTAGGGTAGATGAGAAACAGGTGTGAGTAATTAACAATAAAGCCAACAGCAGGGACCAGGAGATACGGGGAAGGTGAAACATGACATAACAAAACCAGTGGGGAGAACCAGGAACCAAGGCGTAAACACAAAAAGCAACACGGAAATATAAAAACAAATATATATATATATATATATATATATAACCCCGGGAGATGAATAACTAAAATAACGGACACCAACAGAGATGGACCATTACAGCTGCCCTCTTAGCCCATTTAGGCAGGCGGCGGCCTGGGGACTAGAGGAACACTGGAAACACAAAAGGGCCCAAGACCTACAGGAATACAATGAAGAGGGCGGAATGGCCAGTGACACCTGCTGGCTAAACGGGGAGATGACTGAGAAGGCAGGCGCAGATGCTGACACTGCAGCCAGGAAGGAGCCCAAGCTCATGTGAACAGCCATGGGCTGCATCGGCAAACCCACCCCGCTCAGTCGGTGAGAGTGACGGCAGCGTTTTACTCAGATTCAGCTTGGTGCTGTATAGTGTTTCAGTACTGTTACAGTGATATCAGGGCTATTTGTCTTCTACGCTTTTACTTCACCTTCTGTATAGCAGGCCCTGAAAAGCGGATCGGTGCAAACCCGTTAGAAGCAGACGTTTGTAATCACTGAGGATGGCAGTGACATCACTGGCATCTCTGTCAGCAGGCTACTGTTCCTGCTGAAATCAGTGTCATGTTGCTGCATGAACCAGGAAAGCAGGAAAAACGGTGTCACTGTCTTCGCTGGGCTAGATTATCATGTCATGCCAATCACCGCTGGCCAAACCTACTCCAGGAATATTACTCCATTGATTTCCATTTGTCTGACATCTCCAAAAGCCCACTCATCATTTACGTTTGGAGGTTACCCAGAGGAGTACGCTCGACCTGGACCATGTGTTTGTTCTGTACCCTCATGGAAATACTATAAACGATAGTAGGGGGCAGAATATCCATCAACTGCTCTTGGAATGGCAGACAAAACTGTGTGGACTTATACATACACACCTTTCAGGTCTCACACCTCAAGCCAGGCCCTCCAGTAAGCATAAATGATTGGTCTTCCTTTGAGTACATATATTCTCTGCATTTTACTCTGCTTTGAAACCGCACCAGTACCTACACCAGAAAAACGTGACTGATGCTCCCACATTAATCACGGCTTCACACACCTCCAGGACGCCCTGACCAACCGCACCGATCCCTAACCCAAAGACGTGACTGATGCTCCCACATTAATCATGGTTTTGCACACATGCTTAATTGCGATTGTGACCTGCTTTGTCACTGGAATACACAAAGTGTAGTTTGAGTTAGACTCTAGAAGTACAGAAGTAAGTCTTAAGTAGATGTACTCCAATGACTCGTGGACACCCTGAAATTTAGAATGAAGAGTGTTGGGTTAAACCCAGGAGCAACGCTTCCAACCAGTACAATGAACACAGATATTTTAGCTTCAGACAATATGAGACTTTTGCTTTGTCGTAACGTCATCTGTGAAATAAAAACAAATTGTCTTTTAGCTGCTATTAATACATACATAATATACTCTATTGCTAAAATGTAGGTAAGCCAAGGTTATATACTAAATACGTGTAGTACGTGTACACGATGGCAACATCAGGCCTTTAGAGAATGTTGTCGTTGTGCCACAAACATGGATGTAATCTACAGCAGCACAATATTGAAATTGATTTGCCAGACTAACAATAATTAAGCATTTGCGGTAAATTGCGTTCATTGCATCTTGCATGGTCCTCCATCTTTGTTATAACTTAACTTGCTGAACAGTATCCTGTATCCAGTATCCTGATTTTTTTGTTGGATCAATGTCAGCTCTGGCCGGGCACCAGAATCAAGCATGGGTTCCGTGTGAAGTGCCTATCAGAGTCTTATAGTTTTTATCATCTCCTCCAGCTTCTATTTTATTTCTTTGCAGCTTTTATTGTGGTTTTACTGCCCACTGGATCTTGTTCTTATTTAAATTTGTCGTATCCGTCATCTGTGTTTTAGCTGCTTTTTTACTGTGTAAAACTGTGGGAAATAGCGCCATCTTTTGGTAACTTCGAGATCAGTTAGAATTTCTCTTGCTGTCAAGATGTCGGCCATTGACTGGGAATGGGTGGAAGGGAAGCATGAGGGAAATGGAGGCTTCAAAAACCTTCTACAAAGGCCACATACAGCAGCAGGACACTGGTCTGTTTCTTGATGATGTGAGAAATCCACAATGTTCCTATGGAATATGCAGGCTTTTGTGAATCTTAATCTCATGCATAAACTGAGAGAAATATCAGACACATTAACTCACTGTGTATATGGAAAATTCAGTTTGAGTGTTTGGAGGTCTGATGTTCAGCACAATCCACAACATGCCCCTTCAAAGTTCCAGCTTCCAAGGATTTCAGGCTCTGTCCTGGGGCAAAACCTTCACGGCACATATGATGCTGATGGAATGCTCTGTCATTTCATAACGCCATCATTTCATAACGCCAGCCAAAACCACCCGGAAAAAACAAGCATTTTAGGACCTGTAGAAAAAAATTCTACAATTTCTGACCAGATCAAGCATCTACTTTGGTGCAAACTGTTAGTACATTACTATTTTATTTTCAAACACGAAGTAGACATTTTAGTGTTGCATCTTTAGAGTGCGTATCTAAAGAGTATCACGGCGAATGCGAGGCTGAGGCTGAGGCTTCCGTTTCCGCTGAGAGACACGCCACGTGACTCATTTCCCCGCGCGTACAAGTTATCTTAGGTTGGCGTTCACGGTTTGACTTCTGAGATTCATATCGAGGTCTAGGTCACTGTTTTTTAACAGGTTGGTTCGAAATTCAAGTTCTAATGAGTTCAAGCACTGATGTACCACTGTACATATCTCAAGTAGGAGCCTAGCAGTCGAGAAATGTTCTGGTAAATTGAGCAAAATGGGTGGATTTTACCTTGCTGCCAAGGTGAACCAATAGAGCTGGAGAATTGTGTTTGTTATATGTTTGAGCCCGGATTGTTGGTGTTTTGTGACCAATCAGGACTTAGACGTCCTTTTTGGGAAATGGGTGGTATGGTATATCAGCTGGCTGCCCTCAGTTCTGGGGTACTTGGTTCCTGGTGTCAGACTGTGACAGGAGCACTTTGCTGGATCGCTCGAATAAAGGAGATGACTTTGCTCACCAACTGAGAGGTCCGGAGTTTTATTCTAAGTGGCTTCACTGGAGTTATTAGAGGGGATTTATCATTTTTCTGCCACAAATCCCTGTGGAATAGTGTACCAGCATTATGATGCAAAAATAGTGGTCGACGTAGATTACATCACAACGTGCCATGGGCCAGAGTGAATGGGAAAATGAAACTTTGATTTGAATTGTAGATTAAATATTTACAGGAGAATTATAAAACATCCATTTCCTCCATTAGCTCTACAAACATACCAGCTGAGTATAATGCACCAGACATTGCTGTGCTCCCCTAAGTTTTCCAACACAGAATATATCATGAACAACACTTTTCTACTGCAAGGTCCCGAAGCCTCTACAAAGTGAAAGGTACTACAAGCGTTTTCTGTTTCTCATGTTTTTTGCAACAGCCTTACTTTTCAGGTGTGGTCTGTACCTTGATCTGGCAAGAATAAGCTTATTCTGCTTATTATTGCAGAATAAGCTATCGTACCAAAATACGATATCTAAAGATAAAAACCTATTACTTAAGGAAGGCTGCATTATGTTTAGTATATCAAATGTTTCATATTTGAATCAACACTGTTATCAAAAGTTTCATTATTAATTATTGATTGAATTTGCATAACCATGAATTTTTCAAACCACACTGACATGAAAAGATATTTTATGAAGTCATCCAGTGTTTAAATGTGTATTAGTTAATATTTGTATTCATGAAGGTCATTTCCATGGACTACTTCACATATAATTTTAAACACTTATTGTTAATAGCTAGATGGCTAGCTAGCTAACAACATTAAATGTGAATATAAAGCAAGATTAGTTTGTGTCTTGTTGGCATTCACACCTATCTGAGTACATTTAAAACATAAAATCATTCACTGATGGCTGTTTATGGTGTCGCAATACGAGGAGGAGGTCCTGGACTATTTGACTGCCGCTCTTTCCTCCGGAGAGGAAGAGGAACTCGAGTGGGACCCCTCGGGGACCTCCTTAATGACTCCTAGTCCCTCACGGTCAACTCTGGCTAAAACCCCACCTTTCAGTGTCCCGTAAAGGAAGGGGACATAGGCATCGGGTCCGGGTCCCAGCCGCCCTGCCCCCTGGCTCGCCCGTTTGGTTCCTGGCTGTGGCTAGGTGACTGCCTGCGGGACCTGCGCCATCGGTTCGGCGGTTGCCTCCGGGCCCTCCCCTAGTTCTTTGGTGTCGGTCCTTGGCCTCACCTCTGGCTCCGTGACGGCCGCCTCAGGGCACCCCCTACTCCGGCGAGGTGTCAGATGGCGCCTTCGCCGGCTCCGTCTTCCCCTCTGCCTGCTCCGGCTTCCTCCACTTGCCTGCCTTCACCGGTGTTCCCTCCTGCTCCCTCCTTGTCCCCTCCGGCTCTCCCTCGTCCCGTTCCCTCGGCCCCTGTGGGGTTCCCTGCGGCTGCGGCCTCCTTCTCACCTGCGCCCCCTCTGGCCGCTGCCTGTTGCCCGCCTGGGCTCCTTTGGGCTCCCCTTGGCCCTCCATCCCTGCTTGTCTGGTCTCCCTTATCTGCTCCTCGTTCCTTTGTTCCTCCTGTCCCTGCTCCTTGTCCCTCTGTCTCTCCTGTGTTCACTCCTTCCCCTGTGGTTCCTCCATTCTCTCTGCCTTTGGTGTCTCCCATTCAGGTGTGCCTGTCCGCGTTCCCTGTTCTTTGTCTGGTCCTGTCTTTCTTCTTATCCCTGTTTCTGTTCTGTGTCTCTGTCCTGCTTCTGGTGTCCCGTTGATGTTTTGCTTTTGTTTTCCAGGTTTGGTTCCCTCCCCTCGGGCGCGTCGATGCATTGTGTGAGTACCCGCGCCTGTTCCCCCGTCAAACCAGCTGCTCTCGCCTCCCCTGCCTGCTCACCTGCTCACACTCTGACATCATCCTACATCTCTCCAAGTCTGAACATGACTGTGTGCCAAGGCAGACACTAGATGTGTTTTACAGCAGTTTCTGGACGTGGAAAATGTATTTTATTGAGTAATCTCAGCTTAACGTAATTTAACGCCAAATATTTCACCTGACAATCTACTTAATTTGATCAAGTGATGGAAAGGAATTCCTTTTAGAAATATTAAAAAGTCATGATTACTTAAATGTTTAATAAACAACAAAATCTGTATTCACAATGTATAGCTGCAGATAGCCAATAGACCAGGGCAGACGGCGGCGTAATTGCTCTGCCTTGGCTGGTTGTCTTCCAGGAGCTGCATCTGAAGATCAGACAGTCTGTAAACACATCACTGATGCATTAGGCACCTGGCGTTCAGTCCGTACGAGACCTTTTGGTCCTTGCAGATAGCAAGTATGCCTGGGCCGGGTTGAAAGCGAGCCTTCCTGCACGCTCTGGTAAGTACTGTGCTAGAAACCAGCAAAGGCCTGGGAGAAACACTGGGCTTAAACAGGCAAGAGTAACTGGTGCGCAGGCTACAGGTGTGCTGCCGGACACTGCTTAGACTGGTTTGGGGAGCTCTGCTGTGCCCCCTGCTGGCCAGCCGGCTAGAGGCGCCACACATCTTCCTGTCAAATCTGCTCAGTCAGTTCGCAATTAAAATCTTAAGAATTATACATATGACATCGAAAATAAGCCATTATATACACCCGAATTAATGTTAACTGTGTCTAATCGTCCACTGACCTGATTTTGATCCCTATCATGAATAAAACTACAGAGGGGCGGTACCTTTCCGACCCAAAAAGCATTTTATACGTGTTAGAAGTGTTAACACATTCGATCACCGCATTTCGCTGCCTGCATTTTAATGAACGCTACAATCTGTCGCATATTTTAATTTTACTGCTTAAGTCTAAACGTTGGTTTGCAGGACATCTCTGTGTAAAGCTGTTCCAAACTGGTTCATCCTTATTAAAACTTGGGTGAGGTTAATAAATAAGCGATTATTTTTTACCACGCCCTACAATCGTAAGTTCCCATTGGGCGGGATGATGAAACACATGAAGTGTCTTCATAAAAGCGAAACTAGCATTACTGCTGTGCTGAGATCTCGTCTGTGACCGTCCGCCGCAGCTGCCAGCTTTGAGAGAAGCTGCCTCTGTGTTAACACTTTAACTATTTAGTGAAATTGATCTAAAACCGTTACATTAAAAAATAACTGTGGTGAGAGGGTTAAAACGGAATTCATTTGATTTGAAGTTTATTTCGAAATGTAATATTAGTGACATGTATTATTATTATTATTATTATTATTATTATTAGTGAGTGTATTATTGATTCCTGGCGTCCAGTGTTATAACCCTAACTTGTTCTTTCAGCGAATCGTATTATGTCACACCCCGAGCAGCAGGTGCTTTTCCCGGAGCTGATCAAGAAGAAACGGGACGGTGACCATCTTACTGAAGAGGAGATCCGAGATTTCGTCAAAGCCGTCAATCACCAAACCATACAGGAAAGCCAAATAGGTGCTTTCACTTTGCTTTAAGGATGTTTCTTCCATTAAAAGTAAAAAAACTCTAAAATAAAAAAGCAGCTCTAATATTTCGCGGTTTTGGTCTGTATGTGTAAAACTGAATTTGCATTTCATTGTATTTCATACGGACATGTGTTTGAACTGTTTGGACATATGCGGGTTGCCCTGCGAAGGGCAAACTCCAGAGTCCCCCTGAAAGAGCTGCAAGGTGATGTTGCCTGCTGTCATGGATAACGGTTGGGGGTGGGCTGAACCGGAGACTATCTGTCCGCAGGGGCTATGCTCATGGCCGTATGGTACCGGGGAATGGACTCCGAGGAAACGCATATCCTGACCCGAGAGATGATCCTCTCTGGCGACGTCCTGCACTGGCCGCAGGAGTGGGCAGGCCTGCTGGTGGACAAGCATTCCACGGGAGGGGTGGGGGACAAGGTCAGCCTTCCCCTCGCACCAGCTCTGGCTGCCTGCGGCTGCAAGGTGCGTGGAGCCTGCAGAGAAAGGACTGACTGGAGACAGTCAACCAGTAAAATATACTCTCCTGTCCACCGAATGCCAGCTTCTGGCAGGGGTAGCCAGCTTCATGTGGCTGCGCTGGAGTATCGATTCAGGGTAGATTCACACGCTTCAATCTCCTTAGGGTTTAAATCTGCTGCACTGAGGCCAGCAGGGGGCAAGTTTGGTGAAGCATCACAGGGGAATGTTACAGAACATGTAGTGTCACCAATAGAACTGAGGCAACCCTGCAAATCATCCGATTTGTAAGATTGTAAGATGCCAATCAGCTGCTAAGAGAGCTCACGCTCTGTGTGCCGGGGGCATGTAGCGCGAAGTGGGCTTTCTGGCTTAGCCTGGTAACTAAGTGTAAGTGAATATTAAATCCAGCTAGAAATCCTGCTTTGTGATACAGGAATCAGGAATGTGCCCATCAGTTTGGGCGTGCCAGTGTTATTTTACTAAAGCCGGCCAGAAATCAGGTGATGTGTGATGTCCAGTAGGTGCCGATGATCAGCGGGCGAGGCCTAGCGCATACTGGAGGGACACTGGACAAACTGGAGTCCATCCCTGGTTTCAATATCCACCAGTCTGCAGAGCAGGTAGGAGTAGCGGCCTGTTGTTTCAGGCCCGTGACGGGGGGGGGTCACGTGAGGCCGTCCGGTCACTGTGCTGCGGCGGCACTTTCAGCTGAGACACATCATGGAGGAAGTGGGCTGCTGCATTGTGGGCCAGACGGAGAGCCTGGTGCCGACGGACAAGGTCCTGTACGCTCTGCGAGACGTCACGTCCACCGTGGACAGCCTGCCGCTCATCACCAGTGAGGGAGGGCTCCGCCTTTCCTCTTATATGGATGCTTTTTTTATTCTTTTGTGTATCTTCAAGTAATTTACAGGTGTACAGTTTCATACTGATACTGTACACATTGTTATCTGTATTCATATTTTCTATTTGCATGTTTCATAAACACTGCTCTGCAGGTTTGTTACTCACTCACCCCCTCCAGGCAGAAACTTCAGTGCAGCATTTCCTTTGGTTTAGTGGTTAGTTGGCTTGTCATGCATTATTTGCATGACTGCAGCAGTGATGCAGCTTCTGCTTCTAACTATTTCCAGGCTCCATAATGTCCAAGAAAGGGGCGGAAAGTCTGTCTGCGCTGGTGCTGGACGTGAAGTACGGGAAGGCAGCTCTGACCCAGGACATTGAAAGTGCCAGAACCTTGGCCCAGTCCCTGGTAATGCAGAAGCACCCAATCGCTGCCCCCCCACCCCCACCCCTTGGTCGCGTTGGCAGTCTGCTTACCACACGCCCTGCCCCGAGCCACAGGTGACCACGGGAAGCAGGTTAGGGATGCGTGTGGGTGCCGTGCTGAGCAGGATGGACAGCCCGATAGGACACTGCGTGGGAAACGCTCTGGAAGTTATCGAGGCCATTGAATGCCTGAAGGGGCGGGGCCCCTCAGACCTGCTCGAGCTGGTCATCTGCCTGGGTAAGGAGGGCCGTCAAGGGGTCATACTGACGTGCAGGTAAACTGCCGTCTGGGGAAACAGCTTTGCTCCTGTTCCCCCAGGGGGGTGTTTGCTGAAAATGATCGGGATGGTGGACACCCTGGCCAGTGGGAAGCAAGAAATCAGCAGGGCCTTGGAAAGCGGAAAAGCCCTGAGCAGGTTCCGGGCCATGCTGCAGGCCCAGGGGACACCTGCAGAGGTGGCTGAATCACTGTGCTCCACAGACTCAGACTATTTCAGTGTCCTAAGGAGAGCTGAGTTCAGCACTGAAATGGAGGTGCAAGAAGGAGGTACGGCAGCGCGGGCTCTAGTAGCTGAAAAACATGACAATGTGTAGAGGGTTGGCGGTGAACCTGGCAAGTTTATTGGGATGGGGTTATCCTGGCAGGTGTCTGGGGATGGGGTTATCCTGGCAGGTGTCTGGGGATGGGGTTATCCTGGCAGGTGTCTGGGGATGGGG
>JAODKE010000068.1:32862182-32874055 GCA_026779605.1 Mormyrus hasselquistii
CCCCTCCCCGAGCCGTAGTCCCGTGACTGCTACCCCGGTCCCCCCCCCGCACCGACACCCATTTTACCGTGTGTGTGTTTGTTCTCAAGGAGGGACCCCCCCCCCCCCCCCCCAGCCCCAGAGCGCTAGATGTTTGTTTACTGCTGGAGGTGTTCATGGACATGTCACAAGTCCAAAACATACGGCTTTGTCAGCAGCCACAGCCGTCGCTTTCTGGCCCGTCCTTGGCGCCCCCTGCTGGTCGGCCGGAGAGGTAGCACAAAGACACGAGTCCGATGGTCTGTGTGTGTGTAATATATATCTTGAATGTCCATATAGACATGTATTATACAAATACAGGCATCTGATTTCATCTGCATTGATTTAACATTTCATTTAGCCCCGCCCTTATTCCATATTTATTTTTCTATATAAATGTTTCTGCAGTATGAGATTTCTGCAGTATGACTCCGAGGCTGTGTTGAGTGTTGAACTGTACAGTTTTTTTTTATTAATGTAATGATGATGATGCTCCAGCCCTGGGTGGTGATAGCCGAAAGCTTGATGCTCGTGTCATGTGATGGCCTCCAGAGCAACAGGCACAGGAACCCGAAATACCACAGTGGCTCGACCGGTCCGCTGCTGCATCTGTTTTCTAGCGGGCCTCACAGCTTTTGGTTGCTGAGTGAAGTTGTGGTTCCACCCGATGCTCATGTCATCGACATGTCTCAGCTCCCCGTGACGAGGTGTCCTGCTCATCCTGCTGCCCCGAGACCTGGAGACCCAAGGAGCGCATGCTGGAGGATAACATGTCTCGGCTCCCCCCGGATTACATACTGTGTCATGAGTTTAAGTCAGACGCCCCAGAGCAGCAGGGCGGCAAACAGGAGGCTCTGTGGGGCCTCTTTACTGCGTGGCCTTTTGTTTTATCTCCGCTTTGTCGATGCTTATATAGGGTCAAGTTCCCCAGCACTTTTCTGAGCCCTGGAGACCAGGCTGGAGTTGTCATGCAGCCCCATCCCCACCTCCAAAGGCTTCCAGTAAAAGCACAGGCCCAATCTTTCTCGGGACTCTAATTTGAATAACGTTTCTCATCTTCCTTCCCATTCTGCCAGGCTGATGAGGGCCCCCTGGTGGCCGCTGGGCCCAAAGCAGCGAGTTAATTCTCATTTGCCTTGTGCTGGCAGTGTATATGGGCTCTACCCCCTTGTGTGTGTCCTCTCTGCTGCCAGCACGTCAGCTCTTATGACCTTCGGGGGTCCAGGGGTCCTTTTTTCATTTTTTATTTAATTTTTTCTTAAGTGGAATTTCAGCACACATCATTGGATGTAACCTAAATAGCACCTAATGAGTACCTGGGGCGTGTTCCCATGCTGGAGCTTTCCTGTATTGTATGTAAATGAACTATTTTTTATGGAAAGTAAAATTACAGGCAAAAACGTCCTGCATTTTGCAGTACGATGTTCAGTCAAAGGCAATAATGTTGTGATTCAGCACGAGGGCAGGTTCCTAGCCGGAAGGTAAGATGACACTCACTGGACATCCACAGAAGCAGCTCCCGTTGCTGGCAGCCGGCATCACCCTGGGAAGAGATTTTGCAGTTTGTTGACATTACAGTAGCTTATACTTTTAAAGAAAAGCCTTTTGTATGGGCCCAGCTCACAGAGTATATCCTGACCCGACTGCGGGCTGGTCCTCCGTACCCCGAAGAGGATTTGGCTGCCGGCTTCTGCTGGCGCTGTGATGTCCCAGGAAAATAAACATTACTTATGATCCCGTGCCCCACGCTGTTTGGTCATTCCATTTAGTCTGCCTCTAGCTGCTATGTCTGACGGTCTGACCCACGCCTTTCCCTGCTAAAAATGATTGCAGTCTTCCTTCATTATAACAATGCCTAGGATACCATCAGCTTGGCTGTCATCTGTGCTGTTGAAGCCGCGTGTGGAGTTGGCTTTCTGCCCACTCAGCCCTCCCCCATCCCATAATCTAAAGCCTTATGCCAAAGCATTTCTCAGGGTCCCTTAGTGTGGGATTCAGACCGCTCGGAGGATGAGGTCCTGCTCACGTGGTCTGGTCCCTTAGTGTGGGATTCAGACCGCTCGGAGGATGAGGTCCTGCTCACGTGGTCTGGTCCCTTAGTGTGGGATTCAGACCGCTCGGAGGATGAGGTCCTGCTCACGTGGTCTGGTCACCATCTCTTCTGCAGGTGAGCTATGACTTTACACGTGGCCGTGTGCCATCCCGCACTCAGCGTGAGCGCCAGCCCTCCTCTCCTCCCCTCTTAGCTTTGTGACTTGTACCTGTAAATGAATGTATGTTCCTGCGTTTGAGTGAAGTGCTCAGTCCCGCGGCCTGGCATTCTCACTGCGCCGCGGGCAGGCGATCCGACCGCGAGCAGAGCAGCTTAGTGAAGGGCTACACGCTGTGGCCACGGAGGGGCCCTCCATGCATATCCCAGCACCCCCTACAGGTGGACACCCACATGACACCCACACTAACAGCGATGTACGCCCATGTGGCCTAGCATCACAGGAAGCCAGGTCTGTCTCGCGGCGTCTGCACCGTCACGTTTATGGTGGCCCATCCAAGATCATTTCAAAGCAGAGCCGTGGGCGTAGTGTACTGGCCTTGTCAAGCTGACAGACCCTGAGCACTGGGAGCCCTGGGTAGCCCTTTACGAAGACGCTTCAGCAGTATCCATAGTGGAGTTTGTCCTACTTTATCTTTGTACGTACTGTATGTATGTATGTATGTAATCACACAAGGCTCAAACACACATATGTACTGCCTTCAAAGTCTGTGCGTCCCGTTCCTGCGTCTGAAGTCTCCCACTTAGCCAGAAGCTTTTTTTGTATTGAAATACCGATGCTGGTGGTTTTCTTTTGTATAACTACAATACTGTACATGTTATTGGTTGTCAAATTTAGGCTGTAAATTCAAATATTAAATAAATATTTCATCCAATTAAGGCTGTGTATTCAGTACCATTGGCAAAGAACCTCCATGAACATCCAAGTAAAGAAGTAACGCCTCATTCTGTCACTGGCTGTCCCTCCGTCTCACGTGGGTAAATGCGCACTTTGCTGCACTGCTTTGTTCTCCAGTGTTGTTCTGGCTTTCTGGCCCCAGGGGGCTTTCTGGCCTCATGCCCCCAACCATTTGCCTTGGGATTTGGACCAGGCTTCTGCTTGGAACAGGAGGACTAAAGACACGCCCAGGGTAGCTCCCCCTCTGTGTCACAGGGCCACACAGAGGGGCCGTCCCACAGAGCAGAGCGTCTCACACGCGGAGCCTCTCACTGGCCAGAGTAGAACCATGGGAGGGTGTGAGAGCTACTTTGCGGCCGCTGAAACCAGCGGGGATTCCCCTGACGCTGCCGCAGGAAAGCCGTGAGTAAGAATCGCTCGGTGTCCTTTGCCCGCTTCACTGAGAGCAGCTTTTAAATGAGGTGTCTGCGTGGCGGCACAGCGGGTCTCAGCGTAGCTAAACAGAGCAGTAGCTGCGCCTTCGCTCTGTTGGTGGGGGAAGCCTGTGTGTTCTCTGATGTGCCCCTCATTCCGCTGTGCAGCAAGATGCCAGATATCAGAGGTGAGTCCGCTACTGTGAAATCTACCTGCAGCTGTGCGAAGTTCATCACGCACTCTGGCTGCACCACTCTCATGCGACACAGCCGGCAGAATGACAACCCTGTGGTGTAAATAGGCTTATTTATTGCATGAGTGTCACCGTACACTAAACCACAGGCTACACATTGCTCACCGGGGATAAACGGCTGTGCCATGAGGCCAAAACGGGTTGGGAAAGTACACAATGATAGTTTGGTCCATATTTCTACACATTTGGGTGTTTTGCCTGCATATTCCAGCTGGAAGCCCGGCTCCCGCTACAGTTGTCCTTAGGATACTGTTTGATTTAACACATGCTTGTTTGAGAGAGAAACCTTAGAAGCGCAGTCATCCTCCCATGTCAAACAGTCTAAGCAGGATCTTAGTAAGTATTCCAGGATATTTAAAGTTATGCAATCTAGCGATGAGTCGTCTAACATCTTTCCATGTACATACAAACAGGAGATAACCACAGTTGGGCAAATAAGTAAATAGCAGTCTGCCCACCCATTCTTTACACAGCAGCATACAGAGAATGCTTTCACCAGCAAAGATCATTAATCTCCTTAGCGGTATGCTAGTGCGGTTTTGGTTAACTTCTTAGTTGAGTGCCATAGAATGAAAATCTACCTATACCCCAGCATAGTTAAATGAGAGGAATTTGGTATGTGGAGCTGACATAATGTCAATCTCGAGCACCGTTTTTCCTCCTTTTACGTACAAATATCAAATATGTAAAAGAAGATGGATAAACAGGCAGATTCAGAAATCCTAGTCTGTCATGTAACATTACTAACCAGGCCTCCGATCTGACCGTACACCAGTCCACTTTCAAGCCCAGGGGCATGTGTGCATAGTTTCCACAAGTGTGCCTGGTATTGGAAAAAAATGTATACTGACAGCTGTTGATGTAAGATTACCAATAGGCTAATGAGAGAAGTCCTGTTCAAGGGAACATTCATAAAGGGAGCTGTTCAGTTGCATTGCTCCAACTATACAAGTCGCTATCCTCGTCAGCAGCTTTGCTTTAGAGAAACATACCCCAGGTTAATAGGGGTCATCATGAAGTATGACAATGACAAGAGGCTGCTACACTGCTTGTAGCCTACTTCTGGCTAGCTAAACAAATATGTAATATTCATTCAAAGGGCAAACTCAGCCATAGTCATTCATTGGCTCTCACAAAGGATTCACTTATATCTGAGCTGGATGTAGCATTGAGGGGTATGAAAGACACCTAAAGGCACACAGATCTTCCTCACCGGGACACTGTTACTGCATGCCGTCCCTCCTCAGAAGGAAGATGAGTCTGAAAGCCCCTCCCTCCCTGGGCCAGAAGCTTTACTTGCTAGATGCATATACTGCTAAGAGTCTCTGTCCAGTAGACATGCGCTCTCTGTGTGTCCTGCCCGACGGCGTGGACAAGGCCGAGTGGATTGCCAGCCACAGTGAGTCTGCCGTCGTGATGGCTGAGTGTGGGTGGGGGGGCAGTACTGCTATCCCTGGCACTGATGAGGGAGGTGCCCCCTCTCTCTCCCCCCAACCCTGTGCAGCTGTAGCCTTCTTCCAGCTCATAAACCTGCTCTCCAGTGCCCTGTCGGAGTTCTGCACCACAAGGACCTGCCCCACTGCCAGTGGCCCTGGCAACAGGTGAGCCTATCTATAGACACAATGAAGCAGTACCAGCACACACCACCAGATGGTACCTGACCTCGGCTCTAGGGTCGTGCCAGAGCTGTACATTGATATGGGGAGCCTCAAAGGCAAGAGCCATCTTATACAGGACCTGCAGATGAAAAAGAAAAACGAGACAGACACGAGGTACCACTGGAAGCTTGGGCAGGAGCAACGGCCCACAGCTGATGGGAGTTAAGCAGAAAAAGGCCACGGTAGCATCTACTCCTAGCTTAGCATGAAATATGATTAAAAAGAAATTAAAGAACTATGAAGACAGATGTGAAGTAGGCATATGCTGGTTTGAAACCTGCCACGGCGTCACATGGGCCCCCTCTCTGCAGGACCTTCCACTGGACAGACGAGTACGGCAAAAAGGTCAGCTGCTCTGGCCCCCTCTACACTGACTACATCATGTGCTATATCCAGGAGCTGCTGGCCGATCAGGAGGTTTTCCCGACAAAGTCAGGTGCGGTGCACGTTTTTGCAGGTATCTGATGTTATTGAGACTGACACTATGTCAGCAGCCATAGCACCTGCAGTTGAGCCTCGGTCATCTACCTGAGGCTAAGCAGGTTTGGGCCTGGCCAGTATTTGGATGGGAGACCAGCTGGGTTGCTGCCAGCAGGTTAAATCATCGGATGAGGTATTTAGAAGCATTTAAGAATACCAAATGGCAGTTTGGGGATCGCTGGAGAAATTTAGAACTTATGCCTGTTAATAAAATCATCCATTGGTCTTTTGAGTCTCCTTACACCTCCAGCCAGCTTGTTCCCTATAGATGGGAACAAGCTGGCCTCGAAGTGCAGCCACCCATAGCAGCTGGGGGTTGAGGGCCTTGCCCAAAGGGCCACAGACAGCCCAAAGGCAGGCTTGAACCTCCACCCACACACCACTGTGTAGCACCCCCCTAACACCAGCATGCTTACCCCACAGTAGCTAAGGGGGCAGGAGAGAATTTACCAGTTAGATACAGGTGATGATTAGGAGGCCAAATTGATAGAGCCACAGGGGGCAATTTAGCCTGGGCATCGGGGCACCACCCCTACTCTTTCGAAAGGTGCCCAGGTTGTGATGACCTCAGAGGGTCAGGACCTCGGTTTTACGTCTCATCCGAAGGACGGCACCATGGAAACTGGAAACCACAGGATGATTTAACCTGCTGGCAGCACCAACACCTCTTCTGGCAGCAACCCAGCTGGTCTCCCATCCAAATACTGGCCAGGCCCAAACCTGCTTAGCCTCAGGTAGATGACCGAGGCTCAACTGCAGGTGCTATGGCTGCTGACATAGTGTCAGTCTCAAATACTGGTGTTTCCTCTTTCACACATAAATCCCACGTAGTCAGAAGGTGGAAAAACAGGGCGCTGGGGGTTAAGCGCCTTGCTGAGGCTGGGTTTGAACCGTAGACCTTCTGATTATAGGCACACAGGCTTAGCTCACTGAGCCACAAACTGCCCCTATCTTAAGGCTGCAAACATTGTACCTAAGCTGAAGTGGGAGCATGTGGCAAAATAGAAAGAATACACTCTAAAATAACATTAAAAAGTACAATATAGTATATACATATATATACTATATACATATATACTATATATACTATATACATAAACAGTATATACATAAATATTTATGAAGTATTATGTACTGTACATAATTGTATGTGCTATACTTTTACACTACTGAAAGAGTAGTAGGCTTGTTCACACCAGTATCATCACAAGCATGTGTTACACTAAGACGTTACTAGGTGATGGGAATTCATCAGCGCCCTCATAGGCTTATGGGATCACTGTCATCGTTATGCAACGTAGAAATATTGGTTCTGTGCAAGCATCTGTAGTGCCTGACTGTAAAGCAGCCAATCAGAGCAGAGCTCATCAACATATTGATGAGGCCACCAAATATGGCAAAGTGGCTGTTTCATTTTAGTGCCAAATAATAGGATGTAAATGAGCCTGTAAAACTGCTTCTGGGCATTTTCCGGCCAAAACAAGTTCACATACCTTCTATGCAGACACAAGAAACAAATGCACTGGGAAAAAAGCATTCTGTGGCACCTTTAAGGGGTTTACACGCGTAACAGTGGGTCGCTGCTTATTCTTCCACCCCCAGACTCTTCCTTCCCTATGGGCTTTTCCTTCCTGGCGCAGAGGATCTTCCTCTACCTGTCCCACATGCTGTCACACCTGTACTGCGCCCACTTCCAGCACATAGTGGCCCTGGAGATGCACCCCCACCTCAACACAGTCTTCACCCACTTCACACTGTTCAGCCGGGAGTTCCAGCTGTTGGACTGGGCGGACACGGAGCCACTGGAGGACCTCATCTCAGCCCTGACCCGTCACCAGGACATGTGAGCAGTGAAGCAGTGGGGTGACGTTCCGGGCAGCTGTGGTGGGTAGGAGACGTCGAGAGGAGCTTTGAAGGTGACCTGCTTCTGGACGCAGAGGCTGTCTGCGAAATACTGCCCTACTGCGGCACTCCCAGCTACAGCCACTCGGCTGATAATGCTGCTCGTTCAGCCATGAGGCCCGTATATCCATGTCACACTAAAGCCATTCCCTCAACTGTACATGCCGAGAGAGAACCCCCCCCCCCCCCCAGAATTCCCCCTGCAGAGGAACCCGCTGGCATTTCCTGTTTAGGCCCATTAATGGTAAAAGGTTTATCTTCTGCAAGGATAAGAGGTTGATGATATATTGGTGCCGCACCAATGTGAACATTTTGGTCAGTCCCAATGACATTTATCTATGACTGATACTGATTACCAGCTAATCTCCGAGCTTCACAAATCTGCAGCAAAACGTATGTCAGAAATGTTACTCCGTAAGATTCTGTCGGTATGGGCAGTGACCACATCATATAAGGCAGGCTGTTAGGCTGTTATGCTGACTTTTTCAAATCTGTTTAGGAAAAGAAAAATGGGTAAAAACTCGTAAAACTCAAATGGAAATGAAATAAATTCTATTGTTGTGACAATTCATACTCAAAACCAGAAAAACTTCATCCAATTTTGTCTTTTTTAATCCTAAAAAAATGTACATACCATATGATGGCTCTGAAAAGCCAACAGAGTAACCGAAAGAAAACTTCAATATGTATAGTAGGGTGCTCCTATGACGGTAGCTATGAGTCAGATTTTAAATTGACAGTGTTTTATTCACCAAGCTTTTTTTGTGATGTACTGTGAGAAAGTATTCCTGGCAACATTTTCTGCAGTTTTATTGATGTTTAGAGGTTGCTGAACAAGATCAAAGCGTGTAACTGTAAATTAAATATACAACAACTAAACGCTTCTGAAGAAATTACTACAGCAACAGCTGTAAAAAAAAATCACAAAGAACAAAACAAAGTGGAGTTTGTAACCAATGATCAAAAAATTGACAGTATGGGCAAATATTCAAGCTGGTTAAAACCTATGACAGTCATCCACTGTCGGTAATCTCTTGGGTCATTTGTTAGCAAAAATGTGCTAAACATTTTATTTTTTGCGGTTTAGCATCAAGCACTCTCTCCCACATTTCCTAACACTGTCAATTAAAAAAAAATCAGAATCATAAAATCTAACCACATGAAACAACGTGTAAAATCAGAAAGTATTTGAAACAAATGTTTCAAAAGTTAAGAACGTTATTTAAAAAAGTTATTAATGGATGGTTGCTACGTGAATTTTTTTAATGACTAGTTTTTTCATGGCCCATTTTTAATTTAAATGAAGCAAACGTGGGCTAACCGGTTACCTAACTGGGCCCTGACGTGTGACGGCATGTGTGTGCCCTGCGATGAGTTAACACTCTATCCTGGGTTGTTTCCTGCCTTAGACCTGCAGCTTCTGCGATAGGCTTCAGACACCTCACAACCCTGAGTAGAATAAGTGCTTACAGAAAATGGATGAACCAAATGTTAAGGACAGTTATAGCAAAGGAAAAAATTAAGTCAGCCCAGAAAAATAATCAAATGAATGACCCAAAAGACTAACTAGTATTACCGACAGCTGGTGACAAAGCTGGGCTTTAACTATAACCTCTAAACATGCTTGAAAATCACAGAAAAAATCCTGATGTTTCCTTATATAATAAAATTAGGGGATTAGGGGTTAAGAAATAGCATTTTCAAATTTTCATTTGAAGGACCACCCTAATGTACAGACAGCTATGATGTGGACAGTGAGATAAACGGCATTGTGGGAAATGGGTGTCCCCTCCCCCCACACAACCTGGACACACAAACAGCCAGATTGTCGGGAACACCATTTTTTTTAAATGGGGTAATATTGCTCTCGTAGGCGTGTTAACAGAAGTAAAGACAGCAGTCAATATTTCCAATACCTTCAACACCATCGTGTAAACCTCCTTACACAAAAGTTAAATAAATTACCACCATTCATTACATACAAATCTTGAGTATTATATACAAGAAAAAGGTATAATTAAATCTACTCTATAAAGGGGGCTTAATGGAGATGTGCAGTATATATGTCGAGTTTGTAACCTCATGGCAGCAGTCTGTCCCTTTGCTTGGTTCCTCAGATTTTGTTCATTCTGAGGTATATGAAACAAAACACTCCGTATCATCCCAGGCCTCAAGGCAACCCTGCAGGGAGGCCAGACAACAGCATGAAGGTGTCCTCTCTTCTGCCTGAGGGTCCTCCCTGTCTCCCCGGTGCCTTTTAATACGTCTACATTTCTATGGAATAGGCCAGACACAAAACCCAGAAGGTATGCAACGTTCACAACGTGCGTGGGCCGCAGTGCGACGACAGATTTAGCAAAGACACACCGTTTTAGTGAACACTGGTGCCTGACGTAACTACTGCTGGGTGAAATGCTTCTGGATGAATCTGTACAGACTGCCGCCCTACCCTGACCTTGTCCGTGATGCTTACGCCGGCTGTTATCCTGCGAAGCGGAGTATACACTGACACTGTGCATGTATACGTAACAGTCCTCCGTGACCTGATGCAGCGTCTGACAGCATACTCACACGCACCTCATAGTAATATCAGGTGCACGGGGGCGGCTAAGTCTGGTCACACCAGGGCAGGAGCACTGCATCAGGGATGCTGTGTCAGGTGATGAGGAGGTGGAGCTCAGTCACTGTTGCTACTGGCCTTCACCATACAAAGGCCTCCCCCCATGTTTGAATAAGCTGTAAATAGTGTAAAAATTAAAGCATCTCTCATTCTCCTTGCATTTTCACGAGTCCCCCCCCCCCCATCACCAACAAAATTATTTAACTGACAACAGCTTTGTAAACAAATGTACACTAAAGAAATGACCATGTGGTAATGTCTCCCGTAAATGACACCCCATAAACATCCGAAGCTGCCAATCAGCGTTCGCTTTGAAAGCTTCCTTATCCTTCTGCCTGCGGGACCAATGCGTGGCCTGGGTGACGGGTAGCACCCCTGTAGGCGGGGATAAGGGCAGAGCTTCAGCCCTCAGAACCACACCGGACCGCTGCCCCCAACTTTGAGGAGCCTTGGTGGTGGCTGAGCAGATCTGAGCCAAACGGAACCCCACAGGCAGTCCGGGTCCAGGCAGAACCTCACTTCAGTCCCACAGATCGGACGGTAAATTCCCAGTGCAAACAGCGGCCATCTGGAGAGGCTTCCTGCAGGCGTCATCTTCGTAACATACGTAACCTTAGAGCGATTTTTATAAATAAAAAGGATAATAAAAACTGAGGCGTGATTATGCATCGACAGCTTAATGCCGGCAATACTGAACACGGTCACACAGGAAGGCCCCTCCCCTCTGTGATTGGGGCCTGTGATTGATTGGCAGACGTGTCCATCAGCGTCACATACTCCTTCCTGCAGACATCGTGCATTCTGGGTCCTTCTCTGCAGCCAGCACCCATCATGCGTCCGACAGACAGCTCTGCACATTGTCCATCCACAGCTGTGCATTCAGGCTGTCCTGGGCACAGAAGTTGTACACCCTTTTGGTGGTCTTTAGCTGTCGCGGGGTGAATACAGGGCAGCGTTAGCAGATTAATAACCAGGTGCAATACAGTGTAGGTGGGAGGCGGTACTTACATCAAAGAAGGCTTTCTCATCAATGTTTTTGGGGGCCCCCATGGCAGGCGTCCCTGGCAACATGGACTCCACCTCTGCCAGGTCTATCACACCTTTGCACTCCCTGTCCTGCCGATTATCGTAGTACCGCAGCTGGGGGGGGGGGGCAGCTCAGTCAGAGATGGAGGGAGGTCTCAGTCAAGCCATACAGCCTGATACCTGCTAAACCCCCGCCCAACACCTAGCAAACACCTGCTGAAAACCTGCTAAATACCCGCTAAAGATGCTACGCACCTGGTGCTTCGTCTTGTCAAGCACAAACCAGCGTGGTCTCCATGGTTTCAGCAGAGCTCCCTTCTTGTACAGGATGCCTTCAAACGACCTGGACAGGAAACAAACTATAGCCTCAACTGTGTGTGTGTGTGTGTGTGTGTGTGTGTGTGTGTGTGTGTCAAAGAGACATGGCTGGGTTAGGCCTCAGAGCTTGTGTGTGTGTGTGTGTGTGTGTGTGTGAAAAAGAGACATGGCTGGGTTATGCCTCAGAGCGTGTGTGTGTGTGTGTGTGTGTGTGTGTGTGTGTGTGAGAGAGAGTT
>JAODKE010000068.1:32878504-32895940 GCA_026779605.1 Mormyrus hasselquistii
ACACACACACACACACACACACACACACACACACACACACACACACACACACACACACACACACACACACACAGGAAGAAACAAGGAGGAGACCTCAACAGAGATGAAGGTTCAGTGCTGCAGAAGCCAGACCCTCCGCCACTTGTGTGTGAAAGCAGGACATTCAGTTCCAGATAAGCCTTTGATTAGATGAGAAAGTGTAAACCAGCAGAGCCAGGCTGATACCACGCCAAGCAGCACATGGTTCCTCCTAGTGTCTCCTAAGAGAACTGGGCGCTAAGCAATAAGCATGCATAACCCTCCTTTGGAACATTCGGTCAACACTAATCAGACATCACGTTAGTCCAGGGATGCCAGCAGACATGCTGTTAGGTGCCGCAGGAGTTAGATTCTCCGACCGGCTCATTTACTATACCTTGGGCGGAGTTCTGGGTGATGGCCGAAGCTCTAGGATGATAGTAAGAGATGATCTTTGCTCTTTTACCTGCTCCCAAGGTTACACAGGGCAAAGAGGCCTGTCAACTCACTCACGTGAAGATGGAGTCCCACCCCCACCATCATGCGAGACCTCCCACATCATCCCGAAATACCCACAACTGCATGAAATTTCACACTTTCATTACATATTATTGGGTGGCATCAAATCAATGGTGACCACACAGACATGGCTCTGGAATGTTCTGTCTGGGGCTTTAGGCTTCCCAGACACATGTTCCTAGGCTGTGATGATAAAGTCCGGCCACCTCACTGCTGCCCTCCCCCTTCCTCTTTCCCCTTCACGCTTTTGAGGCATTAAGGTTTCTACCAATGCAAGTCCTCCCATAATATGCCGAGCGTAAGATGACTTCCATCTGGTCAATGATGAAACTTCAATTTGGAGTTGATCGAGAAGCTTCCTTGAGGCCAATGCTCTCGCTGTCCCGCTCCTCCCTGGCCAGCTCTCTCACCCACGCAGAGCCAGAGAGAGGGCCGCATTCTCAACTATTCCCGTCTCTCTTCTCTACTTTTGCAGACTGTTTCCGGCTCCTTCAGCGCAGCTCTGCCAGGCACCAGACTCTGATGCGTCTGACTGCTGGATCCTTTGTTGCTGTTGATGGTTCCAAGGAGCTTAAAGCCGTCTAACACCCCACTGTCTTCAAGACCGTGCTCATGCTTACCGGTGTTTCATAGATTTAGCTGCTGGTGACCAGTGGGATGAAAACCTGTCAGTGACGTGCGGCGCGCTCGAGAGCAGCTCTCTCACCTCCCTTGCCGAAGCCACTGGGCACGTCCTCCTTGCTGCCCATCACCTGCTTCATCAGGGCTCCGATCTTAGGCTGTCTCAGCCTGTCGGAGGCATCTGGAGCCGACAGAAGCACAGGGACATTTTACTGAACATGCTCCCTTCCGCTGCTCTGTCCGGGGGCCACATGTCCGGAGCACGCAGACAAAGAGACGCCTTATTATCACGTGATTTACAATGACAATTACATATGGCCGGTTTTTACAAAAACCAATTCAACATGAGGGTAAAACATCCAGCAGATGAACAGAGAAAGTCTGTGCTGTTTTAGACTAGCTCTGCTACAGGCTCCAGGATTCCCTGAGGCAGCTGGGCAACTGAGGGCAGACTGACCGGGAGAAACACTCACATCTCAATAAACCATCCAAGAGAGCACAATGTTAAGCGCTAACTAGACCTGAGACACAGCTGAGACACAAAATACATATGATGCAGTTTTTAAATGCTAACAGGCTCAGGATCCAATCAGCTGAGATATATAGTAAAATCAAAAGGGGAACCAAAACACAAGGCACAGTCCTGCAGCTGTAAGGAGATCTGACCCAACAGAAGCCAAAATAAATATTTCACAGAACTGCCAGAACTCACCGGAGCTGCTGCTGGTGGCCGGGGTGAAGCTGCATAGCGTGTTCCTGCCGCTGCTCTCCGAATACGAGGGCATGGACGAGACTATGGCCTGCAGGTACTTCTCTTGTTCCAGGCTGATGGAGTCTGTCTGCGAGGGGCCTGCTGGGGAGGATCAATAGTGAATGCTCGGGGTAGACCTGTTCCAGGGAGGTATCTCCTGGCAATAACCGTCACACGCAGCTTACCGGCACTCGGCGTGTTGGGGGTCTTAAAGAAGTCGGCCACACCTTTAGCGTGGAGGCCGCCTGAGCGTAGAAGCACAGCCTTGGAGCGGGAGTTCCTCCAGCAGACCACAGGGAAGCGGTTCTGTTTGTAGCAGCGTGAGATCCGCTGGATGGTGGCGTCCGCGATGCCCTGGGGCACGATCAGTAGCCCCGGATAGCTGTGGAGGGAGGGATGATTTGGCAAGGATTTGCCCCTAAGCTATGGCCGTCTCAAACGCCAACGTAGTGCTGGACTGCTCACCTCCGGCACACGGTATACATGCGGTTCACCGTGGAGATGCGGAAAGGCTCATTCTTGGAGCGGGTCAGGCTGCTGCTGAGCGTACCCAGACCAAGCCGCTGGTAGTCACGGCAACAGGCCCGCTCAACCACGTTGCTCATGGTCTGCCGGTCCACTGGCTTGATGGTGGAGGAAAGGGTGTGGGAGTTCTGGTCCAGGTCCTCAGACACTGAAACCAAGTCAAGAGTCAATAAAAAACTCAACATCCTGTGAAACCCATGTGCTAGGGTAGATCATCTCTATACCTGAGATCTCGTCTTCTTCCAATTGAGACTGGAAACTGCCACGTTGCTCCCAGGTGGGAGGCGTGTACTTCTTCCGAGTCACATACTGCCGCCCAATGGTCTTCTTGGCAGTCTTCATCAGGTTCTTGGACAGAGCTCTGTGGGAACCAGACAGACATTGTGATTCAGCTCCATGCCCCAAGCACTGCTGACTGGGGCTAACACAACGCAAACTGCCTGATCCGTGTTATTGTCATGCAGAGAGAAGAGAACATGCCCTCCACCAAAGCTGGAAGTCAGAGAAGACCAGCAGATCCAGAGAGTTGTAGTTGCGACTCAGCACTTCTATCCGCTTCCACACCCTCGCAATCACAGAATATCAGCAGGAGAACCCAAGCACACGGCCATTCGCCCGTTGGCCTGTCGCCGCCCCCTGCTGGGCTCACTGGCAGACAGACGGTGTCCTGATCAGAAAATGTGACAGGCATGCAGAGAGGAATCACAGGCCATGTGATGCAGTTTGAAATAGGCTCTAGCACCGGCAAAGGTCAAAACAGCTAATGAGGACCAAGACCCCTGGCTGCCTTCTCAGTGGCCAACTGGATGCGATACGCTCTTCAGGTATTCAATGAATCAGCCATTCACTGCCAAAGACGGCAGAGGGCAGACTTACATCAATATAGACCAAAAATCATTTCTCTAATAAGTTGTGGTTTGCATTGTTGTACTGGTTTGCAAGACTACAGTACAAAGAGATCTTCCATTTAGGAGGCTGAGCGGCCATGGGTCTGTTTTAAGGTTACAAGGTCCAAGATGTAGTGGCCTGAGAGAAACGCCTGCCAGTGCTAGGATGCCATCATAGCTGGGACAGGTCCGAGAGGGACAGCGTCTGTCCAGCGGCTCTTACGCGGTCGAGTGGCCCACACGGCCCAGGGTGTGACCCAGCTTGAAGCCCTGTAGAAACTCGCTTGTCTGCCAAGAGCTAAGGCAGAAACAGAAGGTGAGGGTTGGGTTGACGGTGACATACTCCCAAGCCTGCCTGAGCATTTACTACCGTAGCTCATTGAGAAACATAGTAAAAGTATGCAGAATAAGGGTTCTCAGTGATCAGATCAATGATTGCACCAAGCACAGATGAAGTGGGTGACATATGAGCCTTGACTTGGACCATCTGCAGGTCTGGCAGCTCTTACTTAAACGTCTGGTTCTTCTCCTTGCTCTTCTGCTCCACCACCATTCCACCAGCCTGGCCCACAGTGAAGGCGAAGGTGCCGCGGACATTCTGTGGGTAGCGGAGCTTGTGCAAATGCTTCCGGAAGACTTCTGCCAGGTCCGAGGCCACCTCCTCATCGAAGGCAATCTTCATCAGCTGAGTCAGGAAGAAGAGGGAGGTTCAGGAAGAAGAGGGAGGTTCAGGAAGAAGCTAGGTCGGTGAACTCCGGCAGGCTTTTGATTAACAAAAGAACTGAAATTGACTTTTAAATTAAACTCCTACGTAAACCAGCAGGGACAGAGGATGTTCAAAGCTAAAGTGGTCATGTACTTCTGGAGTGCAGATTAGTGCCAGACTGGAACGGGAGAAGACTCCGCCTCACCTGAAAGGTGCAGGACCGCAGCTGCAGACCTTCTTGAATTAACTGATCCATCGGGATGCTGACGGCTATCCTCTTCTCCTTGGTGAGGGAGGAGACGGGGAAGGTACGGGTCACCACCTGCTCCCCCACTGGGGGTGAGGAAGGGGAGGGGGCCCTGTTATTAGGAGGCTCTCAAATTTGCTAACCCTCCATAGTCTTCAGATGCCAAGCGGACATGGCACTCACCCAGGGGGTCCACCGGGGTGCCCGTGAAAATGAGCCGGTAGCTGGTGAGGAAGATGGCCCCTTCGGCTGGCAGTAAGGGCGGCCCCCCCATGGCGCTGGTAGCCTCCTCCCGCCCGTCGGGCAGAAGGTACACCCTCATGGCCTCCATCACCAGCTCCTCACCAGTCAGCAGAGTGGGGCTCAGCAGCTTGGGCTGGGGGGGTGACAGAGGGACCCCCGTCAGTGACCGAAGCTGCACCATCAACACATCCATCAGACATTTTACTGACAAGTACGAACACAGCAAATCTCTTTTTTTTATATATAAATAAAAAATGGAAACACAAGACATATGTCAACCTTAAAGGTAAATCAGTGGCTCTTAAAAAAGCATTATAATCACCCTATAAGGGGAAATCAACGGTCTGTTTACTGTGAGATTATTCGGGTGAGGATTATAAAAAAATCCAGGGCATTTAAGCAGAGCATGTCGAATCAAATTAATTCACTACAGTTCCATTTGAGATGTCTGCACACATATGTAACAGTTCTTACCTTGTAAATAGTCTGCTTTTGTATTTAACCGTGTAAGTACACTTTTGACATATCTTATTTTAGGTTTATAATGGAATAATACAGATTTGCCATAAGATTTCCTGCGTGAGTCTTTTTGGTCACTTCACTAACGGCACATCGGCGCAGACAAAGGGCTGCATACGCTGAACTACGCTTCGCGGTTAAAGGCGTTTAACGTTCATTGGCGTGGGAAGAGGCGGTTTTAGTGCTAAACCACTACCGAAGAGACTACAAACGCTGCGGCGGATAAAATAGAAGCGTCCCATCAGGACGCCAGTCCTGGTCCGTATGGGACAGCTTCGGGGTGCGGACTCAGACCACTGGTCTGCCTGTTAGTGACTGCTGCTGTATTGGTATAATTAATCATTCTAGAAAAATTGAGCTAATTTTGCCCAAATATAATGGTAATTAATACTTAATCAGTACTAAACAGGGCATGAGCTTATCACATATGGGAGTTAACATGAGTGACAAAATAGCGCTGGGTTAAATGGTTAGCGCTGGGATCGAGAATGTTTGTGATTGGTGGTTCGTTCTGTGATCGACATGTTTGTTAGCTGCCGGTGCAAAGCTGCGTGTCGGCCTTGTATCCAAAAACCTTTAAATTAACCTAAATTAATCCACAGACTTTTGTGGATTGTTTAAGAATAAGAACAGTGTGACATTTGTTTGTTTAGCAAAAACACGCCGCTTAATTTAATTTGCGTTATTTAACATCGCCTGTCCTGTGATGTGACTACTGCACGTGCCTGTATCACGATGATGATGATGATGATGCAGAAACGATATATCGTGCAGCTCTACTGCACACAGAACAAAATCTGATCCTATGTTTAAACAGCCCATAAATTATGCAACAGTATAAGAAACTGCTTTCCACTGTGAGCCAGTAACCTTTCCTGTTGGAAACACTCCAGCAACAGGTGTTCTGACAATGCATGGCGGCTTCGGGGTAGGGGCCGCCTCTAACTGAGGCTTACCAGGTTTACCCTTCCTTCATCCCCGCTAGATCACAGTAGTCAGACACTGGTTACCTTCTGAATCGGGGGAAGCCTTTTACTCTCCCTGTTGACTGCATCCAGGGTCTCTATATGCATCTGAACAATGTCTAGGGGGAAAAAGGCAGACCATAACAAGAATTACAAACAAGCAACTGGTATCCTGGGTGACAGACACTGCAGTGCATTGATAAGGTATCTGGATTTGGGGGTGGCCCTACCCGGGATCATGATGTGCAGAGACTTCAGATGCTCATTGGTGACCCCGCTCTCGGTGCACACCTTGTCCACGAAGCGTGTGATGAAGCGCACAACCACGTTGGCCACGTCCGAGCCCTCTGCGTCCTCGAAGCCACTCTCCGTGTCGTAGCTCTCACCCATGCTGCCAGCAATGCTGCACGATGGCCCATGATGTCTCAGGCTTGCTTTTTAGGAGGGACGCTCTGATCGCATCACAACCGTGTCCCCGACCCCCCGGCAATGACGTACCTGTTGGTGACGTAGCTGTTGGTGACGCTCTCTGCATCGCCCAGCCCAGAGCTGCGCAGCAGCCGGTTCTTGCTGGTGTCCAGGGGTAGCAGGAGGTAGCTCATGCGGTTGGCGTAGTGGATGGCCTGGCTGAACACGGTGCTCTCTTCCTTCTGTACCAGCTCCTGTTGCTTCTCCTTGCTGAACGTGGCCCAGAGCCTCCGCTGCTCCGAGGCGATCTCCAGGGCCCCAAGCTCCTCTTCAGAATCCCCGCTCAGCTCCTGAGGGGAAGGGCTTTGCTATTAAGGGCAGCCACAGAACCCAAACGGCATTCATATTTTACAGACCTACAGCTCATTTCACCAAATCATTCCTACCGGACCAGGCAGTTCGTTCACCTTGAAGTCAATGTAGAGGGTCCGGATGTGGTTCTGGACGTCGCTGTAGAACATGGCCTCCCAGAACTGCATGTTGGTCCACACCGCATGCTCCTGGACGCAGCAGTAGGCAAACTGCGTGATGCCTGATCCCAGTTTCTGAAGATCGCAAAGGAGAAAAAAGTAAAAACCAGACATGAAGCATCCATTCAAGAGCAGGATGTGAGCAAAACTCAACGCTTAAGCGATGCTTCTCCAGGCGTTTCAGCAAACCCACCCTGCAGAAGGCTGTGACCAGCGGGAGGAGGGCAGCTGCTATTACGTGCTCGTCCATGTGGGAGCAATCCTGGGGACAGAGACGTTAATTACGAAGAGGGAATCGACAGTCTGGAGATCAACAGTGTTCAGCAGAGCTCAGGTTCTGAGCCACGTTAAGCCCTTTTTCATGAATGGCAGGTTCAAACTTCCCAGAAACATCCCAACAACAGCAGCTGGTTTGGCGATTAAACCCAAACCTCACGCCTGTGACCCCAACACACCTGCAGAGTACAGTTCATCATGCGGACCACATAGTCGAACTGCTGGTCATCCAGCACAGCCCGGTTCTGCAGCACGTGCTGGTTCAGCTCTTGGGTCATGCAAAGCCGGGCTGCGCGACTCTTTAGGGCTCTCATGACGGCGGGCATCAGCTGAAGGGGGGACAGGGGAAAGACAACTGAGATTATCACATGCTGTCCCTCAACAGCAACCTGAACATCACTGGTTCCTGTTCCGTTGACCCAGCACAGTAACCAAACTGGGAACTATGATGTGTTAAGCACCCGTTTCATTGGGAACTGCTGGGATCTAACTAGCTAATGCAGTTCCAGACAATCATACAAAGGGCGTCACCATGACAGGTCCTGTCTCTTGGCCCTGAGGGACCCACCTTCTTGGCCTCCAGCATCTTATTTTCAAAAACGAAGGCAATGCAGTTCCTGACCACCTCCAGCCTCCTGGCGCTGTTAGCGAGCACGCTGCCGTTCTTCTCTGTGGCGTCATCTGGAAACACCACAGTCACCATTATGTTCTCAGCCAAAGGGACATCCAGGCCCCTGGTGTTACCAAACACCGGAAGGTTCTTAGAACCATAAAAGTACTTAGAACCATAAAAATGGAGAGTTTCATGGCCGTGTCACCCAATTCATATTGAATAGACCACCATGTAAGAAAAGTGCAACGGCCACATCCAACATCACTATGAAACCGAATACCGCAGCCGCCACCCGACCCCCGATTCCCGACCCCCAGCCACAGGTTCCCACCCAGAGGAGGCCCAGAGGGCACCATGCACTTCATCTCGGCCTTGACGATGGGCGGGGCGGCCTTCAGCTTGGTGTTGGCGTGGTCGATGAAGAGCTGCACCGCGACCTCGTCCAGGTGCGGGAAGGTGGACGGCAGGGACTGGGGGGGCACCGGGGTGCCCTCGCTCTGCCGTTGGCTCCTGCGCATGGCCACAGCCGGGTACGGGTTCTCCTGGATGGGTGGGTAACGGAAGCTTCAGACCACGCCGCGTTCTCCCGAACAGAGGAAGTGCCCGCCTCCTTCTTAAACCCCCCCGACAGTTACCAACGTGACAGCTCGGCACACACGCTGCAGAACCCTACTGCAAGCGACGCAGAAGCAGAAATGGCGTCAGACTGAACATCTAAGAGGAGAATGAGAATGAGTTTGACGTAGTCGGCAGACGTGTCTGCGAGGGGAGAGGCGTCAGTGACATTATAAACACAGACAGAGCCCGACCGCCTGCCAGACCAAGCGGGCTGTAAATGGCTGCCCCGTCACTCCTGACCTTTCCCCACGCAGACCCGTAAACCACGCTCACGGGCCGGTCTGGGCTGAGGCCACAGAATTTCACTACCGAACGAGGAGAGAGAAATGGGACTTTTATAAGAGCTCAACTGAGTAAAGAGACCCTCGTCCTCACCGTCTCTGAGTTTTATTGGACGTGGTCAGGATGGCAGGTGATAAAACTCAAACATCTTGAGATACCAGGAACCAGAAACTGTGGGGTGTGTGAGGGGGTCAGGCCCGGCAACAGGGTGGATGCTGCGTCGGGGGGCACGTACGTTTTTGAAGAGCTTCTCAGTCAGCTCCTTGATGTGGGCCGTCAGTTGGCGAGGACTGCCTTCCTCCAGACAGAAGCGCTCTGCATGGTTACTGAGCAGCTGCAGGAGACAGTGGGCAGGATTAGCGCTTCATAAACCGCTAAAGTGGCGCTTAGCCGTTAAAGAAAGGATTAGCAACACATTTATCGGCATTTTTAACATCGTGCGATAAAACATTTCCTTTCACCACACCATACCCCTCCCCCAAGTCGCTCACCCCCCACCTCATCAAAAATATCGATGGGCCGGTAAGGGGGGCCCCTCTCGGACACAAAGCCGGCAAAGGCCATGCCGTCCAGGACCTTCGTCAGGAAGTCATCCTCCGGGAGGGAGCGCTTGCCCAGGAAGGCGGCCTGGAGAAGATGGGTGCTCTGTCAGCAGCAGAACAAGCATCTGCTGGAGAACAGGCGAAATCTCGCCCCTCAGCAGGAAATCCCCAAAGCCCGTAACTGAATCAGAGCGGAAATACCCCCCCGCTCATTCATGACCGATTTCTGATTTATGAGCAAAGAATCCAAAAAAAAGCAAAAAAAATATCCATACAAATCCCAGCAGGCTCAGAAGGGACACAACCTTGCTGCAGGGACGGTACCTTGTGGAAGCGGATGATGGGTTCTGGGTTGATCCGGATGATGTGCAGGCACCAGCGGTACCCATGGAGGAGCTGAGTGAAGAGCCACAGGAAGACAGCGCGGATCTCCTTATCCTGCGGGGGGAGACGCGAGAAGTGGGAGTTCAGGAGAGCGTAAGGAGAGCTCCGCCGTCGCAGCTAGCAGGACAGGGAGAGGGGGGGCTTGTACAGGTAGGGGGCATACATCAAGAGGAGGGGGTCGAGGCCCAACCTGGATCTTTAGGGTGGAGGGCTGCATGGAGGCCGGAGGGAACGCGTGGTCCGCCACCTCCAGCTCAGGATCCAGCACCTGAAATGGACCAGCTGTCAGAGACAGGATGGCAGGCCAGGCGGGCTGAGGCTCGTGATCACCAGGGTGCGCTGCTGAGACGCCCGCTGAGCTCCCATCCCAGGCGCAAGGAAACCCTGCTTCCAGACTATTAGCCAAACAAAGAGCATGTGCGATAAGAGCCCGCTAATCTGCATACCAGGCATGGACAAGTGGGTCACACACCCCACTCTTATGTAAGAGATCCACGCACAGCTGGATGAGCTCGGTACTCGCCAACACCCCAGACTGGCTGCGGGAAAGAGGCTTAATCACAGCAGCTCAGCAAAATACACCACGGCTCAGGCTGATGGGGACAGCTTCAGGACACCAAGTTAATCACCACGTGTCCCCAATCAGACACGCCCTGAAACATCTCTGCAACAATTACTGCAATTACGGAAACATCACTCCCGGCAAAAGCACACAGAAAACACACCTTTGCTCCCTGCGACTGAGCTGGCTTTTCAGGAGAAGGAAACAGCTGCTATCATCATTAACTCGAGGCCTGACTAATAGTGAGATCGCAAAACAGTCACCGCCTGCTTCGGACATCACACTATGACCGCTGAGGTAAGATGAAGATCGCCCTCAAAGTTTCTCAGTGAACAATCCCATCCTTAAAGTTTCTGCAATTTCACAGTCATTGCCTTAATCTGAACAGCCAATCAAAAGACTCCGAGTCACACGTCTCGCCATGTTACCCACAATGCACTGGAGGCCCGATAAGCTCCTGTCTAATCCAAACAGGCATGCTCCGTGTTTAGGCTGAGGGTTTCAATGTCACGCACTAAAACCTCTCCGTCGTCCTTTGTCTCCCTATCTCTGCATTTATTTGGGGTAAGTCCATCTCATCTGCAACCCACAGGATAAGATATGGTTGTGGGGTGGGCATGTCCCTAAAGGCCCTTAAGGGTCACAGCGGCTGAGTAGCGGAATTTTATGGGTTTTTTGCAATGTAAGATTTTCGCAACACATCGTTTAGTCTGTCAAGCCAAAAAAAAAAAAAAACAAAAACACTTCTTGTGACCAGGAAGTCTTGCTCACATTTTGACGTTTACGGGCTTTAACGGACTACCCTGTTAACACACAAACCACGCCCTCAAAGAAAAGCGAAGTCAATTACTGCACATGAGTCCAGCCTGACATATATGAGATATTTAAAGGAAGTTATTGCCTTAAAACAACATGGTTTCCCAGATCAGTAAATCTTATTGCTTATGTCACTATGACTAATATTTCTTTCATATCTCTTCATGGCAGCTGGTGGTGCAGTGGTCAAGGACTCCAACACCCTAGCAGGGCCGGTCTTGTTGGATTAAGCTTCCCTGGTCAGGTTGAATCACAGCACTCACCCCTAATATTCCCTACAGGGTGCTGATGGGAATCGCACAAAAACAGCAGCAACATTCTGCCAGTTAATCCTGAATTCCTACAGCGGAAGAGGACGTGAGAGTGGGGAGCGGCGGTTACCATGGAGAGTGCAGCCTGAGTCTGGTGCAGCAGGGGGTCAGGAAGCTGTGAAATGTGGACACACTCCGGGATGGTCACCGTGCCGCCGTCCAGGTCGGCGATGATAACATCCAACTGGGGATGGACAAGCGGGCACACTGAGAGTCTGCAGGCTCGTGCCATCCTGCGCATTACGAGCCAAAGAGGTGGTGGCTTTGATACGTCAGTGTTACCCATGGAAACATGACTCTCGGTGTTAAGCAAGTTGGTCGAACAAGGACCCTGGACCACGTGATCTAAAGCTTGAGAAGAGCTAGATGTCTGCTTTACCCATACAGATGATTATGACATGGGTTTCCTTTATCCCAGACAAGTGACAGCATATAACAGGTTATCCCCGGGTGACAAGGGTGCATGAAGAGCAGGGATTACATTAATTAGGTACCGTAGGGGTCCCATACATCTATCAGTCAGGGTTTAAGTTAGCATACTCAAAGATGAGGCACAACATACTCTGATAAGAGCTACACTATACTCAGAGATGAGCAGCAACATACTGTGATAAAAGTCGCACTATACTCTGAGAAGAGCCACAAAATACTTTGATAAAAGTGGCACCACTCTGAAAAGAGCTGCTCCGTACTTGATATGAGCCGTACACTGATACTGCCTGTGGGATGGGGGTGTGCAGGACGGAGTGTAGAGCCAGGACTCACCAGCTCCTGGCTCTCGCAGCGGAAGAGAGAGTTGACCCCAATGATGAAGGGTGTGGGAGTGCTGAGAACTTCTAGAAGCTTCCCGGGCAGGATGGGAATGTATGTGAAGCTGAGAGCAAAAGGGGGGGGGGGGGGTCATAATTTCAGGGGCCACCTTCCCTGAAATTCAGCCAGCAAAGTCTGCTGCCAACTCTACATCTTCCCAGGTTACTAGGAGTCCAAAGGTTATTACAGACATCCTCCCTACGCAGAGAGGATCAGCCAAGGGTTCTGCTCCTGCAGACTTGGAAGAAGCCCGGCTTCTTCTGGACGACACACAAGGGCAGTTTGAGGAGCAGGCTAAGGACACTCACCAGTACTTCAGAGGGAACATGATGGCCAGTAGACCCCGGCAGGCGTCGGTGAGCCGATGGTAGCTCCTAGACAGGAACAGGATCTTGTGTTCCGTCAGAGCGGCACAGAACAGATACAGAACGTTGATAATTCCTGGAAGAGAGACCATTTTCATCATATTACATGGTGGAACGTGACTTGGTGAAAAACCAACGCAAGCAGCTTCTCTAAAAAGGAAGATGAGGTCTGGGCCCTTTCACGGTCAGGCAGATATTCACACAAATGCTTAACCATGACTCTGCATGTGAGGAAACCCACTGAGGCATTTCAAACATGGCAGCCGAAGCGTAGAGCCTTTGTCAGCCTCCTCTCAGCTGACTGCTAAGTGCCCCCCGGGGACCCTCTTACCCAGCTGCCTGAAGAGCAGGGCCACGCTGCAGCCACTGACGGGGAGGGAGGCGCTAATTGGGGTCTGGATCACCTGCCGGTCGCCTGCGCCAAGGGTTATGGTCCTCTGGGGGTGCAAGTTTGGAACACGTTTGGTCACATGGTCATACCACAGTGCAAGCAGGAAACCAGAATGATCCAACCTGAGCCAGTCTACCAGAATCTGGGGTCTAGCTTATAGTTTAACCAACCTAACAGTAAGAGGTTACATAATGAACCTAGTAATTATTACTCAGTCTATTTAACTGCACAAGGAATAATAAAATTGACTAAAATTACTAACATTTGGTCTTTTTTAGTAAGAACCCACTAATGTAAATAACAGATTCCTGTAGTGCTCAGAATGAAACTAGGGAATGACTTATCTCTTGAATAAATGGTGCAGCTTGTGTAGTTAAGACTGTACACATTTACTCCAGTTTATCAAACTCCATGTGAGTCCATTTCCAGCAGGATGTCACATTACAGAGCATGTGATGTGAGAGAGGCCAGACAGGACAAGGGCCACGGCGGAGTCACATGCACGCCGGCAGGAGCAAACGAGGAAATGAACAGAAGAGCGTGTAAAATCAGGCTAAGGGAACAGATCCTAATGAGATGCCAGGAAAACAGTATGAATGGTCAGCTGCCCGAGGAAAGGGGCACTCGGGACGGAATGGGACACGCCGAAACTGAAGGAAGCTTCTACAGGGTCCAAAAGGCTCCATCAGGCAGACAGCAGGCCTGGGGAAACCCCCCCACTAACAGGCCACGTGGGGGTTCTGGCGTGAGATGAAATCAGGTCAGACTGCAGCATGGTCATACCCTAGGGGTTGCGGGGTGCAGCCACGTGAGTTCTGCGTGTTGATTGGAGAAGCGCGTGCTAAGCCCCGCCCCACCCCACCCGCCCCAGCCCTGGGGGTGAAAGAGGAGACTGAGAGCTAAGGTGTAGAGCAAAAAGTCATCCGTACCACGTGTTCCTCCTCCGTCTGCGGGTCAAGCTATGTTAGCAGACAGAGAGAGAGACACAGCACAGAACAGACGTGTTAGACCAGCACCACAACAGGACACCAGCACAGTGACAGGGTGGCCACCCCGTGGGTCTACAACAGTGAAGCGAGTCGCCAGCAATGCATAGTTATAGTCTCTGTGAGGCTGAGGATTCTGGGTAATTCTGGGCTACTCCTTGCTGAGTTTAGCCTGGGCATAATGGCGTCATGGAAACTTTACCCTTCACTGAAGCCGTCATTAATCTGCACTGCAGCTTTTCTTCTAGATAAAAATACTCATAAACACACACAGAGAAACAGTGCAAGTGACCAGGCCGTGGTCTGATGCGGGGCCCGCACGGCGCCTGACGCGGGGCCCACTCTGCCGATCGGCGCCGCATCTCTCTGCTGATCGACGCTGCTCCCAGAGGTCGGAGGTCATCGTGAAAAATGAAAATGGACATGAGCTCTGGGGGGGCGGGTCAAGCCCAGCACCGTAGACAGCAGGAAAGACAGCAGATGGAGAATTTCCAAAAAATAAAGGACTCCACGGAATCCACGCCTCTGCACAAAACGCTTATAAATCACTTCTACAACACTCCTGCATATCGATAAGACCTCTTAAAGGACACAGACACATCTTACAGAAACAAAACAGGCAGTAAGAATGTTTTTTGTGCTCCTTCACAACTGCACAGCCATGACGGGCAGAGACAGACACAGGATGATGGCCAGGCAGGTGGGTAGAAACCATGGGACTCAGGTGACGGATGGCTGAGCAGAGACCCTCTGTGAGCTGGACGGCCTCAAGGCCCCATTTTGGACACATTTCCTAAGTTACAGAAGCCATTAAAAACAGCTGGCTGTCAGGGTGATGCACTGCACAGGCCTGACTACACTGGACCGAAAGAGAGCATAGAGCAGCAAACCCCAGCCTTCCCACAATGCTGCAGTGCGGCCCACACCGAAACCTAAAGACCACCAGCAAATACCAGATGAGGCAGGTCCCTGACAGGCGTGTCATCAGCTGAGCACCAGAAGATTACAGTACATCCTGTTTGACCGTCTAGGTAAAGCACTCTGTCAGTATATCCCATAATATTTACCTTCTACGAAGGTTACAAGCAGTAAATCTGCAAGCGAAAGCAAAAAGGCTCCAGACTTAGACGGTGTGGAGTCTTGCACTTAATTACTAAAAGGAATTAATCAGTCAAGGGTGTCCAGCAGTTTTCTGATAGAGCAAAACACACGCATATATGTCTCTAGGATATACATAAAGGCTACAGGAAGCTGCACTGGTTGGACAGAAACCAACCAGGAAGTCTGAATTAAAGCTATTCGGGGAGAAGCTGAGTCTCGCAGGAAACGCAGAGATACAAACATGAATCATCACGACCACGGCCTTCAGACGGCACGCTCGCGACACCATGCCACGCCAGCTACGGCTCTGCTCTCCTGCTCTCCACCATTTCATAGCGTCACCTTCTTCCTCAACGGCTGTCAGCCTATGATGTCATTATCGCGTTGGCGTGGCCGCATCGATAGAGGCGCTAAATAAAGCCAAACGGAGGCTGCATCCCAGGTCAGTGAGCAGAGTAAACATATGCTGAAAAACAACACAAGAGGCCCACTGCTGCGCACCAGGACGAGCAGAAAGACACCATCAGCCCGGTTCATGACGTCAGACGCATTCACAGCGTCCCAAGGCCCTTAACCCCCAGCTCCCTGGGTGCTGCCATGGGTGGCTGCCCTTCACAGACAGCTTGCTTACAAAGAGCAAGTTGAGGGAGGCGTAAAAGACAATTTCCCCATGGGGATTAATAATTAATAATAATAATTAATTGATTAAGCTTTCCTGTAACCTTGCCAACTGCTTCAGCTACGGCCCCCTTGGAATCTGTCCACAAGTCATTCATGAACAGTTAAAATAACAATGCTATTTGCTGAAAAATATATTTCACAAGATGCTTTTATTTTCAACAACAATTAATCTTAATTGGAGGTGTGTGGAGTGGCACTTCTGACAAGCACAGCGGCTTTCAAAGAATGGGAACCGGATAACCTTCCCTCCATGGTCACTAGTTCCAGTAAATCTGAGAGTTCTTCCCGTTAATGTTTGAGATGTGCGTTTGACACTGTGGCCCCGAACTGGCTACAAGCCCATCGAGGGAACAGAACAGTGCAGGGTCACAGTGCAGGGTCACAGTGCAGGGTCACAGTGCAGGGTCACAGTGCAGGGTCACAGTGCAGGGTCGGCCCAATGCTGTAACAAGGGAACTAAGCTCAGTGGACACCAGCCGGTCAGAATGGCAAGGAAGATGACCAATGAAAATCATATTTCATTTAGCGCCCTGGAACGGGAAGGGTTGGGACAGC
The DNA here is from genome assembly GCA_026779605.1 of Mormyrus hasselquistii. Lineage (NCBI taxonomy): Eukaryota > Metazoa > Chordata > Actinopteri > Osteoglossiformes > Mormyridae > Mormyrus > Mormyrus hasselquistii. Next base: position 32,894,737 of record JAODKE010000068.1, read on the forward strand.
CCTGGTGCACTGTGAACACTCACACGGGCACTGGAAGTCAGGCCCCTTCCTGAAAGAGCGCCATGCGGATCGCTCGGCCGGGAGCTCACCTGGGACCCGCCCGCCAGAGGAATGCAGCACGTCAGCAGGTTTCCAATCAGCGTCTCCAGGGCAACACAGACACCGTCCATCTGCACGGTGTAGATCAGCCCCAGGCAGTTCTGCGGACGGGACAGCTGACATGGCAACGTCTGCGGGGAAATGCAAAGCGAGTCCGAGCCCAGAGATCAGGCCATCCTGACAGCCAGTCCCCAGCATACCCTGAAGACCTCCGCGTGGTCCAGTCGTGACACCAGAACCAAGCTCTTGGGAGCGAAAAACCGTCCGGGCCGCATGTTACCGTCGTCATCCTCATCTCCCTCACTGAGGAGGCTCTTCTGGACCTGTGCGTGGAATTAAAGAGCCACAAAACAATCACCTACCGGTATTCAGAACACAAATCTCAGTGGAAACAGCACCCCTCTCTCGCATGCCTGTGCCGCCATGGTAACGGCATCCTGTCCCTGTGCGAAGCCCATTCCGGATCGGGGAGGTATCCTCCACGTACCTGCTTGTCATCAGCCTCCTCCCAGAATGTGAAGCAGGAACAGTACTGGCGATCGGAGTTGATGTCTGTCAGCACAGCCACAAAGAAGGAGGGTTCCAGCCTCTCAGAGACCAGGCGCCATCCGCTGGGCTGGCAGAACTGCACAGGGGGCAGGTTGTCAGAAACAGACACAGGTGCAGGGCTGGGCTCCTTCACCTCCCCGGCAATCAGACCAGATAACTTCTCCATGAGTGTGAGAGTGCGCAGTGGAGTGATGTGGGACCGTCATGTGGGTAAAACGATGCACAAGGAGAACATGCAGAAACACTCATCTGCATTCTTTGGAAGCCATCCCTGTGTCACAGCCAGACAGCAAGCAGGAGGCGCCAGCCACAATCTGAGGTCTGGACAATATGATCGGGGAGGATCCCCCCAGGGCTGATCGGGCCAGGGAGGATCCCCCCAGGGCTGATCGGGCCAGGGAGGATTCCCCCAGGGCTGATCGGGCCAGGGAGGATTCCCCAAGGGTTGGTCCGGCCAGGGAGGATTCCCCCAGGGCTGGTCCGGCCAGGGAGGATTCCCCCAGGGCTGATCCGGCCAGGGAGGATTCCCCCAGGGCTGATCCGGCCAGGGAGGATT
>JAODKE010000068.1:32915688-32935264 GCA_026779605.1 Mormyrus hasselquistii
ACGCCTATTTTGGATGAGTGACCTTAATAATAGTTTTAGTTCAGGAATAGTTTTCATTCATAGGATGAATCTACAAGAGACTGATACTCAGCAGAAGAATAACATCGATTAAAGGCTGTCTTTATTGTTAAGAACGGCTGGTGTTCAGTTAGAGGGCCAATGTTCAGGCGGGTCATGTGACTTGGACGCCTCTGTCTGCATCCGAAGTAACTTCATTATCAGATAGTCAAACCCTTCCTGTTGCCAGGATCGTACGTGTCCCAGAAAAATCTCACCAGCAGCATCAGTGGTCCAGTAGGCATGGAGAGGCGCTATCTGCTGTCGGCTGTGGGACACCTTCGCCCATAATGCACTGGGGCAGATTATCGCACGCTGACACAGATCTGCAGCTGCCTGATAAGGGCTGGCGGTTGTGCGAAGGGCCACGGTGAGGAGAAGAAGTTCGGCTGGGGACGGGGTCCACAGGAGCCCACGGTGCAGCAGGGATCAGGCTCACGGAGCGGGAAGTTATTTGGCCCCTGAAAGCGGTGACCTTCACGACTGCGTTTTATTGTGCTGCCCGATAAGCTGATTATGCTCTGAAATGTTTATAAGAGGAAAATCCTGTAAATTAGATTTAAGACATCGGCCATTTGCCCGGCATCGCTGGCCTACCAGACACGGCGGGTGCTGAGTTGTGTGTTCTCCTGGCTGAACCCTGGAACAAGACCCCGCAACACTAAAAAGCACACTTCAAAATGGTACCCTTAACTCAAGCTGCAGAATTACCATGCTAAATGCGTCACACAGGATCTGCCCTTAGGCCTTGAATGGACCAGTTAGCTGATTCTCCAAGCTGCTGGGCTTCTAAGCCACTGAAGATGATTTTCTCCAGCCTTATCCCACCAGCTTCAGATCCACTGCAACTCTCTGTAGGTGTAAAACCCTTTGACTAGTTACAAACGCCTTGTCATGTTTGAAGCAGATGACTGTACTGTAACATCTACTTTATTTCTCCTTGTAGGATCTTAAGGAATGGTCTTATGTCTGAAGTTTAGGGTAGAGAGCCTCTCTAAACAAAACAGAGGAATTCTGTACTGGAATCAGTGCAGGTGTCCGTCTGCTGGAGCCACTAAGCTAATGTGATCTCTGTAAGGAGAAAGGATCTGACCCAAACTGCAGCAATCTCAAGTGTCAGCCTGTCCCCAGCCTAAATCCACCCACATGGAAAAAGGCTTCTGGACTATTTCAGTCTGCACCATGAAGTCAGCCTGTCATTATCCCACAGCCTGACCGGCCATTTGGCCCCGTGTGTCAGGAAGCCGTAGGAAGAGCAAAGGCTCTCTGCGAAGATGGAACTTCAGTCAGAACAAAAGAACATCTTCAAATCCCTGTGGGGGGGGGGGGGGGGGGGTTATGGAGATGCAGCATCAGGAAGGATCCCCAAGGAAATGATGACAGGTGTCACTGCTGTGGGGGGGTCTCCTGCCTGACGGGTAGACGGGGAGGCTGAGAACCTGCACAAAAACCCAGTATTAACCACAGTGACACATCAGTGGTGACACTTCGCTAGAATCATAAATGGGTTTCATACACTTCCAGCAGACGAGCACTCTCACATGAAGTCTGACATGAAGTCTCTGTAAGCGACAATTATTAAAACTGAAATTTTCCCCTTTAGGTCGACTTCCGGGGAAAGGCTACAGGACCTGGAGGAGGAGGACGTGAAGGCGGGGCCAGTGTCACGTGGAGGCGGGACCAGTGTCACGTGGAGGCGGGACCAGTCTCATGTGGAGGCGGGACCAGTGTCACGTGGAGGCGGGACCAGTCTCATGTGGAGGCGGGGCCAGTCTCATGTGGAGGCGGGGCCAGTCTCCAGCCACCGCACGCCGTCACACACTCCCCTGGAAGCCAAGCGGCTGCTGTGGCGACACCTAATGTTCCAGAGCCCCCCGAACCAGGAGTCAGACCACTCCCCAGCCCCGCCCCGAGCAAGGAGCCTCCGGGCAGCTGATGGCACACGGCGGCACAAGCGGCGAAGCTGGAGGGAGCGGCGACACAGCAATAGCGCCCTCAGGGGCCACCAGCACGCCCAGCTGATGCGCGTCGGCTGTGTCCTCGGCACCTGCCAGGTGCAGAACCTCAGTCACCGCCTCTACCAGCTGATTGGCCAGAGTGGCCGGGAAAGCTCCTCCCCCATAAACCCCAGGAGTCCTCACAGTTATGGATGAGCAGGAAAAACACACACACACACACACACACACACACACACACACACACAGGCTCACATTCACACAGACACACACATAAAAACAGCAAACAAGTCACTATACATTAAATGTTTTTTTTTGCTTGTAGATGTTGCACAGGATTTACTCACTCACAACATTTTTTTAACTATAAAAATATTTATTCACTTTTAAGACACATACTGATTTTCTTTTCTTCTGTAAGCATCAAGACATCACCAGTACTGGCAGATTTGTCCCATGGGGCATATTTAGGGATGACAGATCTGACAGAATTGGTTGAGCACGCTGATACCCTTTTAATTGACCTGTCATCGAGAAGCATCTCTTGATTTTTGATCAGGCACACCAAAAGACAACTTGGCCTGGTCCTGAGTTCTGCTCAAAAGAGCCCAGAGGAACTTTGTAGTCTTTTTTGCCGCTTGAAAGTCCTAATCCTTTGCTGTGAGACAGTCTGCTGGTGGGACTGGCCGCTCTTTGTCACCCCAGTGCCTGATGGGTATGTGACTCTTAAGTCCCTCTAGCTGCACAATCACTGGCTGATGAGTCCATCTTAGAGCTTCTAGCTTCTGCTTCACCGATCAAACATACAAAGCTTTAAGGGGCAATAAAATCAGACACATGATGGAATTTCTGACTGATTTCTGTCAATGCTTCCTGCCAAAGGACCCCTCCTTCCAGATCCTATACCACCTCAAACCCCCACCTGCTGCCCTGCGTGTCCCATCACCCCTGCCCATGTTGGTACTGCAGGAAACGTGGAAAAACTGGAGATGCGGCCAGTGGAACACGTGCCACTTCAGGCACTGAAGGCCGGACGGCCTGGAACCGCCTGGAACATCCCGGAATACATGGGCGATTCAGATGTCGGCCAGCAGAGGATACAGCTCATTGCCACCATCATAGGAGAAAAACAAACTGAATCTGTGTTTAATGGGATTTTCTTCTGCTGACAAACCTCATGCATCATGTCTCCTTCCCTAAATGAGCAGCGTTACACTCACAGACCGCCTTCAAGCCGCAGACCACCGGCCTGCAGTCTTCACATTCAGACACTAGCCGTTGCTTTCGTGGCCAGACAGGTGCCAGTCGAGGGGAAATTTCTGAATTCTTTGGGCTTGCCTCCCTCTGAGGCTAATTGACAAACTAGATTAATCGGAGCCAGGAAGCGGCTATAGATTTATCTCACCGATTCCACAGACCTTCCTGATTATGAAGCGGGAGAGCTGCCTAACTGCAAAGCCACAGTACCTCTGTAGCATCTGTAAGACTCGGCTAGCTGTCCACACACATCTAAACCAGAGCGGTTTGGTGAAGTGTCCAAAAAGACTGCAGTCTGAGGACGGTCTGCAGCCTTGCTGAGGAGGGCATTGCAGCGAAGCCTGGAGCTCATGCTGAGTGACAGCAACAAAACAAACAGACAGGTGACTAATCTCCACACACCCATCGAGCACAGCAGAGGCCGTAGATGTAGCTTTTAAAGCCTCACGTTTTTATCGAGGGTGTTTTTGTCCAAAAACAGCAAATGATTCCCTCGGGCAGGTGCTGTGCCACAAAGCGTTAGAACATTGCTGACATTCATGCAGCACGCAGGACTGAAAAACACTGTGGACTGCCTTCAATCCTTAATGTGCTACTACATTTTTCCTTCTTGGCTTTGATCCGGATTTCCAGGCCGTGCAGAGAGAGCCCAGGATTCCCTCTGTAATGTAACCCTATAGATTCAGGTTTAGGATTTATGACTAAATTGGCAGATTCAATTGTGAGGTTATTTTGCCAGTAGCGGTCTAACACTCATTTTTCTAATCTCGGTCTCTCTCACAGGAAGTGTCACAAGTTATACATTACACCTGAATCCTTCAGCAAACACGACTGATCTGGAATGGAAATCCATCGGGTGGTAGTTGCTTAATCAGCTCGGATCTCATACGCTTCTTTCTGCACGGTGATAAATCGCTCGAGGCAGCTGGGCTGTAGGATACAAGTGCGTCGACTTCCTGTCCCTCCTGTCCCTCTCTGTGATGTAATGGATCAGTTCATCATGGCTTGATGATTACAATGCTTTAGAGATGAAAATCTCTTCATCTGGCTACTTCGTAGCCTTTAGGCTGCCCCGAGTGTGTTTACCGGAAGCCGTGGCCTTTGTCTTGGTGCCGGTGGTTATGTGTTGGGTTAGATGCAGGGTCGGCGTCACATGTTTGTCTCACTTCCCCGTGTCCCCAGGTCAGCTACGTGGAATATTCATTTGCCCTTGGCTCTCATCGAACCCATGCTGAGAAAAACATATTACATCAGTCAGAATATCCCCCCCTCTCCCCGGCAACCCCATCCCCATGAACGAGGGTTTTGCGTCCGGAGAACGGGAGCGCGAGGCCCCCAGTGGTCAATCGAAGAATTGCAGCAGGCGTTTGCAGCAAACGGCAATGCACCTTGTTTTTCTTGCGGTCACTCAAACTGTGTGGCCGTGCGGCTTAGGGCACCAGCAAGAGAACCGCGACGCAGGCGGACGCCCCCCTGTTCTCTGCGATCCGCAGAACCTTACGGTCATCTTCACGTCTCTGTGGACGGACAGACCATGCCGGCATCGACGTATCGGCTCTGTCTTCACGCCCAGCAGATCATCTATGGAGCTGCTGCTCTCACTGACTGCAACATTCCACAAAGTTTTTCTCCACAAAAGCAGAAGCCTAACATGCTGAGAAGAACAAAACCACGAATCCTGCGACTCTCCTGGTAGAATAACCTCCTGGTTTAGGCCTTCTCACTTATTATTATTATTTAATTGTACTTTTTGCATGTTTTCCGAAGGTCAGATGTTTCCAGCAATGCGAAGCAAAGCACTTTAAAGTCAATGTGTTCTTTATTACTTGAATTTAAGGTCTGTATTATTTAATTTATAAATCAAACTTGTACTGTAAATGAATGTGTTAAAAGCAATCAGTGTATTCCGAATGAGTTTGTAAATGGTATTTACATGATATTAATATATTAGCTGTAATATTTAATAAACCCTGCTGGATACGTGAATTTTTGTGCTGTGTTATGTGTCTCACATGACCTGTTTATTACCGCTGTGTCTTACTGGGACACGCTTTCTGTGCCTAACATGTGGCCATATGTGTGTGTATATCTCTTTAAATCATATTAGCACATCTCATTTACCGTAATAACGCGGTGTCCTTTTACATTAATGCTTGAAATGAAGTATGTTAGCCTACCGACTCTACACCCAGGTTTTAATCCCAGCTGCCCATCACTGAAGCGCTGCCTCCCAAACCTTGTGTACACTCAGTGAGCGCCTGGTGAAAGCAGAGACAGTCACGCACCCGACCAGCCTGTCCGTGCTCCACACACCCCTGCTTCAGGACACGACTGCCCTAATCCGGCCTCTGAACATCTGCAGAGGCCTTCCAGTCAGGTGTAATATTAATAATTAACAGCACACACGTTTGTTTACAGGGAGGTGAGCTTAATTAATGCGTGAAGACGCAGCACAAGATTACGGAGGCCTGAGCAGGGCACACGTTTGCCTGGCTGGCCGGGGTCATACCCCTGTGCTCCGATCACGAGGGTATGTACCTTTGTACTTGTCTCAGGCCGTGTGGATAAGCGGTAAACGGGCCGGTTAATGTGCCCAGGAACGCCTTCAGCCAGCCTCACCGATTGGAGCAGGCGTGGGGGCTGGGAAGACACAGATCCTTCTGGGAGGGTTTGGGAATAACGTGGGTCAGCTGTGCCACGCCACACAGGGCCCGGATCTCAAACATAAACACAAGCTGCGGGACGTCGCTCATCAGACCTGCGAGTCAGATCCTCTTTCCACTTCATAGACTCCCCAACCTAGATCCCATGGTGGGGGGGTCAGCCTTTCATGTAGGCTTTTACTATCCTTCTGGCAGTGTCGTCCAACCTTAACTTATCTGAAATATGTGATGGTAAGGTGGCAGTGATGTCATCAAGGCTGAGGAGGACATGCAAGCAGGGGAGTCCAGATGTTCCTGCCCTGTAAGGGGCTGGGGGTGGCCCCAAGCCAAGATACCAATCCTCTATAAGATCCATGGGGCCACAACCTCCCTCCCCAGAACACAATTCCATCACAAAAGATACAGTGAACACCCAGTCTCCCACCCAAAACCAAAAAATGGCAAAATAAAAATCCTGGTCTGATCTTGTATTTATGAGACCATATCACTACATTTGTCAAGTCCACTGTACTACTCTTACACGTCATCTAGCATTGTGAACCAAAAGCTGCGTTTTTAAGCAATAATAATCTTTTTTTAGACCAACAATCTTGGTAAGTACTTCAAAAAGAGAACAACCCAACACAGTTATTCATCACCATAATTGTTAGTAATCTTCTCACAATTACACTGCAGTGTCCTGCCTGACTAGCCAAGGTTTGGTGTGAGCAGCCACGTTCGAGCCGTAACGGCACAGTCTCTTCCAAAAGAGTGCCTTACTTTCTCATTAAAGTTCGGCACGTAGTCATTCCTGATGGCTCTGGAATGGGCCCCAAAGGCCACCTGACCTCTAGTCGCCGGGACTGCAACCTGGAGCTTCATAATTCACGCTAAGCGTAATAAAGGAGAACTCAATGGACATGAGCGGAGCGCAAAGCCGTTCCAGTGGCTCCTCTCTCTCCAAGCATTCTTGGCCTCCACAGTATTTAATGCTTTAACAATGATTGGTTCATGGAATACCTCTCATTAAATTGACATTTTGTGATTGTAAACAGGCCTTGCCCATTGCCCACAGAAAGCACTGGAGTGCCAGGGCTGGGGAAATACAGAACAAAGAGATCTGCAGGAACATCGAGGCGTGAGGTTACAGCAGAGCAGAGTGAATGCAGCCTTCATTTGATTCCACTGAACAGAATTGCCTAGGAAATAGATGGTTTCGAGGAAAGCATTGAGACAGGGGCTGCCTGAGGCATAAGCAAACTAGCAGCCGTCAGAGACCTGCAGCCCGTTAGAATGCGAGGGAAGACAAGGTAACTGAATTTTGCTTTGGGCCGGAGGAGCTGAGGAGATATAGGGAGGGACAGAGTGTAGTGAAGTAAACCGTGATGAGTGACATCTAAAGGGGAGACGTGGTGCTGGTCTTGGATGCATTTGCATGTCGAGATGAGGCATTGACGTCAGTCCTTGTCAGTAATATTCAAAGCCGGCTCAGGCTACGTGAGGGGGGAAGCGTAAGGATGTCGACAGCCTGTGGTGTCTTGAAGTGGCTCTTCAGGTCACCAAGGGTGACACATGGTTAGCCGTCAGATAGCCTGGGCAATAAACAATGCTAATGTTATTATTAACAGGGTTAGTAATGATAATTACAGTACACTCGAAGAGAGTTGCTTTGGGAAGAAGAGAGGAGTGAAACTCTTGAAAAACATGTCCCTGTCCTCCACCCAGGTAAGCGGGAAGCGGAGTTGGTGGAGAGAGCAGTTGGAATTGCCGTGTTGTCAGGGCGGGTGGGGATTCTGCTGGATTCTGTCAGGGTTGGCGCTGAGCAGTGCATGGCATAAACAGGCATGAAGTCAGCTTTGCTGACAGGAGACTGGCAGCTCCATTGTCTACGGTGAAGGTAGTGACATCAGCAGAAGCTGGTGACATTGACATCGCTGCTCCAGGTTGCACGAAATTCTGTAAATAAGCAGAAGTGTATGGGGTAGACAAGCACCTGTTTTGGGTTCTGAGTCTAGTTGGTAAGTGTTTATTACTAGTCTGCTTCACTTGGCATCATTAATTTTAATGAAGTTAGTTATGGGATTAGTAATTAGTGCTGGTATCCAGGTGAACTTAGCTTGCGTTGAGGGCAGGGCCTCTCCCTTGTTGGCATTTTAGTTTGGGCATATTACAGTCCAAACAGGCATTGGCACTAATTGGTGCAGGTGTTGCTTTGGTAAGTATGGCAGTTGGTTTGCTATATTAACAGAGATGTATGGGGAGTTAGTTAAGGAAGGTTTCTTTTGTGGGATTAGTCATTAGTGCCTCTGTTCAGTTGAACTTGATTTTTGTTGGTGTATGGAGGCCACGCCTTCTTGCTTTGTGTTGCTAATTAAGATTGCTGCCCTCAACACTTAGGGCATTTTACCCTCAGCTCCGTCACAGACAGGCAAAGATCTCTGCAAGCAGCAATCTGCAAACAGGAATCTGCGTTGGGTCGGTAAGTGCAGTTAGTTTCCCGTGTTACTAGTGATTTGGGGTTAGTTGTGGAAATTAGGAATTTTGGTTTTAGTCATTAGCTGCTCTATTCAGGTTAACTCAGCTTTTGTTTCTGTTCTGTGGCGACTACGCCTTCTCCCCTGGTGGTGGTAATTAAGACTACTGCCCTAAGCATCTGGGGGATAAATATATTACAGTCTCAGCTCAGGTTTGGTTGAAAGCAGTTGCGCTTGAAGGCATTTCTTGAAGGCAGAGACAGACTGACCTGATGGATGCGGACGGGTAGCTTCTTCCACCACTGAGGAATGACATGAGAAATGACTTATTTTCACATGGAGGAGGGATTAATAGGTGGTGCTGAAGGGAAGAGGGATTCTATGTATAGATAAGCAACTCAATGGAGACAGGTGTCACACCACTAACAGCTTTGAAAGCGAAGGACTTCAACTTGATGTGTGCACCTGGGAAATGAACAACTGTAACATGAGACTATTTTCAATGATTTTGTTTCAATTCATTTGATGACAGAAGCTGGAAGTTTTCCCAGTAATAGAGTTAGAGAACTCTAGTCATTCAGTGATGAGTGTCTGGATTAGGGCTCTTGGACGACCGTGTCGTACAGTGAGATTGTGGTGAATGGTTGGATTGGAAGAAAAGAAATGTTCTTTGGTTCAATTGGGTGGTATTTCATCCATGTCAGCCAGGCATGTAGAAATACTATCTAAGACTGTTGTGTCCTCTGTGGGGAAGTTATGTAGAGCTGGATGTCACCTGTGTCGTAGCTGTAAGAGAAGCAGTGTGATTGGATGATCAGACCGAGAAAAGTAGTACACAAGAAGAGGAGGGGGCCAAGGATGAAACCTTGGGGCACACTAATTAATACCTGATGCAGCTTGTAATTCTCTGTATGCCAAAACACTTGGAAAGATTTACTTTGTAGGCAAGTTAAACCATCCCAGAGCAGTGGCTATGATGGCTAGTTCAGAGAAGGACAGGGGGATCTGGAGATTAAATGTGTCGAAGGCTGCAGACAGACGGCTGAGATGAAATGCGTATCATTGGGTGTGAGCAACACTCAGCTGGCCAGTCACGGTGCCCATCTCTGGATCTGACCCGGTGCGGGTCTAGGTGCTTATTCTCTTAGAGGCACTGGAAATGTGACTGAGGATGGCACAAGTTTTAGACAACAATGTGAGGAGAGAAGCTGAACTGCAGATTTCTATTTGTGAGGGTTTTGTAAGCAAAGAGTTAATCAAGTCTGAAGTACAGAAAGACGTTTACCAGGGTTGAGCGATGTGTCGATCGTGTGGGTGAACACAAGTGTGAGCGCAAGAGAGGTGACTTGTGGGGGCCAGAGGACACTTAGAAATGAACAAACCTGTTCCCCACTCAGAGAAAGAGGAGCTTGTGAACAGGGCAGCTGGAGCTGCAATGTTTTCAGGGTGGATCCAGATTTCTGTGACTGTCAGGATATGGAATGATGAGCATGCAGCAAGGACAGGAATGAAGTCAGCTTTGTTGGCATAGGCTGGCAGCTCCACGGTCATATAGAGAAGGAGGTGAAATAAGTAAAGTCATTCACACCTGCTGTTGGTTTTCCGATTGCATTTCCTCCTGTGAGTAAAGTGAGAATATTGAGCGGGGCAGACAAGCATCTGTAGTGATAGGAATCTGCATCTGTTTGGTAAGTGCTTCTTAGAATTTGGGTCCGCATGTTACTAGTGACATGCAGAGTGTTACTTGTAGAAGTTGAGTTTTGCTTATGGGATTAGTAATTCACACCCCTGTTCAGGTGTATTCAGCTTTTATTTCCAGTCTGCAAAGGCAACGTACAAACCCTTGGTACTGGTAATTAATATCACTCCCCTCAGCTCCTGGGAAGTAGGTGTATTTGGATCTCAGTCTTGGACAGGCAAGAATCTCATTGTTAAGTGGTTGTTAGCAGTTAATCCCCTTTTTACCAGTAATATGTTGGTAAATAGTGTAGTTAGGAGTTTTGGTTGTGGGATTAGTCATTACTGCCTCTGTTCAGGTAAACTTAGCCTTCATGTAGGTTCCCCGGCACTGTGCGTTCTGGTAATTAATATCGGTGCCTTGTCACTTTGCGGGGTACGTGTGTTAAGGTTTCAGCCCAGTCTCAGGTGGGCAGGCACCCCAGTTAGCTGGAGTCTGTATCGGCTTTGTGTTTCTTAATAGACTGGCTTTGTTACCAGAGATTTGTTGGTTAGTTGAGACAGGAGTTTTGGTTATGAGATTAGTAGTTAACGTGTCTATTCAGGTGAAGCCGACTTTAAGCCCTATGGGGGCAGCGCCCTCTCTGTTTGTCCTGGCTCTCGCCATCAGCTATAAGCACTGAGAGCAGCTTGTTATTGGTGAAGCAAAGTGCTGCAACATCAGCTTCCTGCTCGTGTGCAGTCCGGAGAGTAACCCCAGGAACCCCGATGCCATTCACATTCCAACCCCTGCTTCCAGAACCTTCCTGCCATTCAAAGTGAGTTTAGATGACAGGAGCAGTACCAGTAGGTTATTTAGGGTCCAATCTCAGGATTTTCTGTGCTTCCATAGATGAGTGAGTGAACATGAAAGTCATCTTCAATGATTTTTCCTCACTTTGATACTTCCTGGTGTATTTTGGATACTGTGGTTTATTTTTTTATGAGAAATGGAATATATTGGAACATAATGATCGATGGCAGGGTCACAGACCAGGGTGACCAGGCACTCCTTTTATTTCAAATGATTTAAAAACTTGATTAATCTGAGACGGCCGCCCTGATTCTGGACATCGCCTCTGTTTGAGTCCCCATGCCAGTCGGATAAGCGGACTGCAAGTTACCTCAGTGTGTGACTGTAGGTATCCCACATGAAGGATTGTCTACCACACCAGTAGCTGTACTGGATGGGCTATGGGAGAGCCCCTAGTTACCAAGAGTAACCCAGTAACCCAAACATACTCCCTCCACAGCTGGACGCGCTGTCACCTGAAACCCTGCACATTGCTTCGTTACATTAATTACATTATGCAAAGGGAAGGGAGAGTCGTTTTACACCCGCAAGGAACTTCACTACTTGCTAAGTTGTTTGTAATTCAAACTTTCATTTTGTGGGGTTGCATCATTTTTTAGACTTTAAAATGATACATGGAAAGAAATATTACAAAAACTCCAGCAAGAAGTTTTCAGGTTTATCCATGTCCAGCTATAGAAATGAGAAAAATGTAATAGCTTGCTTGAGCAGCTAAATTACTTCTCTTTCCCTAAAAAGTAACTTTTAGGAAACGTATCGCTTCTCAGTTATATAATAAATCATCCAAGATATTCTCACGCCAGGAGAAGGCAGAATCGGACCGACCACTGCTGGACATTCACCTAGTTTCCCAAAATGTCATCTGCATTAAAAGTTTCCTTAATCCATTCACAGCTCACTTTATAGTGTACAGCCTTCCCCCAAGTCTTCATGCAGAGAGCACTATGTTCATTTAGTGCAGAGAGCACTAGAGCTCAGCTTAAGACCGCTCATAGGAGTTTACTTACACAAAAACGTTGAGGGCAGAAAGAAAAATTATTTGTTCAGTGAGATAACCAATCAGATTGTAGAGGAGGAGGGACCAAGGCACCTGACTGCGTCCTATTAGTTGCCATGGGAACCAGCCATATGAACCAGGTGCCTAATAACATCGAAGGCGAATGGGATGGATAGCCTGTGATGCTGCCCTATGGTAACATGGAGTGTAAAAATCCTGCTGCTTTTGTCTTTGTACAGGGAATAGTATAGCAACACATAAGATTTATGAAGGTTATGGTTATGGCTGCTGATTTACGAGGGACTTTTAAAGAGTACATTCAGATCTTTACTCTGTAAGCGGTCTGCCTATTCAACAGGCAGAGCAATCTACCTGGAGGCTTATTCTCATGAGCCACACTTCCTTGTATTTGCGCCCCACAGTTTTTAGTTTTGCGTTTGCAGTTTTGTGAAAGGACCGTATAATTTCAGGAAACGTCAGAAAAACCAAAGCCTGTAATTAGAAGTTTTAACTGTTAAAAATCAGAGTGTCCATGCAACCCGGGGACAGACATCAGGCGAATAATGTGAATTTTTTCAAGCAGTTTAGCTTTTCAGTAGAGGAAATCTAAAATCAATGCAATGAAGCCGTGAAGGCCTCCCTGAACAATAAGAGCACAAAACAAGTTTGCTAATGTAAATGAATAGCAGGGATCCTTGCTTGAGCTTCATTCCTTGTTTTTATCATTAGCCCAGATGTACGTCACAGCCAGTCCTACAAGGAACAGCCAATAAGAAGCAGGGGCGTGGAAAAGCAGATAAACACTGCTCACTAATCCAGTTACAAATGACTGGAAAACGCACATATCTAAGCTTAAAGCTCCACACAGGACATAACAGCCGCAAGTCAAAACATCTGACCAAATAAGTCATGACAGTGTCTCTGCATGGTTGTAGTGGGTGGATTGACGTTTATACAGTTAACACACAGGAGACAGCCTTCTGAATGACCTGGGAGCCAAAGTTCGTACATTCACAGCCTAAAACATTGAAATGATCTTACAGGAAATCTTTGTTGAGTCATTTCACATAGAAAAACCGGTACAAGGAAACTCCTCGCGTGTTGCAGCGACAGTTTAAATAAAAGTTGAAAGAAATACTATGCATGTTGTTTCTTATAATAAAAGTCATCAGCACATGAAAAACTTAAATTTATTCTGAATGAGGACCTTCATTAACATCTCCTGTATGCTTTGGAAACCTTCTGTTTTAGGGTCACTAGAATCTCCTGAGTCACTGTCCAACCTGTTCAAACAGGCTGCTAGGGACTGAGAGTTAAAGACTCACTTTTTTTCCTCAATGAACCTGGTAAATATTTGCCCTGGAGTTCAGCCATTTGAACCCAATCGACCCTTTAAAAGTGTCACACACAGCACTGGGAAGCAGGGACTCTCAGCCCGTCGGCATCCGCCTCTTCATCCACCACCCCTGAGAACTCCGGTGAAAGCCATGAAGGTCATCAACATCGTACGTATACTCCACGCTAACTGCAAATTAGTAATACACTTTAACAGCAACTATACTTTAAAAAAAAAAAAAAAAATATCAATGTAAATATGAAATATTTTATTACTACTTACAGGGACCAGACCCATCTCAGGTTTATCGGCCAAATTTGACAAATATCAACGACGATGCAAAATCTGGGTACAGGAACTTCCAGGTAAGAGAAATACTCTCTCCTACTCTAAGGGGAGGGGAGTTCTGTCACTGTGGGTGTCTCATACTTGTGTCCTCTTCCTGTTACAGAATGGGGATCTTATTGAGAGAGTCTACAGGACCTACAAGATAATGCACACCAATCAAACTTTGGCATTTGTGAAAAAGAAGGTTACGCCTATCATTGCAAATCTACTAATGGCTAGATGGTATTCAGGATTTCGCATAGCTTATCAGAAAAAGTGAATTCCTTCATGTTAACTCTAGAGCAGCTTTATCTCTGCATGGCTCAAGACAATGCAGTGAATTCCTGTTGCACCCCTCCCCACAATGCAGCATGAAATGTGGGCTGGATGCAATCACACTCAAATGAACATGATGGAGAGCATCGGCGCACTCAATCAGCTGGTGGATGAATCTGATCCAGATGTGGACTTCCCCAATTCCTTCCATGCCTTCCAGACAGCTGAAGGAATCCGTCAGGAGCACCCAGACAAAGGTAAAGCATCAACCACATGGCCTGTCGGTGTTCTTCAGATTTGGATCAATTTTTGTACAAGTGCTTTACAGTGAACATTCAGTATCATGTTCCTTTCACTCCCATAGACTGGTTCCAGCTGATCGGGCTCATCCATGACGTCGGGAAGATCATGGCATTTTGGGGAGAACCTCAGGTTAGTCAACAGGCTTGGGGTGGTCTCACCGTAACGACTTTGGGTCTGACATGTATACTGATGACATCACACCATGGTGATATTCAGATGACTTATTGGTGCTGCGATACCATTACCAGTTTAGTAACCTTGAGTATCGAAACAAAGGTTTACAAAACAAGAGCACAGAAGTAAGGGCCAATTAATTTAAAACAAAGCCATCACAGCTAAAGGAGAATGAATCCGGGACATATTTCTTTCGTTTCTGAGTGAACCTTTGGCATGCACACATTTTCCCAGTGGGCTGTGGTGGGCGACACATTTCCAGTAGGCTGCAAGTTCCAGAACTCCATCGTCTTCAGGGGAACCACATTTGTGGACAATCCAGACGAACAGAACCCAGCCTACAAGTACAGTCACCTTCCTCTCACAAGGCTCATTTGACCCCACTGATTACACGCTGCACCAAGGCATCCACGGTGGCTGCTGCACTCCAGCACTCATCTTTCTGTACTCCTCAGCACCGAACTTGGAATCTACCAACCACAGTGTGGCCTGGACAACGTATGGATGTCATGGGGCCATGATGGTAAGTCGTGTAAAACTATAAGGACGCCATTTCTGGACCGGACTTCGTAGAGTTCAGATTCTGGATTATCTATCAGGACTTGAACGCTTTAGTTGGATTCCTGAAGTACTTTGCACATCTGGTAAAGGTACTATGGTCTCTGTATACATCAAGCTCATCCGACGTTTCTTCCAGAATACTTGTACAGAGTGATGAAGTTCAACAAGTGTTCCATTCCAGAAGAGGTGGGTCTAACAGCACGGGCCACATGAACACTGGGCGAGACATGCAGGACGCCATAACGTTCACCATCCATTCACAGGGTCTGTACATGCTGCGATTCCACTCCTTCTACCCCTGGCACACCCACGGTGACTACATGCACCTCTGCAATGAGAAGGACCAACGCATGCTGCCGTGGGTGAAGGAGTTCAAGTGAGTATTAAAGACACCCGGAAACATCCGGCAGCGAGCGGCTAAGCCAGCGCCATGGGCACCAGCGTGCCAAGCTGGCGGCGCAGACCTGATGTTCTAACATCTGCGCACTTGGTCACTTTTCAGCAAATTTGACTTGTACACAAAGAGTACAGATCTACCAGATGTGGAGAAGCTGAAACCTTATTACCAGTCGCTGATGGACAAGTACTGCCCAGGGGAGCTGTACTGGTGAGGTGCTGCCAAGTTGGAGGGAGGGGGAAAGCGAGAGCAACCCCCCCCACAAATGCAAGAAAGTCTGCATGTGGGGCAGCAGTCGAGATGAGCACGCTGGCGTCGCATAGCACAACTGAAGATGGGACAGAGGACTTTAGAAAATCTTTATTAAATATACAAAAAAGTTTGTATTAAAAAAAAAAAAAAAAAGCACTCAAATTCCCCCACAATTATAATGAAGCTTGGGGGGGGGGGGGGTAGAATTGCCTTGCATTGCTTTTGGAAAAAATGTCAAAAGGAAATAAAATCCAGCAGAAGCATCTATGACATGATTGTCTTGAAGCTAAAAGCACTCGCTGACAGCAGCCCCCACAGGGATATGTTCCGGACCTGGGGAGGCACCAGCAATGACATTTGTAAGGAGGCCAGGCCTGGCAGAGATGGAGATGAGCGACTGGCATTCCCTCAGAGGGCTTAGCCACCTCAACACCACACAAATTTAACTAGATGCGACTCCACACACATTTCCTAAAATATTAAGATTGTAGTCATTTCTATGCAAAACCACTGAATCACCCCCTCCACACACACAAGGGAAGTCCCCACGAGGGGTTTCTCTAACCTCAGCACATTCATGACCAAGAAGATACCAGGTTCTAGACTAATCCATTCAAGTCAATTTACCGAACTCCATGAATTTTGAGGATGACAGTTGCACCATCAACATTCAAGCCTTTTAGGCTCCAACCTTCATGCTAACATTTTACATTTAGGCTGTATGCTAAAAAAAATAAAAGCCAGAGTACTAAAGGCAACACACACACACACACACACACACACACACACACACACACACACACAGTAGTGAGCATCCCGGTAGTGTGAGGTGGACGAGGCCCAGATAGACTTTCTTGCCAGAACAGACCAAATTCTGCCATTACAGTTTAAATTATACTTGACTTCTAGAACACTACTTTGTAAATGTGTCAGTACATAAAGGGTGGGCTTAATAAATAAAGACCTGAAGTGGTTTGCACTAGGAACCAAAATGCAAAACGACTAACAGCCAGTTAGAGCACAATAACAAGGATGCCAGTACAAGGTGAGGAAAGCCTGCATGATGTGCTGGTTTATTGTCGTTTCCCAGCTACAGGTAATAGTGCAATGATGAGCACATGGAGAAAGAATGGGAATGCTTTCAGAACGAGAGAAAACGCCGCGCGATCTGCCTGACAGAGAAACACACAACGGAGCACTGCAGAGAGCTTCACACAGAGTACAGGGAGGGTACAGGCTAAAAATAGACTGCATGGCCAAAATGCTCTGAACTACAAAACACACGAGTTTCTCCTCAGTATAATATAGGAAAAAAAAGACTGAAGGATACACACACAAAACACACAAATAATTCAAGGAGACATAAGGCAGTTTTGGCAACAGGTAACATACCAAGATTAGACTGTGCTATGTGCTTCTCAAGTTCACGCATCATGGAGAAGCAGAGGGAGGGAAGGGGGATGACATCACTTCCTCTTCTTCAGGGCTCTGTCAGAATCCAGTCCCTCTGCCTGGCTGACCACAGACTCCTCAGTCTTCCTGTTCTGGTTCCTTTTCTCTTGGGAAGCCTTTGTGCTCCTAGACTCTGTGGAAGCAACTCTGGGGCGACTGGTTCTGGGAGAGCAGAATATCTTCATAAGGGAGATGGCGGCCCATGCGGCGAAGAGCGACCAAATCACAAAAGGGCCAGAAAGGGGCTCGACGCAGCTGCGCAGCGCCTGTAGGGCCCCGGAGGCCGATCCTCCCAGACTGCTCAGGTCTGGATCCTTGTCCTTGACAATTCACAACAACGGCTCAGCACAAATGGGCCATAATAATATCACATATCCTAAATCCAACACACAGGAAGTATCTCAAATTACAGAACTCCTAATCAGTACAGAACAGACCTGCAGGACACCTGAATGCCAATCAGGAACTAGTCTAAACTAGTGTAAACCAGACACTATTGGAAAACACCTGTTGAGCTGTTTACATCACTTACAGAACATCTCTGCCCATGACAAACAAAAACAGTTCATGACCTGCGAGTGGAACATTGCGAATCAAGCAGTAAACTGAACTCTTGCCTTGAGGTGAAACTGGCTGAGCAGGTTCTCCAAGGCTGGGTCCCCCAGGCACACGGCAGGGAAGAACTCGCCGACATAGCGCCTCCGCCACCACCGCTGCTGCGGGGAAGTCCTGCCGACAGAGCCGTCAAAACAACTTAGACAACTGCCACGTCAAGAGCAGCCCAGCTGTGGTTTATTTTGGGAGCCCCGGGGCACTGTGTCAGTGGCCGGGCGTATTATTATGGTTACACCTACAGGCATTTCGACATGCATTAAAACCTGCTCTGCTGGTGTGGCAGTGATGCATTCTGGGATCGGCGGTGGATTCAGGTAAACTGTTAGTAAACTACACAATAGGGCTGACAGTAATCTCAGGGATTATTATGAAGGTAACCCCGTAAATGAGACACTATACAGGAAACTATTTTGAGTGCGGCTCTGGGCCGGGGGGGGGAGGGTTTCCACATTGGGATGCCTGTCACTCCGACAGGTATGTGCAATGCGTTACTGCCAACAGAGCACGTTTTTCCTTTAGCTGGATACCTTTCCATACCACTCAAGACAGATTACAGCAAAGCCAAAAATATACTGGTTTCCTTATTCTACCTTTTAATGTTATGCATCTTGGATATTTTTTTGCTGGATTTACTTAAAGTTTTATGCAAGTTGACAGCTGCCAGCTTTGCCATTTTTGTGCAAAACCTCTATGGTCACTTTAAAAGACGGTTGCAAATGTTCAGCAGATGTTTCCCTTAAACTTTGATATTTAATGAGACACCTAATTTCATTAAGTCCATCAGGCAGCAGCTCTTTAGGTTCTCCCGGGCCGAGCGGAACTCACCCGTTTTCACTGGTTTTCGTGAACCAGTACTTGTAGAGTTGGGCGCGGATGAATGCCGGAGGCTGCTGGCTGAATGGGTACTGGGACTCGTCCACCTGAATGAGCTTGATCACTGGGGTGGGGGGGTGCCGAAGCAGACGTCAGCACCCACGGTCCTGCCCCGGGCACGATGCCAGTCTCACCCCATCCACTCACCACTCCTGCTTCCCTGCAGCAGCCGGTGAACCAAGCTGACGAACCAGGGGCTCTGACTGTAGGGGCCCTGGGCAGCAAACCACATCTGCCAGTCCAGCCACGGCTGGTGAGGGGCCACCACGGGCGGGGGGGTGCTCTCATTCCCAGGCTTGTACATGAACTCGATTTCCTTGGGGCGAGCAAAGAAGGATCGGGTCTAAAGCTCTTATTGGGGCAACAAAGATGGCAGAACGATATGAGCCACATAAAGGCTGGTCGTGCACCTACACCATACTGGGCCTCGTCATAGTGAACTCAAACCCAGCTGGATCATCTGAAGAATGAACACATGTTTGCAATGTCTATCTGGCCAAACATACACACCACCCTGATTCTCACCGTCCAAGTCTTCTTGTCCATGCTGCCCTCGATCACCACCTCCGGTCTCCCGCCAACCCCGGTCATGGTCCTGAAGAGCCCGTAGGAGCTGACCAGCTGGGAGTGCTCCAGCACGTCATACAGCTTCTGCACGCCTGGCCAGATGCTGCGCCGAGTCTCGTGGTGAATGGTAGTGTAGGGGACCTTCAGAGAGAGGCGGCGATGAGGCCGCGTTTGCGTCACGGGTCCACGCAGAAGGGATGGCTCCAGTTCAGAGGAGATCGAGAACTCACCAGGCTGACGGCGAGCATGACAGCCGCCACTGCGGCAAAGACGGCCCACTGGAAGGTGACCAGGAGCCTCCCAAGTCCTCTGACACAGGCACACCTGACAGACAGCCCATATGCCAAGTGATGGAGGCAAGAATAAGCATTAACCCTGCAGGCTTCACTGTCAAAAACAGGTTAACATATGACAAAAGTACTGTAAATAAACATACGTCAGAAAGCAGGACTCTGACTAGTACCTACCTGAACATAGCCGTGATGACCTCCCAGGTGAGAGAGAGAACTCCAATCCAAATCGTAGGAACTG
>JAODKE010000068.1:33023661-33041171 GCA_026779605.1 Mormyrus hasselquistii
ATTTCTGTGACCATTGTGAGTTTTTCTTTCATTGACTGAAGGGTACCAACAATTTTGTCCACGTGTGTAAATGACATGGGCAATGAATGTTTAACTGGTTTTAATTTATATCTATAATTGTAAGTATAATTTTTGTTTTCCCACAAGCTACATGTTTGATTTTACAGGTTATATTTTAGTTTGGTGTTTTTCTTTTTATTTTTTAAAATTTTTTACTTTCTGTTTTATGCATAATGCACACTCCCTCAGGTTGCCTAGAATAATGTAATTTTGTATTGTGGTGTGTGTGCTTGGAAAACAACAAAAAGTATAAAAAAAAGAAGGGACAGCTGAGAACGACACTCAGTGCAGCTGCACACACCCTGGGAGACTTGCTAGGCCTCCCTGCTTAGCTGGCTAGACCAGATTATTGTCTGGCCTCACTGTGATGTTCACCTCAGTCTGAGTGTTACTCTGGAGCTTCTTGGTCATCAGGGTTACTGTCACTCTGTCCTGGTCATTCTTTGCTTTCTGCTTGCTGTTTTTGCTCAAGGGAAAGTGCCCTTCATCCACGTTGGAAACCAGGTTGTGTCGGAACTGGGGCCCATCATTCAGTTCACGAAGGCTAAGGTGAGCTGACAAATTAAAGGGGAAAAGATACTTGGAGGAAAATTACAATGGTGACCCAGCAATATTATGGGATGCTTTAAAAGCAGGGATAAGGAGAAAATTGATAGCCTTGACAGCTTCGATGAAAAAAGCAAGATTAGTTGAATATAATTCACATATACCTGAATTATTAGAATTAGAACAGCAACATAAAAATACAAGGAAGCAGGAAATTCTAAAACAAATAAAGGGTTTGAAAAGTAAGATAAGCAATATATTAGAGAACGAAATCGAAAAAAAGCAAGATTCTTGAAACAAACATACTATGAATCTGGTCCAAGAGCTTCTAACTATTAGGAGTCTGAGGCCTCTCAGCCACTTTCGGGGTAGTCTGACATGCCTTGACATTTTAAAATATTTCACCTATCTAAAAAACATTTATCCCAAAGTGTTACATTTGCTTTTATTCAGCACAAACTTAGCAGCAATAATCTGAGACCACTTAGAATGTTATTATTCAACTTTTTGTTAATATCAACTTTAAACATATGCTTTTCAAAAACTATTTTCAGACATGGTGAGAAATTGTAAAAAATCAAATTATAGACATTTCTAGCCAAGACTTTTGAGCTCTGAAGCTTATAGACACAGGGGTTGGCTACACATAGGTGAAAGAGACATTCTGAAATGTTATGTGGTTTGATTACTAAAGTGTTAGAACTTTAGAGTGACACTCTTTTTCTCAAAGTCAGTGGCCTGCACAATGAATATTGATGAGATAAGTGTCCCCACACCTGTAGTAGTTAGCATACTGTCAATGGCCCGTCAGTCTGGAATGTCACAGCACCCTACACCCATAACTTTGGAAAGGTAGTTTGAAACGCAAGAAAAGTAGCAACAATAAAATCCTTTTCACAGTTTATTGGTAGATGGAATGAAAAATTAAAAACTGTGACCATATAAATATAATGCAGAGTTGACAGAAATAAAATAATTCACTATTATTAATGCTCTGGGGACAAGGGCATTGTCGGCCGTGTATCTTTCTAGTGTGTTTCAGTTTTTATTTCGCTGAAATCATTATGTAGAATCATGAAAAAAAAACACTGACTAAATCCATAATCTTTCTTCTTTTCAAAACTTCCATTGTTGGAAGTATTAAAGTTTTAAAAATTAGGTTAAATCGGAAAAAAAACAAACCACGTCTTCTTTTTTTGTTTTACCTGCATCGGGGGTGTACCACACCTCAGCTGAAGATCACTATTCACATTCTAAACAGGCTGGATTTGAACTAGCGACCTTTTGATTACAGGCATACAGGCTTAGCCCACTGAGCCATGGACACAGATAATGCGATTCACTGCTGAAAGTGGCAAAGCTTCAGGGGCACAGATGTATGCATGTGCCATATTGTAGCCGATCAGTGTAAATGCTACCCAGACATGTGCTCTTGTTTATTTAAATCACAATGGGCATATTCACATATTTCTTTACCTAATACTAACTGTCGGATTATCATTTTGCTATCATGCAAATAGTGCGATTTGGGTGGGCGATCAGAGCTACTTTGAGACGCAGATGCTTAAGTCAGTCCCTTGTTATTTCTATTCGTATCACAAAGCTGTAGAAATATATTTAGTTTCTACCTATATATATATTTATGAAAAGTAGACCATCGAAGGTTTCTGAGTATGACAAAAACTCGCAGAGCTGTTTAAACAGCTGGGTGAAATTTCTGTCAGATCGTGCCGGCAGGACAGCCAACTCCAGAGAACCAAGTTGCTTACCCGACAGCTTCGTAGGAGACAGGCAGAGAATACTACAAATTTGGGTCCCACACACAAGTGAATTGAAACATGATCCAAAGGAAATAGAAGATATTTTTTTCAATTATTATAAGGAATTATATAGACAAGCATCTACCAAGGACGAAAGAGAAATTAAACAATTTCTTGAAGGCCTAGATTTACCTTCCATTGGTAAAGCTCAGAATGATTTCATGAAATCAAATTTTACTTTATGGGAAATTAATAACACAATGGCTTTCTGCCAGAATGGTGTAAAACCTTTAGAGCTGAACTTTCTCCTCTACTTTTGAAAGCATTTCATTAGCTTAAAAAAACTAGCCAGCTTCCCCCTTCATTGTAAGAGGCCATTATTACACAAGAGGGTAAAGACAGGGAATATAGTTCTTACTATAAGCCTATCTCCATTTTGAATATTGACTACAAACTACATATATACACAGCAATATTTGAAAAAAGAATGGAAATATTTATCATTGATATAATTCAGAAGGATCAGACTGGCTTCATTAAAGGCCGACAAACTCAGGATAACATTAGAAGAACTCTGCATGTTGTAGAAAATAGATGTAAAAAAGCAGCATTGCTGTCTTGATGCTGAAAAGGCATTTGATAGGGTTAATTGGGGCTTCCTGTATCAAACACTAGAGAGATTTTAGTTTAATAAAGAATCAGTTCAGGTGTTAACAGCAATTTATCATCATTCAATAGCCTGAATAAAAGTCAATGGATCTTTGTCTCAAACATTTGCTTATGTCCTATATATGTCCTGTATATGTGGATTTGAACTAGACAGGGCTGCTGCCTGAGGAGGTGAGGAGGATGGCCCTGGATGTCATGTGGCTGACAGCTTCTTCCTGTTCCCCAGGGTCACTCCCTGAGTGATGTGCTGGATGACATTCAGAGGGCGGAGATGAAAGCCTATATGGAGTTGGTGAACAACATGTTGCTGACTGCAGAGGTATTGAACCCCCATCAGGGTCTCTTCCTCCGTCACCCCACCCCTCCTTTATCATAGCCATCTTCCCATCTTGCAGCTGTACATCCAGTGGTGTGACGAGACTACAGCAGCAGAGGTGAGCATCCTTGTAGATGTGGGCCTTAGAAGGGCAGCCTATCAGCCCCCATGGGTCAGATGCTGACCCTCCCACTGGGCTCATGTGCAGATCACCAGGCCTCGGTACAGCAGTCCCTATCCTTGGCCATTGAAGCACATTCTGGCCTATCAGAAGCAGTGGGAGGTGCAGCGTAAGATGAGTGCCGTCGGTTGGGCAGAGAAGACCCTGGAGCAGGTGTGAGTCCATGCATGGATGTTTTCACGTCCATCTTTCTGTCTGTCTGTGTATCTGTGCATCTGTCTGTCTGCATGTCTGTGTGTCTGTCTGTGTTCCTGTGTATCTGGGATGAGCTTCCCGGGAGAAAAGTAAGTCTGTGTCCCCATGCCCATCTTTATGTCCCACACCTCCTCTGAGCTTCCCAGAGGTAGAATGAGACCACATCTCTGTGTTCTGACCATACTCAGAGCTTCCAAGAGGAAGAGAGAGTCTGTGTCCCCTTGTCTGTCTCTGTGTCCCGCCCTTCCTCTGAGCTTTCTGGGGGCTAGTGAGTCTATGACCGTGTTCTTAGCCTGTCTGTCCTGCAGGTGTATGAGGATGTGGCCCAGTGCTGCCAGGCACTCTCACAGAGACTCGGCACACAGATGTTCTTCTTTAACAGACAGTAAGTTTTCAGCGGCTTTGAAGGAGGGGGGCACAGGAGGTTGCTCAGCGGGGGAGTCTAGCTGCAGTTTACATAGGGGACATGTCTCAGGTTGGTCATGGCCTTGGATTCTGACCCTGGTTTATTTCCATGCCTGTGGGTCTCTGTGGTTGTTTGAAGTGTGGGTGCCTGTTGGAGGGGAGGGGGGGATGGGGCTTTCACATGCACAGGAGCTGTTGAAGGAGCAGTGGCAGTTTCAGTGTCATGCGATGAGCCAATTTCCCCCTCCCCCCACCCCAGGCCCACGGAGCTGGACGCCCTGGTCTTCGGACACCTTTTCACTATTCTTACCACCCAGCTGACCAGCAACGAGCTCAGTGACAAGGTCAAGACCTACAGCAACCTGCTGACCTTTGTGCACCGCATCGAGCAGACCTACTTTGAGGGCCCGGACCAGGCTGGGCAGAGCGGGGCCAGGCGCTGGGCCCCTCCTGAGGTCTGAGCATCTTCCAGCATTCCCCTGGTGCTCTCAGGCACTCATATTCTCTGTTTCCACTCTTTGTTTTTCATTTGTTGTTCTAAACAGGAATAAAGTATTGTAACTTGTATCTTTACAGGTGTCTGTATGAACATTTGTGTTAATGGTTTGATTGAAACACATTATATATGAATACATAATTAAGTAGAACCGTGGAACTCGAACACCTCTTAACTTGTCGAATGGTACTGTAAAATTTTTTTCAAATTGTACCTCGACTAAAATCTTGGAATTCGACCTCCCTACTAAAACTTGTATGGGTCAAGATTAGGGCTGGGAACCAAAAGTAGGTTCCTGATTAGAACTGATAAGAAAGTACCAGGTACCCAGTATTTTTTTTAATATTTTTTTAGTACAGGTGCGTGTGTGCAAGTGTCAGTGTATGTATGTGCATGCACATACACCATGTTCCAAATTATTATGCAAATCATAACATGGGGGCAGCATGTTGCTCAGTGGGCTAAGCCTGCGTGCCTGTAATCGCAAGGTCGCAGGTTCAAACCCAGCCTCAGCATGTCTGCGGGTCCTTGAGCAAGACCCTTAACCCCTAGCTCCCTGGGCGCCCCAACAGGTGGCAGCCCTTCGTGAACAACCTACAAAGAGCAAGTTGAGGGAGGCGTAAAAAAGAATTTCCCCAACAAAGGAATTTCCCCGCAGGGATCAATAAAGTTGTGATTATTATTAAATCATATTTAAGTGTCATAAAGATTTAATATTTTGTTTTTCAATTAAACTCATGTATGGTATTGTGTCTCAGGACTCTTTGGATCACTCAAATCAATCTTGGACACCTGTGATAATTAGTTTGCCAGGTGAGCACAATTAAAGGAAAAACTACTAAAGAAGGACATTCCACATTATTAAGCAGACCATATTTTTTTTTAACAATATATTTATTACTTTATTTTAGTTTGCATATCACAACAGATTGCACAGATACAGAATAATAGTCATGTAGGCACAGCAAACGTTTTACACCCCATTCTCCCTCCCAACAACTCATTCCCTGAGAAAAAAGAAAGAAAAAACAAAAAAAGGAGATACTTAAATCAGGTAAAGAGTGTTTCCCAAGTCATGTTTAGACCATGATACTATCCTACTCCCTCAGAGCTTGTTCTTGTTGTAGCAGACTACCAACATTTGGATTGTACTTTAGGAAATTATTAAAAGGTCTCCAGATATCTTCAAACACATTTTGTTTTTTTTTTGACAATATATGTAATCTTTTCCATTGACATATATGACGCCATTTCTTTAATCCACTTTCCAATTCTAGGTTCATTCATATTTTTCCAAGAGCAATAATACGTTTAGCTTGTAAAATACACATTTCTATGAATCTGACCTCTTTGTCTTGTAACAGAGAGCTGACAGGATATCTATCCAGAATAAAAATCTTAGGATCCGATGGTAATTTCAGTGATAAAATTTTGTCAATCATATCAATAATACCTTGCCAAAAGGGTTTCACTTTCACACATTCGCATATACATTGGTACAGTGTACCTCTTACCTCATTACACTTTATACAGGTATCAGGAACACTATCGTTAGACTTGTGTAATATAACAGGAGTTATGTATGTTCGCATCAGCCATTTGTACTGTAAGAGTTTCAGGCTACTGTTCATCGTTTGCATCTCAGCTTTCTTACACGCCTCATTCCAATCCTCTAGGGATATTTCATCATCTATATTTTTTTCCATAATCTTAGTTTTGGTTATGAGGATTCGCCAGAGCCAGATACCAACAATTCATACAAAGAAGAGATTGAACCTTTATCATAACAGTGTCCTAAGACCGCTGCTTCTAATGAGGAAATGATAGGAATATCTAATGAAAGATTTTGAGTTGAAGATATTTGGAAAAAATGAGTTTTTGGAATGTCATACTTGTTTGAAGGACATAAATACTTCGTCCTCATCATACATGTCTTGTACTTTCCTTAACCCTTTTTCAGCCCATATTTGAGATCCTGCATAGCTTTGTCCTGGTTTAAAATTAGCATCGCCCCAAATAGGACTGAAACGTGACCAGGAAGAATTTGTATTCAAATATTTACATGAATCAAACCAAATATTTATCATGTTTAATACAATGGGGTTGTTGTAATTTGTCTCTGATAGAGTTGATCAGCCGAATACAGGTATAAGTGCAGTGGTATTTGTGGTGTAACAGAACAGGATTCCAGAAAATCCATCCAAGCTGGTGAGCTTTCAGAAGAAAAATGAAACATGATTCTACGCAGCTGAGCTGCCCAGTAATACCACTGAATGTTTGGACATTTAAGTCCCTCTCGATCATATGGTAGGTATAACAAAGTTAAACGTAGTCTGGGACGTTATTTTGCCAAATAAAGTTGGCGAACAATTTCTTAATTCTAGTAAACAACGATGAGGGAGGGGGTAAGGGGATCTTTTGGAACAAATAAAGAAATTTAGGGAGTATATGCATTTTTAAAATATTTATCCTGCCAATCATTGAGATGGGTCCAATGTTCTATTGACAAGGTAGTAGCTTCCAGAATTTGGTCATAATTTATCTGAGCTCTCTTATTCACCTCATGTACAATTTTAATACCCAGATATGTAAAATTATCCATTAAATTAAAGATAGTAGCATAACCTAGACTATTTTTTCTCTCCGACTCGTTAAGTAACATTATAGATGATTTGGAGTGATTAACTTTACATCCAGATATTTTTCAATCAGACCCAGGAGTGCTCTCGCAAACATTTGGCTTAAAAATTGTTCAAAATTACATAGGGAGAATGAAAAGGATGAGATGGACACTTCCCTTGCCTTCTGTGTAGCAAACGACCTGTTTGTGGGCGTGACAGTACACATCACCATTAAACCAGAGTTCATGAACCGTCCACCTAAAATGGATCTGAGTACCAAGTGCAAACACTTTCAAACACTGCATCCTTAAGAATAAGCATAGCAAAGTTACTATGGAAGCCCGTTTCCGCCATCTGGAGGAGAAAAAAAAACACACACATTTATCTCGGAAGCAGCAGAGGCTGCAGCGGCTGTCTGCTCTGTCAGGATTTTCATATTTACGGTTGTCTGTGTGAATGGTAGCCTACATCGAAACTTGAGAGGATAATGATCTTGTAAACGTTAACCAGGATTGAAACAAAGAAGGGCAACAACACGCATCTTTCACCTAATCAGCTGTGATATACAGGCATGTTTATCTTTCAAGCTACAGGTCCTACATATTCAAAAAAATAACTGAATACCTCACACTGAGGCAATGAAGGCAGTACCGGTGGCATCCTGTTTTACTGCTATCAAAATGTAACGAGCTACCATGAAATCCAGAATAACCTACCAGCAGATTACATTGTGAATAATGTGCGTTTGGGATATCTTCTTAAATATTATCCCGCAAAGGAGGTGATGCTGCCTGACTGGATGAAAATGAAAGTCAGAATTTCAACTTAGTAAATCACAATTCTAAGATAAATGTGTTTTTTCTGCTCCAGATGGTGGAAACGGGCTTGCGTAAGTTACTCTGTACAGGAACTATTAACAAAAGTGTGCAGCTTTGCCATCCGCGCACTAACAAATGAGGGGGTGCATGGGAATTAGAAGCAATAATTAGCTCAGAATTTTTGAAAATGTTTCTCTTCCATTTGGTAAACTGTTCCGTAAAATGAACACACATTTATTATATTATTATTATTATTATTATAGAAGTGGATTTCTTAACCACTCCAGGTGAGATCCCTGAAGGAGTTGCTAAATACTTTTGGGTAGAAAACATTAATTGGATTACGGAGCTGCTTGATGAAGATGGTGGGGCTGTTGTATTACTGAGCAGTACCTCCAATGCATGGTGATTCGTTGAACAAAAAGAGCAAAGCGCACTACTGTAATATAAAAGACAGTACGCACATTTGCCAGGCAAATAAATTCCAATGAAGCTAAACACTGCTCTGTATTCTGCTGCATATCAGAACTCAAGTAAGCTACTGCACGCAGCTCCGTGGTTAAAGGCTGGCATTTTATAACGATTACCTTGTCTAGTGTAAGAGAAAGAACTGCTTGTGCGCTCCAGCTGTGAGACTGGCCAGGCCTTGGCATGGTTTGAAAACCTGGCTGGTGGGTTTATGGCAAGGCTGCAGTACCGTGCCGTTAATCACACAACGGCCCCTTGCTTTGCTAAGCAAATGTTGCTTAATACAGCTCAGCACAGGAACCAAGTTCCCACTGCATGAATCATTCATTGTTGTCATTTAATTACATATCTAACAACATCGGAGGGCTGTGATGGTGACTGGCATGGCACAGTGCTTGTCCCAGACCTCACTGTATAGGTAGACTGCATATTCCATGGCTGGCTTCAGACGCCGCACCAGCCAGAAGCCCCCGTGGGATGCCTTGGTGATTACGAGGATAGGCGTAGGCTAATTTGTCAAGTCACAGTGTGTTCATCACTAAATCACCCCAGGCATTAGGATAACTTAGACGACATTACACATTTGGGTCTTCTGTCTCCACCATCTCCTCCAGTCCCAATACCAATAACTCAAAAAGCATCCTCTCCTGGAGAGCAAGACGGAAAAGTTGAAAACAGAATTTTCCCACAGGCATGGTTAAAGTGTCACTGCCCTATTCGACTGATTATGTAACGTTATTGCCAAATAATAATAATAATAATAATAATAAACCAGTGATTTTGTGATTACAGGCACACAGGCTTAGCTCACTGAGCCACACACTGCCCCCAAAGCAAAAATCATGAAAACACAGGAGGGCTAATATAGAGTCCATCCATATTAGTCATTTAGATAACGTTCTTTTGCCCTGTGTGGGACATTTGATTTATTTGGTTACCTTCTGAAGCCATGTAGCCATATTAATTTCCTCCAAGGATAAACAAATTATCCATCCATCTATGCAGTAAAAAGCACGGTTAACATTCCCCCCGAGGGAGCAGATGGCAGAGAACAAAATGCAATGTAAGGATGGGAATTTTTAATCATGGATTAATCAAAGGCTAAAATCAGAGCAGGGTCACAGAAGGGGGGGGGGGGGCTGCAGCCTACCCCAGGTAGTATGGGCACAAGGCAGAGGAACACCCTGAATGGTATTCCAACCCATTTCAGGCTGTGCATTCGATCACACAAACTACCCCACACAATACAGAGACCAGTTGACCTAACCACAGGTTTTTAGAGTATGAGAGGAAACCAGAGTACTCAAGTCTACGTAAACACATACACTGAACAGCGACCGTAAATCGAACCCACGACCCTTCTGGTGGTTGGCCACTATGCAAGATCAGTGTAAAATTAATTATGGACTATAAATTTTAGTCATTTGTTACTCTGGGTAAGACCATTTGTCCAGTAACCACCGTTCCTATTTTGTACTTGCTTTGATTAACACCCGTTGTAAGCAAATGGAATACAGAGTTCCCTGTGCGCAGCGTTCAAAACAGCAACAACGCCAGTGTTCGGTCACATGACTTTCCTGAGCGTCCCAGTCACATGACCCCTCCAGAAGCGCTCATGATATTGAGTCGCGTTAGTCGGTCGTTTATACCCATTTCTCGCAAAACAAGGTAATGAAATCACAGTTCTCCGTGCCGCAGCTATAAAAAGAAACCGCTGGTGTTGCCGGAAATGTCCAATTAAAAAAAACAGATACATGCCGAAAGTAAACGAAATTTATGTTTTTTTTTTTTGTTATTGATACTGATAGCAAAATATTATACCAAATGGCACTTGAACACCAAAATAACTATTTTGAGCTTATAATATTGGTATGTTATTTTTTACGCCCGCGGGAGTACTTGATAAAAGACCACCCCAGCACCGGTGCTTTCTGGCCTCGTCACTTTCAACTAGTATCCGACTGGCCTCGACCTCTGTAGCCTGTACAGTTAATTAGCAAAAACAGAATCCATATAAAACACAGAACATCTGCTTACCTGCCCATTTAACGAGACCCTAACAGACAGCCCGACATTAACAACAACTCCTCTCGGAGTCCGAGCGCGTTCGCAGTACTTCCGCTTACGTCACGGCGCGAGGCCGTCATCTCAGTGCGTGCTGAAGAGCGGCGCGTGTTGACAACGCGCTGTTGCGCCGATCTGCCGGTAGAACTTTATAGGTGAGGAGGTTCACTAGTCCTCCGTTGGTTATTTATCACAAAAAAGTACTAAGTGTATTAAAAACTCATTTTAAGCCGAGCGGAAACGTGCTGTGCAGTTACTGTTATATCTTTATTCTGTTATTAGCAGCACTTCAATTTTGTATTTTGCACATTTTTGTAGATGTGTACATTTTTGAGAAAATGGAATAGGTGGAATTAAGGCACATCGCCCCCAGGTTTTGTGTGTAAATTTGTGACTAACTGAAAATTTGCGTTTTTAGGTCAACACTTAACGTTTTTCATCACATACATAATAAACATAATACAGTTCTGAGAAAATGTTTAGGCCCTACCTAACCAAATGAGTATAATGAGGAAGAAAAGCACTCAACCTAGGCGCATGTTCATTAATTTTCTGCCCTTTTAATGTAGTTGTTGTTTAATTGAATAATATAATGTCACTTTAGGAATCTGACCAAAATCTCCCGGCTTTACCATGTGTCCTCATGCCACGCCTTGACACAACCACCTGTGGTAACCGTCATTGGTGAGAATGATTTGTTTTCATCGGTGTGAGAAATTAGTTTGGGGGCATGGTGGAGTTTTCGCTGAAGTTTGTGTTAAGAAAACATGGATGGGCTCATCACAATCTTTTGGTTTACAGGAAATTTGGATGCGGACGGAGAAAATTCGTGGTTATTTTGCACTGCAGTTACTGGAGCACCTCTGAGGAGATACGGATCTTCAGAATGTTGTTACTCAATCTCCTGCTAAATATTTTTCAGATGCCTGTTGGTCCCATATGTTTCTCTCAGAAATCATAGAAGTCTGATTCACGTGTAAAAGATCTAACGGATGTGTGTTTGACTTTGCTTCCTTATCCTAAGTCTGTGAGCTGATGAATTTGAATTTCATGTAATTCAAATTGTCCTACTTAACAGATGAAGACCCTCTATATAATATTTGGTTTTAACATTGCTCATGATGATTGTGGTAAAATATTTACCCAAAGCTGGAATATAAACATAATATATGCAATGTGATGTTATGCACTGATATGTAAATTTCTAATCCTGTAGTCACATACACGATATGCTCGGATCTATAAACTGGTACCCAGCATTGTCAGCACAGCATACTGTACATATGAACACAGCATCAATCGAACTACAGACTCCTGAAGGAGGATTTTAATAAAATGTGGATTTTTTATGTGTTTTATGGAAATAATGATCACTTAAACTCGCTAATTTGCGAATTACAACAAAATCCAATGTGTATCATTTCACCATCAACCGTAAATGTTTGTTTGATGATAGATGATAAAAAATAATGGCGATTCTTCTTCTTCTTCTTCTTATTATTATTATGTTTGCATGCATAATGGGTTTGAAAGGGTTAAGGTCTTTATGCTAACACTCCTAGCTTCGCTGTCGCTTCTCATAGCATCCCTTCACTCTGACTCCTCCTCCATAACACTCTCCAGCATCAGGACCATATCCTGCATTTTTCTGGAGTATACAGTAGGGGGACAGATTACGCCGGCGCCTCCGCGCACAGAGCTGTCAAGTAGGAGACGAAAGGATCTCCAGCGTGCCCTTAGGAGACAAGTCCTGTCAAGCACACACCTGAATCTGGAGCTTGCAAAATAAAGAATAACAGATATGGAGAATTTGTTAGATAATCCCATGAAAGCCGTGCTCTATTTGAAAGAGCTAACCACCATTGTACAGAACCAGCAAAGTCTGATTCAGACGCAAAGACAGCGGATTGACGAACTAGAGCGGAAGGTGGAGGAACTGATCGGCGAAAACCACGAGCTGAAGGAGCCGCTGAAACCGCCTCAGTATCACCATCAAAACCAGCAGACTTCGCCGCCGAGCAGCAGTCCGCAGCCTCCCGTCCCGCTGCATCGTCATTCTGCGAATAAAGCCGGCACCGCTACCAGCCACGGCCAGCCTACGCAGCAGCAAACTCCGTCTCTGCTCACAGGGACGCAGCATCCACCTCCACCGGCTCAGCAGCAGCAGCTCCAGCTCCTACCGACGTCCCCGCCGTCCATACAAGCCCAGCGGTCCAGCCTGCAGTCCGTGGAGGACTTTAAGAAAAGCCCTTGTTGCAGGTCCTTGGTCTCCCAGGTACCTTCATCGCTCTGCAGGACGGTGGGACTCGCTGGAAAGGCAGAGTGAGTCTGGAGACCTTACGATTATACGGACGCGTATAAGTTATAATTAATGTCTTTATACTTGGGTCATTTTAAACTACTTAAGGAAATTATTTATAATTATAGACAAAATATAATTATACAACCAAAAGGGAAATGCAGACGGTGCACAGACGCCAATAACAGAACATTACAGAAAAGCTGGGATAATTCGAGTTGTTGGTACGTTTTAATTAAAAACTTAAGTACAGTATTTTTTCTGGGGATCGTCACGTGCATTTGACAAACATAACACTTATTATAGCATTATAGAAGCGCTATTGGATAGAGTAGGAATATTACTTCCGATATTTCGCTTAATATTTTCATTGTATTTCTCACCTAATCGAGGTTACCGAGAGCGCAGCAGCCCTATAGAATGGAGCAGCGGGAGGAGGTCTTGGCAGAAGGATATGGGGATTTTAAAGGACGACTGGCTCTTGCCTTAAACCGCTTAAAATAAAACGATGCTAGTATTCTTTTTAGTTAAACCCTCTCCGCTCTCTAAACACTTCAGAAAATATTTTACAATAACATAAAACACATTTCAGCCTAAACTACACTGATTAGCCTATACGGCACTGTGTATTTGTTTTTGTTTATCCATCCAGTCTACCAGTATTATTAAGATATTTCAGTAATCACAATAAAAGTAGGCCTAAAGTAAAATTGCGATATGAAGAAATCTAATTAATGTCAGTGAATAAGCAAAAAATAAAATATTTTCATCCATGTTGATTAAAAGTAAATCACTACAATGAGAAATTACAGAGAAATTACAAATGAACAACCGCAATAAATGAACTAGGTTCGTCATTTCATGTAAGCATGTAACGTGTTAAACATGTTGCTGTGTCGTGGGCTAATAATAGGTGATCCCAGAACATACCATTAATAACATAATGAATTCCTGCTACTTTTTTCGCTTTAAGTATGAAGTATAAGGCATCAGAGATCGGCGACCGAAAACATTTCACAGGGATGAAATGACATCGTAAAAGGTGCTTTTGGTAGGCGGATTATCGCTCCTTATTTAAGGGTTCGTATACATGACTATTATCTTTATGATAACGGTAGCAGTGATAAGATAATCACACTGATGATGCTGATTTCAGCTTCTACTGCTATTATTATTATTACTATTATTACTACTGCTACTACATACTTGTCTGACCTGAAAAGGTGCTTGTTAATCACCGTACTACGCTCGTGAAACATTTTGTCCGTATAAAACTTTTCGCTCAGCCCCCGCTAACAGCACTGTACGTGTTATTTGCGGTTCAGTTTACACCGCAATATAAAAGAGGGCACACAGCGGTCTGGGGTGTTAATTGAACAAGTTAAAGTTTATTGAAAACAAGGCATAAAAGAGCACCGCAATGGGCAGGAAACGATTGTCCAGGGGAAAATAAAGTCAGAATTGTTTAGTTCAAAAAGGTGAGGTTACGATCAGCACGTGTGTCTGAGAAGGAGGAGGGAATAAGGAGCCTATGGGGGCGGGGTCGTCACCGTTCAGTGAAGCTAACTTACATATGACCAACTAGAGAAGTTCTGTTGTTCTGCTCTGTTCTGTTTCAGATACATCAACAGGAACAGATTAATACCTCACACTGGATGGTATGACTCAGTCACTTGTGGCAGATGGGTATCACTGCAGTGCACTGAAGGATGGTTAAATAGCAGAGATGAATATCAGCTTTGCTGAGAAAGGTGACCATAGGGGCCACATCGTAAGCGTCGCGTGTCCATCACAGCACGCTTCCCTTCGCTTGTCCAGGCTTCTAACATCTGATGTGTTCTTGTTTCCTTGCTGGCTTTCCGAGGGTCGCCGCAGTAAACGGTTTAATGTGAAGAAGGGTACCTCATCCTTTTGAACTTCCCGCCGTACATTTGGAGGAATCTCTGTCAGCCCGCACTCCCTGGCCATGTCCCAGGCTGTGTCAGACGCCTCACTGATTACTATCGAGAGCATGAACATAGAGGCCTGTGTTCCGTCTACCATCTACTGATTTTCTCCAGGCCCATAAATCCTACATTCTTTTTTCTCAGGCTATGCCATAGTTAATACTCGATGGCTGTTTTTTTCCTGCTGGCATATTACATTTTTCATTGATGAACAAATTGCTAAATAGCCTGCAGATTAACACTGTAGCAACAGTAACAGGTGATTCAGCTTGTGGGATGTGCAGCTCCCAAACAGCGGTGCGATGTGGGCTGTTTCTGGCTGAGTGGGGAAGACCCAAGGCCTTTCATAACCCGATTTGTCAAATCTGATGGGATTCCCACACCATGCTGTTTTTCTGATAGTACTACAGGGCTCATTTAACACCGACGGTGTTCTTGTGAAAACACTCTCTCGTTTCCATGTGAACACTCTGAGCATTAAATGAATCTGGCTGCACTATAAAATGGACGACAGGCCTTCTGGTGCTTGAGCACCGTTTGTATCGGCGGCGGCCGTCCGCAGATCTTCCTGTGGATCTGGAAGAGTGTGCAATGATGTCTGTATAAGCCAGATATCTTTGTAAATCCCTCATGAGCACATCAGCTACATCAAAAGCGTTGGGGGAGTTTTGCAAGCCCTACAGACTATTCAAAGGTAATAAAGCTGTGAGGTACATGTCAATGCAAGTGCATGTGTGTGCAGACTTTTCTCGAGTTGGAAATGTCACTCCAGCCAGCTGAGCACAGTTTGCAGCCCTGGTGCTTCTTACAATCTGCTCCTCTGTAATACTCACAATATTTGCATCATATGTTTACATTGCACTCCAGTAGATGTTTATATGGCACTGTGCTTATGTATTTATTGTCATGCATGTACTTGTATTTATTGTCTTGGTGAAGCACTTTAGTTTGTGATTTGTGTTTAATTCTTAGCAAAGACGGAGTAAGAAGGACAGGGAGAGTGAGATTTTCTTGTTATACCGTAACTGTCTGTTCACGGCACTTGTGACAATGAACTCTTGAATCAGTGGAAGAAGTTGGAAGTCAGGATCTGGGTTCTGATGAGCCACAAAGCATCAAGGCATGAGCTTGTTGGGCCACATGACCTGCTTTCACAGCGTACTTGCAGCACTGCATGTGGTTCTGGGGGCGATGCGTATTTCAGCAGGTTAGGATGCTGTGCTTGCGAGTGGAAGATTGCAGGTTCACATCCCAGGTTCTGCATAGTGATGTCACTATTGGACCCTTGAGCAAAGACTCTTAATCCCGAGTAACTGCAAGGACTGGATGTCTCTGCTTTCACAATTGTACATCGTTTTGGATAGAAGTGTCTACTATATAAGTAAAATGCAGTATGATTTAGAGTTCTGATCCAGAAGAGAGTCTGTCTGTTGAGGCTGATGAGATGTGAACACACAGCAGAGTGGTGCTCAGATCACTAAACCATAAGAGAGAGATGGGAGGGGCTGGATATGAGAATCTACGCATCACAGGAGGGCCCTGACAGAATGGCGCAGTGACAGGAATCCGTGATCAATGGACTTCCAGTGCCTGCGATCGTTTACTCGCCATGACCTGGGACTGGCAGTGACTGAGAGATCTGTGCATTCCGTTTTGTTCAGACTTTTTTTTGCTTTGTTCAGGCGATTTATTATCTGCAAATATGTTGCACGCTGATCCCAGGTAGCCCAGCCAGTTATGTGCTTTCATTTCTCATCGCTCTTATTTTTGGAAAGGCATTTTGCAATGGTGGCAGGTTCGGGAGAGATTGTGTTTAACTGCGGTGATGGCACCAGTTTCCCTCTCATGAAGAGCTGCCACAACCTGCAGGTCTCTCACCGGAGGACAGAAAGACACAACCTTAGCCGTCTCTCCTGCGAATGAGCATCAGGCACACATGACCTTTTTATGACAGTCGGGTTGGCTGCATTCTGGATTCCGCACAGCTGAAGTCGTCCGCAACCAGCTGCCCTTTTCCCCATAAACATCGCTTCAGTTTGCAGCAGAAACTCAGGCCACTGCACGTCTGGAGCTCAGTAATTAATGTTGAAAGATAAAATAGTATTTAAGCTGAAGAAAGTCAGTAAAACACTGAAAGCCACAAAGGAAATTTTCTTCTTATTTTCTTCATTTCCTTTAGTTACTTTAAAATGTAATTTGGGCGATTTGCCCTTGAATTTAGGGCCTGAGTTAACATGACGGTTCCCCTGTACTCCTTTGCTGTTCTGGAACATCTCATCACCTGCAGCTTATTGCTAAGGTGGACAGTTTGAGAAACTAAATCTGAAATCTCCTTAACAATTCAATGTCTGCAGAGTGTTATTTGCTTGCTTCTCCATCCCAAATCTGCAGTCATGCCCCAAACCACTAGTCACAAATGTCCTATGTGGAGCCCCCCCCCGCCCCCCCCAGCAAGCGTCACGCTGTGTGTTAGTCTCCATCTCGGCAGCCCGTGTTTACGGCGCTCACTTTCCCCAAATGAATCGTGATTGCTTGTGTGGTACTGCTTCCACAAGGAGGCCTTCAGCAGCAGATGGCTGGAGCAGACCTGAATGCATTGCTATAAATAATGACACGTGGAGCCAAAAACTATAAGAAATAAAAATTTCTTTAAAGAGAGCCACCCT
>JAODKE010000068.1:33044954-33056273 GCA_026779605.1 Mormyrus hasselquistii
TCGTCTGCTGTCACAGAGTCTCTCGGCACGTGGCAGAAGCTGGTCTGGGTTGCCATGACGAACAGCCCATGACCACGTTTTCCAAATAAGGGTGAAAGAACAAGAGCGATGTATGAAAAAAACAGGACCTCAAGGATCTGATGCTGGGAGATGAACACATACCTGCCCATTTCTCTCATTTATGTCCTTAGAAATGTGTCCCAGCCCTTCAGTGTAATGCCTTTATGCAGCCAACATTGGCGGCGATTTTTCCTTTGTTCCGATGTCTTTCACATTCAGATGTACATCCATCTATCTTCTGTAACCACAGCTCCAGGCGCTACAGTGTGCCTGGAGCCAATCCCAGAATGCACTGAGAATACCAGTCCGTCACATGACACACCCACGTGCACGTGGCGACACATTAAAGGTAATCTAGACACTTCATAGTAGTGCCCAAGTTCCGATATCTCTGTCATTTTGGTCTCTGGGAGAAGAAACTCGTACAAACATGATAAAAATGTGGAAAGGCTACGCACAGACTCAGGAGCACGACAAAAGACGGACCTCGGGGGTGTGAGGGCAGTGCTTTCAAAACGCAGCAGCATATAGCAGCACGTGAAAATGACATTCAGAAGGCACTTAAAAGCTGCAGTCCTGAGTCTATGACAGCTACAGCTTGTTCCCTGCTGGACACCTCAGTTCCTGACCGATTCATTAGAGTAACTGTTTGGACTGCCAGTGGACTGCCAGTGGACAGCCAGTGGACAGCCAGTGCACCCTCCTGCGTTTCAGACATCAGTCAGATGCATGGAGGCCTGTCTTTTCCGCATCAGGATTTATGGTGCCAGTTCAGTCATCATTAGCTGTGTGTTTCCTGCATTTCTGTGATGTGCATAAAAATATCTCGAGAACAGAGAATTCCTCCTTCCTCATTGAAGGGGATGGTCTAAACGTGTAATTAAACATCATCGTCGCTAATAGTAATGGCTGCCACCTCGCTGCTCTCGGCACGCAGCAGACCTTGTGACCTGTGATGAGACAGCAGCAGCCATTTCACTGGCTCTGAAAGACTCTCCAGCTCTGACTAATATCTGTGTCACTGCGCTGTTCTCGCTGTAAGAGCCCAGCCCGACTCGTCGCCACAATGTCACATGGCCTCCGTGTCTCAGAGTCTCCGTTGTGCTCAGACGAAGCTTTCTGTCTTGGTTACTCAACTGCAGGATAAGGAGAAGGAAGCCTGGCTAAGGGGCAAGGAGAGGACGGGGGCCGGCTCTTTAGCGGATCCCGCTTTTCTTTCTCCTGCGGGGACACTGTCTGTTTCTGATGTATCTGCAACACTGTGAATAATCCTGCTAATTCCTCCCAGTCCAGTTCAGCCTGTCAGAGGCAGGAGATTTGTGGAAAGAGTGAACGAGGGGGGGGGGCATGGGAAGTTGGCGGGGGGGGGGTTATAGTTTGTTCTACCTTCTGTGTTGTTGTTTATATGAATATTCAATGTATGAATAATGTATTGCCTTGAAGATAGAAATGACACAATGATACCAATTCAACATTTTTTTATTGCCTTGTTCAGCAGTGAGACACAATTGGGGAGAAATTACCAAGCGAGGTCTAGTGAGACGATTAATGGCTCTCGGGAATGGATTACTACTTATAATTTACATAATACAGTCGGCCCTCGTTTATCGCGGTTAATCAGTTCCAGACTCTACCACGATAAGTGAATTTCCGCAAAGTAGAATTCTTTATTTATAAATTGAATATTTTCGTAGTTAGAGCATAGAAAACCTGTTTACGACCTTCTAAATACGATTTTTAGACATGAAATGACACCCTTTAGTATTACTCATATTAGTTAATTAATATTAGACAAAATAAGAGAAAATAAGACATATTACACGTTACAAATATCATATTATTAATATTGTACATTTAATTACGCACACACAGTTCTTACACAACCACTGACCTCTGAGAATCCATCGTGGGCTTAGATAAAAGTTCTCAGAAATTGCAAATATAAGAGCAAAGATGCTTCCGATGCGTAGCGATGCATCATTTTCACTGTTTCAAGCAAGCGAGGCATCGGGGGAGCAGAGAGACACGGAGACTCGCTTGTGGGGAAACACGCTCCTCAATGGCAGCTCTCACAAGGCCTACATCAGCCAGCCGACGAGCACCACAAACCCATGAGGAACACAGGGGTGTCAGAAGCCGACCCGTAAGACACAGACACGGTGGGGGATTTACGGAAGCTAATTACGCACGAGGATAGAGCGGGTACGCACAAGACACAGGTAAACACACGCGCAACAATAAGGAATTAACCATTAACAATAACAGCAACAGCACATCAAGGGGTATTCACAACTGCACGCGGGGCATGCTGGGATATGAGCCCCGCCGGCGCTACGATACAGTAGCGATAGAGTGAAGCCGAAAGTCGAAGCGCGAAGTGGCGGGGGACGACTGTACTTTAATTTAAGCGGAGTATTACTACCTTTCCTGATTTATACTCTCACCTGTCAGTTTGGATTCTATCCAGCGCGATTAGACAACACCACAACAACTATTCATTTTCAGTGGAAAATGTGAAGGCCCAGACAACACACAGCATACGGAACTTTCTAGAATAACCGTCTATATGGTTGCCAGGATACAACCTAATCGTGACAATAGCATTGATAATCCCGGCTCTTTCTTCAGCACCCCTAGTGCTTTTCATGGCCATGAAGAACACAGAATGAAATCCAGCAGGCTACTCGTCGGTGGGCCTGGGCTGGCCTCCTCCTCGCTTGGCACACTTGTGCTATGACAGTGCTACTTAGCATGCTTGGTATTCCTGCTCATTTATACGGTTCTGATTTGGTTTCTCCATTTTGCCTGGCTGGAGTTTGCCGCTAGCATGTGACTGTCAGCACTAAAAAATTGTCTTTGAAAATGCTGCCATGAGCTGAGGAACAAAGAAGTTTTAGGCCAATCCCAGTCCGGGCTTTTTGTTCCTGCTCTTGTTAACAGGATGATTCTTGTCATAACTGAGGGCTGTATTAAACATGACTGCTTTAGAATTATCCTGTGTAATTCGCAATTGTTTCCCACCTTCTGTCACACAGGAACCAGACCGTCCTCCACCAGTTCTGTTGCCCTGCTCCTGACGCGCCTGAAGCAGAACCTCCCAGCTCTACCCGGTACGTTCTGTGCCTCCAGGCACCACTGTTATTTCTGTTTTGTTTATGTGAGTTCTGTCAGCAGAGGAACAGCCATCTTGTTTTCAGGTGGAAGTGATTGTAGATATTTAGTGCCCTGTTTCCGATCCTCGATGGCCTGTTCCTGATCCCCAACGGCCTGTTTCCGATCCTCGATGGCCTGTTTCCGATCCCTGACGGCCTGTTCCTGATCCTCAATGGCCTGTTCCCGATCCCTGATGGCCTGTTCCTGATCCTCGATGGCCTGTTCCTGATGCTCGATGGCCTGTTCCCAATCCCCGACGGCCTGTTCCTGATATTCGATGGCCTGTTCCCGATCCCTGAAGGCGTGTTCCTGATCCTCGACGGCCTGTTCCGGACCTTTGGTGGCTTGTCTTTGGTGCCGGATCTTACCTGCCACTGTTTATGACTATAGACTCCTCGGCCTGACCCTAACAAGCACACAATCATACCTGGACTATGTCCTATTTTTATTGATGCAGAAGGCAACATAAAGTATTATGCTGGTGCAGAAGACTGTAGGTTTATGTCCCAAAAAGTGCATCACAGAGCAAAGAAATTGATCTAAATGGCTTGAGTGAATGTCTAGCCCTGTAATTCTAGTACAAAATGCAGATCTGTGTGTGACTTCACAGAGACCTGCCTGCAGTGCGCTGCTCACTGAGAGGCGCTGTGGCCTGTCAGGGTCCTGGTCTGATTCCTGCCGTTGTGTGTGTGCAGTCTGGATGTCCTCCATGTATCTGTTTCTACAATGTACTCAGGTTTTCCCACAGTTCAAAAGGAGGTCCTTATGATGAATTGGGCTCTTTCAATGTCTCTGTGTCCTGTGATGTTCTGGAACCCTGAGCAAGCAGCTACGCACCGCTGCCCTGCACACAAGCAGTTACACATGGCAGGGAAACACATCTGCTAAAGAATTAAATGGTAACGGAAGTGAGGGCTACAGAGAGTGACACAGGGGCACTGAACGAGAACGAGAGTTGTGCGTCTGCAGAATCTCTCTGCTGCTCACCACAACAGATTCTGCGTGCTGCATAATATGGTGAAGCAGCTATTGCAGGCAGCACTGAGCCCTGGAAAGCTGGAGCAAGGTCGCACTTTTTAGACACCAGTAAAAGTGTTAAAAAAAAGCTGTAGTGTGATGTAAGAAGACGCACTTGTGACAGCAGGGCTTGTTAGAGAGACACAGTTTGTGTGTGTTCATCACACACAGCATGGCGAGAGGAGCGGTTTGGATGAGTGCTGTCTCTCAGTGGGTGTTTTTTTGCATTGAAATCCAGACTGAACAATCAAACTGTATCCATACAAGTTAACAGGGCTCATTATTTGAGCTAGGGATGATTAGTGGTTCCTGAATGAATGGCTTTTGTTGCAGGTGCCTGCAAGCGATTATCTGGTCGCTACTTTTCAATAGAGATGGGAGTATTTTATTAAAGGGTTCAGACCGACCACCTTCTGAAGAGAAAAGAGTGAAACATGAACAAAGGGAACATTAATTATAAACTTGGCAATGCAGGGCAGAGGGGGAGGGGCCATCAGTCTGTGCCATAAGAACCAATCAGCTTACCAAAAGTAACGAATATGATTGATGTTGCTAAGCATCCGGGCAGTTAATTCCAGAAGGATATTTACATTTCTATGTGCTCCGCATCAGGCGAGATAACCATGCCAGGACACAAAGCCGGGACGAAGCCCATTGTGACAGCGTCACAGATTAAAAGGCTGGCCGTATGTCTGAGACAGGCAGCTGTCTCAGCTTGCGTTTTGTTCTGCTTTTGATTATTTATAATTTCATAATCGTAAACTGTTTACCAGAGGCTTAGGGTCTCAGAACAGGACTCTGCACTGCACCATGTCTCGCCAATGCCGTTTTGCTGCTCTTCCATCATCTTCCGACCTGACATTCAATCAACAGATGATCTTTCACCCTCATGTTCATTCAACCAATCATCTTCCGACCTCACATTCGGTAAAAAGGGCCCCGTTGCTCAGGAGGTATCTGATTAAATTTCGATTATTGGATTGGATTAAATCTTGAAAATGGGTTGTTAAAAAGAAGAAAAAAAAGGATTCTGAAATTGCATTAGGTCACGTGATCCAATCTTGGTTTTCATTTGGATCAAATCTTTGATATGTGTTGTTCAAAACCTACTGTAGGATTGGGATCCCATTCATTCAAATATGGGGAAAGCCTTGATTGGGACTGTAAAGGTATCATTGGAATCCAAATTCAGGGTGGATTTGAGGAACAAAGTGAAATAAAACTTTAAAATTGGTCACATAATACAACATTTGTATCACGTAGTATATATATACAATATATATCCCCATCCATGATCTTCCTCACCAGCATTAAGCTGGGAGAGGTTGGTCAGAGGCGGACCAGCAGTTGCAGCAGCAGTATCCACCGCTGAAAAGAAATATCAGGAAAGCCAGACAGAGACGAGGCATTAAGCACAGTAGAGTGAGATCTGCACTCAGCAATGGGCAAGAAGTTCACCTGAGGGA
Organism: Mormyrus hasselquistii; assembly: GCA_026779605.1. NCBI lineage: Eukaryota > Metazoa > Chordata > Actinopteri > Osteoglossiformes > Mormyridae > Mormyrus > Mormyrus hasselquistii. Next base: position 33,050,651 of record JAODKE010000068.1, read on the forward strand.
GGAGATCGTGGCACGCCGCTCGCTCATTGCCTTCTTGCTCCCTAATCTTCTAGATGCAGAATGCAGATTTTGATGACACTACTGTCCACATTACTGGCTCCGGCTTGTCTGCAAGCTAAGCGCTCGCCTTGAACTCCCAGAGCACTCGGTCCCCCAGCAAGAGGATAGCTCCTTTAGCTCCCTTATACTGGTCAGACTATTGCACTTGCTCAGCAGTGCTGTTCTTCTGGGCCAGGAGTATCAGGAGTTTGGTGTATGGCATGTCAGTCACTAGAGGCTTAACATAGCTCTTAGTCACACACATTCTCATCATGGAGCACGTTTTTGAACAAGAGGTCAACAAGCAACCTTGGGTCTCTTCCAAACATCAAGTAAAATATTGAAAAGCCTGTGGTCTTGTGTGCAACGCAATTATAGACAAATGTCATTTTCCGGATCATTTGCGGCCACTTCTGCTTGGCTTTTGGAGGCAACGATCTTAACATGTTACCCAAGGTGCTGCTGAACCTCTCTGTTGCTCTACTCCCCATAGGATGGTAGGGGGAAGTTCTAGACTTGCACGCACCACTCAAATATAGGAAATATAGATTGGTTGTTATTATCCACAGCTGTCCAGAAGTCCGTCCATACAAGCTCCATGGGGGGGGGGGGGGGCTTTTGTTGCAGGCTCTGGCGTCCTGCTGAGTATGCACTTGTTCCTCACATAGTTGTGTAAATCCCCTCCCACGTCACATCAAAAAAATGGTTGGTGTGCCAAGGGGAGTGCCTAGGGCTGGCCCTCACGACCATCGTGGTCGGGAACACTGGCAAGTATCTGGGATTTAAGGGAGTCTGGGATGATGAAATGAAACCTTTTGTCTTTTGGATCATCAGTGACCCTGTACAGGATTCCATTGAGTAGAGTAAGTCTGTCCCACTGTTTCAAGTATCTTAGAGTTAGCGCGTAGAAGGTCTGCATTTCCCTTTCCGAATCCCACTTGCCCATGGAGGACAGCAAGGAAGAGACATCTGACTGCTGACAAATTGCCACTAGATGATGGGACGGACCATCCAGTGACTAGGGCTGACATGAATAGATGTGTCTTGGACATACATGCGTACCCTAACAGCTGATGGTACGGCTCTGACAAAACCACGCAAAAGGCTCCCAGCTTAGGGTGTCAGTCACAACACGGAATCTTCCTGAGGCCTACATCTCAAAGCAATATGGCACAAGAATAGAGATTCATCGCTGTTCACATGTATCAAGCTTGGGCTTAGTCAGATTGTATGTAAGGGCATTGTTGAATTTATGAATTTACAGCCTTTTAAGCAATGGCTGAATTTCTCACACACAACCTACTTCAAAGCCAGAAACTCAAGTCTGATGTAGGGTAGTTAGTATGGCTGCGACTGAGAGACTTCAATTTGCCAGCGGGAACCTGAGATAGAACAGCGCCAAGACCACCCAAAGACACATCAGTTGAAAGGATGAATGAGCTGTCAAAGTCAGGATGTGCTAACACCATACCGTCCAGGAAGGCTGCGGTGACTCGAGCCAGTTCGCACAGTGTTCAGGGGGACAGCCAGGACAGGACAGCCATGGTCAACTGACAGTCATAAGGAACTCTAGTGATTACTTAACACCATAGCTGCCACAGGTAGGCTGCGAGGATCTAAAACGTGCAAAATGGGCTTGGGTTAGTGCTCTGTAACCGGTACTCAGTGTTACCGTTAGGGTGATCAGACTCTTTTTGACATTTAAAATATTATTTATATTTATTATTTCTTTTTTAATATAAAACAATAAAAAAGGTCTGACTTCACAAAAACATGCTGTGCCCTCTTTTCGCATGTTTTAAAATGGCCAACTTTAGCCAACATCACCACACAGAAATGTTTGGGAAGCAAACCCACATATTTTAAATGTCAAAAACAGTAACCACTAGCCTATTAGGAGCATAAAAAGAACCCTCTTTACAAGAGAGACCAAAAGCTATTTGTATTTTTTATTACATTTAAATTCAAGTCAAATGTAATTACATGGGTCTGGAGAATCAATCCCAGAGCGCCCCCTTCTGGTCATTTTAAGGTAATACTCCCTCACAGGCGCATGCCTTTCGTGACTCAGCAAATGACGGATTGAATTTCGTGACACCACAAAAGCATTGCCTGCATGAAAAAAGTTTACTTCAGTGACAAAATTTCTTTTAAGAAACACTAAAGTGGACGGAACTGATTTTGTGATTCCACGGAATGCGCTTCGTCCACAAAATGACCATGTATCATTCATTACATATATTTCGTCCACAAAATGACTTTCATTAAGGAAATGCATTTTGTGCATAAAATGAATTTTTTAGTTGACAAAATGCATTTCGTCCACAATATGCATTTCTTTCACTCGCAGAATTCATTTCATCCACAAATGACTTTCATTCACAAAATGCACATCGCCTACAAAATGACTTACTTTCACTCACGGAATTTATTTAGTTGACAAAATGCTTGTGTGTTTTATAAATGGAACGGCTTTCTTTTTATTCACGAAAGCAGATAAATTCAGCCTCCTGTCCACGAAATGCGAGGTGCTCATATCAATTCTGTGCACAAAATAAAACATTGATTTCTTTGAAGGAAACAAAGTGATGTCTTTATCCTTTTGTGGACAAAGTACGGCATGGCATTGCTTGATTTGCTTTTTGTGGCACAGAATGTATTTTGTGCCCGAAAATGAGCGCACCATAATGACACTTGGCGCCCTATACGGCACCAGGAATGCATGCGACTTATACCGTCCCCAGTCACCGGTAGAAGGAGAAGCGAACAGGGGGGCGTACACCCCAAAAGAAACCTTTTTGCGCCAATGCCTCTAGCTCCCTCCAGTGGTGACTTGGGTCATTGCCCAACGATAGTCCCATGCATTAAGTACAAATCAAAGGAATTATAAAATGAAAATGCATAAAATAAGATACATCCAAATAAATACACAATGGAGATCATTTACAAAATACTACAGCTATAAAACTTGCTAAGTTTGGTTTCCTATGACAGAGTAGAAATGTTTTAATAATTGATGATTTTTCATGATTTGAACCCAGCAGACTACTGCAGTTCTTGTGATGTGACAGCTGCATGTGAATGAAATGCCCTGGTGATATTAACACTGCACATGGTGCAGACCTGTCAGGGCGGCACATGGTCACAGTGGGTAGGGCAGTCACTACACACTGCCACCGCACACTCCCACCACACACTGTCAGAGCACACTGTCACCTCACACTGCCCTCGCACACTGTCACTGCACACTGCCACCTCACACTGCCACCTCACACTGCCCTCGCACACTCTCACCGCACACTGTCACCGCACACTGTCACTGCACACTGCCACCTCAAACTGCCACCTCACACTGCCACCTCAAACTGTCACCGCACACTGTCACCTCACACTGCCACCTCAAACTGTCACCGCACACTGCCACCGCACACTGTCACTGCACACTGCCACCTCAAACTGCCACCTCACACTGTCACCTCACACTGCCACCTCAAACTGTCACCGCACACTGTCACCTCACACTGCCACCTCAAACTGCCACCTCACACTGCCCTCGGACACTGTCACTGCACACTGCCACCGCACACTGCCACCTCAAACTGCCCTCGCACACTGTCACTGCACACTGCCACCGCACACTGCCACCTCAAACTGCCCTCGCACACTGTCACTGCACACTGCCACCGCACACTGTCACCTCACACTGCCACCTCAAACTGTCACCGCACACTGTCACCTCACACTGCCACCTCAAACTGTCACCGCACACTTTCACTGCACACTGTCACCGCACACTGTCACTGCACACTGTCACCTCACACTGTCACTGCACACTGCCACTTTGTGTGTCTGCAGTTTGCAGGTTCACCCTGTGTGTTTCCTTCCGTGTCCAAAAACATGCTTTTCAAGTTTAGCTCCCAGCCCTACATCAAATGCAATGTATATATTGTATTAAATTATATTACTTTATATCATATTACATATAGACGTTCACTTGATGAATTTGTAGATGACTCGATTATTGATATAATCAACTGTGACCGCCCGAGTCTATATTATCACTGGGGGGATTGTTAAAAACTTGCGTTAGGGATTAAAAAAGTGCTTTTTCCCCATAATACAGATGGTGCCATGGGCTGGGGGGGGGGGTGTTTTTGCAGGGAAATGGCAGTTCAGGTCAGCTTGCAAACCCTCCATCAGTCAACTGATTATACTAGTACAGGTGAGCATGTTGCATTATGGGATTGCTGAGGGGGGGGGGGGTATTGTCCCAGCAGGTTCGCACACCGTGTCTGTGATCAGAAGGTTGCAGGCTGTATGTACGTCTCCTAGGAAACTGCTAAATAAGTGTAATGTATTCTGAGTGGAAGCTGAACACTTGGAAAATGTCTGGCCAGGGACCAGTCAGGCTATATTCATTTTGGATTGGGGGGGACTTCATCTTGGCTACCTTCAGCTACCAGGTATCAGGCACCAGATTGGCCGTTTGCAAAGGGAGACAATGTGCTGGCAGCACTGAAAGGAAAGCATTTGCAGCTGACTAAATATTACATGGAAGACATACCTGTTCAAGATAAGACATTTCTGGTAACACATAGAAGACGTTCTCTGGGCTGGACCCTGCAAACCTGTACGATCCGGTCATACATGTGTAACGTAGGCAGAGTAGAGCCACAGTAAAAACAGAAATCAGATAGTGGGGCTCAGTGTGAGTGAGCTGCGTTCGGTGTCAGCTGTCCAGATGAAATGCAGCTCCTGCCCCACCGTCCAACCAGCGAGGTCACATGACGGACAGCTATCTGCAGCTGCTGCTGAACCTGCGACTCGAGATTCAGGAAGACCACAACTGTGATATTGTGAGTGAGTTATGTTAGCTGGTTCTCATACACATATGAACTTTTAAAACGTGCCCATGTTAAGTGGGATGCTAAGTAGCCTTCAAAGTTCATTTCATTTAACTGCAGAATTTTTTTAAAAAAGGAAATGTATGTATATGTTAAAACAGTGTTCAATGTTGAGGAGATTAATTGATATTTGATGCTTCAGTTTGAGTTTAATTAGTCGCAGACAGGGTGGGGAAAGAGAGTGGGATTCTGATCCCCCACCCCCTTCTCTGTCGGCCCTCATCTGTGGATCCCGGCCCTCAAGGGCAGTCTGTCATGTTTGTGGACAGCTGAGGTATTTCTGTGGTTGATATGCTGGCTGGATTTCCCAAACGGCACTCTGACTCTGCTCTCTAAAAGGCAAACGGCTCTAGCTCAACTCTGCCGTTCAGGCTGTGGAAAGATTGTATTATATGCTTAGTTGGGTTTGAACTCCTGAACTCCTCAGTCTGTATAATTAATAAGGGAATGGCGATTCAAATCCCTGGGAATCTCAGGGAGAGGTAGGTAGCGGGGGGAGAGGATGCACTGAAAAATGAGAGAGAGGCAGTAGACTGAGAGGATTGCCAGTAAGGAGCGCAATTTGACAAGACATACCAGCTAGATAATTGGCTAGTCTGCAGTGAAATGTTGACTGTGCGTCATTATTGCATTATTGCTATGGACACCTCTATGGACACTGTTATAGACACTGCTGTGGA
>JAODKE010000068.1:33086443-33101175 GCA_026779605.1 Mormyrus hasselquistii
AAACACTGCATGTTTCTCTTGCCTGACAGCAAACGCTGCATGTTCCTCCTACCTGACAGCAAACACTGCATGTTCCTCCTACCTGACAGCAAACACTGCATGTTCCTCCTGCCTGACAGCAAACACTGCATGTTTCTCTTGCCTGACAGCAAACGCTGCATGTTCCTCCTACCTGACAGCAAACACTGCATGTTCCTATTGCCTGACATCAAACCCTGCATGTTCTTTCAATAAACACGTTCATCCTGTTAAGGATCTCAGATGGAGGACAGAATCGGCTGCTAAGCGTGACATTTTAAAATTATGTTATTATTATCCTGTACTATGATGTAACATATTGTTCCAAATTTGTTGTATACGAAATATGTTTTCTGTATTGGCCATTAAAAACCCATTTTTTCAGACTGGCACACTCATGAACATAATGATGATGATAACATGTATTATTTATCATATCATTGTATAATATATTTGATGGAATTTCTAGGGTTTAGTCAAGTATTTAGCATATGCTGTTTTTTGTACAAATATTCTCCTGTGTTTGAACATTGATTGGAGCGATAGATCCATTTTTATCTGAAGGCCAACTTTTCATTGAAATTCTGGGCTGCTTCCATAATTGTACGTCTCCTGTGCCAGTCTGCTCCCATTTAAACACCCACTCTTACAGACACCCACTGTAAGGTCACATCTGTAACTTCCAGCGTGTCTGTCCAGCAGAATAGTGCTTATTGTTAACATATCACGTATCACATCCCTCTGACGTGGTGGAGAAAGGCAAAGATCAGCTTTTCCATTCAGTGCTTTTACTTGATCTTGTGAGCTTCCATTTCCTTGAGAAGACCTTCGAGGCCCTTCCAGACCTTCTCCCTCATTCTCCCGCTGCCTTTCTTGCAGACCACCACCACGGCATCACTATCGTGTCTCCTTGTCCCGGATCAGACAAGAAGCAGGTGCTCAACTTCTGTGGGCAGAGTGCGGAGGACCTGCAGAAGTTCGTGGAGGACCTGAAGGAATCCATCGCAGAGGTGCATGAGATGGAGCAGATCCAGACTGAGTGTGAGTGTGAGCAGTGCAGCCGGGCGGCCGGGATTGCACCTCGTCTCAGTTGTGATATCCAGTCAGAAACATATTGGCAACGAAATAAACACAAGCCGCAAACACCAATTAGTAGTATGAGAAGCTGCTGTCACCATCCAGTGCGTCGGTCCGTCTGAACAGCCTATGTCACGGCGTGAAAGAGCAGCACTTCAGGGGTAATTATTTACCACTGTTTTGGGGTTCTGTACAGCAGCAGCTTGCTGTCTTGTCATTATCCCACCTAAGGGATGGAGTTGAGCTCCTGCAGGCCAAACATTTGAAGGAGAGGAGCAGGACACAGGCCGGGTCACGCAGCCATGAGGCGGCTGATAGTGACACTTTTGGCAGAATCCTCAGAAATTATTAGCCAGTCCACTGTGGCCCGCGATCCGGAACACAGGAAGCACCGAGGAGCTGTAGGGCTGCCCAGCCTCTGGTGTCCTGTCCTACTGCCCCATGTCCGCATATCCTCCTCGTGAAGAGAGAGCAAGATTCATGCCAGTCTTTTGCAGGTTCGGCAAGTGAGGGACCGCGGACCATATAGAGAAGCTAAAAAACGGAGAAAAATGGTTATTTTCAGTTTTTCTTTCTGTATTAAAGGATTTTCTTCCCAAGCAAAGGGATAACAGTGAGTTTTTGTTTGGACAGAAAATCTCAGCCTCATCCATCACTTTGAAGTGCGTGAATGAGATCATTCTACCTGATTCAGCATGCGGGACGCAGGACAGGGGCTGTATGCCCAAAGCACGGGCAGCTTCTTGCAGGATCTTATCACTGCTGAGGGCTCCTCCGCCTTCCTGCACCCTCAGTGATGCCCTTCCCTTTGTGTCCTGCAGGGGAGCTAGAGAGACAGCATGAAGCCGGGAGTCATTCCGCCAAAAATGGAACACAGCTGGAGATCCAAGCCCAGCAGGCATCACCTCTTGGTACGGCCTCCTGTAGCAGAGCAGACGACTTTCTTCTTGGAAATGCATGTTTTTCAGGGAAAGTGTAATTCCATGAAGCTGATGTCTGCAATAGGGCTTTCATGGTGTTTTAAAGATGGTAACTCATCCCCCAACTGAAATGGTGACGAGCACATCTACACTGGACCATTCCGAGGTTCTGAGGGTCGCTACCACAGCAAGCTAAGGTCACTTCACCCCATCCACAAGGGCGCCACCTACAGGAGTGTTTCCTGACATGAAATTTTATTTGCCATTTGCCCAAGTACATTGGAATGTTTTAATTGTCATAAATCCGACCTTGCTCTCCTTTTTTGGATACATATAGAGGTTTGAAGCTTGGGGTCTGAGCACAGGGTTGGCCATTCATCCTCGGTGAATTTTTTTGGGGGGGGAGGGAGGGAGGGTTGAAGGGCCATGCTCAAGAGATTCTATTGAGGATGGAATTTGAACCAGCAGTTTTCTGCGTGCAGAGTGAGGTCTTACCCTCCGGGCCGCCCTCTGGTCCCTTTCCCTGGCTGAGCTTCCTGAACTCCGTAGCCGTCCCTATCCTTCACTGGCTCTCATGGCCTTTCCTGACGGGGTGTTTTTTCAGGCAAGCGGGATCTTGAAGGGAGAAATGGGAGCAGCTCAGAGGTGAGTCCTACCTAAGGCCTAGAAGCGCAGAGGTAAGTCTTTGGGCTCAGACCCGCTGGAGATGACATTGGACTCTGCGCAGCCTCTGCATGCGTGTTCTCCTGAGTGCCCCTTCATCGTTTGTCTCAAGTCCTTCCAAAAGTGCCTCCCTGTCATGAGGGATGCACACTTCATGCGATATTGAACAATGTTGTTATTTTTTTGCCAGCGTGGTGAGTTTCTGCTTAACAGACTGTTGCTGCCTGAATAGTCCAAAAAGCGCCCGAGGTAGAAAAATCCCTTTTTTATCTGCAAAGTAGCAAAAAAAGGCAAGAAGTATATGAGTTGAAAGTTGGTGACAGGGAATCACGATCCAGTTTTAAGGGAGAAACTTTGAAATGGAAAGGCTGATTGGACCGGGCTGGATCCCAGGCGGACCAGATAAAACAACCTCAAGCAGAGCCCAGCACGTAGTTACTAACAGATAACTGTGGTTATTATTGTCAGGTAAACAGAGTAATATACCCGTAGCAAGCAGATATGACCGAGAGATGAACATAATGTCCACACAGATTACATTTTAATTACATTAATCCATCATGCCTCTCCCTCCATTGTGATAAATGCGGTGTAATGTTTAAGGTGCAGTAATGGCTGATGCCGCCCCAGACGTTTTGACGGGCAGGTGTCACTCTCTGGTCCTCCAGTGCTGCCGGAAGGCACAGCAGTGCAGCAGTCCTGTCTGTCCCTCCTTTTATTTGCAGAAGTACGTCAGAATCCTTTGGTTTCCACATGCCGTCCTACTCTCCGCTGAGACATAGACACACTTACACAGGTCTGCCTTAGGGTGTGAGCACAGAGTCAGCTGTTCATCTGGGGCCCCTGGGGCATTTTTCAGGGATTTAAGGGCCTTGCCCAAGGGCCCAGCAGCGCGGACGGGATTTGAACTGGCAACCTTCTGATCTCAGGCGCATACTAAAACACACTGAGACATGTAAACACATCTATTCCCCCCCAGTACTAATGGAATACAGATGCTGAATGAGCTATGTTCATGCTGCTAGGGTATTCCTCCACCCAGTGGGGGGCACCACACCCAGTGTTATCTCATGTAGGGGCCTAGGCCCCTAGATTCTGCACTGCCTAGCTTCCTGTACAGATGACTTTGTGACCTAAGAGCTTCTCTTAGATGCACACTGAGCCTTTGGGGCTCCAGTCCGAGCTGACATCTTAGCCGCTTTCGAAAAGGGCCCGTGCCCCCAAAGGCGCTGCTTTCCTGCGTGAGGAAACTTCTTCTCAGAATCTGACAGAAAGTGATGATTTCCTGTCAGCTGCTCCCCACCCTTCCCAAATTAGAAAAGCTTCATTTTCGGTAACTGATGGATCATCGCTGTCACCCTCAGGACCGATGATGATGTAGGTCTCTGGGTACCAGTCCACTATTACATCGCTGTCTGTTAGCCTAGAGAATCCAGGCTGTGTCTCAGAGGGGCTGCACTGCGGTGGGCTGGGGGCTTCTGGGAGCAAGCTAATGGCCACCCTCCTCCCCAAAACACTTTCCTTTCACTATTTCTTTTGGAGTGGCTCTGTTTGAAATTGCTCAGATCCTCCGCAATGATATACTGCTGCTCGACTTGCATTCGATCCAGACCAGCTCGGTCTTACACTTTCCCAAAAGTAACTTTTCTTTGAGACGGACAGGATTTGCCAGTGCAGACTGTGTGGGAGGTCTAGTGCATTTGGAAAGCTAAACTAGTTAGAGTTTAGTGGATGGGAAAAGCAGATAAATGGCTGCACTCACAAAAACTGAAAGCATGGAAACGAGAGCTGTAAGAAATGGGGCTGTTAGTCAATAGCTTTAACAGTGGGCGGGGTTTACAGTCCTGTTAGTCAATAGCTTTAACAGTGGGCGGGGTTTACAGTCCTGTTAGTCAACAGCTTTAAAGAACAGTGGGTGGGGTTTACAGTCCTGTTAGTCAACAGCTTTAAAGAACAGTGGGCGGGGTTTACAGTCCTGTTAGTCAACAGCTTTAACAGTGAGCGGGGTTTACAGTCCTGTTAGTCAACAGCTTTAAAGAACAGTGGGTGGGGTTTACAGTCCTGTTAGTCAATAGCTTTAACAGTGGGCGGGGTTTACAGTCCTGTTAGTCAACAGCTTTAACAGTGGGCGGGGTTTACAGTCCTGTTAGTCAACAGTTTTAAAGAACAGTGGGTGGGGTTTACAGTCCTGTTAGTCAACAGCTTTAAAGTGAGTTTACAGTCCTGTTAGTCAACAGCTTTAAAGAACAGTGGGCGGGGTTTACAGTCCTGTTAGTCAATAGGTTTAATGAATAGTGGGCGGGGTTTACAGTCCTGTTAGTCAACAGCTTTAAAGAACAGTGGGCGGGTTTACAGTCCCATTAGTCAATAGCTTTAAAGCTCAGGGGGCGGGGTTTACAGTCCTGTTAGTCAATGGCTTAACCCAGCTGAACCAATGAAAAATCAGTTAAACAGAAAAGCACACTAATTCCCACCTGCTGTAGGTCTTTGCTTGTTCAGTCACTATGACTGGCTTTATGTTTCTGATGTGGCTGCTTGGCCCAGCTCTGTAGCTGTACCTAATGGATCAGGTCGAACCCCTTTGGATCATCCTCCAAGCTCTCGGTGATATCAGATCGTACCAAACACGGTGGGAGGTTTGTGGCTGGCAGCATGGAGACGAGAGGATTGAGAGAGGGCCTTTGTTCTGTGCGTCTGAGCCCAGCTGCGGCTGACATTATCCCTCGCATCATTAATGTTTCTTTTAAAATGCACTGGCACTTTTACAGGGTTTGTTTTACTTTCCGTATCACATCATGCTGTTGAGTTTTATATTCCTGAGCTTCACTTTTAAAGCAAAACAAGCCGCGTTTTGCATATTTTTGCCGAATGCTGGTTCTTCCGGAACACCGCATACGCATTCGTTATCAGCCGTGCACTTTCGGATTCAGAGTCGTCTGAGAGAGGGAACAGAGGCGAAGCTTTCATGTCGCATCTCTGTCTGCTCTCCTTTAACCTGCAGGCTGTAAAAGGAGAAGCTGGAAACACCCCAGCGATTGTTAATGAGAGTGTTTACTGATCAAGGGCCTCCGACATCTGCCTGAGAACAGCCGACATGCACCCAGAGGGAACGTGTTCCACTCTGCGTCCATGTGGCATGATGTCAGTGGAGGCGGAGCCCAAGATCATTTAATGGGCTCTGAAGCCCCAGCTGAACACCACCACAGCCGCCCACTAGGGGGGGCTGAGCTGATCCATGGAGCCAGCTGGGGGCCCCGTGGCGACAGCATGCATCCTGATCTCTGCAATTTCCCTGTGTTTTCTTCTGTGACACGCTGCTCATGTCTGAATCCCATCCGCATTCCCAGCCCTTCCCCCCCAACCCAAGCACCGCCGCAGACTTGCATGTCAGTTCTGTCATTTACACCAGAGGGCTGTTTCCATAGAGGAGGAAGGTCTTATAACATTTAATGCTGTCTCTGGCTGTTTCTAAAATAGGTGTCAATTCACAACAGGCTTCAAACGTGCCAGTTCAATACGTCCAGGAGCCCAGAGAGTGGATCTTACCTGGGCGCCCTTCGTAACCACCAGGGGGAGCTCTGCTGTCCACAGCTCCAGTCAGGGGCAGGGACCCCGGTCCACAGGTCCACCGTCAACAAGCTGCCCCCGGAGACGCTCATCCAGTGCCAGCAGATCGTCAAGGTGATCGTCCTGGACCAGGCTGGGCGGGGTCACCCGGAGGCCTTCCTCAGCCGGACCCCATCACCGCTGCTTGTCCGCTCCGCCTACTCCACGCCGGCACGCTCGCCAGAGGTGGGAAACAGGACCACACCCTCCAAAAATGCCTCGCAGCCTCCCCTGCCCCCGCCGCCCCCTCCGTACAACCACCCCCACCAGTACTGCCCCCCCGAGCCCCAGCTGAACCAGCGGAGATACTCAGAAGGTTACAGTAGCCTCATGTGAATAATGTGTGTGTCACACACAGCCAATATGTAAACACACAGGGTGAACTGAGGGCACCATCAGAAACACGGGAAATCATGCGTGTACATAAATCACGCGTCTTGAAAAACGAAGAATAGTTTTAATAAAACTCTATAATATTTTGCCTGTTTGCTCAGAAAAGATTGAATGACTTATTTGGCATTTTTTGTTCACTTTTTTCAGAGATCGATGTGAGAATGTGGGTTGGTTTTTTTTGGACAGATATCCTGAGGGTTTCCTGAATGACTGGAAACCCTCTATTCTCCTCCTCTGGGAATAGCTGGAAATGCACATGGTTTGGTACCATCGCACCTCTAAGTGTTCGTCCATTTGTTACTCAGCAAAGTACCAAAATAAGGTCAGATCCACAACCCTGTAAATCAATGGCGTCCATTTGTGTTAGTGCCATGCCTGCAAACACTTCAGAGCGAGAACCAACCAGCACCGAACTGTTTATAAAAAAAACAGTTGCTCTCTTTGATTTGTGCTCATTTCACAAACTTTGAAAGAATCTTTGGAAGTGCTGAAACGAACTCACTGCCCAAGCGGAAGCATCTCAAAATTATGTAAACATGATGTGATCGACATCATATGATATGTTAGATTCTCATTTAAAATGTGAAGTCTGTCTACATGTATAAGCTCTGAAATGAGGGAAAATACTGCAAAAAAAACACACTTTGCCAGTTAAGGATTCAGAGGAATTACTTGTCTGCTTGTTTGTTTCCAAGCAGCAGCACAGTTTTACAGAATGGGGATTATCGGCGTATCTCCGCAGAGGTTTCTAATGTACTGTTATTTACTGCAGATATCTCCTGTGTCTAAGTGTGGTTGGTTAGTCTACGTCACAGAAAACAGATTGCCCACCATATCTTATATTTGCATAAAAATAGTAAATAAGAGAATATGCCTAATCTTTTTATTCTGGTAAAGTAGAGGAGGATCATACTTCTAGAAAAACCATAAGCTGGTGTTGGACTGAGACTGTGGGCCGAGTCATGTGATCTGAATAGCCTTCGTTAAAGCGCAGCATTTGAACGCACCGCGTACCGCGCTTTGCACCTTCTGTTCCAGGCTCATGGAGGTATTTGCTCATGATTACAAACTCCCAGCCTGTCTACCTGCCTCACCGCTGATGCATCTTTGTTTACGTTTCCGAAAGCGATGAAAACACTGTTTATTCAGCTGCAGGTCTGAACACACCTTGGGGTTACCTTGACATATATGTATTTGAGGTTTTTTTTTTTTTTTTGCTGGATTTTGTAGACTAAGACATCATGTGCCAAATGTCCAGGTCCAAGAATAATATTTCATCACTTCAAATCCATCACACTGGGCTCTGGCTCTTGTGTGAGTGGTAGTTATTGTTTTGGACAGTGTACATATGTTTTATTGCAATAAGTGTCCAACAGCGATACAGGACTATACATTTTTAAAGTAGAATTATTAACACGATGTTCCAGCAGATTTTTCAGTCTGCTATACCTTTTAGGCATTCCTCCATTAACTGAGTATGGATTGTATTCTAACAGCTATCTGAAATCCAGGGATTGCTTGTAAGAAGCTTGTCTTTCAGAAACAGTGGAAAGAATATGCTGGTGAATCTGCAGACAGTCTTGGCCTGACTTTCTATAAGCACCACCTCTGTCGTGGGCCTCATTCCCTCCTTGTTAGTGCTAAACCAGAAGGTAATCTGTTAATCGTATGGAAGATGCAAGGTGAACAGTTTTTTACTCACCATTTTGGTTGTGTATCTGATGCAGTGATATTTGCAGAATATCTATCATCGTACTTTCCTAGAATGACACGAATAAAACATTACTTGCCTATTGTTCTCTTTTATTACTCTGTAATACTCATAATTCCATTCTAGTATTGAATTGACAATATGTTTCATGCTGATTTTCAAGTACAAATCACTACTCAATTGTTCATTAAATATTTTCTTTTTCCATGTCCATTAAAATCTGTGTGTCAGCTGTAGCAGAATATTTTGTAATAGTTTAGAAAAGCTTCAGTGAGTACAAGCAACAGAATTCACTGGGATTTTCTGGGTATTGACTCTCTAAAGACATAATTCCAGTTTTTCAAAATGAGCAGATAGTGAAGGTCAAAGGTCTCCAAACAGAAGACAGGTTTTAGATATGTTTAGATGATCTTGAAAAGTCCTGGAAATGAATGACCTGTACTTAGCAGAAGCACTAATGGAATACTGTAAATATTTTTAGTAAGTACAGAGGATGAACCCAAATGAAAGTGTCCCTCAGCCATGACACGGGGCTTGGGGTCTCTCCTGCTATTACTTGGTTTTGTCCACTGCAGACCTTGAAGCAGGCAGTTATTTTGAGGCTCTTTGGGGGACAAATGTAAGCACACCATCTTTGGCTAAACAAGGGCGGTCTCTGTGACATACAAACAGGATCCCATCCATAGAATAGCATGTATGGTCATGGGTATCATTTCAGTCCATGCCCTTCATTTCAGTACATGCCCTTCATTTCAGGATTTCCTTCATTTCAGGACATGCAGATTAATTGCAGTACATACCCTTCATTTCTGGAATGCAGATCATTTCAGTTCATGCCCTTCATTTTAGGATGTGCATAATTCCGGTATGTGCCATTCATTCCAGTACATACACATAATTTCAGGACTTGCTGTTCATTTCAATATGTGCGTTTCACTTTATAATGTAGTCATGCTCACTGAGAACTGCTAATTTCATACCAGTCCAGTCAAACTAGGACATTTGCCTCCATATATGAAAGAGAAGATCAAATATGCATTATGGAAAATAGAATTTGCTATTGTATTATATTTTGTATTTCATATAGTTTATATTTAATAGATTGCAAAATAAATGACTGGCATGAGTGAAAATGTAAATGCAGAGTCTGCTGAGTCATGGTTGAAAATAAAAGCCTCTAAATGATACCACTCTCCAATCGACGAATAGTTTTACTCTCCGTTCACTGGAATCACTGCAGACTATGCTGATTGGACCTTTGAAAATGACACAATCACATCACTCTGGATGTAATAACCCGTTCTGATCGACGGGGTGGACACTGGCTGTCCCGTTCATTTTTTCACGGTGACCTTGCACTATTAATACAGACATCATGCGTGGAGGCGTGTTTGTGGCCTCCGGCTGTCTCGCCAGTGAAGGTCGGCCAGCCGGGACCGGGATCTGTGTAGATGTGTTCCACCTCTCCGCTCTTCTCTCCAAAACCTATAAACTAGTGTGCTTGATTTTGTTTGGCTGCCTGTAGGTAGCAAAGTTTCTGCTTTTCTTTCAGCAGTGGTGCACTGTTTTTTCTTTTCCCAGTTGGAAAAAAACCTCTCTCTTCTTTTTCCTGCTGGTTCTCTGTGCTGTGCCGGTCCAGCATCTGCCTGAAACCCCACCCAGTTCCTGCATCATGTGCTTCCTCTCCTCAGAGCCACATTTTTACAACTTTTTTCATCCAAGTATTTTGTCCAGATTTTCTCCCCGATGTCGTCGGTTGAGTTGTGTATCAAAGCCGGCCGTTCTATCCCTCGCTTGCCAAGAAGCAAAGGGTAAAACACATCCAGTTCCTTGGCTGCTCTAGAATGTTCTGTAATATGTGAGATTACACATGTTCAGCAGAGCAGCAGGGCGCTCATCGGCCATGTGACAAGAGCGGCCAGAAGCAGCTCTGTTTAATGCAGCTCATTTGCTGAAATGGTCTCCCTGGGGCTCCATATTTCTGAAGGAGAACTTTAGCTGCTTAACTGACACACTGAACTTCATGTACTTTTAAATCTTTAAACGATCCAGCATTTAAGTAATCGATATAAGCAGACCCCAGATGACACTTCCACCTTGTGGACACATTCCGAACTAGCAAGCTCAAACACTTACAACGGTAAAGGAGCTGTTGTCTCAGAAAAAGTCATAATCATTTCACGGTTTCAAAGCACTGCTGGACAATTTCTTAATGTTGCATAAAGTTCATTCAGTTCAGTAACAAGTTCAATGATATAAATAAACTAGAATGGCAAAGAATTCCTGTCAGCGCTGGGTTCACTCCACAGCATACTGTAACGCTCATGTGTTCCACATGTTTTAAATTATTTTTATTGACTTTCAAAGCAACAGAAATCGCAGTAATATTTAACGCATGCTGAGATCACGTTAAATCAGGCCGTCGAACTAGTACTCACAAAGGCAACCCCACTGTGCGTAACTGACGTGTTAATGCACTAATGAAAGCAAGTTATAAAAACATATCTAAACCCTTCAAGAATATGTACAGCAGAACCCGGCATATCTACATCTGACAATCAGACTCAGCTTTACAAGCCTGACTGAAGACTAAACATCCAAACGGTAAAGGAGCCATAATCGGTATTAAAAACACTAGTTCATATAAAGAAAAATCAAAAACGTACAGCCCTCCTCAAATTATTACATTACCTACAATAACCATTTTTATGAGCAATGTAAAGTCCATTTTATATTATATTTACATCTAAGATTCCTGCCTTGATCATTTGCAATAGTGATGTAATATTCTTTGGAGTGTAAAGCCAAGCACATCTCTTACAAGGCAGCAATGAATCAGACAACGGGATTGAGATTAGGATCAGGATCGGCAATTCAGAACATGTAACGCAGCATAAAAGATAGAGGTGCAATCTGTTTAATAAAAGTAGGGGAGCTGGTCACATGGGTTGGTTTGGGGCGGGTTGCGATCCAGGAGGCTTTGGCACATCCTGCTCAGCCACCAGAAGCCATGGGAAGGTCTCCTCAATCCAGGAGGCTTTGGCACATCCTGCTCAGCCACCAGAAGCCATGGGAAGGTTTCCTCCATCCATCCATTTTCTGTGCTCACTTGTCCTATTCA
The DNA here is from genome assembly GCA_026779605.1 of Mormyrus hasselquistii. Classification (NCBI taxonomy): domain Eukaryota; kingdom Metazoa; phylum Chordata; class Actinopteri; order Osteoglossiformes; family Mormyridae; genus Mormyrus; species Mormyrus hasselquistii. The sequence goes on from JAODKE010000068.1 coordinate 33,097,953, forward strand.
GGGTTGCAGGGGTCCGAAGCCTATTCTGGAGGCTACAGGCACAAAGCAGGGGACAACCCAGGATGGGGTGCCAACCCATCACAGGGCACATTCACACACCAGTCACTCACACACCAGTCACTCACGCGACATTCACTCACGCGACATTCACTCACGCGACATTCACTCACACACCAGTCACTCACGCGACATTCACTCACACACCAGTCACTCACACACCAGTCACTCACACACCAGTCACACTTATGGGCAATTGGTAAGTCCAATGAGACTCAGCATGTGTTGGGAAACCAGAGGACCTGGAGGAAACCCCACAAATACACGGGGAGAACATGCAAACTCCAAACACATAGAGTCATGGCAAAGGTGTGGGCCAACAGTGCTAACCACTACACCTTCACTGCTGACCGGGGGGCGTAGCACAACGTCCATGTTTCACTAATTAACAGGAAAGCATTTAAAAATCATACCTGCTAGCTTAACTGGAAACTGAGGCGCTAAGGAAAAGGAGGAGGAGAAGGAGCTTCTAACTGGTCTTTCTGGTTTTCCATGGGACCACCTTATGGTTTAGCATGGTCTTGTTTTGTTTTGAATGACACCCCACCCCCCCCCACCATCGAGAGTCAATCTGGACATAACTGAACTCCAGTTAAATTCACACAGCGCCATCCATGAAACTGCTGGTGAACGAAGTTTCGCTGGTGAGTTCGTTACTTTCCTGAGCCTTAATGTCTTCTGCTGGACTGGCCATCTTGTACCAGCGCTGTAGGAGATGCAAACTCTCGTAAATATTCAGCAAAGTGAACAGCCTGCAATGAGGACTAGTTATATAATGCATTAAGACAGGCAAATTAGCTGAGTATTATATACTATCTGGGGTCAAGAAATCCTCATAGTTTTTAAATGGATATTTGTGTATATTATGTCACACAACACAGGATGGTTGGTTTCTGCCCTGGGAATTCCTGGTTCCCACAGCACTTCATAATGAATAAAGCTGGCTGGAAAAATTAGGGCTGATTTCCACAGAAAAGCATGTAACAGTCGTTCAAAGACCTACGACTGACTGTGGGTTACGAGGTCACACCAGAGACAGGGGGGCACTTGCCTGCCAGAGACTGCCTTGGGTGGTGAGGAACATGTAGGCAATATACCCTGGCACCAAGACCATGGAGGAGAGGGACATGAGCCAGCCTATGCCCTGCCCCCAGGCTGGGTACACGTATTTTCCCAGGGTAAGGGGGGTCATCTCAATGGCGCTGAACGTGAACACCCCCTGGCAATATATAGAAAGCGAGAATCAGATGAGGTTTTGCAGATTCAGTGATCCAGGAGGCTTGGGCACATCCTGCTGGCCTGAGAAGTTTTACCAGACAGACATGGTCCAATGAGACCATGAGAGATTTGAGCCTTACCAGACAGATAAGGGGAGAGAAGAACTTCCAGCAGAGCTTCCACCAGCCACAGGGCCTGTAGCCAATCATCTCCTCAATGTTATCATAGAACTTCTCTGCCCCTGGAAGAAATCCAAGAAAACAGTTTCTACATGAGATGAGTGTGAGCATCTGCAATGATCAAGATGACCCGGAATTTACATAAAAAAATGATACAACATTTATCTCTACAGTCAGTCTGCGTCAAAGAGCAGCATAATCTCTGGAATGGAATCAGCAGTACCGTAAAACCAGGATATCGAGACGGTCTCAAAGAAGACAAGGAAGAGGAGACACATCCCACTGGCAGAGTAGTAGTCAAACAGCTTGAAAACATACAGACCACCCTGTGGAAACAGGGGTTCACACATTTAGATTCTAATCTATTAGGCACAAAAATACACATTACACTACGAATGATTTGACTGCTAGAAAATTTTTATGTAGGTGATCAACACAGTCATAGTCAACAAAGTCAACGTACAAAGAAAGTACAAGAAGCTACATGTTTGCAGATGTTGCGAGGCCGGCGAGTGTCACCTGTGTGATGTTCGAGAAGCCAATGAAGTAGGACACTAGACACACAATCAGGATGAAGAGCTTCTTCCACTTCCTCAGCACCAAGGGATACTCATCCACCAGGGCCGTGATGAAGCCCTCCACAGTGCAAAACTAGTCAACAGAGAAGAAGCTGCTAGACGCCCTGTGGTCTGTGCACAACAGGGCCTTTGGCGCTTAAGGGCGCCGAAGAGACTCCATCGTGTGTTAATGACCAGCAGAGCCTCATGCTGCAACCATGCTATTCCTGCAAACGTGTATTTCCATGAGCTCGCAGACAGAAGAGGACAGTGGGCGGTTGGTGCCCCCCCCCCCCCCCCCCAATACCTGGCTGTCAAGTCCCAGCATTACAAGCATGGAGAAGAAGAGGACGGCCCAGAGGGACGTCATGGGAAGCTGTGTGACGGCCTGTGGGTACGCCAGGAACGCCAGACCCGGTCCTGCGGGGGTTATTCATTATTCTGTTACACAGTCATTATTATTACTGCTACCAGCAGGGGGAGCAGGAGAGCTAATGCACAATAGAGTAACGATTCCAGCATTTTGACCTGACTACTCTGCCCCGAATGGTGATGACTTCTGAGGAAAATGCTGCTCTGCTAGAGCCGTTTAAAACTTTCTGTTTGAAGTTTTTAGACTGGAGAAATAAAAACAGTGGAGTGTGTTGTGGGTACTTTGGGATCATATGGGCTCTGAACGCATATCCTTTCAAGCGGGCATCTACTTCTCGAGGAGGAATTAGTCTGTGGGCTTTCTCACAATCTGCTCCAGGCAGAGAACAGGATGTCTGTCTGGTAGTGCTGCACATTAAAGACATACTTTATTTATGCGTTGAGTTGTATGTTGGGGGTGCAATTGTCATTCGTTTCTAGACTTAGTAGCGACATCATGCAGCATTAAGTCTGGGCGTATACATGGGTGGGTGGGCCACAGTGACACTCACCCCAGCTGGAAGTTGATTGGCCCCTGAACTGCTCCCTCCCTTGTCACTCACGTTTTCTCAACATATCATTTCCTAATGATGCAGTCAGTTCCTCTCAATGACTTATGGACTGTCTTATGCCCTCACCTTAAAAAATCCTAGAATTGCCCCTTATGTGGCTATGCTGACGCTCTCCTCATGCTATTATCTGTGGTGACCTATTAACTGCTCTGCAAGAAATCATGCACCAAAGAAATGAAGGTGTAAATCCCAAGTGAGAACATGTGTGATTCCCAGTCAAAGGCTCTGA
>JAODKE010000068.1:33105353-33120937 GCA_026779605.1 Mormyrus hasselquistii
CCACCATAGCCGGGTAACATCGGGGGTAAACGCCTGATGCCCACTTTAGCTGGGTAACGTTGAGCCAAACGCCTGATGCCCATCCACGGGACATTTTGAGTGGGTGATGTACGTACCCTTCATCATAGGGATGAGCTTCCACACTCCAAGGCCTCCCACGGAGGTGTACTGGCCCAGGGAGGTCTCCAGCAGGAAGAGAGGAATCCCAGCAAACACCAGCGTCAGGAAGTAGGGGATCAAAAAGGCACCTGGCGGGGGCAGCGACGGTGAGACCCGACCCGTAACCCATACAGAATGTTATCGCGGTGACAAAATCCATGCAGGGTGGCATTAGCACGATGTCTCGAGGCTTTGGAAGGTTCTTTAGCTGTGGCTCACTATTCCCTCATTTTCCAGCGTTTGTCAAGGGGTGGGGGATGTAGCTGGAATAACCAGGTTCTCTTCACTACCCAGAAATCAAACATGTGATAAACATTAAATAATAATGAAGGGTATGATGGAATGAGAGAGCAGATGTATGTTCAGATCATATGAGCAAATAGGAAAATGACTACCAACTTGCAGCTTACCTCCGCCATTTTTACCACACAGGTAAGGAAACCTCCAGACATTGCCCAAGCCGATGGCATACCCGATGCAGGACAGCAGGAAGTCAAACTTGCCCTTCCAGGTTCCCCGCTCCGGGAGGTCTGGGTCACCCCCTGCGGGGGACTCCGGGCTCCGCATCTCGAAGGGGGCAGCCTGCTTCACATCCGAAGGCGAGCTGAGATGCACGCTGCTCTGCCCTGTCTTCCCCATGGTCGGGCCGGCACCGAGCGGCCTGGCCCTGTGCTGCTCTCCGCCTGATCCTCAAGAACTCCTCAGAAAGCAGCCAGATCCCCGAGGAACCCAGGCTGAAAGCCACCAGGCCACAAGGTGCCGTTATACACAGCTGCAAATTAAATATAGCCCATAAACATGAGCATAATAAGCATATTCTTACATTTATAAAAGATTTATTGCTATAGCTTATTGTACCTTACAGTATAGATGTTTTTTAGTATCTTCACATGCATAAAGCTTTTAAAATATATATATTTTTTAACTTTCCTTTGTTTAACTTACAATGATACAGTGCATTTGGCTTAATATGTAGTTGAAATCTTTCGTTGGAAAGAAGTCTGGACAGGGTGATCTTAAACACACAACAAGGATTCGAGCTTCACAACAGCCTCATCAAGATGAGATTAAAATGCGAAATATCTTTCTAGGTAACTTATGTTGGACTGATTAGCAAATATGTAATCAAGACATGTTATATCTGTGGATATTTTAACATTATGATCAATATGTTTTTTGAATATAAAATCCTTCATCAGGCACCTTGCATGCATTTGAGCTGCACTAATGTTAAACACCTCAGCCACTGTCAATTTCAGTATAAACAGGGCTTTGAGGGTAGCGTAAAGTAAATATTAGACTTCTTCACTTCTGCACACTGTTCTGCTGGGAAGTTCATTATGTTCTATTCTTTTCCAGACTAGACTTCATTTGTTCCAAAAAAGTAAGAGAAAAATGTAACTATAAAGAGTTTGCTATTTTCATAATAATCCTTTGCACACACAGTCTAATTATCCAATACAGCTTCCTTCAGAAACACTTTAACACTTTTGTTCAGATGTTTTTCCTTACTTGTGATTGATAGCACACAGAAATGTCAGCCTAATCAAATTTTTTTGTGCCTGAACATTTCAAATCTTTCTGCGATCATCATATTTTTCACACTCACTCCTATAACAAAGTCTTTCTTAGGTTAAAAAAGTACATTTTGTTGATTTTGCAGTCTTGACCAAAGCTTCAAATACAGCAGAACGCATCTGGGAAGAAGTCTGAGCCCCCGCTTTTTAGTGTGTGTGTGTGTGTCCCCCCCCCCCCCATCTCTGGCTTCCCATTAATAACCGGGGGCTGAGATGGGTCAGAAATCTGCAGGGTTATGTGGACAGCTGCCAAAAGACCAGTGCAACATATGAGCAACCCACATCACCCCGGGGAGCAGAAAGTGCCGGAAAAGGCGGTACGGAGGCACAGACCTGTGCAAACTCACCTGGGCTGCGGCACTTGGGAGACGCAGGCAGATCCGACCCGCTCCTCAGACACGGACAGGAGATGAGTCTCCAGAAGACGCCCGGTACAGCCTAACGGGGACGGCCACATCCGAGAGCGGGAGGTTCTGGCAGAGATGTGGATAAAATGAGCTCTGCAGCTTGCAGCCTTTTCCTGCCGACAACACCAGTTATATTGAATGACTCTTAATGAGCTTCGAGCTCTTGTCCGATTGGATTAATTCCCGACCCCTGCAAAAAAGCGGGTGGCATGAATCAGCTGGTTCCTGGGGGTATGGGGGGGGGCAGCGGGGGGTGGAAACGAACATACCTCTTTATCGGAAACCCGTTGAGCTTAGCTGGGTGCCCCCAGTCTCCAATGGGCATGGAAACAGAAACAAAAAGGACTTTGAAGAATGCTGCTCTGTGCCTGTGTCACGGCGCTCGGTGCCAAGGCCCTCGGGGCACAATGATACATTCATCGATTCGGAGGACCCTGGGTCCGGTTGCCATGGGATACCCTCATGGAGAACGGCTTAATCTGCCGTATGAAAAGCCTCGCTGGATTTCGAGTAACACTTTGCTTAAGAGGCCCGTACACAAAGTTAGTCTTCAAGTGAGAAGAACAGTGGCCGGTGAACAACAGGAGTGTGTTACGTCTCTTGGGGGGGCACCGGAAATGTCAGCCCAATACACAGCCCCCCCTTGCCCCCGCCCACCTCGTCCCGGGAGTGCCCGTCTGTGGCGGCGCTTACGTCAACCTGCCAGCCCTCTGACCTCCCTGAGGCTCAGAGCCTCTCATCTGGCTGGCGGCAAGTCGCCGAGGTCAGAGCAGGACCCCGTCATCATCATCAGCCGCCTGCTCCCTGCATACAGAGCCATGCCGTCTTAGCATATAATACCCTGTAGCATCCATTTGTCATAAAATATGCATAGATTTCCCGTAATGTTTCAGACTTCATTGAGTTTGGTTGTCCTGAAATATCTTTCCTTCATAGTTCACAGATCATAAGCCTTTTTTTAAATGGAGCCCAAATGAGATCAACACAACCCCCCTCTACTGGCCACAGGGGCGGCACCATCCATTGGAAATCGACCCCACGCACGACTGTCCCGTAGCCGCTGGCATTGAGCGATAGGCTATCCATCCCAAACATCCACTTTGATTGCTGTGACCCTGTTTACGCTGCTGGATAATCGATGTGCTAACTGGTGCAAATAAGGCGACCCCCTGCTCTCTGTCCATCAAGACCATTGGGGGGGGGGGGGGCACGTCATGAGTCTCTAGGGCCTAGGCAAGCTTCATGCGCCCCCTGCCCCCCACCTCCAAGGCTTCCCAGGGAGGGGGCAGGATGGTGCCAGTGGCTGGCTAAATGGGCACCCTCGGGAGACGGCGCCCCAAGCAGCCGTGCCGGTGGGGGGTCTGTGTCCACGTCTAAACTGAGCTTGAAGGTTTCTTAACGCCATCATCGTCCATGTTTACATTTACACTGATACTAATCAGGATACACTGTGTGACCACAGCTTGGGGGGGGGGCTTTAATTACCATGAGACGGTGGGTTTTCCTGGCCCCCACCCATGGCCATCTGTCAATAATCTCATCAGGCCACAATTAATGATCCAAATAATTTGGGATTGTGAACTGTGCGAATGATTTGGTATAATTATATCATTAATATGTCTTTGTGCCAACGATTTTAATTCTTTTGAATGTAGAACAAAAACGTCTTTAACTGATGGCCTGTTTGTTGTTGCGAGTTTATTTTTCACAGTAATAAAGAATAATTAAAATTGGTATCTGCGCTCCATGGCTGCCATCGCATGGCACACAGATGAAAGGCCTTCTGGGAAATCAAAATCTACGGCAATTTAAGTTACAGCGGGTGAAGCTGCATGTGGTTTGTCATGTATAGCAAATGCTACATCCTGGCTCGTGCAGTCGCCGGTCAGGCAAGAGGAGCAGCCGTGAGACGAGGACCGGAAGATTCACCCGGAATGTTCATTTTCAGGAGCGTCTCATGTCTATGGAGAACCAAGGGAACGAAAAAAGCAGCATCTGGCACCTCTGTCCGAGTGCATCTACATTTTATTTATTTAGCAGATGCGACGTGCTCTTTGTTTTGAGACAGCAGGGTCAGACATGGTGGAGGCGCTGTGTTTGCCTCAGTGAGGCCTGGATGCTTTTCGCAAAGCCCAGAATCCATTTCAGTCATCTTCTCTTCATTATGTTTAATGAATAATTGTGATTTTTTTTGTCATGAAAAACCACATGCATGTATTTTGAATGGAAGAGATGGACCCAGATGAGGATGGACTGACCAGACGAGTCCGTCACCTCAACCTGCTCTCTGGTTGGGGCCTGATGAATATTGCAAAGTTTCTCCAAAAGAAAAACTTTACTTTATGACATTACAGAGAGCAGAGTGCAGAGAGCAATGTTGTGAGTGTTGGATGCATATTAAGAGAAGCAGTGAAAGCTGAACTGATCAGAATTTTATACTTTTAAATCTTGAAATCGGGATTGTGAGATAAGTCCCACCCTAGAACCAGCCCTGTCTCTGTCTCTGAAGTATTTGGGGTTAAGGGCCTCGCTCAGGGTCCTAACGGTGACATCACTTTGTCGACCCTGGGATTTCAACCAGTGTCCTTCTGATATCAGACACGGCACCTTAACACGCTAAGTCATACAAAAACTGCAGAAAACACTGGATGTCGTGGAATCCCTGGGTGTGACCCCACAGCACGCAGGTATTAAAACCGCACGCAGTGAAGCAAAAACCTGAAATAAGGTGAGGAAACAGCTGAGTGCCTGGGTGTGGGGGCTTCTGGAGTGACGCAGGCATCTGGGCCACCAGTGTGACAGGACTCCCTAGGTCGTGGTCTCCTAAGAAGCCCCGTGAAAGGACTCCCCAGGTCGTGGTTTCCTAAGAGGCCCCGTGAAAGGACTCCCCAGGTCGTGGTCTCCTAAGAGGCCCCGTGTCAGGACTCCCCAGGTCGTGGTCTCCTAAGAAGCCCCGTGAAAGGACTCCCCAGGTCGTGGTCTCCTAAGAAGCCCCGTGAAAGGACTCCCCAGGTCGTGGTCTCCTAAGAGGCCCCGTGACAGGACTCCCCAGGTCGTGGTCTCCTAAGAGGCCCCGTGACAGGACTCCCCAGGTCGTGGTCTCCTAAGAGGCTCCGCTCAGCACTTCAGGAAGTGGGAAACAGAACCTGTGCAGAGATGGATCACAGGACTGCTGCAGTGCCCCATCACCCATAAGAATTATACAGTATAAAAGACCGGCAAATAAATCATTCCCTGGCAGGTTGCCACACGTGCACAGATTTCAGCTCAACACTTGCATAATGTATCCTCCCATTCTTCACCAACAGCGCCCCCTGCCTGTCAAAATTAGACTGAGCATGACCGAGTAGCCAGCTTTAACCAATCCAGTGTAATCTCCCTGGGGTGTCTTAGCCACTGGCTCAGAAACCAGGATCTGTTGAACGGCAGAGTTGCACAGCGACAGGCTGTGATCAACCGTGCATTTAGCTTATTTCTGGAAAAAGTGAATCCCAGAAATGAGAGTCCAGTGGAGCTGGAGGAGGTGCTGAATTTATGTGTCCCATGTTTGGACGAGGTATGACAGCCAAGATGCACTGGCTACGCTCCTACTCAGCAGGTTTTACTTTCACATTTTATTTGCTTACCAGACACTTTTATCCAAAAAGATGCACAATTGAGAAAGTAAGGTGGAGCAATTGAGGATGGATGATCTTATTCAAGGTTACAATGCTAACGTCACTTTTCTGTCTCTGGGATTCAAACCAGCAACCTTCTGAACACACATGAGCCACACATCAGCCCTGTCATTGTATGTGTTACCTTCCCAGAACAGACTCTCTCTGGGAGTCAGGCGAAGGTTAACGTCAGGCCTCTGGGTGACCTGAGCACAGCAGGAGTTCACAGAGTACTGCAATCCTCCAGTACCGCCAAGTGGTCAGGGTGTGATATATCTATGTGACATTAACCAATGTCAGGGCTGACAGTTACCAGAGTCGTGTGTGTTCAGCAAATGAGCAAGAACCTACAAGTTGTGTTCAGGCACGACGCGATAAGTGAACATGAAGAATGTAAGCGGTGGATAACACTGCAAAATGCCAGGGTGCAAAAAAGCAGTACAGTGCGCAGGCAGACAAAGCAGCCACCTGGGCAACTGCACTCAGCAGGCAGGAGCTGCTATGCAGTGTAGACACTCCCAAGAGCGCTGAGCATCATGCACACAATAAGAGTAAAAAAAAATAGGATGAATTTTTAAAAAATCTCAGCAGGCCTGGATCCAGCTGTGAGATCTTGGGTGGGCCACAGGACACTCTTTGGGGGGGGGGGGGGGTTATGACAGGGAGGCTGGGCTTGAGGAGCCAGGCCTGGGTGCTGTCATAGTTACTGCTGTTTTAACAGTGTGGATGCAGCAGTTCCTAGGCAGCACTGGGCTGGTGTCCTGGGTCACTGCGCTCCTCCCACTCCCTGGGCCTGCATGGGCAGCTTCTCCTCTCCTGCTCCTCCGCCCGCATCTCTCTGCCCCCCGCTGATGACGCGGCCACACAGCGTCAGCCTGGGCTTCTGCGGCCAGCGCTGCCTCAGGTCAGCAGAGGGCACCGTCATCCCGCCGGAACCCTGCGGAGCACACCGGGCTGTCAGCAGTACCGCTCCGGGACCCTCAGGAGCTCTCTGGATTGTCAGCCGTGCAACGCTTTGTTTGTCTGAAACCCCAGCGTGTGAGAGACGGCGACCCCAGAAGCAGCACTGCACAAAGCAGGCAGAGAATCCTTACAGGTCATTATCTTCATTTATCCACAGTGATGGACATTTATGTCAAGGCAGGGCCAGACAGTCCCTGGAGCACTGAGGGTTAAGGGCCTCGATCAGGGCCCCAGTGGTGACATCATCAGCTGACACTGGGATTTAACCCGTGACTTTCCGTTTACTAGCATAGGATCCTGACCCACTGAGACAAACGCTGCGACCCAGGCTATGGCCGCCATAGCACCATAAGCTCAGAAGTAACCAACAGAAAGGAAGCAGAAGCTGGTTGGTAAATGACCATGACCATCCTGTAAGCAGCGAGGTGCTCGAAGTGGGACCCACTTTGAGAAGTTTCACCAGGATGAAGATGGGGATGCAGAGGATGGGCGTGAGCATCAGCAGGCCAGCCAGGATGGGCCCCCAGGGCGACGCTGACCTCCCCATCGGCGGGCTGACGGCCACGTCGTATATCAGGGTGGACTGAAGGAGAAGGAGAGAGGTGAGCACAGGGGTGGGCTGCGAACAGCAGCAGTACTAACCTCCAACACCAGGAGGCACTCATGCCCCGCGAGGAGACCGGGGTCAGTCTGGCCAATCTACAAGCAAGAGTCAGGGAGTCCGCGGACAAGCCGGGACAAGGCTAAGGGAGCCAGGCGTTAATGAGGCAGGTGGGAAGGCAGAGAGGACACAGCAGAGACGGCTAGGGGAGCCCCAAGAGGTCAGCCAGCATCACCGTCTACATCAGACACGCAGGAGTCGAACATCACGACTGCTGCGTCTAAGCCAAGCCTGGCTTATACCACAGTAATCCTGTCATCACGACACGGCTGGGCGTCACGGTGACGGCGGCTGGGGGCCACTCACCGCACAGATGATGGGGGTCACTAACAGCCAGCAGTACTTCACGACACGCGGTGGCCGGTAGCCGATCATGTCCTCAATGTTGTCATAGAAACGGTCCCCGCCTGAAACGTCAGCGTTCTCCCATTAAACATCACTTTATGGTGGCAGAAAATAAAGAATAAATAGAACAGAATGCATATGGGCATGAGCTCTGAGATCAGGTCGACACTGGGATCGGGCACCCGTCTATACTGGATGTAACACAGGTCAGCAGCACGTCGCTCACCATAGATCCATGCAATGCTGATGGTCTCAAAGCAGGCGATGAAGAGCAGACTGGTTCCACTGGGGCCGTAGGTATCGATCAGCTGGAAGAGGTGAACTCCGCCCTGGGTTAAAGTGAGAGGCCACGTCATGAGCTCGGCCCAAAACTGACCCCGCAAGCTACAGGTCAGCCTGTGCCCTGGGGGTGTGTCTGTGTAATACCACAGGAGGGTGGTATTGTCTCACATGCACTCTGTAAAGCTGACGGCAACGTGACCTCTGACCTCGGAGACGAGCGGCAGCCCCAGTAGAAAACAGACTGCCGCGATGACGAGCGTCAGCAGCTCCCGCCGGCCCGCCCGTCGCAGCGTGCGCGGGAACATGTCCGTGAGCGCAGTGGCCAGGCTCTCCACACACACAAACTGAGGGACAGATGTGTCCGTTGCTAGGTTACGATTTTGCACCAAAAATCAACAGCACCAGGCATTCTGGGAGCTTGGTCGCTCGTAGACGTTCGAGTGCGGCCGTGAGAGCTCAATTCGTAGAGGAGGGGGTTACAGATGGAAGGAGGGGCATGCTTTGAACAGGGTTAGCGAAGTGCTGCCGTACCTGGCTATCCAGACCGAGGAAGACCACCATGAGGAAGAAGAGCACAGACCACAGTGGTGCCCACGGTAACAGCGCAAGTGCTTTGGGGTAGGCTATGAACGCCAAGCCAGGTCCTGCAGAGCAAAGCCACTCAGTCAGATACAGGCAGTATGTCAGTTACCGTCAAATGACACCTTACATGAGACCGGGGTGTATACCTGCACAGTCCACACTGAATTTCTGTTGCTGTTGCCCACAAAATTTATAAAAGGTTAAAAGCTATCAGCGAAAAAAATACATATTTCACTCGGCAACTGGATTTTGTTTTCTATTTAACTTGTACTGAGCTGGTACTCCATAAGACACACTGCTCTCTTCACACACTGCTCTCTTCACACACTGCTCTCTTCACACACCGCTACACTTCGGCTCCTACACAGAAAACGAGCCCTCGATTTTGGGTGCGCCCTTATTCTGAGCCTCATTGTGTCTGCAATCGCTACAACGCTTCCATTAGAAGGTCTGAGGCTCCCCCTTGTGGTCACTTGCCGTGCAACGCTGCCTGGTCATTCTGTTCCAACGAAGGACCCAAAAATTTGGCGATGAAGCGGTTTAGGCCTTACCAGACTGGACTATGTGCTCCATGGAGATGTGAAGCTCACTGGCCATGAAGCCCAGCACAGAGAAGACAGCAAAGCCTGCGAATATGCTGGTGGCGCTGTTCAGCAAGCACAGAGCCAGGCAGTCCCTGGGAGGGGTACCGGGGAGGGGGGGGCTCACTGAGCAGCCTTTTTGGGGCGGACACTGTGACCTTTCGCTGTCTGCACCACTGCACTGCTGTTCAATATTCATTCACACACAAACTTTATATATATATAATATGTATTTATCTATATGTTATATAACACATAGCATTGCTGGATATAGCACATATTGGTACAATGACAATAAAGACATTGTATTTTTGAAAAGCCCAGGCAGATACCTCCATTAAATCCAGCCTTGTATAATGTAAGTTACTTTATGTCAATAACCATACATGCCAGTGATGTCCCAGCCCCCCTTGCACTGGGAAAAACGCCCCCTACTCACTTGAAGCAGTTGTTGTTGTATCTGTTGTAACTGCCCAGGGCCGTGAGGACTCCTTGGCACACGGCGTACGAGAAGAACACCTGTGTGCCAGCATCACGCCACACCTGAACACGCAGAACACAACATGGCCACCTCAACACGGTCACCTCACACGGTCACCTCGACATGGTCATCTGGACACGGTCATCTGAACACGGTAATCTCAACACGGTCACCTCAACACGGTCACCTCGACATGGTCAGCTTGATACAGTCACCTCCACAGCTATGAAAGTGCTTTTAAGGCGTTGTTGGTGGTTGGCTATTGAAAAAGGTCTTTAACCTAATCAGTGGCTTATCAAGACCTCGGGGCAGGGATGGCCAACCTGTCTGTACACGAAAAAACAAGCAAGACCAGCAAAAGCATGCTGGCTAAATTTTTGAAATGCCATATCTGAGGCAAAAATTACACGTTGATCAAAATGTCCGTCAGAATCTGCCATGATGTTGATCCCTGCCCCAAGAAGAACAGAATTTCTTATTTAATCATTTTGTAAATCAAAGGATCTGCACAATCTCACCTCGGGGCTGGTGACCTTGGTTATGTCTGGCAGGAGGTAATATTTGATTCCTTCCCAGGCTCCAGGGAGCGACAGGCCTCGGATGAATAGGATGAGAAGCATGAGGTAGGGGAACGTGGCTGTGAAGTAGACCACCTAGTGGACAGAGACACAGGCCCTGAGAACAGAGACACGAGCTCTGAGCAGAGAGACACAGGCCCTGAGGACAGAGACATAGGCCCTGATGACAGAGACATGGGCTCTGAGCAGAGACACAGGCCCTGAATATAGAGACATGGGCTCTGAGTAGAGAGACACAGACCTTGAGTACAGAGACATGGGCTGTGAGCAGAGAGACACAGGCCCTGAGTACAGAGACACGAGCTCTGAGCAGAGACACAGGCCCTGAATATAGAGACATGGGCTCTGAGCAGAGAGACACAGACCTTGAGTACAGAGACATGGGCTGTGAGCAGAGAGACACAGGCCCTGAGTACAGAGACACGAGCTCTGAGCAGAGACACAGGCCCTGACCTGCTGAGTTTCACCATTTAAATTCCTGAAGAGACTGATAGTGATTCCATCCATGCTTTCTCCCTAAAGTACCTTATTTGGATTTTTTTATTGCTTCCAAAACTCCAATGAGAATGAAATATTTCTTCGGCAGGAATGACACCAATCAGAGAGCATGAGCACAGGCTGTGGTGCTACATGTAGAATGTCTTGTCCTTGATGGGCATCTCCTCTATAGCAAAGCCAGCCGGGACTCACCTTGCCGGTGGTCTTGACTCCTTTCCAGATGCAGAAGTAGCAGATCACCCAGGCCAGCAGGAGACAGAGCGCCAGGTCCCAGCGCACACTGCCCAGTGGCTGGGCCAGGTCTGCTGTCCGTCCCAGCACCCTGTTACTGGGACACACACACACAGACCAATACGTCGTCTTCTCAGGCTCTCTAAAAACCAGACGCTCTAGCTCTCTGGCTGAGGACGGCGATGGAATTCTGCTGAGGTCAGAGCAGGGGACCCTCTGCTCATGATCAATGGAGGCAGTGTGCTCCCCCCACCCCCAGGAATCAAAGGAAGGCGTCAGCCCCCCACGGCAGACAACTCGCTCAAGAACTGCCGGAGGGGGGTGAAGCCAGGAGGCCGGCGAGGTCACCCAAAACCCAAACGGGACTTGGGGTCGCACCCTCTGGGCGGAATCCACTTTGGTCGGGTCCATCTGGGTCAATTAACAGGGAGCTACTGGCTAGAGGAGAAGAGCGCAGTGAGATGTTTCACTCATGGTGCTCATTGTAACCCGTGTCATGCAAAGCCATCCAGGGCCTGTGCTTTGTCATCTGCACCCCTGCAAGGCCTCAGAAGCGGCGCCACGTGACGTAACAGACAGGTGCTCTCATCAGATGAAAAGCAGATGAAAAGTTTTAATAATATAATCAATGATATTAATGATGATGCAGTACGAGTGCTGCTCAGTACTCCACAGACACACTGCCATGTAACTCACTTCCAAAATTCCTCTTCTGGGGATTTAAGGAAGGAAACGTTGTTGAAATCACTGCAAAAAAAAAAAAAAAAAAAAAAAAGATTGTGCAACTTTATCACAAGCACGTTTGTGAGGTTATTCAGCATCACTGCGAGGTTAATTTAGTCCCTTAATGTTTTTGTGTTTTAGCTAATGGCTCAATAGAGAGCCTCCTTCAGAGACCATCATATGACGTCAGAAATGAAAGGGTACCTGTACTCATACTGTACGCTAATATTCTTCACAAAGGTCCAGTTTCCTTGAACGCTGCTCTGGTTGTGACAGCTCTCTGCAGAACACACATGATGGTCGGACGGGGACCAGCAACACAGCCAGCCAACTGGTCAAACTGGAAGGGGGGCATTTCAGCATGCTTATGGTAACATAACAAGGAGGAGGGTCTTTGTCTTGGGGGCTTGGTGTTTTGGTTCCTGGTTCTTTACATGCAGTGAAATGCAGTGTCAGCAGAACACAAACTTACGGGGGTGGAAGAATCCTGGCAGGCTGCTCTTGATATGATTCTATCATCTCACACGGGTCTAACATCTCACTGCTATGACCGTGTTTTCACTCCTGACAATGTTCTCTTGATACATCCCTCCCCTGAGTAGCTGCCAATCAGTTGCGCAGCCAAGGCGGTTTTAGGATTTTTTTTAAAGTGGGGGCATATGAGGAGCCACAATTCACAAACGAGGGGCCAACTTGATCAATGATATGTTTCGAATCAATGAGTGATAGGGAGGGGGCACTCCAGGGACCAATCAGCTTTCAGCTGGGGCCAATGCCCCTGTGGTCCCGCCCCTGTATATGTCCCTGTAAACCATATGTCAGATGACCTTGGGGTTCGGGAGAGTGTATGAGGAACATGAGAGAAGCCACAACATTAGAGACAGGAAGACTGGAGAGACTTGGCTCTAACTTACCCAACATGGCGTTAAAGTCCCTACACAAGATTTTTGTTCTCCAGTTTTTCCAACTTTTCATTATTAAGGTCTGTACATAAACATCTATCCACAAAAAATAACACCATACCTGTGTTCCAGGTGTTGCTGCAGGTGGACCACGGCAGAGGGCTCCTGAAGGAGCTGAACAAGTAGAAGAGAGCCCAGGCCAAAACCACGATGTAGTACACATTCAGGTACATCACGATCACCTGCGATGCTATTCCGATTCCTGCCAAAATGACACCGGCGCAGGCAAGGCTCAGGACAGTGCAGGCAAGGCTCAGGACAGTGAAATTCGTAGTCAGTAAATGATAACCTAAACTATGGTGGAAGGTTTTCATTTCATCTAACATCAGTGCAAGGCATATTTTACCCTCAAACATGGGGCAAATCTTCCTCCAAGCTGTGACCCCACCCTCGCTGGTGTACTGGCCCAAAGCCGTCTCCAGGAAGAACACCGGGATGCCGCAGAAGAAGAGGAATACAAAGTATGGGATGAAAAACACACCTGAAAAAGACAGGCAGCGTCAAGCTCCAGTAGAACATTCATTGTTGGCCAGCGGATCTCCGGAGGCAGACTTCAGGGAGGAGCCATTTTCCGGGGAGTGGCAGCCGGAGATGCACAAAAAGACCCTGCAGTCTGCTTTCAGGAAGAGCCAAGCCCCGGAACTCAGACTGTCTGGCCATTATGGCATACACTTAAACCCTGATCCGCTTATTTACAATGACTTTATCTGCTTTGAAAACCATATCTAGGATGCATTGAATTGAATTAAGTTTTTAAGAATCCTACACTGAAAAAGAACAATTCCATACAACACTCATTCAAGTCTAGACAGAGTTTATAGAAAATGTATTACATTTGATGTCATCCTGGCATACAGAAACATGACCAAGTAAGAGTTTGCACTGCCTCACTCGCTCACCTCCGCCGTTCTTGTAGCACAGGTAGGGGAAGCGCCACACGTTGCCCAAGCCAATGATCTCGCCAGCCATGGAGAGCAGGAACTCCCGCTTGTTAGCCCACTTTTCCCTCTGCTGGAGCCCGGGCCGCTGCGCTGCCTGGTGCTCCTCGGCGCCGCCGGAGCTGCTCCCTGTGGGGTGATCCATCGCCTGCCTCTGAGTCCCCGCGGCGCGCTCAGCTGAAAGACCCAGGCGACAGCAGCTCCACATTCCATAGGTCATAGTAAATACGCTACATTTCCTTTGATTTTCGGTCTATTTAAACAAAAATGTCAATTCAGCCCAACCTTGGAAGGACTTAAAAATAAGAGCACTGTCGTGTAATTTTGAAAGTTTATCTCTAAGTTTTTTTTTTTCTTTAAACTTATTTACTTGCACTCTTGTAATGAATATAGAGCTGACTTCAAAAAAGTAATAAACACACAGTGCTTCTCATATTCATTGTAATATTATAAAAATGACAGAATATATGCGTGCCGTATGCATGCTATACTTTTCAAATATTTCTAAATTTCGTTTTTGCAGCAGACCAGCTTGTTTTCCAATTTTCCGAAACAATGTCGTTCCAGCAAAAAACAGCCTCATATTCTTTAATGTCTGGGATCATTTTGCTTGTTTTTGCAGCCGTTAATCAACCTTGAAATTTGTTTAGAGAAATGAACAAACATATTCGCCTGCAGTGTAAGCAAAAGTTCCGAAAGATACAAAAAGAGCAACATAGTAGTGGGTCCCTTACCAATAAGTCTCTCGTTGGAATCTTCTTGGAGCTGACCCTGTCCGGATCACCACTCCTCGTCGTTTGCGGGTGGGGGCGGTGCGGGATGTATTTTCCCGCGAGGGCTGGATCTCCATAAAGAGTGCTGCCTACCAGCGCGTTATGCAGGCAAAATTACCCCGCCTTATTTAACCATCGGTACATTGCCGCATTCTCCCACTATTACGTCTTGGTGTGATAAATTTAAAAAAAAAAACTTTTAAAAGCTCATATTTGAAGAACCGCGGATCATATATAACGCACACTGTAGAATTCAGCTGTACGTTCCAGTAGCTTATATATATGCTCTTGCCCAGCAGGGCATTCCGGTATTTCAAATGTATTAAACAAAACAAAACGATACTATTTTGTAAATGTAAAGTATCAGAGTTAATAGCATGCTTATTGTATATTCATACGAAATGCTTCCATCAGTAAAGTGAATGTAATTTTACATGCATACTCCAATAAGGCAGATAGTATAACAGGAGCGTGGTGTTAAGGAACTGGCGTCGGTATCCTGGCAGCTATACCCTGAGCTTCCAGTGAACGGCCAGTAACAAGCGTAAGTAATATCGGAGCAAGAGCACAATGCATTTCAAATACATCACAATAAGAGACCGACTCAAGTCAAAAGACACAGCACAACATGTTGAGCTTTTTGGGTGTGAAAGATGCCAGCTGAAGCAGGACAAAGGTGGGGGTGTCCCCAGAACAGGGGTGTCCCCAGAACCGGGGTGTTCCCAGGACAGATCTTCAGCACATTCATAGTTTGCTGGATTTTGTGCTTTATGCACAAAACATTTGACCCCCACTGAGCTGATTTTGTAATCTACCCATCGATAGTATTCAGTCAGTTTTCTTTTTGGCACTGCAAACTGTGCACGTGAAAACAACAAAGGTACACCAAAGAGCCATTACATCAACCCCACTGGCAGCTGCAGTGAGTAATATAAAGGCGCGTATACTGGGGCGTCAATCAGATAGTTATTGTCACTGGATTATGCGCAGTCTTTACATATGTGGAAAACTGGCTGCTGAGATATTTCATTACAATAATTTAGCAGACTCTCTTATCCAATGTGAGAGGACAGTAATGGAAAGAGATGGTAAGGAAAATCGCATAAGAATGAATACACACGTGGACAAAATTGTTGGTACCCTTCAGTCAATGAAAGAAAAACTCACAATGGTCACAGAAATAACTT
>JAODKE010000068.1:33176082-33186246 GCA_026779605.1 Mormyrus hasselquistii
GGGCACACAACCTACGGGGTGAAAAACGGGTGAGCAAAGTTACCCTGAAAAAGAGGAAATGTATCAGTCCATTATAAAACTGAGAAGCAAGTGAGAAGCAAAGAAAATAAGTGAAATCTGAGACAGATCATGAATACGTGTGTGACTGCAGGAGTCCCAGGGGCGGCAGGGGTGAGACCAATGATTTCTGAATCTCTTTATTTCTGCGACCTTTTCATGCGGCTTTCTGGGGAATCATGCAGTTACCAATGCTGCCGTTATATTAATGCGATAGTCAAACAAAGCCCTTGTACAAAGATTTGGTTATTTTTCTAAATTACGCCATTGCGTGATGAGACAAGCAGGGGGATTATTGCCTCTAAATGTAGTGTGAAGAAAAAAATGTTCTAATAACAAAAACGCTGAGATTAGTTTCTGGTTTCTTTTTTATGTCTAAGGAGTATTTTTTGCTCCACATTCGTCCTCCACGTACGAATCCTTCACATATGAGTCCTCCACGTACGAATCCTTCACGTACGAGTCCTCCACGTTTGAGTCTTACAACGAGAGCCGTTTCAGTGGCTTAATTTATACAGTAAAATAAACATCTGGCAAGGCTTAGGACACCATATTGTGAAGAGATGGCACGATTTATCACGTATTTCTGTCAATCCAGGCAAGATGGTACCTGACACAACACACAGACCCTAGATTTATCTGACCAAACATTTATCATAACCCACTGTCAGCTTCCACTGCTGTTTGATGATAAACAGGTAGAACTGTCCTCCTGTTCAAAGTGCTAATTTCATGCTGAAACTCATGGCTGCGATGAACCTGCACATGAAATGGGATGTTTACCAGAAATGCCTGGCAAATCCCCTTCGTAACGGCACAGCACATAGCAAAATAAACAGCACCACACAATGAAATGAGCCAGTCCCAAAATGATCATTCCTTTCAGGAGACTCCTTAAAGAAAATTCACAGATCTGCCCCCCAGCCCCTAAAATCCCCCCCACCTCCCATGATACCCTGTTAGACTGCTGCTACTTTAATACAGAATGGTATTTATCTAGCCTCAGGAGGTTCCGGTCAGAAACCACCCAGTGATGGAGACCAGATGAGACTGGTAACCAGGCATTCTGGGACTGTGGCTCCAGCTGTATCCCTCCCAGCTAGGAAACATGCATTTTCTGGGCATCTTAAGCCTTGTGAAGCTTTTCTTGCTGCAGTTGTCTACTTTCTTTTGGAGCAGTGATGATAGAATGTGGATTATAATCCACCTATACTGAACAACTCTGAACATGGAATTATTTAAATACAAAGCTTATGTCTACATCCGTTCAGTGGCCGGGCTGTTGGGTACACTTAGTTAATACCAGGTAGGGCACACTTTGGTCTCGACAACCACTTTTTAGGGTAGACAATACACATTCCACTGCGTTTCCACTGCCACCCGAAATCGAGTCGTACCAAACCTGTACCGCAAACTGGAGGTTTTCCACTGTGATGTGTGCAAGCCGGACCCGTATGCATGCCTAAACCGGGCGGGTTACGTAAGCATCATCTGATTGGTCGAAATGCATGGAGACACCGGAGTTCTGTGTCGATATGCATGGATTATCTGAAGGAAAAAAGGCATATCCTATATATTATTCATTATTAGTAGTATCGCACATTACAATGAATTTATGCATTCCTAATAACTCAGAACTTTATTTCCAACTTCCTACTTAAAAAAAGTGCTATAGAACAGCTGAACAGATTTGACTCTCTTTTCGCGATACGGCTCGGGTACGAGTCGGGTCCGGTCATGCCAGTGGAAGGGTGCCATTAGAGAAGCCTTCCTCTAGACTATTGGTGTCCTATTCCTGATAACCTTAAAGAGTCTCTTCAGCATGTGTCATTAACAAGACGTTTCCAGCCACAGAAATTGAATCGACTTGATGTTTTTTTGTTCATCGTTCCATTAATAAACTCCAAGCATTGTAGTTTGTGAAAATGCCAGAAAGAGGGCTGTTTCTGGTATGCCTGAACCTCCACTTACCAGAACACACATTGTGTTCATAAACTCTTGTATGGGATGTTTTAGCTGTACAAACACCTAAATGAAGAGCATATTGAGCAATTGCCCTGCTCTACTAGCTGTATTTTTACACTTTGGAGGAGCAGGCTGTGTGCATCAGCAAGCAAGTGTACTTACCAAACTGGGCACTGAGTGTGTCTCTTTGTGTAATTGGTTGTGTCGGATGCCCTTAATTAGCGTTTTAAAAAAATGGGATCTCCAGTTTCCACAGACCGCGTCTGCAGGACGGCTGACTGACCACACTGCTACCTGGGGAGCTTCAGTCAGCCTCACTGGGGGAGCCTCGTCCCGCAGAGTCGGCGCTGAAATTAATCTCTCCGCGCAAATGACGGTTATATCAATACACGGACCCGGCGGAACTACTAATGTGGAAAATGTTGTAAGCTCGAGACACAAGCTGGCCATCTGTCTGGAATTTTTTTAAAAAACGCGCTTCCACCAAAACGACTTTTTAAAAATGTTAATCTGTTATTTACCTAATAATAATTCTACATTGACGCGTTATACTTGTAAGTCTCTCTTTTAAATATCTCTGTAATCAGTGCTCTAAGAGCACTTTGGTGTGTGTGCGTGTGTGTATGTGAGAGAGAGAGAGAGAAAGAGGGCGGGCGGGCCAGCGAGCACGCGCAGTCCCCCCGCTCCTATAGGCGCGCCCGCGGTGACGCGCACACGCACGCACGCACGCGGAGCCGGTCGGGGGCGGCGCGAGGCTGCGGGATCGCGAGGCGCAGTTACAGTGACAGTCACACCGCACCTGCTGCGCCGTTCACAGCATCGCTGCCGCCGTCCTGCTGAGGGGTAAGTCCTGCGCCTCCTTTTTCGGTAAAACCCCATAACTGTTTTTACCCTCCGCCTCTGGGATGCTGTGGCTGTGCTCGGCGTCCCGCTTTCCCGAGCATAAATGACATTTTTGCGCAGTGGGCTGTGGAGGCAGTGGCCGGCGGTGCTGTGGCGTCCCGAGCAGGTGTAAACATGCCGTGTGTGTAAGGATGCCCGCTGATGTATTTATTCGCGCCGTTTATTTCTATTTTACTCAAGCATCACTGATACGTGTGAAAACAGCGCTTTACACTAAATGCCTGGTTTAATATAAAGCAGAGAGGGGACGTGTATAGGTGGTATCGGTAATAAAGCACGGAGAAGCCGCAAAGTGAGAAAACTGCGAGGGTTTAATTCTGTGATTAACGACTGAAGAGCATCTGATTATGAGGCATGCTATTTTTATGCGATGGGGGAGCCCAGCGAGCGCCCCTTTATATGTGCCACTCTGCAGAAATCCGCTTCATTTGATAAAAATTTTAATTTAATTATTTTTTATATATATATATTTTTACTCTTTTGCGGATCCCCCTGTTCGGGTCGCCTGCATGCATCTGTAACAGTGTGCGGCATGAACCATCGGCAATCGCAAAGCTAATCGCAAACGACCGCTGGCGCATTAACTATTTTGCATCGTTCCCCTTTTTTCCTGAATAATTCGTATTTGCACCGTTGAAGGCACTGTTTATGTAGATTTGGTTATACGGCGTTAACAGTTTGTATGCAGATCGTAGCTGAAATATAAGTAAAATGTAAATCAAGTTCATAGCTCAATTGATGTATAATGGACATCTGGACGGTCTCCAAACGATTACAGCATGAAATGAAATATGCAGAGGAAAAACATGACTGCCCCGTGCCCCCCGCCCCCAGACCCCTAAGAGAACTCATTAGCAGTTCTCTTATCTCTTATCTATTTAGATAATAGAGTTACTGAAAGCAGCTCATGGGAATCAACTGGCTTGTGGGAGGGGAAGAGCTCTGGAAGTTTGAATTGAATGCCACTTATTTGGAGTGTGGGAGGAAAGAATCTTTACTATTCCAGTTAAGAAGGGGGCCACTGCTTTTATTTGTCTGTTTCTTACTACATTGCAGGGTCTGCTCTGGGGACGGTTTGGTTGCTGTCATGTCCTTGAGAATTTATGTAATGTGTTAAAGATGAAAAACTGCATTCTGAGGGCAAAGAAAGCAGGCCTGTCATTAGCTATAGGTCACATGTCCAAGCTGATGATGATAATAGACTGGATAGAATGGGTAGGTGGCGCTGGACTAGCTATTTAACCATCAAGCTGCATATTGTATGCAATCTGAATAAATCAAATAGCCCAAAATCCATAAAACAGCAGCCGCGACTAATGGGAACATCTTACTTAATATGTAACGGATCTGAAAGGGAACATCAGGTCAGTGGTTTGTTGAAGGTTTGCTTTAAGCCTGTGTTGAATACATGCTGTAGTTTGGTAAATAGAGTATCATTCTCACTGTTATTAAGCGTGCTTAGGTTTCAGTAAATGGCTGAGTGTCACAGATGGCAGAGTTACGTAAAACTTGCAGATTCATGTCCATGGGAATAAGACAATATATCTGGATCACTTTGGTTTCCAGCTACTGTATATAAGTACTTTTATGGTGTTAAATTTTGGAAGGATGAGTAATTGAAGTTCCTTATGGGATTTACTGTACTTTTAAGTTGCTGCATAGTTTTTGGGGTTATGTGCTGAAGTGTAATTTCAAGCTTCGTATAACTGGTTTTAAGGGGAATCCAGAAATGCCCTGTAAATATCGTTATATGAAATTGACTGACAATAGGGAGGGGAACTGCTGAGTTGAATGAGAATTGTTAAGAGGAACACAGCTAATATTTGGGCAGATGTGGCACAGTGTCCAGACTGTGGAAATGAAATCAGACTGGTCATGCACAAATCCCCTTTTAGAACGGTGCCCAGAGGTCCTGTCTCTCGTTTGCTTGACCTTGACATGTTATAAAGTTGGGCTGCTTTCAGGTCAAGTGTTTCCCCTGCGAGAAGACCATCCTGCCAGGTGTTGGGTACAGAAGATATTGTTGGCTTTGGTGCACACGCTGGCCCGCGGTATGGATTCAGGAACTTAAGTGGGGCGCAGCAGTTCTTGATTTCAGTTTGACTCGGTGTCCAAATAAAGGAAATTAAAATATTATCTGTTCAATGTGATTTTTATCCCTGTATATCTTTGAATAGTTTCTCAAGGTCTGGACAGTACCAAGACACTGATTTTCAAGCAAGATCGCAAGCTTTCGTTGTTCAGAAGGCTTCTGAGTTTAGCAGTTACTGCCAGTTTTGTGGCGTGTCTGGAGGTTCTAAATCACAGGAAGCCCTTCAGCGATGCTGAATGTGATAAGGGTGTTTTATCAGAGTAGCGGAACACTTGTTGCCTGATTTAAAAAAAAAAAAAAACTATATAAGAAAATTAGGGACATACCATCTTTATGCCAAAGTTTAGAAATACTGAAATTAATTTACCGTTTGTTTACACATAAAAAATGGCTAGAATAAATATCTGTTTCCAGGAAAATTCTCACCACTGGACCACCATGTCCAGTGGTTTTCCGTTTTATTTTTTTAAGTCTGAAAGTGTCTCTTCGTAATTGTTTTGCCGACCCCTGACCTATGGGTTTGTTTTCAGAACAGCTTCAGTCCTGAACTTTTTAGAATGATACTGGACCATTCTTCAAGAATAATAATGAAAGATGAAGGAGCTTTCCATTCTACACACCAGAACATCTCATAAGGGCTCAGTGATGTTTAGTTCTAGTGATTGTGGAGGTCAGGGAAGGTGTTTGGCTTCCTCCTGGTGTTTATGAAACCTCCCCTGAGTTTGTTTAGCAGTTTGGGGGGGTGTTAATATCGCCGCATGTGATGGAGCAGCCTGCACCACAGGGGACACTTGGTCCTGTAAAATGGCCCCAAAGTTCATGCCCATTACGCCAGCATGCGGAGTGATCTGTGTGTCTAATGACTCCCAGGCTGAAGGCATCCTTTCGCTCTCTGCAAACGCAAACTCACCTGAATGTATGAGAGAGGCTGGAAGGTGACCCATCGTGCTGTTATTGTTTTTCCCATTGCTTAGGGGTCCTGTGCTTAGGCTGTGGATGTCAGTGGTTTCGGAATAGCAGCCCTGCCATAAATCCCAGCTCTGTGAAGCTAGGGGTGATTTCTGTTCACGTTGGGTCAAAGGGCTGCCGATTCAGTTCTCCGGTCAATTCTGAGGCTAAACTTTTGTGGTGCTGACTTATGAACTCTATTCCTCTTCGCTGATGAGATTCATCCTTGTTTGCAATATCCTGTCATTTCTTATTCTTTTTGAGACTATTCCTCTTGACACACTGAATAATTTAACAGTTTTCATGCCTGATGCACCTGAAATCCAGCTATCAATTATCTGCCCTCATGTTATTTTGAAAGCTCACACATCCAAACTGCTAAAAGTGTTATATAGCTAACTAACGCTGCTAAACGGCTTGCTTTTGCTGTGTTTGTAAGTCTGATTTGTTGTTTCCTTTATATTGTCCACCTGTTATTTATGTACCCTGTCTTGGTTACTTCCAGAGCTGTCAAAGGACAAAGACGTCAGGATGAAGCAAACTGAAATGCGTCCCTCTGGGTCTGCATTCTTAGTTAATTTCCAGAAAGTTTGCTTTTGCCTCGTTAGCACACATGGTAACGGACACGTGTAATGGCATCGTGTACCTCAGTGGAGCGTTGAAAGGGGAGTGGGGGAAAGCAGGGCCGTTCTGCCTCCCCCCTTGCCGAGCTGTTGTTCTTCCTTCTTCTTGTGAAGTGTTGGGGGGTTTGGGGAGTCTGGAGGGGGCAGGGGGCCGTGCGTGGCTCGTTCCCATGGCATTGCCCCCAGCACAACCTCTGGAGTGACAGGTGTGCAGGGTACCACACAGGTTGGGCTGAGGAGTCCTGTGGGGGGCATCACCCAGTTGGACTCCTTCCAGGAGCAAGACAGCAACAAGGAGGAAGGGCAACTGGACACCTCCCTTCAGGAGGATCTCTGAGACGCTTTCCGGCATCATGCTTAAGTGGAAAAAGCTCATGGGTCCCGTTACCTGTGTCTGGATGTGCCAGGAAACTGCCAATCAGACATTAGTGATCTACTTTTACAGGTATTTTACAAGGCACAGTTCAGTGCGCCGTCCCTACGGGGCTACAGCACACTCCAGTGTCATGCTATTGCAATCGATGTGTTTTTTTTTTTTTACATCTGCAAGCAGCATTCCGCTAGTAAACAGTGCCAGACATCAGGTTTCATTACAGCTTTTGGCTTCCCAGTACAGTGCCGGACGTGAGGTTTCGTTAGAGCTTTCGCCTCCTCAGTACAGTGCCGGACATGAGGTTTCGTTAGAGCTTTCGGCTCCTCAGTACAGTGCTGGGCCACATCAATGAACCGTGGACAGCGGCGCCATATAAGTGTTTGTCTGTGGTATCGGTTGATAATTATGTGTGGGGGTGTTTCTCTGTAGTATTTTTAATTTAGAGAATCTCTGTTATGCCTCTCTGGGCTCATTAGCAGCAAGATCACCCAGAGCATTTTGTTTACAGAGGAACACTATCAAGGACAAAGTTGTAGGAAGGCAGGGGTCAGAGGTAATGCAGAGGCGATGTCACTCCTCTGAACATGAATGCTATAGACAGATCTTTACCTGATTTCAAAGGCCTAACGTATGAGGTTGCCAAGGTGAGGTCGGACTGCTCCCTTTATGCGAATTACTCTATTGGCTGCAATGCTGCTTCATTTATTGAGGTCAGTCTATCACACGGGTTCTTAACCTGGGGTTAGATTCTGTAACCAATATAAATTTTCATATTGCTATTCTGAGAAGGGGTCTAAAGACTGTACAAGGCAGCCCAAGGGATTCACAACACAAAAACGGTTACAAACTCCTGGTTTAATAAGACATTGCTCCATATTTGCACACTGGAATGATAAGCTCTTGTCTTCTGAAGATGCTGAAGGTGCTTGAGCTTAATTTGCCATTAATTTGCCATGTCAAAGACATCACAGGAAGTAATATTTTTTTACTTTGTGAGCTAAAAATAAAAGTCAGTGGAGTAAAAGCCTCATTATTGAAGCAGTTATTTTCAGCTTGTTATTCATATATGTTGTGTAAAAATCCCGGTGCTCTTTATTTGTTGCTGTGTGCTGTTTAGGAAAAGGGCACATGGTAGCTGAGGAAATGAGGAATTCAGCTCCTGGAAAATATCTCTGATACCTATTGTTTTAAATGATTGACATGATTGGTTCATTTGAATGACTCTGAACATGTGACCTCTAGATCTTCCGCTGACTGGCTGCAGTAGAAGAAAGATTTGTGCTTACTTCATTGATTTCATGCTTCTAATGGGCTTTTGACCTCAATTTCCTCTCATCATTTTAAAGCCAAAGATTAGGCTGGTGTACGTGATGCCTGCAATGCCATGCTGTATGAGAACAGCGTAGCCGGCAAACATGTGTTGTTATATGATCTCTGAATTCACCCCTCCCCATCCCTTGTGAGGCCACCTCTTTCAGCCTTTTTCTCTTAGTACTGGTGGTGTGGTGACTATGTCTCAGAACAGGTCCAGCTCCTGTTACCCTGAACCAAATACATACTGCGCCCTTTATATGTACAATATATACATTTTGAGTCAGTGCTTTGTCCTGTAACTGAGGCTCTCTTTGTGAGGCACTTTCCTCCCGGGCATTAAAGTGAACCTGCGCTAATGGGCACATCTGCAGTGCTGGCCGAGTCCAGGCCTCCCTGACCCCCTCCTGTACGAGGTGCCCCCCTTTGAAACAGAGTAATTTCAGCAAAGTCTCCTTCGTGAAAGGGGGCGAGGAAACCCCCAGCACATCTGAGTGTTACCGTCCCAGCCCTGTGTGGCGCTGGGCGAGTCGTGCCGTGCCAGGGAGTAGACTTTAGCGTCTTAATGACTTCTGACACAATGGCGCGGGCAGAGGAGCGTGTTACAGGCAGGCCTCTGCGGCAGGTGGGCAGCCGCGGTCACCGTCCAATACACATTACAATGGAAGACCTCCCTGCCCTCGCGACAGCAGAATGAAAGCAGCAGCTCAGTCATCACCATAAAACTGCGACGGCTGTAATTCACCAGCCTGCGCGGCCCCGCTCCCCCGCCACATTCCTCTGGACAGAATCTGACGTGCAGGATGGCGATTAACGGAAACAGAAGGCGATTCCGCTCTGTCTGGCGGGTGTGTGATTCAGCGATCGCCCGGAGAATGACTCCTCTGTGATACCGGGATAGCAGAGCAATCAGACTCGGAAAGAGGATTACACACGCATCTCTTTGCTCCCTCGCTTGGATCGTCACTTTGCAGACCTCCCTGTGGGCAAAAACAGCGAGGTATTCCAGACAAAATTTTGCTGAGGACATGGAAACAAAAAAAAAATCGGGACAGCTTCAGATCTGAGCTGAGGGAGGCGGCAAATCGGCACTCGGGCGTCATACAATTCACATTTTTTATTTAATTTCCCGTTTTGTTGTTTTAATAGAGGCAGAACTGATGCCTCGTTTGATCGAGCAGGAATAAGGGATGCCGAGTGGGGGACAGCCATGCCTCCCTGGGTAAGATTGCGTGTCCTTCCTGCAGGATATGCAGATACAGAGGGCGACTTCTTAGCAGACATATTTCTCTGTTCGAAATGATGGGCCTTTATTATAGCCATTCATTTTCTAAAACCTTTCTTGAGTAGCTTATCTGCCTGTGAATGGGTGGAGCTAAATAGATTCTCCATGGTCCCCAGCAATAAAAAAGGCAATTAAATCTCAGCTGACTGAGGCCAAGCCAGCAGGTTCTCCCCCTCAGCTTGCTAGTGCCCCCTTTCTGAGGCCATGCGATAAACACATACCTTTAATCTCCCAGCGCAGCGTCGAAAGATAAGCAGCGAATTATGACCCTTCTGCACTGACTTCTGGGCCATGTGTGAGAACCATCTTTTGAATTAAAAGCAGGTTCTGGTGGTTTGTGAGCCTTGTGGTACTGTGAGCTTAACAGACTACCTTGGAATCACACATTTGACAGTTCCAGTAAGTTCTGGGACTGATTTGGTATATCATTCTGGAAGCACTGGGGCTGCCGTAATGGCCGCGGCGTCTGCCCTCTGACTGCAGTAAGGGCCTCGGCGTCTGCCCTCTTACTGCCCTCTGACTGCAGTAAGGGCCGCGGCGTCTGCCCTCTGACTGCAGTAAGGGCCTCGGCGTCTGCCCTCTTACTGCCCTCTGACTGCAGTAAGGG
>JAODKE010000068.1:33186346-33207899 GCA_026779605.1 Mormyrus hasselquistii
GTCTGCCCTCTCAGTACTGTAAGAGCTGCAGTATGTGCCCATCAGGCATCTACCTTTCTATGTCTTTGCTCACTGCCACTTGGCTCACGTCTCACTGCACGGTGTCTCCTAATCCAATGGAAGTGACAGTCTAGACCAGTGGTGGCCAATCTTATCCGCAAAGGGCCGGTGTGTATGCAGGTTTTTGGGGTAACCTTTAGGTCAGCTGTTCCAACCCAGGTGTGAGGACTCCTCAGCCAATCACTCCTCTAATTGGCTAATTAAGGAGCTGCAGTGAAAACCCGCATACACACCGGCCCTTTGCGGATAAGATTGGCCACTCCTGGTCTAGACCTTGACTGATATGGCCTCCTTAGCCCTGTTCAATGGGCAGTGCAACGCTAGGTTTCACTGGGGGGCGGGAATGGTAAGGTCAAGGTCCCACGAAATATGGGGGAAATCCACGGGTCGGGTCTGGGGGGGGGTTATGTTTCATCTGAGAGAGGGCACTTGCAGCTGATGTGCATGATGTGGCTCGTCCTTTGATGAGGAGACAATGTATCTGTGGGAAGTCAATCACTGCCCCCTCCCCCCCAAAAAAGTCCGCTTGCTGCATCCGGATCATTATTTGGAAGGGAGTAGATTCTGTCATATCAGCATCAGAGAGCTGTGAAGGAGGCAGGACATCGTATTATTATTATTACAGATATCCGATACAGGTCATATTAATGTACAGAAATGAGCAGTGGATATTTTTACATTTTTTAAGGTCAAAATAAGTGATATTTGAGAAAAAGTGGTAATCTGGACACAAACGTTATTTTTCGAATAGACTGTGAACAGTAGCTATTCTGAGTGATGTTGTCAGTGAAGCTCGCCGTCTATTCAATACATTTAGTTTTGAGCTAGCATCTCTTTTCTTATGAATCCTTTTGTGTGTGATCCTTTGTCCCTAAAACATGTCCCCTATTTTACTCTAGAGCCTTGTTTGGTCCTCCTTTCTTTACTGAAATGTAAATTACCTCACACAGTTCACTCTGATATAGCGACTCAGTGGTACAAGACCAGCAAGAGATGCAGGAAATATCGGTCAACATATCAGTTGACGTTAAAAATAAAGACAAGGGCATCGGCCGATGTGTCAGTCCTGATCAAATTTGCTGACTGTTATATAGACTTTAGTCAGTATTCAGAGTTAGCAGTAGCAGAGCTAAAGACATACCTACTAAAATAATGGAGATGATTGCGTAGGACGATCAGCCGTTTACCATAGTTGCGGAAGAGGGATTTCGCCAGTTCATTGAGCACTTAGAGCCTCGCTACAGTCTCCCAAGTTGATGGTGCTTCACCGACGTCTCACTGCCAGCATTATATGATGTGGTTGCTTCACACATTTATTGGATTTAAGGAGTAATGTCAATTGCATGAGTTTCACTACAGATTTGCAGAGCTTGGAGGTTACCCAGTTACTGGTATTGGTAATATTAGACAAAAAGGTTTGGGTTATTGGTACTTGGTCAGTCTCCACATTTGTGTACCACTAACAGCAGTTCCTCTCCAGCCTGTATAAATATTTTAATCAGCTGTTAAAGAAGCTTTCTGCTGGTGTCATCATCTCCCTTGAAGCATATCTTTGCAGGCAGTGATGTTCGAATATCGAAGATTGGAATTTGGGCCAATCCAGGAATTTTTTAACTGATCGATATCAGCTACCACAGCCTGATCCAAAGCTTGATTTAATTCCCCGGTTTAAGTCAGCTGCGCAGATTGTAGGTTCTGTCACACTCTGCAGTAAGTCTGAGGCACGTGGCTTACTGTAAAACACATCGAGGTATCAGTCGTGTGGAAACTTAACTCAAAGTAGCCCAAGAGCTTCCTGCAATGTCTGCAGAGCCGTTCCTCAGAGAGGAGGTAGAAACAGAGTGCCGTTTAATGCGATGACTCCAAAGGGGCATTTGCAGAAACATCCTAAGGAAGAAAACTGCAAGGCTTACTCAGGTGGAGAAGGCAGCCATGTTGACTGTATGTGTATGTACTGTATATCTAAATGTTTAAATTGGGACTCGGAATCGGCAGATATAAATATTGATTGGATCGGATCGGATCAGAGTACCAAAAAAGTGGATCATCCCTGAGTGCAACGATGAGAAACCTGCAGGTTTCATGCTTATGGGCAGCAAAGCCAGCTCTGTTGTCTGGGTTCCAGATGTCAGCGTACCCATAATTCCCCTTTGTGTTCTCTTATCCTTGTTGTCCTTGTAGTGTCATTGCAAATTGTTTTTTCATTAATAATGTGGCAATTAATCATTACTGTCTCGTTCTGATGCCGAATACCTTTCCGTTCAGGGATTATCACATTTTGAAAAGAATTGGAGAACCTGGCATCCGCTGCCAAACCATACGATAATCTCACGGGCAAACTGAGCAAACAACAGGCCTGCTCTACGGATCCGCGTTGTTCATCTGTGTCACCAAACGGGACATGGTGTTTTGTCACACAGATGAACAGGAAGAAAAAAGTTTAACCAGATTGCATTTTTGTGGAAGCTGAAAAAGTCATCAGATTTTATTAATTCCAGGATTTCATTCTTTGATGACACACGTCCCCCCATGATTACCGGGGATGCGATCTAGTGTGGGCAGCCACTGTGCAGCGTTTGAGATTCCCATGAAAAGTGGGCTTGGCACAGCCATTCGGCACATGTCCAGTGCAGACGCTGAGCTGATGAGTACTGAGGAGGGATTAGGGCCCTTCGTTGGAGCTGAGGAGGGATTAGGGCCCTTAGTCGGAGCTGCTTTGCTATAAGGCGGCACACGGACCTTCTCTGAGGGCCACGGAGTGGCCTTAGAAACAGGGTGAGCTCTCAGACAGCTGGGGCTCAGGCCTCCCCCTCGACCGTGACTGACGGACCGTGGCTGTTCCCTTCGAGCATGGCGGGGTTTTCGAGTGTGACTTTTTCTCCATCACCCGGCCCTCCGTGTGCCACCCTTGCCTCTACTCAGCACCAACGGGATTCGCTCAGACCCGATCGCTTTAACTCGCTGCATTGTCATGCTAACCGGGGGGCCAGGGACACTCAAAGCGTGCCCATATAAATGGATTTCTGGTCTAGTGGAGGCCATTCTCCTACCGTATCGACCCAGATACAGGTGCCAGATTCGTATTTGTATTATTATGTCCTGTTTTCATTGCCGTCCTAAACGGTAGAACATTGGAAATGTGTCATTTTAGGGGATTAATGAGTTTTTGTTATTTTGGATCATTTATATGATTCTTCATGGAGTAAACGCCTTCAGAGATGCTAGATGTGAACCTGGTCAGAGTGACAGGAAGATGGGCGGCGGCCAGACTGAGGCGGTGCGTTTGACGACTGTGGGTGTTTTCATCCACGCTTTCATATGCAGTGAGAGGCCACTCAGTGATGGATGAAGTGTAGAGCCCCCCGCTATGAACGGGGGCCTTGTGTATGGCTCCCCCAATGTGATCCCGTGGCCGTCCGTCCACCCGCCTGCTCGCACCCTCCTCTACCCCTTCCTTTTGTGTCGTTTACGATCCTGACCCAGGCGTCGCCCAGCATGGCCCTGTGGAGGACAGGATCTCGGGCACGTCGCGGCTCTCTCATCCACCCAAGGCCACCCGCCCTCGGGGTCAGGGTTAGGAGTATCCTCGACATAATGCATTCTTTCCGTGTTATAAAACAAACGTTTTATAGTCTGACACAATGGCCACCAAGTCATCATTAAAAAATGGGTGGGTGTAGGTAAGGACCCTGTAAATGCTCAGGCCATAGTGAGTCTATGGCCTGAGCCACCTATTTACTCAGTCATTGTTCACGTTTAAAAAAAAAGCTAGAAAAGGTGCTGATGGTCCCTTTCCTTTGATCTTCGGTACCCCGTGGAGAGTACAGTGGGTTCCGATTGTTAGGCTACTCTGTCTTTGGGAAACGTCTTATGAATGAACTGCTTGCTTGAGGAACTCGGGTCCAGTCAAGCTTTCCAGCAGAAAGGTTTTTACAGCCTTCTCAGAATTGTGTTGAAGGATGCAGTGGTTCCGAATGACAGCTCGGCCCGTCTTTATTAAGATGGCCTCCAGGAAGAGCCGTCACGGTGATCACATCTGTCTTATGTGGTACTTGCAGCCCAAATCACGTCAATTTTCACAGGTGATGGGGTTAGTTAGAGGCAAATCAGATGGAATGTGTTTGGGGAAGGACCAGAAGGTTATAAAGGTGAGCCAATGCTGGAGACCCGAGATATATTGGTTAACATCGGCATCGTCTGACATTTGTTAAAAACTTCGGCATCGGTCTGATGTATCAATCTTGGTCGAGTTTGCCGGCTATTATGTAGGATTTAATCAGCGTTTAGAGTTAGAATAAAGTCATATCTACTAATATAACAGAGATGGTTACGTAGGACAATCAGCCATTTTCTGTTCTGATGGTCGATACTAAGCTTCATGTTAGCAGAATTAATAAGAAAAACTGTGAAGGATGTTGTGGGCCGACGTGGATAAACAGGGACAGAAGCTTCTGCAGCCCTGCTGATCGGGACTCTGCTCTCCACAGCGGACACCTTTCACTCATAGTAGGACTTGCGTTTCTTTGACTAAAAGTCTTCTTCTATCATGGCCTGTCTGTCAAAAGGATTTTCTTTTGTTGTTGATCCCCTTAACCAAGAGAAGCCTACATCTCTTGGCTTAGTTCTCCATGGCAGGACACCAGGCTGTTCCTCAGACCCGTTCGTCAGCCAGCTCACCACCCAAGAAGAGAGTGTGATGTGCAACACCCTGCCAGGTGGTGCCGTCCTGCCGACAGCCACACGCCTTGGGCACATCTCAGACAGCTGTGTTTGGCCGTCTGAATCCCATGTTAGGAGAATTCCCGGAACTGGCAGATTCCAGCTCACTTCCATGGAAATTAATTAATGAAAAGACGTGATTCTTACAAGAATGTTGTAGACTGTAAAGGACGGGATGGTCTTTTTTTCCAAAAACCTGATAAGGATGATGATTTTTTTTTTCCCATTTAATTTTTCTTAGTTGATTTGTTAACCTTGCTGTTTAAAACACTAAGATGTGCAAAAGTCATTTGGTACTGAGGCAGGCAATGGGAAAGCAGCATTGATTTTTTTATTTTTTTTTCCCGTAAAATGAATGCCAGGTAAAATGAACCAAACAAACATGAAGATGACAGCAATCCAGTTCATTGTTGATGGGGAAAAAACTGCTGTCTCGGTGCTTGTCCTATGTATTGGATTTTTTTTATGCAGGCTTTTTTTTTTTATATCTGCTGGTCACATCCTATTTATTTACGTCCTATGCAGTGGATCAGCCGTACTGAGCCCCGGACTCCGTACACGTGGGCCCTCTGTGGACTGTCAGATATGTCGATATGTCCATAACACTCTTCAGGTCAATCCCCCCTGCTAAAGTATGTTAATGGAGTTGTGGTGCTCTTGGCGTGAAGCTGATGGTTGTTTGCTCAATATCTGTGCACTTTTACTGAGCACAGACACGCTAAAATCCATGTCTGTGTCACGGTGTAGACGGTGTCCTGTCTACATGGCACATTAGTACAAATGCCAAAACACAGCCGACTCGCGGGGCGGGCCACGCATCTGACTCAACATCCGGAGTAAGACTGTGGGCCAAGTTCGCACTGCTCTGGATCGGACTTCATTGACAGCTGATAGACATGGACCCAGCCGCTCTGCCAGCCTGAGTGGTCCATGTTAGAATTTTACCACATGTGGCATGATGTCAGCCATAAAAATGTTACTGATGTCCCCTCACTGGGATGTAATATGAGGGAATAAATCACAGGGGAATCACACTTCTCTCATAAACATTGATTACCACCTGAGGCTGTAATCCCAGCATGCAGAGCAACAGAAATGTTTTATTGTCCCAGTAGACCAGTCCGTGAGTAGGACCTTTTGGGAGGTGTGATGACAGAGGACTGCTGCATTCTGGGTAATTTACCACCCTGCCTGGCACCCAGGCCATGGCCCAGACAAGGTCACACCTACATGGGTTTGGCATCCGAGCCGCCCATGCCCCCCCTCCCCCCGAGCCATTTTGTCTGCCTTTTTTGCCCTGAAGAGACCTCATTTTGCCAGGCTTGGGTCTGAAAGATGCCATTTGTCTGACGAGAAGCATGTCCCTCTGTGATGTCATAGCTCTCTCTCTGGCTGTCACCCGCAGCAGGGGGGCTTGGCCCCCCGGCCGGTCTTAACCCTAAGCCCCCCCCCCCCCCCCCAGCTGGCAGGGTCACAGGCTATCATAGGCACATCTCACCCCTCCCCTGCCCGAGGCTCCATGCAGTGAGGACCCCTGCAGGCTTTGAGCTTCCGCCGCCACTAGGGGAGCCATTTCACCAGGTGCTGAAACTCGCCAGCCGGCCTTCACCTGTCCTGCTATCTGTAATGAAAAGAACTGCCTGCAGATCTTTGTACTTTTGTAACGGAATCAGCTTCATATTCCCCGTATATTAGGTGTTTCTGGGTGAAAGCAATGCTGCAGAATTTGCGAGTGTATACAGTATTATGTGTGTATACAGTTTGTGTGTGTGTGTGTGTGTGTGTGTGGGTGAGAGAGAGAGAGAGAGAGAGAGAGAGAGAGAGAGAGAGAGAGTATGTTTGAATGGCAGCATTTCAGTTTGACAGGTGGACACCCCCAGAAACCCCCCACCCCCATGTGGTTAATGTCATTATCACCCTGACTGCTCCTCTGTCACCCACCCAGCAGCATTGCTAAACCTCAGGCAGCCCCGCCCCGCCCCGCTGTGCCCGCCTCGCTGTGCCCCGCCCTGCTGCGCCCCACTGCGCCCGCCCCGCTGCGCCGGTCCCTGCCAGCCCTCGGGTGAGACAGAGCTCCCCGCTGACTTTGTGTGAAGGTGAGCCGGCCTCCACGGTGGCACGAGTGTCAGCGTGTACCGGAGCCGCGCTTGTGCGACTAGGCGTGAATGATCGCCTTAAGCATGAGAGAGGAGGGAGGCTGGCGCTCGACTGAGCATGCTTTGCAGCGGGGGGGTGCATCTGGCAACATGGCGGCGATGGAGGATCTTCAGTGGGTTTCCAGAGCGGCACACTGGGCTTTTAGGTCGCAGATTATAGACGTGGTTTTGGTAACAGCCCTTTTCTTCATGGACTTATTCTAGGCCAGATCCATTTTGTTTGTAGGTTTTCTTTGGTCAAAGCCCTTTTGATTGTCTGCTTTCTTTAGGTCAGACTCCTTTTGTTTGTAGGATTCCACATGTTTAAGATCCCCTTTGATTAGAGGGTTAGGGTTCGAGCCTGTGTGGGGGATGAGATTCAGTCTCCAGGAACCCACTGGATGTGTGAAGTCATCTGCACTGCGGGATCAAAAGGTTTTTGACATCAGTGTCCAAGTTCCCATAGTGATGGGGAGGCCTGGCAGTGTGTGCTGTTCTGGACAGCTGCTGTGTATCAGTGTGCTATAGAGGTCCTGGGTATCAGTGAGTTATAGAGGTCCCGGGTATCAGTGTGCTATAGAGGTCCCGGGTATCAGTGAGTTATTGAGGTCCCGGGTATCAGTGTGCTATAGAGGTCCCGGGTATCAGTGTGCTATAGAGGTCCCGGGTATCAGTGAGTTATAGAGGTCCCGGGTATCAGTGAGTTATTGAGGTCCCGGGTATCAGTGAGTTATTGAGGTCCCGGGTATCAGTGAGTTATAGAGGTCGGGGCTCCTGTCTCAGTTGCCTTGAGGTGTGCAGCATGATGTTTTAGGCCTTTTTAGGTTTTAGTGTCTGTCGTGGGAATGCTTCTTTGTGAACAGGGTACGCGGTTTTGCATGAACATAGATTTGCACATGCATGTTCTGCTTGTTTGCGGTTTTGCACATGCTTATTCTGCGTGTACATGGCTTTTCATGTTTGCATACATGTAAGTTTTGAACATGCCCTTTCCTGACCGCGTTATCGGGGAAGGCGTCCCGATGCAGATCAGAGTCCGACAAATAGGCTTTTAAGAGACCTGCACAGACTGCCTCCGTTCAAACAGATGGCCGTTCTTAGTGAAGCCATTCGGTCTGGACACTTTTCCTGACTCCTCCTGAGAGCTGAACCAGTGACCTCTTGGCCACTAGTCCAGGCCTTTCAGTGGCGCCCCCCGCTGACGCTCCCCCGGCGTCTTCCTTTATTCCAGGGTAATGATGCGTGCAGTAAAGTGCCAGGTCCTATTCTCTGTTTGTCTGACTTTCCCTTTCCAGTTCTTCTCAGGAAAGTGAGTGTTGTTTCTGTTTTGGGAAAAGTGTCGTTATAGTATTATTTCTGGCTGTTGTAGAAATGTTTTACTATAATGGCATAAAGGTACAGCACATAGATATTTTTAATGGCATAGATCTCTATGTATCACTGTAATGTCACATGCATTATTTATTTTAATGACATATTTAATGACACTGATCCAGATTATCACCATAATGCCAAAGAAACACAGCAGTCACTCACGTTACCAATTTCTACATAAATGTCTTTGTATGCACACACCATATAACCCTGTCCTGTTTGCTGCATGGCAAAGGGGAGGGATTTCGGGTATGCACTAGCCCTCTGAGTTCGTTAGCATCCACACGGCTTGGTGCAGGGTGGCGTGCCTTTCGGCTGCGGCGTGGAATGTGCCGGCCTCTCTCACAGCATTTCAATGGCTGCCCCTGCTTCTGCGAGGCCCCTTGGACCACATCCAGGCCTGAATGATGAATCGTGTCTCGTTTGCTTTATTTTTAAAGGAACACAAAGCTGCAGTGGACACTGCCTGGCTGTAACTGTTGTAAGACATGCTGTCAGTAACTCTTTCTGATTAAAAGGTGCCATGTCCCTTTGTGGTGGATCTCTGTAGGTCTGCCAGGGCAAGTTAACACCCCAAATGTGGAAATAAAACCTCTCAGAGCCATGGAAACCAGCCAAGCCCATGTCAAGCAGGCTGGTTTGGGGGGGGGCGCACACTTGAAACATAACCCCACCCCCTATGGAAAAAATACTGTTTCAGTTTATTGACTGGAATAAATAAATACTGATGGAGCAGTATTTCCATTGATTTTCATGTTCTCCTTTTGAATGTGTTTTTTTTTTTTAATTAGTGTGTGATTTCTCCAGCTTTCATGGTGTCACCAGCTTCCCTTTCCAGAGCATCTGAATGTGCTGAATAATGCTGAATATCCTGCGAAATAAGTGCAAGATACACTTAAGTGCTGAAGGCAGCGAGTTTCTATGTACACTGGGAATTTATGTGCGACACGCAAGAGCAAGTGAGGAACGCCCTCAGAGTCCCGCACATGTCGGGTTTGAGCCGGGAGTCTTGGTCACACTGTGTGAAATGTTCCCGAAGGAAACTCATCCTGCAATGGCCAGTACTGCTCCTGGGGGGGGGGGGGCCCAGAGGCCCTCAAGGACCGAAGCGTCATCCCTCTGTGTGACCACTTGCTGCATGAAACGATGAATTTTTGTCCTTTGGTTTGTGAGTGAAATCTGCATCAGACTTGAAATGGGCCGTTGGACATCAAACAGGAGTGAATGAATGAATGAAAGAATGAATGAATGCCTTAATTGTCAATGCATGAGGTGCAATGGAATAGGGAAAACCACTCTTGTCGGTAGAGCAGGGCCGCCGGGGGGGGGGGTTATCTCACCCTCCAGATGACACTGATTACGAGCATCCGCAGTACCCCAATCACGATTAGAAACAAAGACGGCTGTTAACATTCACTAACGAAGCGTTCTGTAACTTCCCCCTCACGCCGCTCACCCTTTCCTCTGACCTCAGACCCAATAAACCTTAAGGAAGCCGACCCCCCCATTCAGCAGCGCAGCCAATGGCGTCGCGTCCCCATTGAGCCCCGTGCGCGGAGAGTCGCCAGGAGGCTTCTGCTGGCTCACCCTGTTCCTTTCCCAAGCTCTTAAAGCACCATTCCCACAGAATAGGGACGCTGATTCCAGGCTGAACGCCATTGAAATACCGACCTCTCCATTGTACTCCCCCATAATGAGCAGTGAGAGGGGTGCTCCGTCGGTTGTGAGGAAAGCCCAGCGTGAGTCTGAAGGCCCGGCCGAACCTCGGGAAGCTTCTGGAAGCTCCTCCAACCTACCCACTGCCGTAGAGGTGCAGCGTACAGAAATAACGTTTTTTGTCAGGCACGCTGCGTTGAAATTGAGCGCGCACATGTGGTCATACTCTACACCGCAGGGAACAATAGCCTGTATCTGTTTATCATTTAGTTTACTCCAGAGGAATGGCCAGTGGGAGGCAATTAAAGTCATTTGAGGTGATCGGGACACCCCAGGGTAATAGTCTGTCCTCTGGAGACTGTTTGAGGGACGGAGGGAGGACGGTAAGTGGAGCCCAGCCTCGCTGGACTGCAATGAAAGGTGATACCGTGATGACACCGTAAACAGAGACCATCGCGTATTTCACGAAGAGGGCCTGTGATGTGATCGTCATCACGGCCTGCCAAGGGGACTTTCTGTCCCAAACAACCTGTCCCCCCTTGCTTTTTGGTCAGTTAGTAAGAT
The DNA here is from genome assembly GCA_026779605.1 of Mormyrus hasselquistii. Taxonomy (NCBI): domain Eukaryota; kingdom Metazoa; phylum Chordata; class Actinopteri; order Osteoglossiformes; family Mormyridae; genus Mormyrus; species Mormyrus hasselquistii. Next base: position 33,196,855 of record JAODKE010000068.1, read on the forward strand.
GCGTGGAGTCTGCCTGCAGGGTGGTGCTTTTGGACCTCCAGACATTGTCTTCCCCGCGGAACAATGGCAGCAGAGGATTTGTTACTTGGCTGCTCTTTTGTGGGGAGCCAGTATAAGGGATGGAATTGGGGGGCTTTGAAAGGCTCAGAGGCCGCTATTGTCACCGGCCACGGTTGCGGCTAACGGACCTCGGGGGGGTCGGGAGGGGCTTCAGATGTGCCGGCGATGCCCCTGAGGAGCGTGGAGCAGGAACTCTCTGCACGGGAGATTCTGTGGGGTCGGGTTGCACTGAGCACCTGCTCCATGCAGGGGAATGTTTCCTGATGCTGGATGGGGGCCGATAGATGGGTGGGGTGGGGGGGCCCTGCTTGCACATGCTTATGGAGGGCTTTTTCATTCCCCATTACTGGGGGTTTCTTATTCCTAAAATGTAGATGTTGTTATCTCTCAGTGCCCCCCAGTCAGTTTTTTCCTCATGCTCCCCTGTTGATGTTCCCTGTGCCAAAGCTCGGTTCAGCAGAACGTTTTGCCGAGCCGCTCCGTGTGGAGAGTTGTGCCGCCTTTGTTTTGCATTCTCCTCCATATAAATGTGTACTTAAGGCATTATCCCTTTTTATATAGCAATACAAACAAAATTAGCTAGATAATGTTTGTAGAAATCTAAGTGTAAATGTTTGCAATTTTTTTTTTACCTTTTTTTTAACGTCCTTGTGGGACTGGCCAGTGTGAGCGACTCCAGGAAATGTTTAACCCCTATTGTATGGTGACAAAGGGTTGCTTTCATCCTGCTGTGAGGGTTGGATTGGCTGTTAGCTGCCTGGGAGTGCTCGTGCGAGTGTGTGGCTCTCAGTGCAACACTCGGCAGCCTTTGCACACTTTAACACACACAGAGACGCTGTGTGTTCACTTGCCCTCGCTCTTGTGGCGTGCTGTGTGTGACCGCCTGCGTCTTCACTCTTTCTGCTGGACAGATGCTCTGGAGCCTTGGTGTCACTGGTCTGAAGAGCACTTTTTGATCACCTGTCAGCATCGGGGCTGTTTGAGGTCACAGGTAAGCCCCCCCCCCCCCCTCGCCTGGACCCGGTGGCCCCGAGTAGCATCTCGCTCGTTTAACACACGCTTTCTGTGTTTTCGCTTGATTGCCCTTGTTTCTCTTTGATAGGTGAATAAAGTGAGTGAGGAAGAGCAGTCTTCCTCCCTGTGATTATTCTGGGCCCCTTGCTCTGGCCTGCTCTCATCTCATACCTGTCACACCTTTACGCTCATCTGACTCTAGGGGGCGTGAAGAAGGCGACACAAACCGTGTGATTCGTCACATTCATCGTGAAAGTGCATCTCCTCTTTCCCCAAGTGAGGTTTTGTTATTAAACAGCGATATTCTGCCTTTCCCAACGCTGCGATGCAATGTAAAGGTACGGTGGAGGCAGTCAGCCAGCGTGTGGTGTTATCTTTCTGCTGCTGCTCTCTGTGCAGCAGTCTGCCGTGGAGTAAATGCATCCGTCACACACGGCTGCTGACAGGACGGCGCCCGTGCAGCGTGCAGCGTCACACTATCTGATGCGGCATTTTCCGGAACGTGACTTCCCATTGAGATGCCCCCCTATGAGATACTGCGAGTGTCTCCTGGGTTTAACGCTAAGTCTTACCCATTCCTGAATTCCCATCCTAATTGTTCAGTGTGAGCCACGCCACTTTATTGCCGTAGCAACGGGGAAGGGGCAGAGGTGAGCTCGGCGAGGTGGGACGGCACGGCACAGCTGTGTGCTGTCTGGTGCCGGTGTCCGTTACTGACGGCTTCATGTAGTGTGAAGAAGCGGCTTTAATGGAGACCTTCCCCTGAACACTACAGTCCTGTAGCAGAAGCTGCTGCCTGAAAATGCCTGTCCTTCATTTTCGTCACCGACACCTCATCTTATCTGCTTTCTCTTTTAAAAGATCCATCATGTTTCGAATGATTTATTGTGTTTTCATTGTTTCCTATTTCCTAGTCTAAGCAATAATCATTCAGTGGTATCTCAGCTCTGTTGCACCAAGACAATTCGATTATAGAGAACACTACATCTTTTTCCAGAAATTTTTGAATGAATCCACTCTTATATGTTTATATTCTGCTGACTTTAGATTTAATAATAATAATAATAATAATAATAATAATAATAATAATAATAATAGTAAATTGACACTTTATTGATCCCCGTGAGAAAATTCTTTTTACACCTTCCCCAACTTGCTCTTCGCACAGTAAGCTGTCCATGAAGGGCAGTCACCTGTTGGGGCGCCCAGGGAGCTGGGGGGGTTAAGGGCCTCGGGGCGCCCAGGGAGCTGGGGGGGTTAAGGGCCTCGGGGCGCCCAGGGAGCTGGGGGGGTTAAGGGCCTTGCTGAAGGAGCCCCAGACGTGCCGAAGCTGGGTTCAAACTGGCAACTTTCTGATCAGAGACACCCAGGCTTAACCCACTGAGATTTAAGGTATAGAGGGAGTCACATCCGGCGCGGCTCGGTAGTTCAGTGGTCAGCGCTGTCGCCTCACACCTCTGGGACCTGTTTGAGTCTCCACCATGGCTCCATGAGTGTGGAGTTTGCATTTACTCCCTCGGTTGTTGTCTGGTTTCCTCCAAAAACATGCTGAGGTAAATTGCCCGTAGGTGTGAGTGTGCCCTGTGATGGGTTGGCGCCCCATCCTGAGCTGCTCCCTGCTTTGCACCTGTAGCCTCTGGCTCCGGACCCCCCACAACCCTGAATAGGAAAGCAATTACAGAAAATGGATGGATGGAAATCAGACACCATCCTGTGGAGAGTAATGAGGTGTGTGTCACATTTATCTTTTTGACAAATTGCTGTGAGCATGAATGTGGGTAGATAACCGACAGACAGCGTTTTGGGTTAGGTGTGAGATACCTCATGGACCTTAAAGCCTCTGTACGTCTGCGTCATGAGTGCCGTGAATGTGTGGCCATGTCGATGAAGCCGGGCCTGTCCTGCAGGATTTCTGCCTGCTCACGGTGCTGGGCAGCCAAGCGGGGTTAAAACGGAAACCTTTTCCGATCTATTCCTAGTCCCTCTGTGAAAGTCTACCGCATGGCACAAACAGCAGTTAATATGGGGATATCCAATGTTTTTAATAATACCTTCCTACATTTCAGGTTCGGAAGAGAATTCAGGAGGTGCGTTTCTGCTGAAAACATCTGAAGGACAGGAGAACATAGAGGAACTGCTCAGGTAACACTGCGCTGACTACAGTGTTCTGTGTCTCTGCGCCATATGACCTCATCATCTGGAGGCTGCCTGTCCTTGAATAATAGTGTGCGCGGTTGTGGACGGGGAAGATTTTTTCCATTTCATTTGCTGACAGTATTTCCAAAGGGATTATAAATGGAGCCTGCTGCTCTAAGCATTTCCCCTCAGTCTACTAGATATCGCTCGAGTTAACTGTGCAGGCAAACAGAGTTTCACAATCATCACAGGCAAACGGGTTTGTTCTCAGAAGATGAGTCGTTTCCCTTCGGGAGCGTTGCTCTGCTTCTGGTGCCCGGTGTCGATCGGATGCCCCCGCCCTTCTCGTTATCTGGGCTGTGTGACTGACAGGTGGCTTTGCCCTTCCAGTCAGTCCTCCCAGTGAACGCCGCGTGGCTCTGCCAGTGAACGCCGCGTGGCTCTGCCAGTGAACGCCGCGTGGCTCTGCCAGTGGCACAGAGCACACATGGCCCAGTCAGAGCGAGAATTGCAGGAAACCTTTTTCTGGCTGCTTGTCATCTTAATAAATTCAGCGCTGACAGTCAGTAAATTAAAAACATGTCGCCTTTGGGGAGAAGCCTCATTTCTGATACTCGAACCAGGAGGTGAGGTGCCCCAGAGCGCTGGGCTTCCTGGAGCACTTCTCAGCCCATGTGGTGGCTTTTCTGTTTGAATGAGCCGAAGGCGTTCTGGAAAGCCCCGTCCCTCTGCTGTCTCTGTGGGGGGCCGAGGGCCGAGGACAGTCAGTAAGACTCCCTGTAAAACGTGTATTTGTGTCGTCCGTTTTTAGCCTCTGGAATGAGCTTGTCCTCTGTCCAGAGAGCTATGAATGCTAAGGTGTCTGTGTCCTCCTCTGGATCCCTCACTTTCTGCTGTGTCCTGTAATATTTGTGGTGCGTTTTTTTTCTTGGTGGGTTGTGTTGCTTGACTTTTTGCGGGCGAAGCAGGAGGAGCGGCAGGCCTGTGGAAGATTATCAGCTTATGAAGCCTGCTGTTTGCTCTTTCCTGATCACTGCAAAAGGTGTGGTGAATAAGGCACTGACTTCAGTGGAACCCTTTATGCCACATATAAATAAAACCAAGCCCTTGTGCTGTTCTTCATTACAACCAGGCACATAATATTTTGGCACAAAACTCTTCTCCTTGGCACAAATGATCTCTAAGGAAACGAAGGAGCTGGATCGCCTCTGAATGACTTATAAATGGGAATAATAGTTCGATTGAAGGGGCTCCTACACGTCACAAAGCGTGTTTTCAAGCGTGGAGCATGATAAGATGTGCTGCATGATTTCCCATGACCCCAGGAAGAGTCCATATGGCATCACTTTCATGTTTCTTGTCAACCTAATGAATCTGTCAATGATGAGAACATGCAAAACACGACTGAGAAATCAGACATATCTAAATACAGAAGAGTGATATGCTGCTTACCCTGAAAAGGCTCTTAGAGAAAACAGGACATGCATTATATTCATAGAACCACTCACTGACATTTCGGGTTTTCACTTTTAACATTTTTGAAAAGTTGAGTAAGTATGATTTTGTGGAATCACTGACCAAATGAGGGTTTGAGTTTTGAAGGCAGTTTAATTGTTAAAAATACCCATGTGGGCATTTAATACAGAATTTTCAGTTTACTTGTTTTGATTTTTGATAGAATTGAAATCAAGCCAGCCGACATTCTGAGAGACATGCATATCCTCTGCAGCAGTCTGAGAAATCAGTCTGGAACAGCTGATATTTGACTCAGTTGTTCCTTGACAGAGGCAAGGCGCTTGTGTGATTCCCTTCAAAGTTCTTATTTTGAAATGAATGAAACTCCACAGTTTTGTAGCATTAGGCCAGAGCAGGGGGGACCGCCATGTTTGAGACGTATCAGGAGAAGGTGAAGCAGCTCCTTGGGATCCTGGACGTAGCATCTCATGAAGGGTTTGCTGGGTAGCGTTCGCATCCCTGCCAGTAACCCCCCCAGTGGCCATCGCCCCTCTCCAGACCGAACATGCCGACAGGCTGGGTCTGCATGGCGCCAGAGGGTTTTTCTGGGTCATGGAGTCTGGCTCCTCCATGGTGGAGCTGGGCCTGGCTGGTGAGCAGATGGCTGAGGCCTAAGAAGCAGGCCAGCTCGTATCAGCCGTTAATCACCCGCAGGACGAGGGGAGCGGCCTCGCTTTCAGCCCGAAGGCCTCCGCCCCCGTCCTCAGGCCTCCTGCTCAGGATTCCGCACCACAGAGAAACTGCTCTTAAACATGGCTGAATCTGCTTATTTTTCACATTTCTACAAATGTTCTCCTTCACTCATGTGATCGCAATAACTAAAGATTACATTTGTGCAAACGTAATATGCAGTCAAGTAGGTAAGCATGGACATGCAGCTCAAAACATATTTTCATGCTATGCTTTCTGACCTTCACGGCCATGTGGTGCAGGCCGGAAGCAACCCGCTACTATGGAGCAGCAGGAAGCACTGTCTGCAGTCAGTAAAGCGATGATTATCCCCACCTGGAGGTGGCTTGGTCAAATCCTGTGTCTCCATTCCCCAGTCTCTCAGTCTTGAGCCACTGAGTCCTCTGTTTCTAGCTGTGGTTCAGTGGTTCTTGTTGGTAGAAGTATTTGCCAGACCTGGTGTTTGGAAGTCTAGCTTTGGTTTTTGTCATTTTCCTACATAATAACCCCTTGGAAAATACCTCAATCCTTCTTCCAGCAAGACCTTGAGCCTGAGCGCTAATGAAGGATTGCTTTTGGACTTGTGCACCAACCCCGAAATTCAAATAAAAGTTAGTTTTGCGTGTGACTTTGAATACTTGTTTTGCCTCTTGCTCCTTCAGCCTCATTTTGCATGTTGACCCCGAGCTGTTGCTGGTTCCGGATGAGAACACAGGTGCGAACATGGGTGAGGACATGCCAGAGGATGCCCGTCTGCTAAGCAAATTCAGTTCCAGACCATTCAGGCATTTTCTTCAAGACTCAAGATCCTTTTTGTGCCTTTTATGCATCAGTACACAGGAATTCATACTTGCGGCATCCAGTCAGTAGCATGTAACATGTAACAGGATCAGACAGGACAGAACAAGAACGAGATGCCTGCAAAGCATCAAAATGAATGATTAAAACATAAATATGACACTTTTCGAGACACTCAAAGCACCTAATAGAACCAATGGAGCCAGTTCACCCACCAGTGCTGTGCAGCCCCCACCTGGAGGATGTGACGGCAGCCATTTTGCTCCAGTACGCTCACCACACAGTAGCTAAAGCAGTGAAGGGGCAGGGGAGAATTCACCAGTGAGATATAAGGGATGATTAGGAGGCCAGATTCCATAGTGGGCATCGGGGACATCGGGGTGCCAGTGCTACTCTTACCCAGGGATCCTTCATGACCTCAGGGAGTCAGGACCATCCTAAGGGCTCCATTTTTACAGCACAGTGTCACTGCATCGGGATTCACGCAGCCCACAAGATGGGCTTCCCTGCTGGCCACGGTGTACAGGAGATGTGGCTAATAAGTATAAAATTAATAAATAAAGCAAAGTACAGGACTGGAAGCACCCGCACCTGTGCTGGAGTCCCCCCCTTTACTCTGGCTCATGAGATGCGTGTCCATGTCCTGCTTGTTTTGAATGACTTTACGGCTCCACCTTCAACGTAAAACCCCTGCTGGTCTTTGTCAGTTGACTTTCCCTGAATGTGTCTGGTTTCACGTCATCAGCGCTGACCGGAATCAGTTCAGCTGGTTCTCCCCCCCCCGGGCAGCCCTGATCCCTGCTCATGTTGGCCACATTGTCTGGGAGCTGAAATGGGCTTGCTGGTGCTTTTGAGAGGCACTGAGGGGGAAGCGATTTGTATTCACCTGCCGTGGGTGAATAGGAGTGTCATAAGAAGCTCATCGCATTCATCTTGCAGTCCCACACATATTGTTTTAAACATTGTATTCTTGCAAATGTTCCTTTTGGACCAGTTTATATGTTGTTTTGCATGATTTCACATCTACTTCAGTTGCCCTGTTTGTTTACCCACTGTTATTTTTATCTGTCTCCACCTTGGTGTGAAAATCTAATCCCACACTTTTTGTTTTGTAACCTTGTAAGTTCACACAGAAAATCTTTACAGGACTTTGTGAACGGCTGACAAAGGGCCGCATTTCTTCTTCGCTTTCTGCAGCAGGTGTGACCCCCCCCAGCTTTGCATCCCCTCCTTTGTGTCGCTGATGTGAAGAAACTGAAACAGGGATGGCCCCCCTGTGCCCCACCCCCTGGTCTTTTATTTGCTCTTATTTTTCTCTGATCTTTTTATTTTTCACAGTATGACTTTCCTTACTTTTGATGTCCTTTTTTGCCCTCGCTGTTTTATTGCGGCAGGTTTGACCCCTGACATTTCTCTGTGGGTTTTATTCTAACTGTTAACCTTGCATATGACAAAGGAAGGCGGCCGCACTCTCGCTCCTCCCCCCCGCCCGGCCTGCCCCGCCCTGCCCTGCCCTGACCCCGGCCCGCCGTTGTTTGTTTACCTGCCCGCCGCCTCAGCGGGTCCGTGTTTCCGTCCGGTTTCTGTCCAGCAGCCGCCTGGCGTCCTTTGAAAAGCTGGGAATATCAGTGACGCTCATCAGCATTGGGGGGGGTTTGCTTTCACACGTGGCGCTGCGCCAATTTAAATATGTCCCCAATTATCCCTCAGTGTCCGGTGGGACGATAAGATAGGGGCATTTGTCCTGGGCTTTAGCAGATATCCGTGACTTTATTATCTGGATGCCTCTCGTAGTACAGGAAGGGTACCTAACACTTCCCAGTACAGCCGAAGACAGACCCATCTGCATTTCATACTGGGTGAAATGTGGAAGTGGGGGTGGGGCCGGTGTTTTGCCTGTAGGGGCGGGAGGGGGCTGTTCATCAGCCTGCATGCTGTTACCGGAGCATCATTCTATCACTGCTAACATGTTTAACAAATAGTTTAGTCAGGTTGTGAGCAAAGAATGAGATCATTACTGTTCTCTTCATTGTGAAATTGTGCCATAATGCAACATCTATTATGTTGCATGACTGTGCTTATCTACGGACTTCAGGAAGATTATTACTTGTTTTGTGTTTGTTTTTAACTGAGACTGCTGTCTTTAAGATGGAATATGGATTCTCATTCCCCTGCAGATATAAGACTGTAAAATAAACTTCTCTTTTGAGATGGAGATGGAACTGCTGAGCCCCCAAGTCCAGCGACTTTTTTCCTGCTGACTTTGTAGATGTTTAAGAGAGGAAAGATGCTGCTCCGTTCCCTGTCCCTGGCAGGTGACAGATGGAATGGACGGCGTTAAGTGAAATGGATTTTGTGATTTGCGTCTCCGTGAATAATGAGTGATCTTGGAGTGAATTCTCTTTTTTTTTTTTTTTTTTTTAGAATCCCTGTATAAACAGACCTGTTCTCTGGCCAGTGCTTCTGTGTCACTGCTCTTGAAACTTACAATATTACCGTGGAAAGTAATAGTGCAGATTTAGTGGAAATTTCCATAGAGAGCAGGCCTTCCTTTGTGGTGGTATTTTGTTATTCTGCATAAGTGTGTCTTTTCTGCCTTTGTGTTTGGGGATGCATTACATTTATTTACTTAGCAGATGCTTTAATCTAAAGTGACGTACGTTTGAGAAAGCAGGTTTGGCTAGTAGAACAATTGTGGTTAAGGGCTGAAAGGGCCTTGCTCAGGGGCCCAACGGTGAAATCACTCTGCCAACCCTTTGATCTGGACTGGTGCCCTTAAAATCATGGGCAGAGTCATGACCCACTGAAGCAGACGCTGCCTGCCGGGCCTGGGACGCTGTGCCGCGTGCCTTTCTGTCTGCTTGTGAGTTTGTGTTCAGGTGATTGACAGGCGTGGAAGCAGAGCCCTTGAGTGTGGTGTTTAGCAGGTGCCAGGGAGGCTCTCCCAAACTGCCCTCCGCCCTGTCACCCGCCCCCGACCCAACACGCCGTGCTCAGCCCATACCATCGCGTACGCCCGGCTGAATGTGCGTAAGAGCCCGACTGCAGGAAACTACGAGGCGGGAATCAAAGGGACCCATTGTTCCCGGACACAGCAGATGTAGGACAATCTCACCAACGGCCTTATTGACATCACAGGCAGTCGCCTACTTCAGTCTTAATCATGCTGGGGGGGGGGCGCGGGCGTGGGCACGGTGGCCATACCCCTTGTAGCTCAGCTCATCCATGATCTCTGTTTAATCATATCTGGATTTCCCTACTTAATTCCCCCCCCCCCCCGCCCCCAAACAATGTCCAGCCTCATAGATGGTTTCTATAGTAATTTAACAGGATAGGTGGTCTGATTAAGCAGAAGTGCCCCCCCCCCGTGTTCTGTCTATGCAGTGCAAACATCACTGTACAATCTGGATGCCTGCAGGCAGTTTGGCCTTAAAGTCCACAATGGAAATGAATTCATCTCGATTATTCCCATCCCCGTGGAGTAGCAGTCCTCAGCCGCACAGGGTCTCTTCCGTTCGAATACTAAAGAGTCTCGCTGTGAAGTCGGCCTGTGGATTTGCATTCTGTTGGTGGGAATCTGGAGGAGAAAAAAAAAGGTGTTTTGTTTCCTCGTGAATGTGGGGGGTGGGGGTTTGTGGGCTGGGAACGTGTTCGTGTTCCTGTTTTCCCGGAGAGGGGCGGACTGGCGTTCTGTGGGAAACAAGGCGACCATGTCGAGTGTCTATTAGGGACATGCCAACAGGCAGGGCGAGGGTGACTTACGATTGGAGGAAACGTGTCCTTCTGTTCGTAATGAATACGTCAGTGACTGCAACACCAGTAATGTAATGAAATACCGGCACTGATGCCACTTGGACATTAAGGATGAATGATATGGTGTCACTGCTTGTATTGCAAACAAGCTGAAGAGTCAAAGACCCCATTGAGCAGCAGGTGCTGGAACCAAAGCGCATACCCTGCTGGTGGAGCAGAGCAAGGGCCGGGCCGCCTTGACAGGGCTCATCTGAACAGTGAACAGAGCGCCTTTACATGTTTCTTATTGTCCCATCAATACAACTCAGTCCCGCTGCTGGCAGTTCACCACTGAAAGAAAAAAAAAGCCATAAGAGCGTAACAGATATCTGCAAAGAACGAGCCTGATTTACAGGAACGAGGTGCATAACTCTGCAATTTTGGGAAAGTGCTCTAATTACCCCGTCGTAAAAACAGGCCCTTTAGACTGCCAGCTCCAGCGCAGCATGACCAGAGCTGGTCAGGGTGGGGGGGGGGGGGGGTCTTCTGGGCCCCTTCCTCTCCCCTAACCATCAAGGGCTGGATCCATTCCCAACTCAACCAGTCCGCGCGGTGGTGTCCCTGGGCAGATAGACATTCTGTTAGCTTAGCAGGGTCTGATGTGTTCCCTTACATTTTAAGTGTGTGGTATGATCCTTTGGTGAAGGATGTCATGTAGGTGTATGATCCGTTCTCTTATAACGCTGTATGATCTGTGCCCTTGTTAAGCAGTGATGCTTCTATCCATCAGCCACCGGTCATTATCTGCCGATATTCATTCTAAATAGTTTTATTGGAGCTCTCAAAGAGGCCAATCAGAAACTTTTGCTAAAATGACTGGTCTGACAGGTACACATGGCATCCAGTAATCTGTGTGAAGCAGAAATCCAGCTGCAAAGCAATAACATTTACTGTATGGTGGTTAAATCATCTTTCTTTAGGCTTTTTTTGGTATGATTTAGTTAAGGTTGTTGTATGATATGTTCTCTCGTTAAGCATCTCGCATGTTTCTTTCGTTAAGGTTGTTGAGTGATGTTTTCTCTCTTTAGGTACGTGGTGTGTTTCTTTCGTTAAGGTTGTTG
>JAODKE010000068.1:33217133-33227203 GCA_026779605.1 Mormyrus hasselquistii
GGCCAGTGCAAACGAGTAAAGAGACAGTACACAGGCCAGTGCAAACGAGTAAAGAGACAGTACACAGGCCAGTGCAAGCGAGTAAAGAGACAGTAAACAGAGAATATTCTGATCCTACAGAAGTAAATACATTAAAGGTAAGAATAAAAAACTGACAGATTTTACATGTGCGAATAGATCACATAGTACTGGACTTTGTTAATTTTATTTTTACTACATTTTTCTTCATTTTACTAGAAAAATTAAGTGCTTGTATATAAAGTTTTAAGTAAATGACAATGAAGCTGTGGGGGGTCGCAGTGTTGCGGCATTGCTATGTAATGATAAATTACAATACATCTGTACTTGTACATCTCGGCGTAGCACAATGCACAGTGAGTTCCTGTCAATATCACACGGCTGTGATTTTCAAAGAACACGAAAGGATGCCGCCGGCATTGACCAGGCGCCTGTAGTCGCTGCTCCCTCCTCCCCAGACCTGCAGCCCTTTCTGTATCCATCCCGTCCCTCCAGACTTTCAGAGGCTTCCTCAGGACGGCAGAGTCTCTCAGGCCATGAACGGAGACCTTTACTTCGCCAACGTGCGGAGGCAGGACTCGCGCAACGACTACATCTGCTACGCGCGCTTCCCCCACACACAGACCATACAGCAGAAGCAGCCTGTCACAGTGAAGGTGCTGAATAGTAAGTGTGCTCCACACCGACTGCACCGGCCTTGTGTCTCACTCTCCTGCAGTGGCTCCTCTGTTGCTTTGCCATTAGCAGGATTTACTATATATTCGGTTATTTTTCAATTCAGATGTAACTCATTCAATATATTCTTTTGTGACCTTCATGCTGTTTTCTTCGTTACAAAGTTTTTTTTGTTTTGCACTGTTTTTCATTTGCAGCATCAGTGACATCACGTTTGTTTGTTGTGTTGCATTTTCTTATCATTTTCTGTTGTGTTGCAGTGGATGCAATCAATGAGACAATGGCACCATTTTTCAATGACACTGATTTTTTTGGTGGTGAGTGCTGGCGCCCCCTAGTGAATACCTCCCAGTCTAACAGTGATAGAAATCACTCGTAAAATTAACACCAAACCCTTTGTCTCCTTTAACTGTACCTGAATTATAAAAAATTACAAATTGTAATGAAAATCGTGTAGTTGCACTTTTATACACTTGCGTGACTTTTAATGTCATATAATTATTGCACTTCCTTTCAAATTTAGTATCTAAAATAAAAATGGAAATTTGCACTATGTTTTAAGGCAGATCTTGATTTGTTCTCCATTTCTTGTGAAAATATACTTTTCCTGACTGATAGTCAGGATATAACTGTTGGAAAGGAAAATCGGCCAGTCGAACCCAGGTGATTAACGTTTCAGTTCAGTGCCTCAAATCTTCTCATCTTAACTAACAGTAGATTAACCATCTAACACATAGATTTTTTTTGCTACTGAAACCCACTGATTGCTCAGTGTTTCAATGCCCCCTCACTAATGTGGTGCATTGTGTCATATCTGTTTCTGCATGTCCTTTTATGAATATTTATATGTGGAACGAGCACAAAATAAACATAAAAGGACACGTACCCCCAGTGAGTGGTCCTGTTGATTATTCCCTAATCTCCTTTGTAACTGTCAGCATTTTTTTAAATCTCATGCTTCTGCCATTTGTTGTCTCATGGTTTGACTGTAACGTAAAGTAAACATGCAGATGGCCTGCAATTGCGCAGAGATTCCTGCGTGTAGACAGGAGGCTGAGGGGCTTCACTGCGGACGGAGCTGGCAGACGCTCCTGCCTTGCGGACGGACGAGTGTCGCCGGGTTCCTCCCGCTGCTGAGTGCGCTGACCACTGCGATGGCGCAGCTCACTAGAGGCCAGACGTGCACATGCTGACGTTCAGTGTTACAGAGGCTCTAGATGGTCCCGCTGTCCTTCTGGTTGTGTGGCCCTGTGGGTTAGGACACTGTGCCTGTGATCAGAAGGTCACTGGTTCAAATCCCAGAGTTGTTAGGGTGATGTCAGCATTGGCCCGTGAGCAAGGCCCTTACTCCACAGTTACTCCAGAGACTGTCTGAGCCTGCTTTGGATAGAATTACATTTCTTTCTTGACCAGTGTAATATTTATTTTGAATCCAGGGCACTTCCATGGTGAAACACAATAGAAATGCAATGTATTATTTAAGAAATAGTGCCTTTTTTGTCATAATTCTTGGTTAACTGCCTTTTTGCGATGGGTATTCCACCGAGCTTCCTGGCCGTGGCAGTCCCCTCGTGACTCGGACTGTCTCCTGTTGCCGTTTCAGACAGTCCCGCCGGAGAGCGCCCCCCAACCTTCCTCTTACCCCCCGGGACCTCCACCAGCAAGGTGGTGCTGAGAGGAGAAGTTCTGGAACTGGAGTGTATTGCTGAGGGCCTGTGAGTTGGGTTTGGGTTTGGGATCTTGGTTTTGTTTCTGTCAGCCTGTATTGTCTGTGGTGTTGATGGCCAAGCCGTCCCTCTCCACGCTCGTGAAGGCCGACGCCCAAAATTTCATGGCACCGAGACAATGGGTCTTTCAACAATAAGAGGACCTCCTTCAAGAACTTCCACAAAACCTTGAAGATTGTGGACATCACGGAGAGCGACGCTGGGGACTACCGCTGCCAGGCCGAGAACTCCCTGGGTTCTTTGGAGCACGTCATCACTGTCACTGTCAAAGGTCTACCATGCTCTGCTGATCGTTCTTCTCAATTTTACACCAAGTTCCCATGCCACTAAAAATCTATTAATGAATGACCTCTCTATGTGCTCACAGCTGCCCCCTACTGGATCAAAGCCCCCAAGAATCTCATTCTATCCCCCAAAGAGACTGGTGCCCTTAGCTGCCAAGCAGGGGGCGATCCCAAGCCTGAGATCACTTGGTTAATGAATGGGATTCCCATAGAGAGTGAGTGCACCATGGGTCTAATTGAAATGCTTTGGAGTTTCGCAATTAACTGTGTGTGTAGCGCTCAGAGAGAAGCTGAGGGTGGGATGTGATGTCTTGTCAGATTCTCACGTGGACCCCAGCAGGAAGCTGGAGGGTGACAGAATCACCTTTACGGACATTCAGGTGGGATCCAGCGCAGTGTACCAGTGTAATGCCTCCAATGAATACGGCTACCTGCTGGCCAACACACTGGTCAATGTGCTTGGTAAGTTGAAATCAGCTTTACGCAGTACGATGGCCCTGATGGAGATCCTTAAGCTGAGGAAACCTTATCTGCAGAAAGCCAAATCCATGGTTGTATTTTGATCACGCCCAGGATATATTCAAAATGTGTCAGATTTCATCTAGCCAGTGCTGGTGTTAACTAACATTCAGAACATGAATTTGCGTGGGGGCCCCCTGTTGGCCACAAACAGTCACTACACTAAATAGTAGTGCATGCCGTATTTATGTTCTGCTAACCAGCTAGCTAGCTATGATCTTGTGGCTCTGCTTCTGACTCAATGCAGCATTGCATCCGCTCCATGGTCACCGGAATGATCTTTCTTTGTGTCTCGTTTTAGCCGAGCCTCCGAGGGTGCTCACGCCGCCAAACAAGGTCTACCAGGTCATCGCCGGCACACGTGCACTTCTGGACTGCGCCGTTTTCGGATCCCCGATACCCGTGATCACATGGCAAGTTTCAGGGATGCGGAGGGGGAGGACGTGCTGGCATGCGGCGTTGTTTGTTTCCGCTCTGCCTGGGCCGTTCCTGGGCCGCTCGCATTACCTGCGGCCTCCCCGCTCTCCTAATCGCCTGCATCACTTTTCATTTCCAGCAGTCGCTCATTTTCACAGCTGCCCGAGAGCATTTCTCTGCCGGCTCTGCCACTTGCGCCTTTTCTGTTCGTAGCTAAGCGCCCGGTGGTGTTCCCCGGCAGGTTCAAGGACGGCCATGTTAGCGTCACTGCGGGGGACCAGCACAATATATTTGAGAACGGGACCCTAGAGATGCAAGCGGCTCACAGCTCCCACAGCGGCAGGTACACCTGCATCGCTGTCAACGTCCTGGGCAGCAGGGAGAACCAGGTGTTCCTGGAGGTCAAAGGTGAGGTTGAAACTGGGCCGGGACAAGCCCTGCACAAGACACCCAATGTCCAGTATTCAGGCTTCAGTCTCAGTGTATGGGCTGCATTGCACCTATAGGCCTGTAGGACTGCATTTGTTTTGTTGATGATTAAAGGTTTCATATGTAGTGTCTAAGGAGGGTTTGCCATCTCCAGCAGGCTTGGTAGCTACCTGTAACTGAACCAGGCTGCTCTCCACAACCAACTCACTGTCTATATGATCTAATACATAACAGATTTTATTGATTTAACCCATCCTCTGGCTGTAGACACTTGATTACGTTTCAGTATAAATGAATTTGCATGCAGCATACAGCTTCATGCCCTAGATGGGGCACTGTGGGATGACAGGGCCGTTATCCTTGCAGTCCTGAGTGCTGTATGGGAATACTCTCCTGCTATTGGATAAGAGCACCGTGTGATTCCCTCTGCGAGGGCACTGATTTGACAGATGTTTTTACCTTTTCTCATTAGTTACAGCCCCCCCATAAGCCCCAGGGGCATTGGGTCCCTCCTAAATTTAGCACACTCTGAATACTTCATGCCAAGCTCATGTCATCATGCATTAGTAAAAGCCTCTTGCTAATTTCGTTCCAAGCTCTTGCTAAAGCTCGGTCATCTTCCTCCTCCTCCTCCTCCTCCTCCTCAGAACCCACCAGAATTTTAAAGCAGCCTGAGGCCAAGGTGGTCCAGAGGAGCCGAGTGGTGGTGTTTGAGTGCAAGGTGACGCACGACCCCACCCTCACGCCCAGCACGACATGGCTGAAGAACGATGGGGATTTGCCAGATGACGAGAGGTGGGGGCTCAGGGCGCACAGCACAAAATGTGAACTTGTACCTGTACTGACCAGGATTAATGGTTAGAAGATGGATAGATGGATGTGTGGATGTTCATTCTGCATTCTGCATTTCTGGGTTTGTGATCTATGACCACCGTAGCAGCAGCAGAAACGATTAACTGGTAATGAAGGCCCTTTTCCTTAGAATACGCCACTGCTGACCTACTTCATCTGCATCTCTAGGTTCATGATCGGTCCTGAGAGCCTGTCCATCCGGGACGTGACCGAGGCTGATGAGGGCAGCTACACCTGCGTTGTGAACACCACGCTGGACCAGGACTCCGCCGTCACCAGTCTGACTGTCGTCGGTATGACCTCCGAAGCTGCCTGATTTGCAGTGCAATATGGGAGAACTTCAGTGGGTGGTCTGTGTTTGATAATTACAGTGAATTCCATGGGGAGGACTGTGCAGATATCTGACCATAATTAGCACTGTTTCTCAGCTGTTCGGTCTTGAATTTCTTCTGCATGGCTCAGTAAGTTCGTTTCTCCTCTGAAATTGTATTGTACCAGTGGTCAAATAGCAAGAAAATCCAGCATTTAATTTTTTTTTTATTTTGAAACGCTCTGGGACCCCCTGAAGATTGGCCTGCAATCCATTTTTGGGTCACATCCCACCAGCTGAGAAACAGTGCCCTAGAATACCTTCGAACATTTACCTTATTAGCCTGTATACTCAATGTCCTTCTCTAGCTCTTTAAACTCTCCCCTTTGCGACAGTATCTAAATCCTTTTACTCATCTGTGTTTGTGACTGGTATCAGAGCGGTGCTGTCCTACTGGGCCCTGACCCAAAACTTATTAGACCTGACAGTGTATTACCATTCTCCTTTGCTGGACACACTATGTGAGCCAGTGTAGAGACCTGTACCTTCTCCTGTCAGCCGGGTTTGTATCCCGTGTTTCTAATCACTGCCTCCTACCTCCTGCCTTCCCCCACCAGAGGACACACCACCCCCGCTTCTCGTCTATGGTAAACCGCCAGCCGAAGATTTGATCAGTCAGATTACTTGTACCCCACATTGTCCGAGTCTCCCCCTTGACTCTGTTTTGTCTGGGGCTGTTTTCGTTGTTGTCTTTTTTTCTTTCGTTTTACGCATGCTGTGGTCCGGCATCTGTGTGCTGTGCGTGTGTGTGACATCACAAGGGGGCGGCTCTCTGCCGTCTCGTACTCCGTCGTCGTGCATCGCAGCAACGAGCCAAACATCATGTAAGGAAACAGTGGAGGTTAAGCAGCGACAGTATGGCTGGGCTGCATTTTTGCTCACAGCTGGGTGTTTGTGGCGCATGAGGCACTTTGGTGCCGCCGCATGCTTTGCAGTGCCGCCGCCTGCTTTGCAGTGCCGCCGCCTGCTTTGCAGTGCCGCCGCCTGCTTTGCAGTGCCATAGATGTCGTGCAGCAGCTACTTCAAACCGGTCTGCTGCCTTTCTTATTCCACCACACTTACTGATAAAGTCCCTTGGTCTTTCTCTGTTTGTGACATTTTACAGGTATTATGTTTGCATGTCCGCACACCCATAGGAGCGTTTCTGATTCCCCAGTGGGAGCTGGAACTTTAGGGTTGCCTCGTCGAGGGCTAATCTCACCATGCCCTAATGACGAGGACATTTCCAGTAGCGGGGAGGCCATCCACCATGCATGACATGCAGACCCCTCTACACTGCACTGCTTTTCTGACAGTGGGTTCTATTCCAGAGCAACCAGACCCACCCATGGACTTGGAACTGACTGACCAGAGGAAGCGGAGCATCCAGCTCACCTGGATCCCTGGAGATGATCATAACAGCCCTATTAAGAGTATGAGTCTCAGTGTGTCAGTCAGACTTTCCCTATGAGTCTCAGTGTGTCAGTCAGACTTTCCCTATGAGTCTCAGTGTGTCAGTCAGACTTTCCCTATGAGTCTCACTGTGACAGTCAGACTTTCCCTATGAGTCTGTGTGTCAGTCAGACTTTCCCTATGAGTCTCAATGTTTCAGTCAGACTTTCCCTATGAGTCTGTGTGTCAGTCAGACTTTCCCTATGAGTCTGTGTGTCAGTCAGACTTTGCCTATGAGTCTCAGTGTCAGTCACATTCTCTGTATGAGTCTAAACGTCCCCTTCAGTGTGTCAGTCTACTCTCCCATGATTCTGTTTTTCCCATTGTGAGCCCTAATGCTGTAATTTTACTTCTGCAGACTTTGTTGTTCAGTACGAGGATGCACTTCATCATCCCGGTGTCTGGAAAAATCTGACCGAAGTCCCAGGAAGCAAAACCACAGCTCACCTGAAGCTCTCCCCTTACGTCCACTACACCTTCAGGGTGCTGGCTGCCAATGCGGTGGGCTTCAGCCTGCCCAGCCTGCCATCACAGCAGTACAGAACTGACCCTGCAGGCAAGCAGGCGCCGACCGTCTGCATGTAGACACCCTGTGTGCTATGCCCTACGAGTCTCATTTTCATCCTCCTGTGTAGCTCCTGATGAAAACCCTTCAATGGTGGAAGCGGCTGGAGCTGAGCATAATAATCTAGTGATATCATGGAAGGTAAGACATGAGCTGGAGATTAAGGTGCATTTAAATTCACATGGATTAAACCGTTTGCTTCTGGCTTATTTGCCTTCATCTGCGTAGCACATTTTATCACCAAATTATCTGGATTTATTCATAGTCTGTTCTACATAAAGTGCATTTTTTCTGGACCGCAGCCCCTGACAGGCTTGCAGTCCAATGGGCCGGGTCTCCAGTACAAGGTCAGCTGGATGCAGCAGGACGTCGACAAGGACTGGACGTCGGTGACAGTGGCTAATGTGTCTAAGTTCGTGGTTTCGGGGACGCCCACGTTCGTCCCGTACGAGGTGAAGGTGCAAGCTGTGAACGACTATGGAAGCGCCCCAGAGCCAGAGGTGGTGCTGGGCTACTCTGGAGAGGACTGTGAGTTTGGGGGGGGGGGCATGTTTCTGTCCATTAAATTGGTAATAGCTCTTGCCCGTGTTTCCGAAACCGCACCAGTAAATGGAGTGCTGATGTGCAGAGCTTTAGCGTGGCGCTAATCCTCGACACTTCCACTCACGGCTGCCTTCTCTCCCAGTGCCCTTGGTGGCTCCGGGCCGGATCCAGGCCGTGGTGCAAAACAGCACGCTGGCCGAAGTCCACTGGGAAGCCGTATCATCGCAGATGGTCCGAGGCCGACTCAAGGGCTATAAGGTACGGCGTGTTCTTGACGGGGATGGTCTGCGCCCGGCTCCACATGCGTCAACATAGGGCTTGTTGCCTGGACGAGTTGAGCTGTGTCTCACGGGAGGTGATGGCTCCCTCTGGACAGGTCTACTACTGGAAGGAGAGGAGCCTTCTGGAGCAAAACCCGCAACACGAGGAGCAGCGTATCCTCACCTTCAATGGCAACAGGACACATGGCAAGCTGCCCGGCCTGCACCCGTTCAGCCTCTATACTTTCAACGTCAGGGTGCTCAACGGCAAGGGCGAGGGTCCTGCCAGCCCCAGCCAGCAGTTTGAGACCCCCGAAGGAGGTAGGCACTCGATCCAAAGGTCCAGGGTTAATGCTGTACACGAATAATAAGCCAATGAGTGAGATTGCTCAGTCAGTCGCCGATCACTGTTGGCGTGCTGGATCCGGGTTCAAGTCAGTTCTGCATTATGGGGATAGCGTATTGTTCAGTGGGTTAGGACACTCGGAAGGTCATTGGTTCAAACCTCAGACCTGGCATTGTGATGTCACCATTGGGCCCCTGAGCATGACCCTTAACCCCCAATCATTGTAAGGATTCTGACTGACCCTGCTTTCCCAGTTGTATGTCTCTTGGGCAAAGGTGGGCAGTTCAGGTCCAGAGAGTAAAAGTACGGACCAAGATTTTGTTTCAGCCAGCCAGTTGAGTACTCTGTGACTGTAACTCTTTTTACCCAACTGGTTGGTTGGGATCAAAACATAAATAAAACGTAATGCAAATGAATGATTAAGATATAATTAAGAGAGGATGAAGAGCAACTTGGGAAAGTCTGATGTCTTGACCTCTTAATGGAATGTTTCAGTTTATTCTTGGTGGATAAACAATGTAAATAATGTAAATTGCTATGTGTGAGCAGTCCCTGGGCCTCTGGCATTCCTGAGCTTCACAAACATCAACCTGGACTCCCTGACTCTGGAGTGGGGTCCCCCTTTGCAGAGGAACGGACACTTGCTTGACTACACTCTCAAGTACCAGACAAGTGAGTCTTTGGGAACTGAAGAGCTCGCGGTGTTTCCATGCCAGTGGTTGCATATTAATATCAGTGTCTGCGAGTGTGCTCTTAGGCATCACCAGCAAGCACTATGCACACAGAACTACAAAGTGCCCAGGGGTATTATGGGTAATACTGCACAAGTACCATCAGTATTTAGAGGAGTCAATTCACAAGTGTCAGAAGATACTGGACTATTTATGAGTCTCTCTCTCTTCACCCCTCAGTCAACAACACCAGCGAGCTGGGCCAACTGATGGAGATCTCCCTCCCAGCCAACGAGACCAACTTCACACTCCCCAACCTGAAATACAGCACACGCTACAAGTTTTACATCAATGCCAGAACCAAGCAGGGCGCCGGGCCTGCCATCACGGATGAGGCGGTCACTGTCATGGATGAAGGTACAAGTCTGCATTGCACAGCTTCACAGCTGCTATATCATCAGGGATCAGGGCTGTTTCGTGGCGTGCAGTATGAATTACAGCCTTTATCATCAGGGCTGTTTCATGACATGCAGTGTGAATTACAGCCTTTATTATCAGGGCTGTTTCATGACGTGCAGTGTGAATTACAGCCTTTATCATCAGGGCTGTTTCGTGGCGTGCAGTGTGAATTATAGCCTTTATCATCAGGGCTGTTTCGTGACGTGCAGTATGAATTACAGCCTTTATCATCGGGGTTGTTTCATGGCGTGCAGTGTGAAGTACAGCCTTTATCATCGGGGCTGTTTCATGGCGTGCAGTGTGAATTACAACCTTTATCATCGGGGATGTTTCATGGCGTGCAGTGTGAATTACAGGCTTTATCATCGGGGCTGTTTCATGACGTGCAGTGTGAATTACAGGCTTTATCATCGGGGCTGTTTCATGACGTGCAGTGTGAATTACAGCCTTTATCATCAGGGCTGTTTCGTAGCGTGCAGTGTGAATTACAGCCTTTATCATCCG
>JAODKE010000068.1:33229187-33242310 GCA_026779605.1 Mormyrus hasselquistii
AGATGGGCCTGCATGCCTTTTCTGTCTGTGCCTTACGAGCACTGACCCCGGCAGACTGACGGAGATGGGCCTGCATGCCTTTTCTGTCTGTGCCTTACGAGCACTGACCCCGGCAGACTGACGGAGATGGGCCTGCATGTGGTCATTCTTTGTCTGGCTGTTCCTCTGGGTTTGTCTATGTAGCCAAATGCAGTTTATATTCCACATACTCTGTGGGTCATAATTGTCTCTGGCAGACATGTACCCCAGCAGTGCTATAATACAGCCTGTTTATCAGTTATTATATCACACCATGCTGCCCTTCAGCTATTGTAGCCTTTGTATTTCCCCAGACTATGAGAGAAATAGACCCCATTTGTTCTAAACCCTGAGGTGTCTGAGTATCAGGGTCTCTGCATGACTTGGAGTGCAGTGCATGCTGGGTGTGCTGTAGAGCGGCCATGTCCCGCCTTGGGGTTTGACGCCTGATGCCGCTGTCTGCCTTATGTCTCCCTGTGCTCTTCCAGGGAACACAGAGTCCCCCCACGTCACGCCCCCGTTTACGCAGTCTCTGCCCCCACCGCTCCATACGGGTATGGGTACAGCCCGTCCTGCATGACGAGGCCGAGCTGAGCATGCGAGTGTCAACTGGGGGGCGGGAGGGGGTGGAGTAGCCGGGTAACGGCTCGTCAGGTCCGTTCCTGGGGGGTGTAGCCGGGTAAGGGCTCTTGCCCTGGAAATTTCTGCATATATGTATCTGAACATGATTTTGATGGAGGGAAGGAGAAGCTCTTGAGTTACACCTTACAGATAAACATAAAGCTCTCATGAAAAGCACCAGATGCTGGCATATTTATGGTAGGCAGATGATCTGTCCTAGATACTTCCGATGGATGTGAAGAGCTTCACGGGTAGGAATGAGCACATGCTGCTGTATTCCTGTCTTACACTTTGCTTGTATTTCTGAGATAGGGATGTAGATATAGGGGCGGGACAGAGCAGTTCAGCGATCTTTCTGCAGTTATCATCCATGTGACGGCTCTGTAACCCCACTCCGTTCATCAGAGCTATTCCTCAGATGGCTGTGGGCTCTCCTCTATCTTCTCCTCCTCATCTGTTCTTCTCCTATGCTCTCAGCGCGTCCAGTGAGTCCAGCTTTCAGCAACTTTAGCGCCTCTGTGAGGGAGGATGGGGCTGTTGTCAGCTGGGAGTTCCTGGGAGCAGATAAGAACCTTTATGTCGAATATATGATCGAAAACAGTAAGGCGACATCGTTTGTTACTCATTCTGCATGAGTTTGAGTTATGGGATTTTTTTTTGGTAGCTGTTTTTCGTTTCCAGTGTTCAGCTACAGTTGGAGAAAGATTGATACAACATGCATACAAATATGGAAAACCTATTAAGTAAATGTGTGTAATTATATTCATATGACATGTGGACACGACGGCCTTCCTGATACAGCAGACAGGGTAGAGGTATTCTGATAGAATCCTCTGCTTGTCTTTTCGCCCTGAAAAGTGCGTTGTACTGATCTTCCTCTTCTGTCAGGAAGTCTGTAGCTGTTTTATTTTCTGCATGAATATGAAGTCTTTTTTTTCAGTTTCTCAAAATCCTTTGGAATAATTTTGAATTACCAATGGATGGCTCATTTGAGAATGTTCAGATAGAGAGGAATTGTACTTGGGGTAAATTTAACAGCTGCACGACCGCAGATCTTTAACTGCAAGTCCTTTTTAATGAGGATGCATTCATCGTCTTCATTTTGTCTTGCCTGAAGGCTTTTTAGCAGTAACCGTCAGGGCTGTTTTGTGTGCATGACTGATCTGTCTCATGCTATCACACCGTTTTAGGGATAGACTGACTCTTTCCCGAAAACTGTTTTAGGTAATGAAGACTGGACACGAGAGGTGGTAAACGGCTCTCAGACACACACTATTAAGGGCTTAAAGCCGGGGACGTCGTTCCGAGTGCGTGTTGTGGCTAAAGACCACTCTGAGCAGGTGGCCAGCAGCACGGGGGAGCTGCGGGTTAGCGTGCCAGGTGAGGGACTGGCCCCCGGCGTCCTCTGTGCCCGGCGTGCATCTCCAACCGCCAGCATGCATCCCGCAATCCATTCCGCATGTCTCGCTTTCCCCGCAATCCCTGCGGGAATGCCAGTGCCGTCACTGGAATTCGGACGGCCACAGGTTGGGATCCCCAGGCCTGACTTCAAGGCTCCCGAGCTGGGCTCCCCCGGCAGAGGTGTGGCTGTAAGGGGCAGGATGGAGGTGTAGCGTTTAGGCGCCGGATGAAGCCAAACGAATGCAGGAAAGCAGACACGGGCCCACGTGGCGGCGCAATGCATGATGGGCCGGTGGTGGAGCCTCACCCGGATACGAGCTGGACGGCCCTTCAGCCTCCGTGTTCATTGTGTGGTCTGGTGTGTTTGTATCCGTGTGTTTTTGTTTACCGTTGTCCAGCGATCGAGGTCTTTAAGTATGCGGTAAAGCAGGCTGCTGCCTCGCAGAACGGCAGGTGCCGCCTAGGGCTTTTTGTCACTCAAGGTGCACGATTAAAAGCGAGAACGCTGACTGATGTCTTTTGTTTGTACTCCAACCCTGTTAAACCAAATTTGAGCAAGTGATCATACACCTATGATTTCATCCCTTTTCATCCTGAATATTAATTTCTAGATTAAGTACGATTCATTATCAGTTTATCATGTAGAAATCTGTGCCGAGATTATTGTTTTTACTTTGGTTTGGTTTAACACTCCACACACTTTATGTATTTCAGTCATCCTTTATTGCGAGTTTGGTTTCAGTTTGGGGGGTGGAGGCAGATGGAGGCAGGCCCCAATCTTGGTGTTTCTCAATATACGTACTTGGCCGTACTTGTGTTCCCTCATACCCTTTTTATGTTATCTTCCATTGCCAAAGACCAGTTCCAGTTCTAAGAACAGAAGTACGGATGTCGTTCTTACACTGCCCCAAATGTCAAAGTATCTGTTGCATCCTTGGCAAATGGAAACAGTCCCATGATTTATTGCATCTGAAATTTGTTCCTGGGAGGCAAGTTAGCATTACTGGTCTTGCCCCCATCTGAACCCCCTACGTGTGACCTCACCCCCTCTGTGTGACTTCACCCCTGCCATGTGACCCCCTCTGTGTGACTTCACCCCTGCCATGTGACCTCACCCCCTCTGTGTGACTTCACCCCTGCCATGTGACCTCACCCCCTCTGTGTGACTTCACCCCTGCCATGTGACCTCACCTGCTCCATGTGACCCTCTGTTCTGGGTGCTGTGATCAGCCATGGCCAGCCGGCAAGTGGACATCGCCACGCAGGGCTGGTTCATCGGCCTCATGTGTGCCATCGCCCTCCTCATTCTCGTGCTCCTCATCGTCTGCTTCATCAAGAGGAACAAAGGGGGAAAGTATCCAGGTAGGTGACCCCCCCTGCCCTGTGTGCCCCCATGTAAAAAGGGTCCTGAGTGGTCCATGACTGACATCGCTTTACCCCCAGTGAAAGAGAAAGAAGACGCGCACGCCGACCCAGAGATCCAGCCAATGAAGGATGACGACGGGACGTTTGGGGAGTACCGGGGAGGGTGTGACCGTGGCCCCCCCCCCCGGTGTTCACGCCCCCCCCCCCCCCTTCCTGCCCCTCTGCACTGCGCCGCGAGCCTCTTCCTTCGTTGATGAGGAGTGTCCGTCTCCAACCTGCAGTTGTGCTTGAACTCGACCAGCCAGACTTTTGTTCAAGTGGAACTTTTGCCGACCCTCTCCAGTCGAAAGCACAACCAGGCGGGATGGGTGGGACGGGCCGGCCTCGCTCGCCGCGTTCTCTTAACGGACCAGCAGGGCGACCCGCGCCGTCTCCACTTCTGGGAAGATGCTCCTCCCCATGTCTCTGTTTCACTCCTCTGAGAAGCCAAAACTGTCCCTCATCCTGAGCAGCCAGCCTAGATAATGATTAATGCATAGAGCGCACACTCCTGTACAGTATATGTGGGTGTTCTATTAGTGGTGCAGATCCCAGCACCTGCCAGGATAACCAGCTTCCTGCTTCCGCATAGCTGCCTCTCCTCCTCCTCTTCACCTAAAAGCACTTTATGTCTGTTAAACTTGAGAATTTCCTGTTTTTTTTTTTTTTTAATGTGTCACCTTTTGAAAGCTGTGTGTAGAGTTTGGTGATTTGTCCCTTTTGATATCTTTCAGTATGCTGTGTAGTTGAATGACACCCCAAGATCCTTCGCTGTGTAGTGCATGGCTAGAGACGTAAACGCGACTTTCTGTGACGGTATCGCTGACCGGTGTAAGGTCTGTAGGGATCTGCATGTGCGTATCCTGACATAACCGGCACACACATTACAAATGCAGCAGTCTGCGGGTTCACGTTGTTTTCGTGATATACAGGGAATGTAACCTCAGTCCCTTAAGCAGTGATCTGAGCAGAAGGCATAGTATCTCGCTTCATGGTAGCGATTAAGAAACACGTTTTATCTAAGCGTCATATTATATTTATATGGTGTTAGTTTGTTCTTGTCTGTTTTGGTCTGAAGGCCACGCTTGGCAGAATATAAGCACACTTGTTTTTTATCTTTTTATTTGTTATTATTTAAATGACCAAAGTGATTTCATGTATTTAAATCCCCTTGACTGCGTATGGTTATTAATTAACTCCATCGTCTCCCCTGGAAATAGGAACTCCAGCCATTTCCCAGCCGGCTGGCATAGAGATGTCGCGTTTTGAATTGGACGTTTGCGTTCTGGTTTCAGCCGGTGGATCTGTAATGATAATGGGAGTTACTGGAGATGGAGAGTATGTAAGTGGCAGAAGCTGTGCGGTGAGTCTCATGTTGGGCAACAGCTCAGCTAAACCAGAAGCCTGTGGCGTCGGCCCACTTCTCATGCCAGCCCCAGGTCTCATCCCGCAAGCATAGTCCTCTTTATTTTCAGCCAGGGTGTAGAAATTTCCAGAGCGATCGGGCTGAACAGGTCGTGGTCATCAACTCGTAGGTGAAGTCTCATTTGTTGCTGCAGGAGAGCAGGGTCCCTGAAAGGTAAAGAGGGATCTGTAAGGTGGCAAATACCTGCCATGGGGGGGGGGGCTTCGCCTCCCAGTATCTCTGCCGCTCAAAGCCGGCATCACAAGGTGAAGGGATCCGCCGGTGCCCATTGTTCATTTACCGCCATCCACCATCAGCATCCTGGATCTGCGGCCAGTGGGCTGTGTGCAAGGCCGCCCTCGTCATGCTACCTGTCCTCACGCTTCTCTCCATCTGCCTGTTCGATTCACATCATGGCCTTGGTCCTGTTGTTTTCATCGTCACCTGAGTGTGGAGGGAGGAAGGCTTCCTGGGAAGCCAGCGCCATCCTGAATTCCCGGCTCCCTCCTGCTCTGTGCTTTGCCTTAGAGGGGGGTCTGGGCACGCTCAGAGCACACCAACGATTCCCGGGGGACGGTGGGGTCACTCCAGGTGCAACGTGATCCATTTAATCACTGGAGAAGTCTGCCAACTCTGATTAAACGAAAACACAGAAGTGAGACCGTGAAACTAGGTGTGTTTCTCTAAGGAAACTGCCAGAACACGACGTGTATGTGTATAAATCACATACAAGACATTTTAATGTAATTATGATGATGTCGTGCGAGTAATGAAAATGGGAACAGTTAGGGAATTTGCTGGTGGCAGAATCTGATTCTGGATCAGTTGCTTCACTGGAAAGACACCCTCTAATTCAAGTTGCTGCCCCAGAAGCCGCCTTGTCTGATGTCTTTATGATGTAAGAACATGCGTCCCTGTGTATGTTATGATCAACTACAGTAGCATGTGTTTTTTTGTGTTTTGACATTTTTTTTCTCCATCACAGAAAGTAAACTAATCCCTCAGGGCATGTCACCCTTCCCGTCACCTGTAACCCCTGCATGTTATTTTCTCCTAGTGACACTGAGGACCATAAACCGTTAAAAGGAAGTCTCACCCCTCCCAATGGGACGATAAGGAAGGAGGACAGTGATGACAGTTTAGTTGACTACGGGGAAGGCGGAGACGGACAGTTCAACGAAGACGGCTCGTTTATCGGACAGTATAGCGGCAAGAGGGAGGGGCACGCGGTGCAGTGTGACCGCAGCTCGGAGGCACCCTCCCCCGTCAATGCCATGAACTCCTTCGTGTAACCCGGACCGTAGGAAGACACACAGGCCGTCCCACTGCACTGTGACCACCCAGCTGCCCCTCCCCCGACACACACGTCACATGCACACTACCGTCCAATCAAAAACGGGCGGTGTGCTTAGAGAGCAGGGCTGCGGCCTCCTCGGCCATGGGTAGGAGGGCACGGATGAGCTCTATCGCTGTTTCCTTCTTTGCAAGCTTTTTCTTGTTTCCTGAAATTAAAATTGGCGCTCCGCTTGCATTAAAGCCAGATATGATAAGCTTCTAATATACTGCATGGGTATAATAGTCATCTAGAGTGCGTTATAACACAGGAATAATGCTGCATATGACCTGGAGGCAGTGAGACGCTTATGACTGCACACTGTCCTTCGGAATTACCGAACATGCCTTCCGAGTTCTTATCGTCTTCTTTCTCAAAGTGTTACCTTGGTATTAAAAAAGGCTTTACTGTCTCGGGGACTATGTTGTGAGAAATTACTAAATGTATAGCTTTTGTTGTTTTGTGGTTTTTGCAAGACAGATACTGTTTATATATAATTGGGAAAAAAAGATGGACTGCAAATTAAGAATGTGTGTTTATGAGCTGGACTGGAATATTTTGTGTTCACCCTTTTCACATTTAACCACTTCAGCATTCACACGCAAACGCAGACCCGCCCGATTCCAGTGGTTGCAGTTAATTTATGTGCTTTTTTAAAAAAAAAAAAATCCATGTGTGTCATTTCGTTTTTGCATCAAGCATTTTATTGTCGCAATTGCAGTAATGCAGGGGAGAGCATCGCACTGCATGTCAGTGTTGCGGCGGTTCATGTCCATCCTTCCCCCCTCACACAATCACATGTACTGTACATGTGTCACTGCGTCTGCAGTGGCCCTGCGGCCGGCGGCCTCTGCCGCTCAAGGACAGGGAGCGT
Organism: Mormyrus hasselquistii; assembly: GCA_026779605.1. Lineage (NCBI taxonomy): Eukaryota > Metazoa > Chordata > Actinopteri > Osteoglossiformes > Mormyridae > Mormyrus > Mormyrus hasselquistii. The sequence continues at coordinate 33,236,244 of JAODKE010000068.1, forward strand.
CTGCCCTCAGGCAGGGCATCCATTCTTGTCACCTTCACGGGACGAGGGGCGGGGGAACGCGGTCAGCAAGGAGCGCCGTTAGCAGACGACAATACTGTAGATAACGTGCCTCCATCCTAATCGTTGCTTTTTGCGTGAAGTTTATTCAAACTTGCAGACTACTTGCTACTTAGGGAGAGGAAATTCAGGTGCCATCTATAACCGACTTCTACGAAAGGCTCCGTCGTCATTTATAAAGTGTTCTCCTTTCTTTTTTATTTTCTAGGCTTGTTTCCTCATCTGCCTACAAAAGAAAGCTTAGCAGGCGTAGCCGTGTTACCTGCCCCACAGAGGCGGGACCTTTTGTTAATGTTTAGAATGCAGGGAGTATCGGATTTCCATTATTTTGGGTCTTCATAACTTGCATCAAGTTTTAAGTTCACTATGCTTTTGTGAGTAGTGTCCTGTGGAATTTGTAAATTTCCTAATCAATGGCAGGACTGCAGACTGGAGCTGGAGGTGAAAATGTGTATAAATGTGTACAGGGTGGCAGGACTGTCTGGGTGCATTGTAATAAATGTGTCAAATCTTCATTAGAGTTTTATTCGCTGTGAATTTTATTAGTTTGTAAGGCAAGTCATTCTCAGCCTTGTATCTAGGAAAATAAGCATGTGATTTTCAGGTCTGACCGCCACAACTGTTTGTCTGAAGACTCATGAACATTTATGTGATTGCAATGTTAAGAAAAACCCATGCAGTTCCACCAAGGCTGGAGACACGTGTGGGCGGGATCCTAGGTACGTGCGTGATGTTACGGTCCTGGGAACGAGGGCAGCGCGCTGGGCCACTGAGAAACCCTATGTGAGCCAGAAGGATGGCTGTATTATCGCAAAAGACTTTGTATTTTAATTGAAAATAAATGTTGGTTTCAAGATTTCACTAAATTGTTTGATGCCTCAGTTTTACTTTAAAATGCATAAGCAATCACTTATTTCCTGAAATAAAACAAGGCTTCTCTGACCCACCATTTAGGTTTAGTATTACATCAATAGTTACTTAGCTGAAACAGCACAAGAACCTGTAGAAAACACGATTCAAATGAATTCTTTGACACTAATTAAAAACTGAATCATGGCAAGCTGCACATTAATGAACTGTGTGTGTGTGTGTGTATGTGTGTGTGTGTATATGTGTGTGTGTGTGTTTGGGTGAGAAAACACAGACTCAGTTATTACAGTTTTCAGTTAAAAGGCAAATGTCATCCATTTTCCCACTTAGGCCCAACCTGCCATAACAAAGAGCTGCAAAGACAATGACTGCCAGTGAGATGTCATCACCAGCTCACGGTTCACTGGGGTTGGGGGGGGGTGGGGGCTGTTCCTGGGACGCAAAGCACATCCGAGCAAGTGACAGGCGTCATCTGTTCTTGTGCTTCGTGGTTATTTGTAGCCAAACACACAGGCGTCGCTGTAAGGGCCAGAGCCATCCACCACATAAATGGAACGAAACAGAATGTTCTGGAAAGGTGAAGACCTGTCTCTCGCCTATGATTATGCTACGTCATCAGCTGAAATGGAGTGTGCGCGATCAAACTGGACGGCTGCATTGCACACAAAGAGTGAACTTTTTTTGTACAGATTATCTATCTAGGCACAGATTTTAAGGAACTTGCTTGACTAAAAATCAGAACACGACATCTAAAGGCATCTTAATTTCAACTGGTCAGTATTTTATAGCCCATTTGTGGCAGAATTACACTAAATTTACTTCAGTTTGTTGTCTTTCACCTCATTTTCATCAGAAATGCAAATTGAAATTTTGACAACAGAGAAATTATTTCTCTTTTGTAAAGAAAATTCTGAGACTTCCATGATTTAGATGTATTTAAAATGCCAGATGTTTCACCAACTGCAATAAGGCACTGGGATTACATTTAGAGTAAAACAATGAATTTGCATTATTTTCCATGAGCCATATGACATTGAGTAAAGTACACATTGACTTGCAAATGAGACATTTTTCATAAGTGTTTTTGTGAAATATTTCATGCGTAACGGCACCTGCGTAACCTAATAACGTTAAATTCTTACATACTGCTGCCATCTAGTGTTTGCAAAAACAAAAATCTATCGTGCAGGTTAGAAAATATCACTGACGGATTACAGTGCATGTGAACTTCATTGTCATTCACATTCTTTTTCTGTCAAAATCCATTGCGTCGCAACTAATGGAAAATATTTTCACAATCCATCGTGTTGAGACACTTCGTAAACAGAAATCATGCCAGGCGGAATGATGGTGTGGCGTTTCGGCCGTAGGTCTCGTTTTATATCTTAATCTGATTAAATTTAATACTACGGGCCATTTGTTATTCGCATGTATGTGTAAATTTAAACTGTTATTAGGATCTAACGACCCTCGTTAAGGTATTGGAATATAATTCTGTTATTTACCATAGAATGAAACAACATATTACGGTTTAATAAATACTTCTCTTAAATACCCAGTTATGCGCGGCTGATCAGCTTTTTAGCATAATTCAACAATTCTAGCTCATCATATCTTTTCAACACCCAGCAGGAGTCCGTTTAGCAATAACACTCTGTAATTTAATTAGTGTGCTGCTTCCCCTTGAAATATCCACATGCCCATAAAACCCATTAAATATTCATCCCGTATCTCTCCGTACTGGCTTTTCCCTCAAGAGTAACCGAAATTAACCCCTGATTGATCCCAGCCGCTGTATCCCTTTGAGTTTCGCTGATGTTTTGCGGCCAGAATCACCCTTCACCAGCCTCCCATCGAAATCAGGAGTGATCTTCAGGAATATCCAGGTTTTCCTCGTGAACATATGCGAAAGATCTGTTGTACCATTTGAAAATAACAGATGGAGACCTTGAATCTGACACTCTGACACAAGAGACATCCACGAATTTACATTATACTGAACAACGAAAACAAAATCATCTATAGGTTATACACGAAAAGACAAATGACGGAGAGGAAAAAGTGTCCAGCTGATAGGCTATCTGTGGGGGCGCCTCGCACTCGTACTTTAATGTTAGGGCCTTGTGCTTTTCACCTGCTACGAATACATCTCAACCCGTCTCATTTTCATTACCGCACTGCGGATTACAGCCACCATCCCTAAGGACTGTGAGATGACTCCGTCCCACCCCTAGCTCCGGAACACTGAAATTATTATTTTATTTTATTGCACAATGCCATATCACAGCCTGATCCATTGACTCGTCGTTTGGTTAAACCTTTTCAGATATCTGTCCAGGGCACTTGTTGACCACACTTTCCACTAGTTTACATTTCTTATACGCTTCGTGTTTCATTCATTGTAGTCTTGGGGTTAACACCCCAGGTGGTGAATATAGCGACAATAGCCTAATCATCATGAGATCTATATGGAGAAATTAAGTTACATTGAACCCGAATATCCAGCCACTTTCAACAACCCCATCTTTATATAGAAGATCTGATCACTAATTATTAACACAGTTCATCTCAGTTTTCGCTATTACTAAGTGTCTCTTCGGTTGTCTTCACTGTCCATCAAATCATTATTGCTATACTTGGGTATTATTACACAATTCGCGTCTCCTGGGCGCCACAGACTGACTGATTAGAGTTATACCACATGTCGCCCCGATCTTTTATGGACCCTCCTGCACGGATCCACCCCAATCAACGTCCGAATCCCGCCGAACAGGACGCTGCTGCGCGCAGCATGGCATAGCCGTCCCCCGAAGTCGTGACAGCCTGGGGCGGCACAAAGTGGTCCGTTTATGGGTTTATTTTCATTCCCTGATGCACTCTGGGCCGTAGCTCGACTTCGTTTTAATTTTAATTTAATAAAATAGCATAAGCACACCATACACCCAACATCCTCTCTGCATAGAATAATATGTCTATGTATATATATATAATCCTTAAAAATAAAACAAATATATAGGCATATTGAAAACATACAGTACATATAGAGGCCTAAACGATTATGTATGCCATATGCAGAGGTATTATACAGGAGGGAAAGAGATTTTGATGCTCTCACACGTCGAGCGCGCACACGGCCGCGTCCCCGCGTCCAATGGCCGTGGCGTGAGCGCCCCCTAGGGCGTGAAAAGCGAGTCGGCCGCCAATGCACTGCTACAAGCGGCGCTGATGCTGCCCGGGCTCCCATGTCTGGGGATGTACCAGCGACCCAGGTGTGCCGAGCGGACGACTGAGAGGCGCAGCCCGGATCAGCGGGTAAGCGGGGCGACGCCGCCTCTCCGCTTTTTATTATCTTACTGTATTATAAAGGCTCGTCTCTCGGCAGAAATGGAGGTTTTTAGCGGCGGGCGAGAGGCGCTGGCAGCCCGAGCCGTGTTCCGCGGTACCGCAATGCAGAAGCTGTATTATCTCATCACCCCGGCTTGTCACTTTACTCGTTGTTTGTGCTCTTTAGTCTAAAATCACTTTAAAAGCGACGGCCGGACCTCCAGCCCCATTTCGCGTTTTTCACCCGCATATTCAGAGTCCATCATTTTCACGACTCTCAGCCTCCGGCTCCAAAAGCGTTAATGATTGTTGCTTTTCAGTCGGTCACGCACAAGTGTGATGTAAAACGGTCAATACGCTGATATTCTTAATAACTTAAAGATGGACATGCGAACATGTCATTTAATGAAAGGTTTAGGTTTAAATAGCATTTTGCTTAACCGATTATCGAGCAGTGCTTTTTGCGTAGGCTACAGTACGTGCAAAGGATGACATTGCGAGTAGTGCAGAGACAGTGAGACATGAGATGTGACATGAGCCTAAAGCGTCCGAATGTCGGGCTCCAAGCGAAATGGGGGGCTGCCTTTAGACGCCGGCACGGGGGTGTGTCCTGGCCGGGCACCGGGGTGCCAGCTTAGGCAAAGTAATTCACAGGAGACGAGATGAGCGCTGACTGTCAATGCTGATCCGAAGGGTGTTGTCCCTGAGCACTAGGGACTCAACACAACACACAGCGGCACACACGTATGACCTTTCTGTGGAGGATTAGCTTAAGAGGGCTGAAATCATCATTAAATCCTGCATTCGCAGTAAAGTGTAATTCTTAAAAATCCTTAAGCGTCTCCCACTACACGCTACATGTGTATGCGTACATACCTTAATAAATACATTCGTCGTTATGCATCTTCTTATGATGAAATTTAACCACAAATCCTGTGCATATTTGCAGTGCAGCCCTGTTTCTGCTCTGCCCAGAGTTAGTGATTTAAATATGTGAGGGATACCCCTTTGTTTGTAATGTTCTGGAAACTGGAAGCCTGTATAGCACCTAGGGGAGCTTAATTCCCTGCATGTCTGCCTGAGGACCCCCGGGGGGCTCCCCGGGTATCAGAGAATGCGCTCTTTAATCCCACGGGGGCTTTTCTGGGCCCCTTGTCAGCTTCTTGTTTATTTGCCCGTCTGACACGCTCCCTTTTTGCTGGTTGTCCTTGGCCCCTTTTAGGGCTGTGGCATGGGGGGAGGGGGGGCATTGGGGACATGCTTTGTATGACCCATCGCTGCACTTTTCTCACTCTTAATGGCCTTGGCATTGCAGGCTCGGCCCACCATGCCGCAGCCCGGCCCCCTAACCTCCTTTCTGCTCATGTGTGTTGAGAAGCAGCCTGACAGCGGCCCGCACTGATGAGACCAGGATCACAGGCCATTTCAACCACTTTCCCACTTTCCCACTTGATGGTGGCCTTGGAGGTGGGGGGGGGAGTTCCTCTCTTTCCTCTTTTCTTAACGGGGTTTTTTTCCACTTGAGACCCCATTGGCTAAGCATGTAATGAGAACACCGGTGACATTTGCACGCTGACAAGTGGAAGCCAGTCTTCAGAAGGTGACCCACATAATGTTCATTGAGCTGTCACACCATTATGATATGTTACATATTCTCAGTGGCCACTTTATTAGGCACAACTAGCTAGTAGCGGGTTGGATCTGCTTTATTAGGTACATCTAGCTAGTAGCGGGTTGGGCCTGCTTTATTAGGTACATCTAGCTAGTAGCGGGTTGGGCCTGCTTTATTAGGTACATCTAGCTAGTAGCGGGTTGG
>JAODKE010000068.1:33244452-33266105 GCA_026779605.1 Mormyrus hasselquistii
TGATATGTTTTGTTCATCTGGCTTTAAATGAATAAAAGGTATTTGTTACACACCATGTTTTTCTTTTAGTTTTTTTTTAACTCTTTTGTTTGAAATGGAAAAAATCTAGCTGCTATCTAAAAAAAAAAAAAAAAAGGTTTGACTATCAGTCGACTACGGCAAAATCGAACGAATCAGATTCGACTATGAAAATCCTTAGTCGAAAACAGCCCTAGAGTCATTATTTGATTCCTTCAAGAGGGTGGGGAGAGGGATTGACATGAGCGGAAACAGGCGCTTTAGCAAATGAGAAAACTCAACATGCTTGAAAACAAAATACATGTGTAGGGTTAAGATGTCTGAGACAGTCAGGGATACGGGGCCAGAATAAAACCCGCCTCCCATCCCTAATGGCCACACCGCCTTTATGCCATAATCCCCTCCCATGTTGATGCTGAGGCTTTCATTGCCGTACACATATTAGCACACGTGAGTTGCATTCTGGGGGTTTCTTGCAGAGCCTCTGAGCCCCTCTCTTATCACACCTCTGCAGCTGGCACATAAACCCCTCTCACGTTTCATTCATTTACATCCCCTCTGGCTCGCTCGGCTCATACGCAAGGATACGGCAGCCTCTATCGCGACAGCGGTGATTTCCAGCCGTGCAGAGCTGAAGTGAAGCCGTATCTGTCATTCATGCAGACGCAAAGCAATGTTTCACTTTTCGCATATCCCATCATGCTCTGCTTTTGAAGACACACACACACACACACACACACACACACAAAGGTGGGAGTGAAGCGGAGATCAAGGCAATGTGATTATTCTGATCATTCAAACTGGCAACCTTCCTATCACAGCCACATAGGCCTGACCCACTGAGCCACAAGCAAGCTGGGGTTCGGACCTTTGTCCTCCTGTAGTTCTGTGTCTTTAGCTTGTGTCCCTGGTGTGTAGCAGAGGGCCTCTTGACGCCCGAGTGGCTTTTTCAAAGATCATGCAGCTGCTTCTGATTTAAATCTGCCTTATGAATGTGATCTTTCTACACCAACGAGGGCCATCTGACCTATGAGTGCAAATGAACCAGAAAATCCTTCAGTAGGGTTACTGCTGGTATCAGAGGAAGCTCACGGGCACAAGTCTCAATGAACGGGAAGTCGCTGCACACTTGAATATCGACTCAGACTTCGACGTACACTGAATCATGGGTTCAGGGCTTACCACACCGGTGGTTCCCATAAACTATGGCTTATTGGCAGGAAGTTTCCCACAATACTCAGCAGAATGACTCATAGCTTTGTATTTATCTCTTTTGGTTGATTTGTCCAATTTCTGGCAGACAATCGGAGCCTTTATCTTGACCTGCCGGTTATGTGGAAAACTGAGGTACTTTGCCCAGAATGCATTAAATAATTGATCACAATATTACTCTAAGCTTCATATCTGCCAAATGTATCCTGTTTGCACATTACTACATTAGGGCCATTAAGGTAATGTACGTATATTAGGCTTAAAGCACTTTTAGAGGACAGGGTGGATCTGAGTGTGGTGCTGTGGCAGGCAGACACGTAGGTTATGGGGTCGACACGCAACTTTTCGGCGTGACGATGGAGATGCTCATTCTGTGTAGCTGGTGTCCTGGTGCTGCCTGTGGCAGCCTGGCAAATGTGTAAACGCCATGGCCCCGCCCCGTCTGAGCATAGCCGTCATTGTGTGTCACCTGAGCGCCAGTAAGGCTGAACAGCATTGACAGTCTGTCTTCTAAACTCATGCGCTGCCGGTTTTTAATTATAATTGTGCAATGTGATCATTTTAAATTATATTGATGTCCAACAGAAGCAAATGTATTTAGTTATTATGAGGATAATAAATTGGGACAATGGGGAAACTGATCCCCATTAACGGGAATTATAATTATTATATAATCTCCACATCCATGGTATCCGTACTGGTGTTATCCATCCATCCATCTTCTGAGCACTTGTCTTGGTCATGGTTGCAGGATCTGTATTATTTTTCTATCAGTAATAAGTGGAAATATGACATGTGTTTGTTCACTTTGAGATGGTTTGAATTCTGTCACTAAGATCTCAGACCTTTAAGATGAGCTGTGGATTTTTCAGCCCTGTGATGGACTGTAATCCCATCCAATGTGTCCCCTGATTTGGGCCCTGTGATGGACTGTAATCCCATACAAGGTGTCCCCTGACTTGGGCACTGTTCTACTTAGGCCAAGCCACTGGCCATCCAGTTAGAAGACAGATTGATGGATGGTTTCTTGTTAGCTTGTCTCCTAATTAACATGAACTATGACGATTAGCCGAATTACCTAAGTTTGTGTGGGATGTCAGTAGAGGCTATACAAATGCTTTCTGCTGCTTGAATCTGAGCAGTTGCGCTATAAGGGACATTAATCTTTGACAGAAATGAGCGCTTTCTGCCGCCCAGCTCGTGTTGGGAATAAGCATGGCTCGCTGAGCCAGGATCCTCACTGCAGTTGGGATTTTCAAAGCACTCATCCATGCAAATGTATTCACGTCCCAAACACATCTGACACGGCTGTCTGCCGTTTTGATTTCTCTCTGTATTTTGCAACTAGATAATTGGTAACCTGTTAATGGAGCAGGCGGCTAGAGTCTTGTGTCTGCCATCTGCATCTCCCCTGTTGCATGTTCTCCCTCTTGTCCCCTGAACATTGCATGTTCTCCCTCATGTATTCTCTGTTGCACGTTCTCCATCTCGTGTCCCCAGTTCTGTGTTCGTTCTTCTGTGTTTCCTGTTGTGTGTTTTCCCTTCATTCTGTCCATTTCATGTTCTACTTTACCTGCGCATGTCAGGAGTGGAAACACACAAATGGCAGTTTGATTAAAATTAAAAAAAAAAAAAAATCGCACTTATTGCTGACTTTCAGAGCATGGAAAAGATCAGTAGTCTCACAGATTCCTGCAGTAAGTTTTCTTTTTAATCTTCATCTTATTTGAAAGCTTGGAGCACTCAATCTCTCCATCATTCCAACTTTCCGTCTGGAAAAGAAGCCAAAGACCCTTTTAGTGTGACCATTAATATCTGATGCTGTGTCTGAAGCTAATGCGCTTCTGCCTGGAACGACTCCTGACTCATTCCTGTCCGGAAAACTGTGTAAATGCGGCGGTGCAGGGGGGCTTCTGGGACCCCGGCATACGCTCGACGAAGCCCCTGTGTGCCTGCTCTCTGTTCAGCTGGCAGTGCACCTCCTGGATTCTCCACGTCCCTTTTGGATGATGTCATAAGCAAAACAGCTCACACCTCCATGTCTGTGGGCGGGGATCCTCCATGTTCTCCCTATGTTCATGTGGCTTTGTTTAGAGCTGTATGAACATTCTTGTTGTGGTTCGTATTAATTTCTTCGAGGCGATCTGCCTACAGCATTTCCGTAATAACAAAGCGACGAGCTCATAGTCACCAGCTCAGACCTTCAGGCTGCAGGGGGGGCTTCAATGTTCACTGCTCTGTTTGGAGCTGAGCCTCATGTGGTGGGCGGTCGGCCCATGCCATGGCAACGACCCTCACGTTGCCATGGCGACAACCCCAGCACTGCCATCATGCAATCAGCATAGCAGAGGCCCCATAGCTGTAGGGTTTACGTTTCATGGGGCTGCTGGGTAGTTAGTTGAATTAGTGACTTGTTAAGTAAACAGTGACAGTTAAGTGTTTTAAACAAATAAGGCGAGGTGGGGTTTATTTTTGCTTAAACCGATTTATCCCAGTACTGGGGGTGGGTCTGGGTGGTCCCTAGAGCAGATGTTGAGTCACATGACAGAGGGCATCATTATATCAGGGACATAGCCCTTGGTGACCTTTAACCTCTGGTGGCGGCATGAGCGATGCAAGGCAGACGGTCTGACTAAAGGTGGATTAATGAGAGATACGATGTCCCGCATGTGCATTTAACACTTACACTGCCGAATCAATAACTGCTGATCCAGCGGAAATGTAGATCAGCTGAGTGCAATAAAAAGCGGAAATACCATTACCAATGTCACCCTTGCAGGGAATGGCACCCCATCACCCTTTTGGGGAATGTCACCCTTGCAGGGAATGGCACTCCGTCACTCTTTTGGGGAATGGCACCCAAGCAGGGAATGGCACCCCATCATCCTTTTGGGGAATGGCATCATAGCGGGGAATGGCACCCTAGAGGGGAATGGCACCCTGTCACCCTTTTGGGGAATGGCACCTTAGAGGGAAATGGCACCCCGTCACCATTTTGGGGAATGGCACCCTTGCAGGGAATGGCACCCCATCACCCTTTTGGGGAGTGGCACCCTAGCGGGGAATGGCACCCCGTCACTCTTTTGGGGAATGGCACCCTTGCAGGGAATGGCACCCCGTCACCCTTTTGGGGAATGGCACCCTAGAGGGGAATGGCACCCCGTTACCCTTTTGGGGAATGGCACCTTAGAGGGGAATGGCACCCCATGACCCTTTTGGGGAATGGCACCTTAGAGGGGAATGGCACCCTAGCGGGGAATGGCACCCCATCACCCTTTTGGGGAATGGCACCCTAGAGGGGAATGGCACCCCATCACCCTTTTGGGGAATGGCACTCTAGAGGGGAATGGCACCCAAGCAGGGAATGGCACGCCATCGCCCTTTTGGGGAATGACATTCTAATAGGGAATGTCACCCTTGCAGGGAATGGCACTCCATCACCCTTTTGGGGAATGACATTCTAATAGGGAATGTCACCCTTGCAGGGAATGGCACCCCATCACTCTTTTGGGGAATGGCACCCTAGCGGGGAATGGCACCCTAGAGGGGAATGGTACTCTAGTGGGGAATGGCACCCTAGAGGGGAATGGCACCCAAGCAGGGAATGGCACCTCATCACCCTTTTTGCAGAATGGTACCCTAGCGGGGAATGGTACCCCATCACCCTGTTGGTGAATGGAACTCATCAGTCTTCCCTGTTAGGAACAGCCTGCATTTCCTCTCAGTGGATGAGTGTATTGAGGAGATTTCAGCCCTTTTATCCCAGCGACTCCCAACAGAACTCATCATTAGATCGAGGGATGGTGGTTCTGTCCCCTGAGATGGGCTAATCACACTAGCTGGTACTAAGGGGACCAATTTATCCAGTTTTGTTTATTAATGGCCATTAAATGGCCACTTTCAGCAGCTTTGGCCAACCTCATATTAATGTAACTCTCATTCAGAGGCTGTGCTTTTCCCAAGAAAAGCGAGGCTGCTTTGCAGGGACCACTGAGCGGGATAAAGGAGGGCCGGCCGCAGCCCATTGGGCATTTAGGTCTTTCACATGGCGCGGGCAGGAATAAAGGCAGCCCCTCTGGGCCCTTGGTGCCGGGGGGGCATAGAGGCCCATGCGGACGTCCGTCTGAAGGGAGGCATTGAATGGGCTGATTAGCATTCGATACGGCGAGGCAGCCTCAGAGCTCAGGCTCCTGGTTTGTGTTACACTTTCTGTCTCGTTTTTAAAGTCTGTGCCTTTCTGCTGAAAGGCTGAACGCGAGCCGCTTTCAGGGCACGGAGAACAGGCGTCCGTTTGAGGGCCCGAGGTGTGGGTCACGCTGGGGAAAAGGCCGGCCGTTTAAACCCTGTCTCAGCAAATCAAGTGGCAGCTGCAGCTCCAAACTTTGACCCGTGCGGGTTGATAAAAATAACGGTGTGTTAGATCATGCCGTCACGAGAGAGCTGAGCCTTCGCACACCTTTCTGCTCCCACTTTGGTCTTTTTTTTAAAAAGCTGACGCTGATACATGGATCCTCAGAGCAAATTCCAGAAGCTTTAGATCTGATTAGTCTGGATGGAGATACTGAGGTCCATATCTCTGATCTTGACCCCGGTGGGGGAATCATGGCAGATGCCCCCCATCTCCCCACTGCCTGTAGTTTTTCCGGTCATGGTCTCGTACGTGTATATTCCTGTCTATGGAGATCACATCTCTACTTGGGTTCCCCGATGCACCTTTCCGGAGTAAATTCAGTGGCATTAAATATCTGCCAACTAACTGGAATCTGGAATACCAGATTTTTTTTATGCTGTTTTTCCATGAAGAAATGTTGTAATACAGTCTCCCCCCCGGCCTTGCGGTAACACCGAGTCGTTGCCCTCAGTGATGGTCCCCCCTTGTGCCTGACCAGCAGCAATAACCGCACCTGTGTAAATCTGCTGGCCGTCCAGGAAAGATGGAAAGGGACCCGCAGCCCCAGCTGACCCCCGGATTCGGAGGAGGGGTGATGTCAGGTGACAAGCCCCCTCACTCCACTGGCCTATTCTTGGTCCCTAATGCCCCCCCCCCCGATATCCCTGTGCTGATGTCACTGCTGTTCCGCATTCCTCCCCCCTGCTGCTTCTCCTAAATCAGGCTCCGCCCTCCCACCGTGTGAACCCTGCAGATTTGCCTGAATCGCGACCCCAAGGCATTGTGGGTCAAACACGCTGCTGTGGATGTCTCGGGTCACAGCAGGTACACTTTGTGTGCTCCGGAGCTCAATGACTGTGATATTTATATCCTGTCTTCCAGGAGAGGCTCACATGTTGGGTTCTCTGACACTGAAAAAAACCTCCTCCTCTCGCCCTCACCTCTCCTCTACCTGCTCTTCCTCCTTCTCACCCCACTCCTCTTCCTGCTCCTCCTCCTCTGCCTGTTGCCCCTCCGCTTCACAATGCACTGGAGTCTGAAAGTAGAATCTGTTTACTCGTCACTCAGAAATACGGACAGGAAAACCTTGTGTAGTGTTTATTTGTCAGTGATGAGGAGCAGATTAAAGATGCCATTGAACACAGTGTTTGAGCACCTCCTTTTCTGTAGGGTTTGAGGCGCGTCCACCAGGCAGCACCTCCTTTTCTGTAGGGTTTGAGGCGCGTCCGCCAGGCAGCACCTCCTTTTCTGTAGGGTTTGAGGCGCGTCCGCCAGGGAGAACCTGCTTTTCTGTAGGGTTTGAGGCGCGTTCGCCAGGGAGAACCTGCTTTTCTGCTTTGAGCTTGATTATCATTATTTAGGAAACATGCTGGGGGAGAGCTTTTCCGAACCCTCTCTGGGTGCCCGCCGATCTGCCCAAGCATTGATGGGACTGGACTGCTGCTGCCTGAATGGCAGTGCCAGGATTTTTGAGAGTTATTAAGGAAGTAAAAATCTGGCCGGGCTCCAGGTCTGGCCCGCATTTTTTTTTAACGGGACGGCGGGAGCTGTAGGGCACCAAACAGAAAGAGAGGCAGCCTCTCACCTGGGGCGTCGTCTAGGCGATCCCTGTCCTGGGCACTTTTTTACAGGAATGATATTACATTACTGTCCTAATGGGAAATCATGAGAAAAGTAAGAATTAAAAGTATGAATAGCGATGTCATAAGAAAAACACGTCAGCTTTTCAAAATATGTCTGTCTTTCTTTCATGTACATGCACATGTTTGTGGAGGATAGGGCTGCAGCATGCTTCTGGTCAGAAGGTTGTTCATTCAAATTTCACCACTGGGCCCCTGAACAAAGTCCCTTAACCCCGATTTCTCCACTTTTTCAGAAAAAAGCAGATGCTAAATAAATAAAATGTAAGTGTGTCTGACCATCGTGCAAAAGCTCCTTCTGAGCCTCCAAGAAATCCTGGAATGATGCTTCATCCATGTCCGGAAAAGCCTGCTTATTATCCCAATGACACCATGATGGGATGCGTAGCATCGGCAGCAGCCAAGCCAGCAGGAGAACCGGACGGCGTCTCAGAAAGCTGCTCACAGACACGCCAGCCGGAGACACCGCAGCCCCCCCTCGCTGGAGCCGGCTTCCGCTTTACAGATAAGGCTTTGGAAATAAGCGGCAGCCCTAGACACACAGGGGTATCCTGGCCCCAGCAGATTGGCCCCCAGTGTGCCCCCACCTCAAAAAGACCTCAAATCACCCCAGCCTGGATGCCTAAGGCTGCACAAAAGAGTCCAGAAGTCTAAAAATCTAAATCTGAAAAGCAAAGCCTCAATTTCTGCTAGATATTATCTGTGAATGCTTATTCTGCGATTCCCCCATGGGAACAGGTAGCCCAAACTGGGCTCTGGCCTACAATTTCCTTTGATAATCCAGCCACAAAGGCATAGTAACTGTTTTTTAAACGCTGAGAACATTGGATTTTCTCTTTATGTTTATTTTCTTGACTTTTGCGTAGTAATTTTAACCGAGTCCCTGATTCCAAGCAGAGGTGGTAGATGCCATTGTTGCTAATGGCAACGGCTGGTGCCATTGCTGGTATGTTGTCTCCGGCTCGGGGTCCACGGGACATCAGGGGCAGGGAGAGGAGGAGGAGGAAGAGCAAGAAGAGGAGGAGGATGATGCGGAGTGGGGAGAAGAAACAGGAGCGGGGAGAGGAGGATGAGTGAGTAAAGGAGGAACAGAAACAGAGAACAGAGAGAGGATGAGGAGGAGCAGGGAGATGAGGAGGAGAATGAGGAGTGGGGGAAGAGGCGGATCGGAGAGAGGAAGAGGAGTGGGGAGAGGTGAAGGAGAATGAAGAGTGAGTAGAAGAGGAGGAGAACTAGGGAGAGGAGGAGAAAGAGGAGGAAGGGGAGTGGGGAGAAGAGAAGGAAGAGCAAGGATTAGAGGAGGAATGCGGAGAGGAGGAGGAAGAGCAGGGTGCAGCGGGTCACTGACCCTGGGTACCCTCTTGATGTCACAATGAACTGTTTCGAAGCATTTAATTGGCTGTCGAAAACATGGGCTGGAAGCAGACTGCACTGCCGGTTCCTTTCCCACACTTGTGCCTCCTCGCACCGCCTCACGCCTCCTTGCACCTCCTCGCAGTCCGATGTTGTGTCGCCTTACCCTCTAGAAAGAAAGGCCGCCTCCCCTCCTTCCAATCTGGCAACAGGTCAGCCACCCACGAGAGGCAGGGCCTGACCATCTGGACCGGCCCAGTGGAAGGCTGGAAACTGAGCTCCGTGCTCTCAGCGATCCCGATGACGGGATGATGACGGGAAGCGGTCAGCACACGTCTCTCATGACTGTAGGTGAGGGAGGAGCTTTGGGCATATTAGAGCATATTACACTCGGCAACAGTGACTCAGTTGGGGAATCCCTATCTGTTTTTGGGAAGGAAAACTCAGAATGCAGTAACCGGATGACAAAGGGGGACCAGTGTGCTTCAGAATGTAGTGGGCTGTGTTGGATTTGCAAGGTGATCACAGAGTCATACCGCTTCATGCATCCTGCACTGAAGCGGCCATTATACCCATCTCAGGGTCCAGAGTTTGCCGGGGTCCCGAAACAGAGCTGCCAGTCAGCCCCGTGAAAGAACGCTCACTGCCCTGGATCCGTCACGGGCCGCTGGGGTCTCCATGACTCAGACTTGGAGGGAACAGAAGATCCCGAGCAGGGGGGCGGGGGTGTGTGAATGCAAGCGTCTGTCCTGGGCGTCCCGCATGCGCTGCTCGTTATGTCGCGGGGGGGCCATCGGTGGTGCTAAAGGAGGGGTTAAACTGTTTATTTCTGAAGGAAACATTTTTTTGGCAGATTGGCGTTGATGGATGAAATTCACAGTGGCAAGGCTATCTGGTGAGAGGGACATGCACAGTTTGCCTGTGTATGCTGTAGTATGCTCCCTGATTGCAGTGCACTAGCCACTGTCAGGGCAGAAACATTAATAGACATGCGATCCGTATCCTGCCAGTGACCTCGTTTACTAATTAACTGTCAGCCCCGTTTTTCCACATGAAAAGGGAGCGTGTCTCAGAATGCCACCAGGCGGTATGAGCGTTCGTCTCTATGCTGTCTGCACCCTGCGTGTGTGTCCGTGTGCGTGTGCTGTAAACACTGCGATATTTGCAGCCCGTGTTTTGTGCCTGTGGTCCCTTATTCCTTCCTTTATGAGTAACGAAAAACAGTTGAGCTATTTTTCAAGCTTAATAACGAGTGTCTCTGTGAAAGCAAGGGCGGAGCCATCGGGACTGGGAGGGAGCTCCTGATTGGTCCTCACCACTTACGTTACCGTTCCTGCAGTACATTTCCTAAGTGTCAATTTTCTCTCCCCGCCTTTGACATTTCTGTTTCTGGATGATATTTCTATTGCAAAATTAATAGTACATTATTAAAACATTAGCCTGCCAGATACCCAGATTCATTTTTAAAGCATTTCTTGTCTGGTGTAGGTTTTCTAGATATATTTTCATATTCTTTTTATTGTATGATTTGAGCAAAGTCAACCTCCTTGTCCCACGAGTTACGATTTTTGTGCCATAACATATTTGGATTTGCCTGATATATGGGCTAAGATGGCAGACACTGGTATTAGGTGATAGATTCACAGACAGCGTCACTGTGGGATGTACCATCTGTCCAATAGCAAATCCAAAATATAGAATGCTGTCACCAAGGCTGAGGTCTTGCAGGAGGAGGTGGAGGACACGTCCCACATTGCAGAACCTGAACATGTGAGGCTTTCCTGGCTTTTATTCCGTGGTTTCTGCAGAAGAGGATGGATGAGATGATGGTGTCGCAGTTTACAGCTTCATGCTTCAGTGTGGAAAGTTCTGGGTCAGGAGGCATGGTGCTGAGATATTGTCAGCAGGCAACTTGTTCTCTTGAGGGCTGCCTCGGCTCTGCCCAGGAGCGGGGGGGGGGGGGGGCAGCAGAGACACGCTGGGCTCCCCCAGGTGAGCACAAACACACACACATCCATCTCAGGACGGCTTGGATGGATCTGTGTCAGGATTCCATCTCTCCCTGACTGATTGTATCCGGTCTTAATTACCACTTACATTGTCAATAAAGAGGAAATAGATAGACCGGTGGAAAGTTCTGGAGAGAGCCGGTCCCAGAGGGGTGAGGGCAGCAGCTAGGCAAGGCCGAGACACGTTCGACCTGTTTGGAATTGCGGTCCAAAAGAACTGCTCTGTGTTCGAGCAAGGCAGAGTGGGGTGACGGCTGTCCTGCAGGGGGCAGCGACGCAGCCAGAGGCCAGTAGGGGAGTCCCTGTGCTTTTAGCCCGCTGTAAGGATATAAGGCACAGGTGGACATATGTGGCACCTATAGGCATGCGCTCACATCCCAGCTTCCGTCACAGTGTTCGCATATGCTGCTTATCAGCTGAGCAGATGCATCACTTCAGCCAAACTGACATGTTCATGATGAGCCCAAATGCGACCTTCCAGTTAAGGCGTCCAAAGTGATGTCCAGGCTCGAGTGGGATGCTGCCTCCATCTGCAGGATGTGCTAAAAGGATTCATGAAGCTTTAATCAGAGTCGTACCATCGACAGCAAAACAGCTGCTATGAAATGACATCTCTTAAATGCCCCCAGGATTATATTTCTACTGATTTTTTTACATCTAATTTTTCTTTTTATTTTAATTAGATTTTTTTCTTGGTGGCTGTTATATGAAAGTGGAGTAGTGTGGTATTATTTCTCATGGCTAATTGCAGGGGATGTAGATGAATCAGAGATGTCTGGTCGTGAGACACATTATACTGAGGGTGTTTGGGAGGTTAGATACTTTGCAGCTCAATAAATCTGAACAATTTAAAACACTTTGGTTTCTGACCACATTAAATCCCATGTATTATTTTGTACTTATTACAGTTATACCCAGATATTTAATTAAATCACATCAATTGTTTAAACAAAACAGCTACCCGCAAAATAAGAAATTCAAGCATCATTATATTATTTTCAGATGCTCAAAGACAGAATTGTCATAAAATTTATAGTTGGGTGCATCATGAAACCCAAACGGTAATGTTCTGAGGTCACAAAGGCCTTGGCTCGTGCACAGCTAGTGCAGCCTCTCTGCCTGATTGCATTTGATCTTTAGATGCCCCGTCCATCTGTGGGCGGACGCAAGTTTGTCTGAGGGATCTAAAGACCACCTCCGCCCCCACCCCTCTCCAATGGGAGTGCTGTTTTCAACTGCAGAGCTTTGCCATTGTTGTCACGCTCTGTGGGGATTTTGCACTTCTTGCTGGAAGGAGCCACCAGCTTCCACTGCACTTATGCCTGATTAACAGCGGCCGCCAGCTTCGGTGTGTGGACAGTGACCAGCAAAAATAAGGATGAAGACGTGGATGACTAAGTAGCGTATTCAACTGCACAGAAATACTTCATGAGTCTCTCTCAGAGGAGGTAAGAGGGAGCTGACGTTAATCTATGATGTTTGTGTTTTCCAGTCAGGTTTCCACTAATGGAAGTAAATTAATAGGAATATAAGCTGATTTTTTCGTTTTAAACTGGAGAAAAAAACAGAACCTTTCCTCAGTCCGAATGGAAGAGATGTGTAATAAACCAGGCTTATGTGAAGATTTCATTAAAAGCCCAGATCAGATGAATGCCAGTTAAAGGCAAGCTAATGGGATCATTTAGCTTGAGGGCTGGGTCCCGCTTGAGCCCAGGTCTGTGGATGTCTCCATTCTGGGGTTTTCAGGCAGGAGTACCAGTGTAACAGGTTTCAAAGTCCAGAATCTGCAGGAAGCACACAGGACAGCGACAGTGTTGGGAATGTGCTATCTGAACTTATGAGCTTGTTTGCTGGCTCCTTAGTCTCTGGTTAGCTCATTTATACTGGGCTAGTGTCAGTGTGGGTGGCGAGACACTGAACAGTCCTGGAGACATCTCTGCAGGGTTTGATACTGATGAAGAACCTCTGTAGGCTGGCAGCTCTGCTGTGCATGTGGGTCTTTGCTCACGGTACCTGGACACAGAACTGAGTCACATTCTCCTCTGTCATCCAGATTTCCTTTGTAAAAGAACAATGAGCCCACTGGGATGAATTCTATATGCAGTTCAGGCCTCGATGAATCTGTTTCTGAAATGGGGGCTGGTTTCATGTCTTTCAAGAAGTACCACAACATCCAACAGTGTGCAGAGAAAGCTGGGTGGTGAGCGGTGAGCGTGGTTGATGCAGAGGGTGCTGATTCAGAGAGACGGCTCTGGCTTCTGAGGGGTGCAGGCTGAAGCTAGGAGATGAAACATGAGTAGATTCCGCCGGAGACTGCTGCTTTGTGTACCACTGCGAGTGAGCAATGCTGTTGTCTCCCACTTCCGTTAGCTAAATTAAAATAAATTACTGTTTGCCTCCTATAAAAATCCCGACATCGGTTCACTTCAGAGGCCTATATAATGTGTGTGGGTATTGGCATTTCATTGGATAAATAAACAGAGAACTTGACAATATGGAATGGCATATAAGGCTGGGTACATTCCGCAAAGTGCACCATTTCTTAATTGAAAATTGCTGAAACATAATTCATTCATTGTCCCTTTCAAACTAACAGCTCCTTAGAAATATTCTTACTATACAAAGTTCAAATCATTGCTGCCTTGTTAATAATGTGACCTAAACTATCATGATCTTCCTATATAGATTTGCTACATGTATGTTTTTTATGTTTTATGACTGTGAACTTTTCTATGTCTGTAATCTGCTTTCTACTTGTAATATCACCCATCGAGATCATAGGTGTTGATCTGTCGGTATTTGATAGGTAAAGGAACATTCTGGAATGACCTGTCTACGGCAAAAAATCCGGACATGCTACTGCTTGTCAGACCTCAAACCACTATTGACAACTGGACCTGCTTACACCTCCTGGCTAGAGCTTTCTGTCTAAGCCCCGCCATACTTTGCCGTATATTATACTAATTTATAGACCACTCACTCCAACCTAATTTCTTGCCTGACCTCACTGAGATGCTTATTCTAGCTTGTGGCATGTTTTCTGCAATTATGTTACTTGGTGACTTCAGTATTCATATGGTGACTGGCTGTCCATCTGCTTCTCAGCTGGGCTCCGTTTTGCAGCAAGTTGATTTTCCTACCCAACAACGGTCATGCATTGGACCTTATTGGTTCCTCTGTTTTGCAAAATGTTCATGCTTCTGGCTTTTTCTCTGGTTTTTCAAATCACAAGCTGACTGAGTTCTGTTTTAATTACTCCCTGCCTAGAACTAGTAAACTTAACCCTATTGATCAGTCATCCTTCTCTGACTCTCTTCGTGCTTCTCAACTCCATGATGTTCTTGAGCTATCATGGGTCATGCAGGTACTTCCTCTGTATAACTCCATAACCTCACATGTTCTGGACACTTACATAGTTGTTAAAAAATTGCAAGTCTCTGCTACTCAGAAGCCCCTCCCCAGTTCATCAGAGCTCCGCACCATGAAGTGGGCGGGGCACCAACCTTGTGTAAGTAATCAGGTCTGACAGTCCATACTCTGGCCGATATTGAACACCTGAAGGCTTACAGGTCTACATCAGACTATTCCACTCTTGCTAACAGTGCTTCCTGCAACCAAGTATTCTCTTTTCGACTATAAATAAGCCATCAGCTTCCTGCTTCAGATGAGCTCTGTATGTAGTTTATGAAATATTTTCAGTCTAAAGTAGTAACTTTGTATGAATCCTTGTCTGCTAACCCTAATCCACCTACAACCATAAAATCCTGCTGTCCCACCTTTCTGATACTGCTCTTACATCATACCTCAGATCTGCATTTATATAGCGCTTTTTTACTCCTATGGGCACTGAAAGTGCTTTACAAGACATGCCTCACATTCACCCATCCTTAGACCGGCGGCAAAGGCTGCCATGCAAGGTGCCAACCTGCACACCGGGAGCGATTTGGGGTTCAGTGCCTTGCTTAAGGACGCGTTGATGTGGTCAGGAGGAACCAGGGCTCAAACCTGCAACCCTCTGGTTGCCGAACAATAGCACTACCTCCTGCGCCACCATCTTCCATCATGAATATGAAAACCATCGAATACAGTCCGTAACTTGGGCATAGTTTAATATCAGTTTCTTACCTTTCAGTCACATGTTAGCTCTCTGGTACAAACTGCATTTTGTCAGCTCCACAACATCTCTCACGTCCATTCATATCTTAGTGTTACTGATACTGAAACTATTGTAATGCTTTGCTCTCTGGCCTCCCCTCTAAACTCATCAGAACTCTTACTTACTTACACACACACACGCGAAAGTCCACCCACATCACTGTTCTTCGTTATTCACATTGGTCACCTGTCACTTATAGAATCAAGTATAAAATTTTACTAATGGCCTACAAAGGTCTCCGTGGACTTGCCCCTCAATATCATTGGGCTCCAACCTTCTTTCTCTACCAAAATTCAGGTTTTCCTCTCTGGGTGGCAAGGCGTTCTGTGTCATAGCACCTACACTCTGAAAAACATTGAGGTCTGTTTCAAGCATCAATTGAAAACTCATTTCATGAATGCTTTGATGTATCTACCAGTAACATTCTCATTGTCCTTGTTTTGCTGTTACTGTTGTTGCTGTAAGTGCCTTTGCTGTATTGTATTATTGTTTGCATTGCAAAGTGTCCTTGAGTGTGAGAAAGGTGCTATATAAATAAAACATTATTATTATTATTATTATTATTATTATTATTATTATTGATCGATAGACAATATTCTTTCTGTACATATTTAGAAAATATGTAAATTAGCGTAAATTTGCTAAACCACTGCTTGGGGCTAGCCAATCACAGTTGACCTTTCACCATGAAATTGTGTTTAATAACTCAGTTTTCTGTATCCTGATGCCTCTCTCTGGTTCTCCTGAGAGAAGGCCAACTTCATGTTTATGTCCTGCTTTGAATTCAGCACTATATATGTTCTATCCGCCCTGTGGTGTGTTGGCGGCTGCTCAGGGTTGGTTCCCGCTTGTGTCCATTGTTCCTAGGATCCGGCCCCCCCCCCCCCCACGACCCCAGTTGGGAATAAGCTTTTTCGGACAATGGATATCTTCTATCAAAATGTAATAAAGATACTGGCATTGTGGGTGTGAGTGTCTGCAAACTGGTAGCAGTGCTGTGATTCACACCACCGAGGCTGGTGTACGAATCCCCTCTCTGCTCTGGCTGTGTGTGGTTTACGTGTTCTCTGTGTGTGAAATTTGCATGGTCCTTGTATGTGAAGTTTGCCTGTTCTCTGTCTGTGCAGTTTGTACGTTCTTTTGTGTCCAGTTTGCCTGATCTCTGTGCAGTTTGCACACTCTCTGACTGTGCTGTTTGCATGTTCTGTGTGTGCGTTGTCTTCTTCCTGCAGCCCAGAGATATACAGTTAATTTAACGTAGTGTCTCTAAAGTTCCCATGGTGGACGTATGCTCTCTGATGGACTGGCATCCCTGCCAGGGTGTCCTTGTCTTGTGTTCAGGTCTCCTGTGACTCATAACAAGATAAGCTTTTGGAAGATGGATGGATATAATTGCGTAATGAACTCCCAGTCTGTAGATATTGTACCATAGAGATATCATCACAGGTGTGTTTTTTCTTCTTATACGAATGAGCCATTAGCATCAAGATGCATCAGTGAATGATCTGTCCTCAGAGAGGAGCTTCTCTTTGAATGTGGCTTGAAGCCCATCGCTGAACCGTGCAGGACACCCGTTATCTGGAAGTGCTGTTCCCCTGCCATAATTGGGCCGAGTCAGGAGATTGTCCTGATTCACCGATTAGCGAACTCGTTCAGCCGCTCCATTGGGAAGCAGCTGTCACGACTGACCGAGAGCTAGCCAACGGCAGCACCTTGTTCTCCTCGCAGTCAGCAAGGCATCACGAGCCATTATTCAAGATGGCTGAACGCTGGATGAGTCCACTCTATTTAAATACTGACATCTGTTATGCAAATATCAAATATGCCTTAGCACTGCTACAGCAAAGATTGAAAAATCTAATTTTTATACAGTATGTACACCAAATATCCATGTTATCCTGCACATCGTGGTCTTTCTGATGCAACCCTAGAGATTATTCCAAAGAAATTGGCATGACTGAAGGCAGGTCTGCTGAGGATAGGAGGTCTTGTCTGGCTATGGAATTGTGTTACCGCTCTTAGCTAATGCTATCACATCGTAGCAGAAAAGGTCATTTTCCAGGGGCTAGTCAGTTATAGAAATTAGCACATGTACAAAACAAGTTTTGGATTCTGTCCTTTCTTCTTTGAAATTGAGGTCACGTCAGGATAATCTTTTAATGATGTTGCTTCATCCGTAGGGTGAAGTCGTGACTTGACGCTGACATTGTAAACACGGCACCGCCCTGCTTTGCTGCTCTGCCGATGCGGCATAGGGTATTTCTTCTTCACGGGGTGCCTTAGAGAAGGGGATTAGACAAAAAGAGGACCGTCACAGGCCAGTAAATCCTATCCTCTCTTCAAAGTGAGATGGGTTTCTTTAGGAAGACTCCATGCTTGGGGACTTTCAGGTTGGAACTGGGTTGGGAGTGAGGAGAGTGAGAGTCGAGTTGTATTCTGTGTGCTGAGCCAGGTTGGGTGTTTGTGGTGAAACCCAGTGAGGAGCCACTGGCTGATGGATGACCCAGAATGTACTCTCTCAGCGGGTCTTCTGGATCAAGCAGATCATTGGGTCATTAAACACTGTTCTTTGACCGCGAGTGTGAGGGCTGACTGTAACATGCCCTCCATATTTTTGCTTTTCCGGAAGCTTTCATGGGGAAAGACAATAATAGAATGCAGTGTTGCTCTCCGGCAGGATCCTGCGTTACACATTCTTGCTTCAGCCGGTTGTGCATCTTGATAGAAGCTTCCGGAAGGTAACGGTGCAACGGAGCGTCTTGTGAGGACTGCATGGATCAAAGTATTGTCAGCTGTTATCCTTGAGATTGACATCCTCATTTATCGTCCACGGTCTTGAAAAGGCTGTGGAAAAATGCAATTGCTCCTTTAGAGACGTTGCTAGGATATCGGCGGCATGGGGCTGAAATAGCTACTGTGTTCCCCTCCGCAGCTGCAGACTGCAGACTGCATCTTCTGGGAGCGCGGGCAATCGGCGAGACACGTACGCCCTTTGTATCAGCAGCTGGATGGCGGCCTCAATCATTTACTGTTGGTGGTTTATTGACTGTTGTGTCTCCAGATGTGGCACAGTAACGGCACGACCGACCACTGAGGGGCGCCAGACGTAAAACGGCCGTGTCTCTCAGCTGCTTCGCGAAAATCTGCTACGCTGATAGTCATGGCTGTGTTTCTGTCTTTAGCCTAAAAACGACTGGCACATTCCGACCGGCTTGCGATGTTCCCCCGTCCGGGGCTACGCTGCCCCCGCCTGACTGCTGTCCCCTGTTGTCATGTAAATGGCTGCCAGGCCACTTCCGTCCACGTCTGGTAAATGCCGACAGGGATTGTTTTAAACCTAGATGAGGTATAAATTTTGAAAGGCTGCCACAGACAGGAAAGCTGTTTGAAGTTGGGCATCCTCACCCAGTGTTTGGACGGTGGCAGACGGACACAGACAGGATTCATGGTGTTCATGATGTGTTTCTTTTAATGACAGTCAATATAACAACTGAACTGAACATCAGACCATTTCTTTTTGTGATAATTATCCACGAAGCGTGCAGCTTCTGTCACTGCACTATATTTTTGTCTGCTTTTCAGGTGGCAGGTGACGCGACATATTTTCTGACGCGGGTTCTCTGTCCGCTGGCGGGATTGTGCTCACCTGTGTGTGTGCGCACGTGTCTGTGCATCGGGGCGGAACTCCGCCACACGTGATGAAGTGAGCAGAGGAGAATTGTGAACACGCGACCGTGTAGAGACAAAAATGACAAGCTGTTGTGTCAATAAGATAAGTAACATTAGTTTTATTTAATTTGTTTAATAAAAGGACAATGTATAGACCTGTTCTATAGAAAAGGTAACCTTAAATGACTTCTGTTGTCGCTATATAGAAAATAAAATTAAATAAAATGAACTTGACCTTCATGGAGGGGCAGAGGTGCCGTAGCGGGCGGGGCACCACCCCTAATATATTGGTAAGGGAAACATTGCTCACCCCTCCCTCCCACATCACCCCCAGTGTGCTCCCTCACCCACGAGGCCTAACCCAACGTCAGGCACACCTCCCACACGCATTCCTGTTTACGTATCCGTATCGCTCTCAACCCACCTCACCGCCCCATCATGGCAACCGCCATCTTGGCGATTGCCTCACTCATGTCAGTCATTCACAACATGCACGAAAGCTGTTTGTGCTGGTTTAGCAGACGGATTAAGAGACACGTACTGGCCAGAAAAAACCCACATGCTGCCGTCTGTCGCCATCCATTGAAATGAGCCTGACATGCGTCTGTCTCTCATTTTAAGGTTTTTGATCATGTAATTCACTGGTGTGCTCTGATTGGTCAGGCAGGTCACTCACATATACTCAGATGTGTCTCCATCGTGGGGAAGCTTCAGCCTGCGGGGGGGCTGGTTAATAACTGTGTGTCCCCCAGAGATAGTAAGAGTGTTCTGGAGGAAATGTGCAGTGCGTCAAGAACATCTGTGGCAAAGAACACGCATGCCCCCTTGTGTGCGCTCCACTCAGCTGCTTTGGGAGACCAAGGGATTCTCAGGGGTTGCTGTGGTGAATTTAACCTCATTCCCCGCATGCATTGCTGCTGCCTTGCAGGAGATGGCCTCCCCCTCACTGATGACACGTGATAAATCTCACGCTACTCGCAGTGTCGCCGCGCCGATGACCATGTGGCCTGCTCCCATCTTGCTGCTGTTCTGCTTGGCATCCTTCTCCGCCGGTGAGTGCCGTTTACTGCAGCCCATGCCAGGAAGTCTGCTAATTGGTAATTGCATCAGGCCCGTCTCTGCACAGTACAACATTCTGTCTTACTGCAAAGGCAATTTTGGTGCTGCCGGGAAATGCACTGTTTATTGGACAGTCATCTAGCATTGAGAATTTTCCCCTGGACTGCTGCAGGTCCATGAGGCAGCTGAACTTTAAATGGTGGGATGGTGCGTAGCTCAGTGGCTTAGAAGCCAGTTCCTGTGTCCAGAAGGTCATGAATTCCCATCCAGTGGCTACAGAGTGACCCTATTTCTGTAAATCCTCCAGAGAGGCCAGACTCTGGCTGACCCTGTGTCCTGATCTCAAGATTTCCTCTCATTTGTTGCTTTGAACAAATGAGTGTGCTAAACAAATAAATGTATACGAGTTTCAGCGAGGATGGACCACCAGTGTAGATTCAGTGCTTCTGAATCGCAGGACAGGTTAAAAAAAAATTGGCCTTGTTGCTTTCACAAAATTTTTCACAAGAAGTTTGAACCAGGGGGGTGCGGATGAGCTTGTCCAGAGGTGCCAGATGTGCAAGATGTTCCAGATGTGCCCTCACTGGCGATGCTTCCCTGTTGCAGCAGCAGTCAGCCAGGACCCGGGAGCGATATACGCAGGAGCTGCTCCTGCTGAAACTCCCCAAGATGGCATCTGCTTGCTTTCATACTAATGTCTAATGAGTGTGTCTTTTCTGCAGACATCTTTTTAAACTTTTACTCTTCTCCTTCCCTACAGCAACGTTCCTCTATGGCGAAGAGGTCAAGGGCTGCGGAGGTAATGACCGCAGCTGTTTTCATGTCTTCATAATGTTCATCGTTGGGAAAAGAGGCGCTGTCGTGGTGTAGCTAATACGCTCCTGATCAGGCCTGAGGCCACGACTCAGAGACCAGGCGGGGATGGCAGTGACAGTGTGGCTGCTGTATCTGTGTGGATGTGTCCCGTGGACTGGCTGTCCTCCCATCCAGAACATTCCAAAGTATCCCCTGCTGTAGGTCTCAGCATACCTGGACAGGCAGTTTTGGAGGGGAGCTTATAAATAGCCAGATGTTGAATAATGGAATGGAACATGCATCCCATCATGCTCTCCTATGAGACACACACACACACACACACACACACACAGAGGTGAGAGTGAAACCTGGGGCCCTGAGTGCAGGGTCAGCCTTTTACACGGCTCAAGGCCTCAGTATTAAACAGTGATACTCTGCTAAGCATGGGATTAGAACCAGCGACCTCCTGACCCCACGCAACCGCACATTAGCCCCCCGGGGCCATGCTGATATCAAAGTAAAGCTGACAGTGTGGATGAAAGCTGTATCAGGATGATGAGGTACTCTTAGGAGCAACAGACGAGGGTTTTAATTATGAAATTAATCACCAGGACACTGGAAAACATGCAGGAAAACATTATCTTACGTTTTGAGTTCATTACCCATGATGCAGCAGGTGGTGACTGCGCTGGGTGCACTTGTTTTTCCCAGGATCTGGTCCAGTTCCCTCCCCAGTAGGAGGTTGTAAATATGCAGTGTGGCCTCTGATCCACACACCTGTGACCCCGCTGGGCCAAAGCCGGAGCCTGATTCCTAATCACCGTCATCGTTCCTGAGGCTAATTACCTGCGCTGTTCCCTCGTTAATAATAGATTAGTGTTTGTGCTGGAAGGCGTCTGCACATGTGGTCCTTCTGAACGGCAGGCGAGTTACAAGCTACCACGGTGATATTACAGTCAGAGCTGTCAGCGGGGGTCTGTCTGTAATGCTGCGTGCAAATTAAATTACTCCAGTAAACAGGGAATGAAGATATTAATTTTACGTTATATTTCGTTATCCCCTGTTGAGGGAAAGTGAGATGCGGGACTACGCTGCATATGAATTCCGAGACGCTTCATACTGTTGATTGCTTGCCGATTGTGATATTTCACGCCACTATGCCTGGTGTTTAGGTGCCGATATCTCACGCCTCCGTGCTGCGTGTCCTGCAATTTTCACCGTATTTGTGCCGAAGTGAACCATAGGGCTTTTGGGGACATGCTTAGGCGTAGCACTTCTAATGGGGGGGGGTGGGGGGCCTTTATGGGCTATCCGACTAGGCATCCGGTTAGTGGCGGTGTGTCTTGGGGTGG
>JAODKE010000068.1:33266139-33277627 GCA_026779605.1 Mormyrus hasselquistii
GTGTGTCTCATTCTGCCTGCATTCTGAGGAGTGAGTCTCTGTGTATCCCAGTGTGTCTCATTCTGCCTGCATTCTGATGAGTGAGTCTGTGTGTCCCAGTGAGTCTCAGTGTTAGGCCTGTGCTCAATCTTCTTCCCGTCAGCCGCTGTGTTTACCCCGACCCCCCCCCCCCCCCCCCCCCCCGCTAGAAATGCCAGGATCTCAAACAGCCACAAGCATGAAAATGTATAAAAAAATTAAATTGATCCGCTACCACAGGGGGCCGCATGTTGATGTCTGCATGGGCCTGTCTGTGGCTGGGAATCTGCTCTGCTGGACGTTTGGGCAAAGAGCCCCCATGTATGTCTGTGTACTGAATAACAAACAGGAGTCCTGGAAATGAGGGTATAATAATGTGGCCGTCAGGCTGCTCAGTCTGCGTGTTTAGTGAGGAATCAGCTGCTGAATAATGCGCTGTGATGAATGATGCTGCGAGCGCGTCGCTTAGCAGCCGCGCATCAGCGGCTCATGCTGCTCACGCTGCCCTGCGCCTTTACCACCTGCACAAGAGCCCTCTGTCGGACCCCTAGGATCCTGTGCCCTATGATGTCACCAGCGGAGCTGCCCTTCACAATAACTCCCCCGCCCCCCCCCAGCTCCGACAGTGTGGGTCTCTTTTTAATCCTGGAGCTGGTGTGCATTACACTGTGTGGACTTTCTGGGATAAAGTGGCCAGCTTCACCCCCCCTGTTTGGTTCTTATTAACTAGGAAGTCTGGCCCCACCTTCTCAAAAAAATGTGCGTCACTTTTCAGTTAAAGCGTCTGCCAAATGAATGTAATGTAATGTTGTGTAATGCAATGTAATGTAGTGTAATGTAATGTAGTGTAATGTAATGTAGTGTGATATAATGTAGAGTAATGTAATGCTTTGTCTTTAACAAAAACTGTTTTTTCTCTTGTTATACTTTGTCTAAGTAGAAGCTCCAAAACAATATTAGCAAACTCTTGAGAGAGGAAGACTTTGCACATTCTGCTTGGAACCAAAGGTCTTTCCCAGGGAGAATGCCCAGGGCGAAACCTTTTCGAATGGCTGTTGATGGACGTTCATATTTAAACCCTGGGTTTCTTTAAGGTGGTTCTCCTCATGTGACATGTACCTGCAATGTAATGAGGCGGTGGCTGTGATTTGGCTCAGGTGCCCCCTGCTGGTTAATCCATGAAGCACATCATTTAGCATTTACAGCTGGGATGCTTTACCCGCTCCCATGCAGACGGCTGCTACTCCCTTAAATCACTCCGCCGCTGTTCTACGGCAGTTCCTTATCAGCCGCCTCGTTTAATTTCCTGACGCTCATATAGACTCTTCCGCTGTTTGCCCCTCAGACAATAGTAGCAGTTCCGGCCCGGTGTTCGAGGAGCAGCCTGCAGACACCATCTACCCAGAGGAGTCTTCAGAGGGACAGCTCCTGCTGCACTGCCGCGCCCGTGCCAGCCCTCCTGCTGCCTACAAGTAAGCACATCCCTCGGCTCGAACCCGGAGCCCCAGCCCCGCCTCCCACATCTCTCCACGCTGTGAGACGTGTGCGTGTGTGCGTGTGTTGTAGCCTGCTGCGCCGTGTGCCACCACTCAGAACTTTAACACTCTGAAAGCAGCTGCAGAGCTGAGCTTGTTGTAGCTTTGTACTCGGCCCAGTGACCCGAATGGGTCCAAAAGGAGATGTGGCTCAGCGGAACGATTCTGTAGCTGTGAGGCTTTAAGGGCTGAGCAGCCTGCTCTTCCTGAACTGCCACCCAGTACCAGCTCCCAGGGAGGAGCACCCACCGCTTCGTGCCCCCTGGTTCCTGCCCCCAGATCCTGCCCCCGATTCCAGCCCCTGGTTCCTGCCTTTGGTTTCAGCCCCAGGTTCCCTGCCTTTGGTTCCAACCCCTGGTTCCTGCTCCCAGTTCCTGCCTCCAGTTCCAGTCCCTGGTTCCAAGCTTCCTGGATATTAATTTACCAGAGGCGTGTTGCTCCTTGAAAGCTGGCCCCCATCTCCCCAGCTCAGGTTGGGTAACCAAGGGCTCTTTTTGTAGCATCCAGTGAAAGTAAATACAGGCTGGGGGGGACAATGGCCCAGCTCCCCCCCCTCCCCCCCATACTCAATGTGAGCTCAGCTGTGTTTCAGCCTTTTGTGCTCTGTGGATGCAGCCTAAGAGCAGATTCTCTGAAAGCAGCTGCTAAAGCAGTGTTTCAGTTTTATTGTAGTCACTTTGGACATGGAGTTCTTAGGTGGACAGATCAGACTGGATGTTGTTAGGGCTTAGTGTTGCAGAAATGTGTTGTGACTGGCAGCATTTGCAAAGTCGCTAGTGGGCCACTCAGGTCACATGCGTCATTTGAGGTAACAGAGGAGGTGGTCTGCAAATGGCCCGGTCAAGTCACATGACCTGGATGAGACGACAGCGGCGGTGGTCTGTGAGTGACCCAGTCAGGTCAAATGACCCAGATCAGGTAACAGCAGGGGAGTTCTGTCACTGATCTATGATTGGGCCAGAGTGAATTTCAATACCAAGAACGCAAAGACTGTACTTGTGGTCTTGGCGAGACCGATCTTGCGAACCTGCCTTCAAGAATGATCTCGCGAAATCTTGAGGGCAGTGGTCCAATTATGGTAACTCCGATTAAGCTAATACAGTTATGCTTCACACCTTCTTCCTCTGCCATCACAACAATGAATTATGGGATTGTTCTTGTTTGGCAAGGATGCACCTTAATATTTGGCAGGGGGAGGGGAGCAAGACCAATATGCGGGGATTTTACCGTCTTCTGATCTTGTGATTTTAGTATTGAGACTGCTGATCCGTAAGACGGGTACGCGAGAACACAAGTACAGTCAGGCCTCAGTCAGTTCAAGTGACCCAGATGAGGTTGCAAAGGTGGTCTGCGGAGGTGGTCTGCAAGTGGCTTCTGAGTGTCACACATCTGCGTGGCTGTGACTTCAGGTGGCTGCTGAATGGCCAAGAGATCAAGCTGCTGGAGGAGCCAGATGAGCACTACAGCCTGGTGGGCGGGAGCCTGCAGATCCGACAGCCGGACCGCAGCCGGCACGCCGGCAATTACAAGTGTGTGGCACTGAACGAGTACGGCAGCATCGTCAGCAGGGAGGCTGTCGTGAGGTTCGGATGTGAGTACCACGTTCCGGGGCATAACGAAGCCCTTAAGTGTCGCTGGACCCCGGGGGGGGGGCGCAGGGACCTGTAGGTACCTTATTAGCCCGCCTCTGTCTCTGTTCAGTGGTTCTCAACTGGGAGGCCGCGGACCCCCTAGGGGGCGTCATCAAGCATAAAGATGGCTGTGTAATTTACTTGAAAATCATACAAAAAAGTACGACATTGCTATCAATATATTTTTGAGATGACACAATACCCTATGTATATAGACTTTTGTGCCTTTAAACCAATAATATTACTTCCTGGTCCTAAACAACACAGGAGCTTCGGTTGTGAGGTCACACAGAATCCCAGCGAAAATTAGACCAATCAGTTAGCAGCGTGTCACAGGGAAGCTGACGGGGGACAGGCGAGGAATCTTTGGTATAAGGTTAATTTTGTTTTAAAACATTATTAAAAGTATCATAATTTGCAATATTTATTTCATTTTGTTGAAGACCTTAAAATGAGGGTCTTTTCAGTTATTAAGTGTAATTGTTGGTGGTAAAGCTATTTGCCAAATTTGGTTTTACGTTGATTTAGTTTTTTTGCCCATAAACCTTCTCTTCTGAGAGCAATATCATAAACTGAGACAAGAAGAATGTTATTGGACATATTGAATCATAAACTGAGACACGAAGAATGTTATTGGACATATTGAAGTAAAAAATTGAGTCATGTTCAAAAGAAATTACATTGTTTGGTTGTGTAACGAAATTAAAATGAATAAACATTAGAAATTGTTGTCATTATTGCAGAATGCATACAAGAAAATATCATAACCTGAGTAGGGGGCCCAAACATGTCTTCCTAGATAAAAAAAGGTTGAGAACCACTGACCCGGGTTTTCACCCAGGGTTTTGTGAGGGGCGCTATGGGCTATGGGTTCAGTGCCGTTCAGAGGGTGACCTGCCGTCTCTTTTGGGCCCCGGCAGACTTGGATCCTTTCTCCACCGAGGAGCGGGAGGCGGTTCTGGTGAAGGAGGGCCAGGGGGCGGTGCTGCTTTGTGCCCCGCCTCCACATCATCCAGGTGCTTCAACGTCGCACTTCCTGATCTCCCCAGGAAGCAGGATCTCCCCGGTTCACCCACATGTTTCTCTTCCTCAGCCGAGCTGTCGTTCCGCTGGATGCTCAACGAGTTTCCGATCTTCATCCCCTTGGACAAGAGACGTTTTGTCTCCCAGACCACGGGAAACCTCTACATCTCCAAAGTGGACTCGACCGACTCGGGAAACTACTCCTGCTTTGTGTCCAGCCCGTCTATCTCCAAAAGTGTCTTCAGCAAGTTCATCCCACTGGTGCCAATAACAGAGCGTACGTGTCCTTTGTGGGCCGCCTGTGCACTGCGCCCTCAAAGCCACCCAGGTCGCCAGCATCCACTGGTGGTACCACATCTCATGACCTTCGTGACAAAGGTTTATACGTAACAGGCAGAATAAACCAGCCAGGAAATAGTAACATGTATTGACGTCACCACACTTGCCTTCTGGGAGAAATTCATGAAATTGGGGACATGCAAACAACTGAGGAGAATGTTTTATTTTGTACCCAAAGTGGACAAACTTTAGCCAGAAGATGGGGGACATTTATTTGTGAAAACATGGAGACTGTGGCTGTAGTGCTGAGGTTGGCTTTGTTTCTTTGTCGGAAGCTGGAAATGGCTGCAGAATGGGAGGAACTTGGAGGAAGCAGCTAGTCCAGGTTATTCAAGGCTATGCTAACCCCAGTCAGTGGGAAATCACAGAGTGAGGGGCACTGTCAACAACACAGTGAATCATGCAGTGAGGAACACAGTGAATAGTGTGGTTAATGACACAGTGAGGGGCATAGTCAACAGCACAGTGAATCATGCAGTGAGGAACACAGTGAATAGCGTGGTTAATGACACAGTGTGAGGGGCATAGTCAACAGCACAGTGAATCATGCAGTGAGGAACACAGTGAATAGCATGGTTAATGACACAGTGTGAGGGGCATAGTCAACAGTACAGTGAGGAACACAATGAGTTGTATTGTTAATGACAGTGTGTGGGGCACAGTGAGGAACACAGTGAATCACACATGTACAGAAAGATGAGGCTTGTTTGGTTCAGTATGGTGCATCTACACTGACCTGAAGGAGTAATGAAACATGAGCGTGAGATGTACACACAGGAGAAGATTTTAATTAATACGCCTCAAATCTAATTCACGGCTTGGTGTGTTCAGGCTACAGTGATGTCACTTCCTACTTGATATCTTCAACCAGCTCATGTTCTTTTCTCAGGCCCAGTCCGGAAGTATCCAGCAGACATTAAGGTTAAATTCCCAGACACCTATGCTTTGGTGGGACAAAACGTGACACTGGAATGTTTCGCTCTAGGAAAGTAAGTCGGAGCGGTTGGCTCATGCAGGATGCCTGATTATTTCTGGTCACTGTATGGGTTTCCTTATGCCAGCGTGTTTGCAGTCTCGCTAATCCATATTTGAGACTATGCTTGCTAAGCTCCTCCTCCCAGGGCCGGGTGCAGCCTTTCCCGCTGACTGGCTACTCGCCACTTGCTCAGTCCCATCCCAGAGGTCCGCTGGAGGAAGGAGGATGCGGAGCTGCCCCCTCGCCTGCAGACCAGCATGGCGGGAGCCTTGCTGCACATCCCTAATGTACAGCTGAGTGACGAGGGCGCGTACGACTGCGAGGCTCTCAACTCCAAAGGCAAAGACCGCCACAGGACCAGGCTGCACGTGGATGGTACGAGCACAGCCCCGCCGATGACCAGCAGGGGGGAGTGGTGAGGTATTGGGGAAGCTTCACGCTCCACCTACAGTCCTGGCTGGCCCGGAACTGCCCTGGAAAAACAACGTCCAAGCAAACACCCGCAAAGCGTGAATCCTTAGCCTTCTAAGGTTGAGGCCTCCCCCGCTGAACCTCAGTAGGAAGGCCTGAATTTTAGGGACAGACCTGCCTTATGTGAAATGCTGAGCTGTGTACATCCCGAGGGGCTGGAGCTCAATTTGGATTGAAGTATCTGCTTATCAGCTGTCTAAACTTCTAGTTCTATAACATGGTCTATAGTCAAAGTTTTAAACGTTCCATGAATACATTGAATTCCTCTGAACATCAGGGTCATATGACCAGGACAAGCAGCCAAGGGATGGATGGAAGGATGGAAGGATGGAAGGATGGAAGGATGGATGGAAGGATGGAAGGATGGAAGGATGGGTGAGGGACCTGTACAGCTCACGTTAGCTGTAGAGGTGCCCTGTGTATCTGGTATTCTTCTCCCCGGGGTTGGAGATTGATGGTGGTCCCTTCTGCTCTTTGGCCAGCTCACCCCGTGTGGGTGGAGCACATTGTCACCATGGAGAAGGACATCGGCAGTCAGCTGACCATGTCGTGCGTAGCCACCGGCAAGCCCAAGCCTCACATCCGCTGGCTGAAGAATGGCGAGCCGGTAAGGACCCATATCCCCATGAGGCTGCCCTTCCCAGTCTGTACGGCCAGTACTGCTATGGAAACAGACCCAGACAGTATGGAAACAGACCCAGAGTAATTTCTGAAGAAACCCTGGACCGTTACTCAGGTTTCAGTGGCCCTCTGCCTTTCCAGCTAATGGGCCAAGGGCCACCCAGCAGTCTGACTGAAATAACTGGGGGATAAAGGGAAATGCTGTTGTACCTTTGCTGTATTGCGGGTGTGGTTTTGCAGCACGGCAAAGGGGAGCTGAAGTTCGACAGGTTGGCGCTGAGTGACTCAGGAATGTACCAATGCATCGCGGAGAACAAGCATGGAGTCATCTACGCCAACGCCCAGCTGTCTGTCATGGGTGAGTCGTCCCTGGAGACGCCGGGTCAGGGGTGAGAGCCGGGGGCCACAGACAGGGCCCTAAAGGGGGGATAGTTAGGATGACAGGAAATTTGAAACATAATTGGATTAGTCTGGGTTGGGGGCCCAGTTTGATATGCAGTTATGGGGCCTAGAATCTCCGGTGTGGCCTCGTTTGACAGGTCAGGGAAGGGGCTCTGGGGCGGTTCTGAATGTCGGCTCTGAACATTTCCCTGTGGCGGGAGGAGGCTCACAGCCAGTGTCCTTGTTCCTTCCCGCAAGCTTGCTCTCCCTCGTTCAAGAAGAACCCCGTGAAGAAGGAGATCCTGGGCGCCAAGAATGGCCGGGTGGTGATAGAGTGTAAGCCGCAGGCCGCCCCCCGAGCCCAACTGTCCTGGACCAAAGGCACCGAGCTGCTCTCCAACACGTCCAGGTGTGTCTGCTGGCCCATGCTGGCCTCCTAACCCCTGTGACATACTGAGCCAGTGCTTCTTAAAGGGCATCTCTCCCAGCAGGAGCCGCATGCAGGCCTTGCTGGGTTTTAGGCCGCGTTATTCGTCATCATAATGGGAGATTTAAACACCATTAATGTTTCATTTTGGCCTGCAGTTCAGCATACGCTTCCTCTGAGTGCAGAGGGAGTCTTTTTTGGAAAGGGCCACACTCCTGCCAGCATGAGGAATGATACCCCTCGTAATTCTGATGTCATTCGCCAGTAGTCTCTGTTTCCCGGAATACTATGCTCTGCCAAGGATTTATTTTCTTTTGATTTATCGCACGCAGGAAGCTTCCTTTAGATGCTCTGCTTCAATGTACTTGTATCATTTTCGATATTCCATGGACACCCGTGACCCTCGACCACCCCAGTGCTGTCCTAGCGTGACGCCTGCTGTCATGGCGCTGATCTTTCCCTTCTTTTTGGGCAGAATCCGCATCTGGGAGGATGGCAGCCTGGAGATCCTCAACGTGTCCAAGGTGGACGAGGGGAAGTACAGCTGCTTCGCTGAAAACAACAGGGGCAAAGCCAACAGCACCGGGTCGCTGTCCGTCACAGGTGGGCGTCGGACACACCCCTCTGTCAGGGGACCAATCAGGTGGCCTTTGTATTTGCATAAAGAACAGGGCTTAGGAAATAAGGAAATTAAATGTCAAAGTCTCAGACAGACCATTTATATCATCCAACCCGCTTATCCTTCTGGGCTGATGGGTCCGGAACCCGGGTCCCAGAGGTGTGAGACGATAGTTCTAACCCCCACCCCATTAATATCAAACTGGCCAAATTAGCTGCAGATGTATGTAACATTTTACAAACCATGAAATGGGTACATGTCTGTGTGGTTAGATACTTGGTGGGTAGATGTTTATGTGAGTATATGTTTGGTGGGTAGATGTTTATGTGAGTATATGTTTGGTGGGTAGATGTTTATGTGAGTATATGCTTGGTGGGTAGATGTTTATGTGAGTATATGTTTGGTGGGAAGGTCTCTGCCACATCCTGTTTCACTGAAGCCTTCTGGCCCTGCTGCACTGCTGTCCAGTAAATATGCTTCATCTCTCCTGCCCCCTGCTGGTCAGTTTGGTGAAGTAACTAGATTAATTTGTCATGACACGTTTATTGCCCAAAAAATACATAGACCATATAATAGTAATAACAATGACAACAATAATAATTCAGATAAACATGATCAACAGATGGTGGTGCAGTGGTTAGTGCTGCTGCCTCCCAGCATGAAGGTCCTGGGTTTGGGGTTGGGTGTAGGGCCTTTCTGTATGGAGTTCGCATGAAGGTCCTGGGTTTGGGGTTGGGTGTAGGGCCTTTCTGTATGGAGTTCGCACGCTCTCCCTGTGTTCACGTGGATTTCAACGGGGGCTCTGGTTTCCTCCCACAGTCCAAAAGTGTGCGCAGTAGGTTAATTGGTGACTCTAAGTTGGACTCGTGAATGTGTGCACCCTGTTGTGTGCTGGTTTCTGTCTGGGCCCGTTGTTCCTGGGATAGGCTCCAGTCTCTCTCATCACCCCAGTTGGAGATTGACCGGATAGATAATGTGAAAAAGTCCTTGGTACCGGTCTGGCTTTATTACAACGGTTAATATGAACATCTAAAATTTAGTACATTTAAAAAATTAATTTTTCTAATCACTGCTCAGCCCATCTAGGTATATTTGAAAATAGAGTGACCCTCTAGTGA
Source organism: Mormyrus hasselquistii (assembly GCA_026779605.1). Classification (NCBI taxonomy): domain Eukaryota; kingdom Metazoa; phylum Chordata; class Actinopteri; order Osteoglossiformes; family Mormyridae; genus Mormyrus; species Mormyrus hasselquistii. Next base: position 33,275,299 of record JAODKE010000068.1, read on the forward strand.
CTGAGACCAGCCGATTCTCATGACCGCTGTGACCTTTGACCCTGAGGGCGGGCTGTGTCTTCCAGAGGCCACCAAGATCACACTGGCCCCGTCCAACGCCGACGTGCAGGTGGGGGAGGATGCGCACATGCAGTGCGGAGCGTCACATGACTCCAGCCTGGACATCACGTTCACCTGGGCGCTGGACGGCCACGTCATTGACTTCGACACTGAGGGCGAACATTACCAGCGCACGGTGCGCAGTCCTGGCTAGTGTGTCATGCATTTATATTAATGGCCTGCACTTTGTCCACTGAGGCGCAGTCCAGTGTCACGGCTTACTCAGTCTTTATGTTTTTTATACGTTTCTGTATTTCAGTGTGGCTTTGCTTTAAAATATGAAATGCAGTTCAGGTTGAATGTACTTATCCTGCTCTCTAGTTTACCATTACATATGAAATCTACCTTTATTTGTGTAAACTACATGTCACACTTGCTGAACCTGCTCAGGACGGATGGGCCTTCTCTGTCAGCATGTGTTATGTACGGCGTACGGTGTGCATTTCTCTGACCTTTCAGTGTTGGGGCTCTGGGTCGCTTTGAAGCAGCAGTTCTCTGTGACCTTAGTAAATAGCACCCGCTTACCTTTGATGGGCTAAAACAAGCCCTCTGTTTGTTAGAGAACAGGCAGCAGGCCACTGCAATGGTCACATTCCTGACCATTACCGTCCCCTTAATGGTCACGGCCACGTGGCCCACAAACCGGGAAGTCACATGATCTTCTGAGGCTTCTGAATGTCAGCTTACCACACAGCTCACAGCTATAGCATTTCTGACTGACGCCAAATAGGGTTTGTTCCTCTGGTAGCTACACTGGGGTCTCGCTCGATGTTCCAGTTAAATCTCTGCCCAGAAATGGTGCTATACAAAAATAATGGGATGTGTACTGAACGTACGCAATGGCGGTGGAGTGATGGCGACTGAGGGGATGTGTCTGTCCAGCAGAGCCGGGAATCCAGCAACGAGCTGCACATCCGGAACACGCGGCTGAAACACGCCGGCCGCTACATCTGCACCGCCCAGACCATCGTGGATAACGTCAGTGCCTCAGCCGACCTCTTTGTCAGGGGTGAGTCCCTCCTGCTCTCATCCACATGCGAAAACTGCCGATTGGAGAAGAAGGCAGCTTCATTACTGAGCCACCCGTTTTCTGATTGGTCAGGGCTGTCAGCTGTCACGCATCTGGTGTGACACTCACGCTTCCGGATACTCACGCTCACCCCAGAAATTATTCCAATATAAACCTGAAATTAGCTGCCTCAAAAGCATTGGGGTAGTTTGCAAACCCTACAGACTATACAATTTCATAAATCTGCTACGTACATGTAAATGAGTATGCAGACTTGTCTCGAATTGAAAATCTCACTCCAATCAGCTGACCAAAGTTGGCAACCCTGCTGACTGGTTATTCTGCTTCTGCTGTCATCATGGCAGGGGTTGTTATGGAAACAGTCTCATCAGTAATCACATCACCGTTGAGCCGAGGAGCAAGTCGCTTAATTCCAAAGCCTGCTCCGGGGCCCCGAAAAAAGGCCAAGCTTCACTCTCACCTGTCAGCAGAGCAAGATGGAAGCTGTGAAAACCAAAGAAATCCTGAACAGCTGTATTTGTACTGGTATAATCAGAATCAGAATATCTTTATTGTCATTGTAATGGGTACAACGAAATTAGATGCAGTCCTTGCAGCGTCGAAGAATTATACCAGGAATACCTGCATACATAAATACACACTTACAAGAAATACAAACTTACTTAAAACATATAGATGTATAAAGAACATATTGCATACGATTGTATCTATTACACTATATTTTGCAATATATGAAGGTTATTAGGTGTTGTTCAGCACCCTGAGGTTCAGTCTGTTGGTCCTAGTTTTGATGCTCCTGTATCTTTCGCCCGATGGCAGCAGTTGGATAAGGTCATGAGCGGGGTGTGAGGAGTCTTTTAGGATGTTTTTCTGCTTTTCTGAGACAGCGAGAGCTGTGCATTTCATCCAGAGAGGGTGATCGCCTGGGGAGTCGTTACAATCCACTGGATGTGGAACTGTTGTGCAGCTGGAAAAATACATGCAGAGACAGTAGCACAGGAGTCTATGGAACAGCGATAGAAGGACACCAGCAGTTTTTGGGGGATGCTGCTTTTCCAGAGGACTCTCAGGAAATAAAGCTTCTGCTGAGCTGCCTTTGTCAGCTCTGCTGTGTTCACACCCTAGGACAGGTCCTCCGTGATGTGATGTGTTCACACCCTAGGACAGGTCCTCCGTGATGTGATGTGTTCACACCCCAGG
>JAODKE010000068.1:33367749-33380794 GCA_026779605.1 Mormyrus hasselquistii
GCATGGGGCCAAGGCCCCGGATGGGGCAAAGGTGCATAACGCCTTCCTGTCCGTCACCACTGTGTGAGACGCACTCTGACGCCCCCTGGTGTTATTTACCTGCCTCGTTCAATGTGGCATTTTTATGAAAGAAGGATATTTTTCGTGAATGATTTTTCTAAATGGGGTTTTTCATTTGTCTTTTTGGGGACTCATGCAGTTTTTCATTCCATTGTGTCTTTTTGCCTCAAAAACGTGGCGCTTTTATAAAGACCTGGTTACTGTTTACTTCAAACGATGTTTTCCCTTTAATGGAAGCATGTCTGAGGTGGGTCTCATCGGACTCGGCCAGAGAGCTCGTCCCGCTCGTGCCGGCATTTTCCAGCCTGGTGGTCCCTGTCCCCGATTCTCTACCTCCTTTCCTGGGAACGATTTGAGATGCTCCAGGTCTGATGAAAAGATTTTACATATGACTCATTGTGTTGTATATTTACATAAAGTTTTTAATGGTCACCAGTCACACGTTTGCATAAACCCCAGTGTGATTTCAAAAGGAAAGTTTTTGACACTCTAAAAGCTGGAATGTAAATTAACCAGTAAATTTACCAGTAAATTCATTAATAAGGCATTTTGCGATTTTACAAAGTCTGCTTGTGGTCTACAAGTCAGCTGAGAAAGTATGACTTGGTATGAACGTCGCTTCTCAGAGATAGTGGAAAATCCTTTATTTGATACAGGAGAATCTGGAGTAGATGTAGGCAGGATTTATCTTGGGAGATGTTGGAGTATTGCCCCCTCCACGAGAAATGAATAATTTTATGAATAAATGAATCATTTATGCAGCAAATTTATGCAGTAAAAATGTATCTCAGTACTTCTTATGCCTGTCACAATACAGTCGACAAAGAGGATCCCACAGCCGCCTACATCTTCTCTGAAGATTTCTGTTACGTTCCTAAGATATCTAGATTTTTTCTAGATCTACAGGATATGGAAGTAACCTTTGTGTACAGTATGTATTGTAAATTATTCATTCTTTTGTAATAAGCCTTAAGGGAATTTCATCATGTCACTGTTTTTTATGACAAATGCCAAAATAATCTAACAGCCTTTGTTTCAATATGACAACAAAATCCTGCAGGAGTCCCGACACAGTGAACGGAGCATTTTCCTTTTTTGATATTTCACTGTAAACAGATTTAGTTGCCATTTATAGTACTGCATCCAGTAGCGGGTAGCTTGTAGCCAATGTGTGGTCATTGTGAAAATGGGGTAAATGAGTGATAATTAAATTATTGTTTACCTAAATTAAAGCATTTTATTGTCTCTTTTGCTTCCTTGCACATTGTTAGCCCACACGGCCTGGAGACGCAACAGATAATCACAGCCTTCCGAACAGAACCTTACAGTGTGTCTTGTTAAGTGGAGCAGTTCAGCCGCGGAATAATTCAGCAGCTATTTGTAATTAGTGTAATTATGAAATCAGTAGAGACAAAGGAAGGGGGTCTGAGCCATAGAAGCAATGAAAATGTGTTTCCCGCCAAAACACAGCCCCCGGAAGATGCTCCTCTCTGCCATTTTCTCCGCTTTCTGCAGTTACAGGTGTGTGCGAGTGTTTGTTCATTTTGTACCTTGTTACAAGGCTGCTTTGCCTATAAATCAGCTCCCCCACCATCCTCACCGGAAGCCGCCTGCCTTTTTCATATTTTTTTGTTAAATGAATCTTAATCGTAGATAAGCAGAAGGGCAGTTCAATTAGAATAAGACCACGCTTGAGTGGTTCTGCCTCATTAAACTGTATCTCCTGTTAAATCCTCCCGACCGGCTACGTTCTTGTCCAGAACCGTGCGCATCCCAGGGCCTGTTCCCATCTGTACCTATGCATTTGGGTTTCTGGAGGTACCAGGCTTTGGAAAAGTACAAAAACAATGTGTGTTAGACAGAGACACAAAGATGCCATGTTTGCTTCTTTTCTGTGGCAACAGTGGTATGCTTCACGGTGGCACAGATTTTGTGTGACAAATTTAGTTAATGCGTGACAATAAAGTCTTTCGGAGCCACATGAATCGTAAGAAATGTCCAACCAAAAGGAGGCACTGGTGGACTTTACTGAAGCTCCTTGTGGTTCCTCACGAAGTTGTCTCTTACAGAATGTTAACAAGCATCTCATCCTATCCGTAGCAAACCAGTCTGTTTTACTCCTGCTCACACCAGCACCCACCCATGGCACAAAACCTGTCCTACTGCCAATTGAAATGTTTGTAAATTTCAATTGTTCCCACAAAGAGCCCATTAAAAATGTCATCTAAATGCCCCAAAGCATTATGGGTAGTTTTAATGGGCAACGTGGGCTAATTAAGTTCAACTTGAGGCCGGTGAAAGACGGAGCCGTGGGCCAATTAAATCCCAGTAAATGGCAGCGCTGGTATTTGTCACTTCTGTCAAATGCCAGTCCTGACAGAAATGTCAAGCTGATAGCACCCCTGTCTCCCCCAGCCCTGTCTGAGGGGCCAGCCCGTTCCTCCATTATCACTGTCCAGTGATAACCTTTAGGAATCCTCAAACGCTAGAAAACAAGACTATTCTCTTCATTACCTTGGGGAGGGGCCTTCGATTTATGGATTTATTCAGTTTCTGCTTCCATGGAGCATGGAAGAAGCTGTCCATCCTGTGCCTCCCCCCCCACCACCTGGGGGTGTTGGCTGGACCCTGGGTGTGCAGTAACAGCAGCGATGCAGAACGCAGAAGCACGCTGGTGCTGTGATCCTGTTCCACTCTGAGGAACCACGCCACGTGAAACGTGTACCGCCTCTCATTGTAGTCTTATCCATCGCATTACCTGCTAATCTTTGGGGGATAGAATAATATTCATAGTTCATTTAGCTACCCAACATCCGAACCTACATACTAAAAACTAGATTTCCCATAAAAATAAACTCCTGTGCCTCTTGGGCTGTACTGGCCTGTTCACCCTCGATACACATGTACAGATTCCATCATAATCAAATCACTCGCAGTTGCGACAAAATCCAGTTAAGTATTTGCTTGTTAAAAGACCTGCAGTGTGAAAGGCACGAATTTCCTTTGATTACACGAAACCTTTTCCCTAGTCGGAGGCATGCATATTTTACGCTCACATTTCGGTTTAAAGTAATATTAAGTCGTGATCAAAGTGGACAGTCACCTGTATAGCCGTATATACTTCATAGTCATTAGCGCTCTTGCAATTCCACAAGTCCTTAGAGTAGCATACAGTACACAGACCAGCTCAGACTGAGACTAACGGTTCATACAAATGAATTTTCTTTAGATCACTGCATCAAAACTTGACGAAAAAGATTTTTTAATGCTATTGTTTGATCTTCTCCAAAAAGAAAAACAACATATCATTAAATGTGGTTACAGCGTGGTTTTATTGGGCTGTTGGCAGTTATGTTCGTGTTTTCTCTGATCAGCGGTAAACCTTGGGTGTCGCAGCTCTCTCTTTAACCGAGGTTCCGCTGTCTGATCGGACCGGCTCTCCGGCAGGACAGCCACTGACCAGGCGGGGTGATTTCCGCGTCTGTCCCGTGGGGGTCCCTCACAGACAGAGAGGCATTAGCGGAGGCTGTCGGCGAGGCGATAAGCAGGGTGGGGGAACAGCTGCTCTGAGCTTCGGCTTAATTGCGCTTTGATTACTCCCGATGCAGGCTCGCCGTGAGAGGAGCGCTTCACCGACGGGATAATGTCCTCCAGCCTAAACGTAGTTTCCAAAACACAGTCATGTTTGTGTAATTACGCTTTTGGCAAAGTTAGAGCGTAAAATGTGCCATAAGTGTGTTCTGAGTTTACCTAACGAGGGCTGTCAAATTTGATCAACTGGCTGGAGTGAGATTTTCAACTTGAGACAAGTCTGCACAGGCATTTACCTGCGTGTCTTATTACCTTGTAAATGTCTGTAGGGTTTGCAAACTACCCCAACGCTTTTGACGTAGCTAATTTTAAGTTTATAATGGAATAATACATATTTGTTGTAAGATTTCTTGCGTGAGCGTCACGACGGCTGGCCCCCCTCCCCTAACCTGCAGCCGGCTTCCCCGCAACGCTGAGCTCTGTTTTGAAATATGAAGATGCATATGTAAATATTTCCCAGCCTCTAAAATCAAATTACATTATGCAGCCCGCATAATATAGAAATGTGTGTGAGCAAATGATCGCTGTTCCATTGCAGGATTTCTGAAATGCTCAATATGAAAAATAATTCCACTACAGAAGGATTTCAATTTTTTTTTTATTATTATTATTATTAGAATTGCATATGGAGTACATTTCAACTGTATTGCGTTTTTCCTGGGTCTATCTGCCATGTTATAATAATGTTATTATAGCAGTGTTTGCGCTTTGTTAGAAGGCCTGTGATTTGCTGGAATAGCGCATTGGTGGACCTTGATTGACCAGATTCAGGGCAGCTGAAGGTCGTTGGTTCCTCTCCTTTGACTGGTCACCATTAAATTAACCACAATTTAAAGGTCATGACTCATTGCTTTATAAAATGGCATTTGCTGAATCAATCTGTTCCCTCAGTTTATTTTTTGAGGCATATTCCAGCTTTCTGTGGTTATATCAGTACATTCTGTTTTTATTTGATGCTTTTGTATTTGTGCAGTTATTAGTTTCACTTTAAGATCAGACCATTCTTTCACAGGCCATGCACTATTTGGGTGTTTTCATTCAAATATACAGCTAGCAAAGCTTAAGAAACACTTTTGTAATTTATTTTTTTATTTATATTTATTTTATTTTGGACTCGCTTCATGGAAGTCAACATTTCCATGGACAGCCTGTAGTTATGTGTGAGGTCATCTGAGGGTCAGTGTTCCTGCTGTACGGTCAGCCATGATGGTCTGTGTGGGGGGTCCAAGGGTTCTTTACCAGTAACCATTTAATGGACTGTGGACCTTTGCTGGGTTGAGTCTTAGGAGATCCCTGCTCTTGAACGCTTGAATTCACCACTTAAAAAGTTCCAGTAAAACTCCCCAGCTTTATTAATGGGTGAAGTAGTGCCTTTGCCCTAATGCAGGGGTAGCCAATCTTATCCGCAAAGGGCCGGTGTCTATGCAGGTTTTTGGGATAACCTGCAGGTCAGCTGTTCAAACCCAGGTGTGAGGACTCTTCAGCCAATCAGTCCTCTAATTACTGTAGTAGTCTAATTAGGCAGTTGCAGTGAAAACCCGCATACACACCGGCCCTTTGCGGATAAGATTGTCTACCCCTGCCCTAATGCCTTTCAGCTGGGGTGGGGGGGCAATAAAATGGTAATGCCCCTGGTATTGGGGGCATGGGTGTGATCCCCGTGCCTTGCGGTGTTCTGGATCATTCCAGCTTGACTGCCTCCTTGCTCAGCGTTCTTAAGCATTTTGCGACGTTCCTAGCGGCTCCTGTTCCTAGCGGCCTTTTAGGGCCGCCACGGACAGTTTCGGGGTAATGGCTTATGAAAGTAGCGTTAAGTGGCTCCATTAGCTGTAAAAATATCATGGTTATCATTAGCCTACCAAAGGATTAGGTTTTAGGTCGATGTCACGAGGATGAAGGGAACATCAGAGACGCCCATGTAGCGGCGTGTGAAATGGATACGGCAGTTATGAGGGGGATTGGCTTGCACTCAATTGAATGTCTGTGGGGTTCATGCACACAGATGATCTCCCTTTTTTGGTCTGATGTTTGGCTTTTGTTTTGCTTCCTAAAGTAAGGAGCTCATGAAACACCCCCCTCCAAAACAGAAACCTGCCCTTTGGAAGTTCCTCGACTTTGTTGTTCAGCGCTCATGTGCTAAGGTTGCTTGACAGGGGAAGGGGTTAGTCCCCCCCGACTACGCTCGAGGTGTCTGTGGGCATGAGAGAGCGATGGGCTGTCATCCTGATCACATGATCATCTGCTTTATTTATATGCAAAGTGTATATTGGATTTTTCAATTGGCACCATCTGGTAAGATATCAGCGCTGCAGAAAATGCTGGTCACATAGATGACATTGCTAACATCGTGCAATATAACGTCTCCTAGCATCATAATAACCATCATCAGTCTGGCAGATGTTGGTACCACACACAGGTGCCTTCGCTCAGAGACAGGAGGGGGAGAAGGAGTCCTCTTTGTGCAGCGATACTCGCTTGTCTGCTGAAGATACAGGCCAATTCCAGCTGGAAATGTTGCGTCTAATGTCTGCGTTATTAAACGGCCTTTTGTGAGACTCACTCCCACTGTAATACTCTGGAGTTGCTTGTCTGCAGTGAATGGGATTACTGTCACTTTACTGGGCAGTATGATTGATAACACTGTTGTCTTTCTAAGGGAGGGCAGTTGGAGAGTTGCTCTTTCACATCATGGATGTGGCAAATGTTCTTATCCAGTGTGGGGGCTGAGTTTTGGTTCTTGGCTGCAGGTGATGATTTTTTTAAGGGAAGCTTTATTACATTTGGACTCCACACTAATGTGTCACGCCTCCTCGCTGCCGCCCCGCAGGGTGACCTCACAGCCAGTGAAAACCCAACTAGCCGGACTTGCTGTTGTCACCAGTCCCGGTCGTGAATCTCACGGTTGTGTTGTATTCGGTGTTTTCTCTTGCTTTGGATGTCGCCCAGGGACACTGCTGTCTGATAAATGCTGATTTGCAAGTGGTGTGATTTAGAAATAAGTAACAGAATCTGACATGAGCCGCGATAAAAGTGAATAGCAGCACTGAAACTGCTGAATGGTTCTTATTTACCCATAATCCACGTGGAGAATCCGCTTCGAGCCAGGATAATGCTTTAAGGACGGTTCCCGCGCGGCGGTGTCCCTGACAGGCGGCTGATGGACATGCTTCTGTTTCAAACCACTCTGAGAAACGCCTCATGTGCGCAAGGCTGACACTGGGCCTAAGGTCTTCCCTTCAGAAAACATCCAACAGCCGTCCACCCCCCTCCAATAGACTCCTAATTATATGTGTAAATTAGTGAGGGCAGCAAACGGGCAGGGGTGCGGGAGCTGAAAGGCTGCTGGGTAGCTGGGGGTCAGTGCTCTGCAAACTGCCTCATTACTCTGGACGTAGTGTCACGGCCTCTGCACGGCTTTGATACGACTCTGCAAACATGACATGTTTTTTTTAAGAAGCATCATTCTAATGAAGGTCCGTTGTTGTTATTGGATAGGGACATGCAATGAAGCCTTAATATGAATGGCTCTTGAATGCTTTATTATAAAATCCTTGTTCGCCCTAATTTTGATTGGCTGATAGCTTGACATCTGCTCGGAAATGAGTTGCAGTTGATGCAACTTTATACAAGACTGCTCCTGACATCTGAATAACAGGTCCCATTTTCAGAGTAAGGTTATGTTCTACCCTAAAAATATCCCCATACATCCATCCACTTTGATCAGAAATGCGATGCTGGCAGTCATGGTGGCTGTGACTGACTGCTGTAATGATGCTTTTTCTTATTTTTTAAAGGCACACCACTGTTTGAACAAGGCTGTATTGATGCGTAATGCAACCCTCCCAACATGTGTGGCAGTATTTAAATTTGCACTCAATTCCCCAGAGGGAATCCCCACATGGGAGCCGGCGCCCTAGTTTTTTTTAAAAAAATCTCTCTTTCATCGTTAGTTACGGCGACACAAACCCAGGGAGGTGAGCGACAGCCTGCCACGTTCTCACTGAAAATGCCCTTCCTGTTTGTACCCTTAGCAGTCAGGGAGGCCTTTATATTCGGGGTGTTTTTTCCAGTTGTATCATGAGGGTGTCATTACACCAGAGCTATAAAATGAGTTTAACAGATTATTACCAAGAACTTGATCAGTTATGGAAAAGTCGTCATTTTAAAAAATCTTCATTAAAGTGGAATAATTAAATTGGATTAATTATGATTATGGGCTTTTTTTTTTATTTATTGAACATTTCTGTTTTTTTTTTATGTAGTACGTTGGCGTGTGGTGACGTTCCTCCTGTTCCATATCTGGATCCTCCCCTCTCTCTCTCCGGTTTGTGGATGCACCTGTGTGTCTCACCTCTGTACAAAATCTTCCCCATCTCCTGGCTCTAGACACGGCCCTCTCCCTGCCCCGTATGTGACCAGACTCAACCCCTCTGTGCCCACATTGCTACCCCAGCAGATGCAGGACAGCCTCCTTTCGGCTGTGATTTTCTTCAACGCATTATAATGAGATATGCGATCTGCTCTGCTCCTATACACCGCAGAGCGCAACCCATAGGCACCACTGTGTGACTTGTCCCTCTGCAGTGCAATGCAGTGAGGCTGGCATCTGTTGTAAAAATGGGGAGATTTGGCTGCGATGGGGTGACTGACGTGGACTAATGATCTGGGTAATGATGCACTGTGTTGCGGAGCCCGGTAAGATGAGCTCCGTACCTGGGCCGCGCAACCCATCAGGGAAGAGCTTCCTGTTTGAATGCACGATCAAACCCGATAATCTCTCATTAACCCTGTGATAGTTTGCTAGTTAATGACCTGTAATCCCCAGAGATAACACGTAAAGGAGGGGGCTGATATATTCGGGGGAGGGGGGAATATGGGGCCGCCTATGGAAATACACAGCAGCCGGGCGCGGAGGAGATGGGGGGGTCGTCACGTGACCGGCTCGGTGGGGCCCTCCGTCGGGAGCCACGTTCGCAGAGACGGGACTGAGCCGGCTTCTGCCCTCCTGATGAGTCACGCCCAGCTGACGCGGCCTTCCTCTTTGCCTGCTTCACTGCCCTTGTCATCCACTCATTCAGCGTTTCCCTCTTTTGCTGAGGAGCTCCTTCTCAGAACGTAGCGCCCCCCTGCCTGCAACCATAAGGAGTACGTCGCTAACAACATTAGCAACTTACCATACGAATGAGTGGGGAAACGTATCCTGGGACCTCTAAGTGACCTTTTCCCAGCACAGGTAAAGGGACCCTATTTAATAGGTGTCACCCCAGGAGGTGCTGCACTAATTAAATGTGCTTCCGGTCTCTTTACAAACCTACTGCAGTCTCATGTGACAGATGAAGGAGCACCAGGCCGTGCAGATACTGCAGCCAGTTCTAAATGCACACATTCATTAGATACTGGCAGAACGGAGATGTTTTGATATGTAAATGATCCCTCTGACTTGTCTTCAATCTGTTTTTAATTCTCTTCACGGGCTTCTGCTCTCATAGCTGGAGCTCGGACTCGTTATCTCGTCAGGCTTGTTAACTTGCCTTCAGCCGAGCAAGAGAGAGATTCAAAATCTTGCTCCTCCCCTTTGAAGCCCTGCAGTGCCTCGCACCCTAACCGCAGTGATCTTCTGACCCCTTCCTTGCCACCTCGCTCTCTCCAGTCATCTGTCTAAACTGCTCCCCCACCTCAGGCTTCTGACAGCGGGAGGCAGCTCATCCACTGCCATGACCCCCACACTATGGAATCCTCTTACTCGCTCCCTCCATGATTGTTCTTATCCGCTTTTCAATCTGACTTACAGACCTTCCCGTATAACGAACATTTCTCTTCCTGAACTGCTGAGATGTGTGTTTTTTTCCTCCTTGTAAAGCAACCTTGGGTTTGTGACAGATGATATATAAATGTCATTTTTATTATTATTATTAATAATAAAGGTTGCAGACATGGGACACAATATGTAATAAATCTTCTTTGATTATTTCATTTGCCCATGATAACTGACACAAGGAAGAAGCTGATTGTAAAAATGGGGATGTAGAGATGCAGCTGAAACAAATGTGAATTATTGTAACACACATTCAATGTCCATGAGATGCGTGAGAGTTTAACCCTGAGCGGCATGCATTGTGTTCCAGCCCTTAGCATGCTGGCAGGATGATGCAGGCCTCGTCGTGCGAGAATCACCATAATGTTCTCCTTCCTGGCACCGCTAACGGACGCCCGAGCACCAGTGAGCCGCTGCAATCGTGCCTCCCGATAAGCAAAAACACGTTGTCACGCTCGATGTACTTAGCGGCCAACGGCTTCTCACGCTGGCCGCGAGTATTTTGCTGATGTTTATGACAAAACGATGCCTTTGATAACACATGACATTGCTGTGACCAGCGATAGGACGTGTCGTTCTGTGACTCTGTGCGAGGCTCCATCGTTTCTGCTTCCATCGCCGGACTTCGTTTTAGTGAAATGTACCTTCTGTCACTGTAAAAGGTGTGAGTGTGTCCGGTAGGAGAGTGAAGTATGAACCAAACTGAATATCGGTGCACATTATATGACAAATGATCCACTTGATGTTGTCTGAAACTCGTCTTCGATATAACTCTGTTAATCAATCGCCCTTAATGTCGAGACAGCGAATAGCAAACATGAAGAGTCTCATTAGACGCTCAGGGGTTTCTCCCCAGGGCTGGAATCCCGCAGGGGCTTAAATTGGACTCCTGTCAAAGGTGGGCTCAGCCAGTGTCAGACTAAGGGGACAGGAAAGCCCGGGTACGAGGCTGAGTGAGACTTAATGAACAGGCATGTTACTAAGTTACAAAAACTTGCAAATTTCAGTCACCAAGCTTATGTGCTACTCGTAATCCATCATAACATTTTCAGACAAGAAGCATTTTGTTAATCTAAGGCGTCGTAGAGAAATGTAACTCAATTAACTCAGACAATGTTTACTGACTATCTTGACTTTACACAATGTCTGCTAGCCCATTAGGGAATCGCACTGTGGCGGAATAGTTAGTTGTCAATAATGTTGCACATAATTCAGTTAATGTAGTTAATTTCTGCGTGGTTTTTATGCTCCTTCATTAATTCCGGCCGCTGCCCTCACATCCAATTCCAAAATAAAAAAAACACAAAAAAACAGGCAGTCGTGAAGAATCGGTGTGAGAAACACGGGAAATGAAACCCGTCCTTCTGTTGTGTAAAGAATGGGAAGTAAAACAATAGAACACATTGTAGGGGGAGCCGGTCTATTCTGGGACGCGGCTCAGAAAAGCAGCGCTTTATTAGAGCAGCACGGCTGCCAGGCAGAGTGCAGGCTCATCTATTAACATGGAAATCAGCATTTGCTTAAATCCAAACTGAGTCAATACCAGTTTATAGGGAAGCAGGTCGCTGTTAAGTGGCTTTGACAGGTTTCATTTGACTGTGTAAATGGTTATTTGCCGTCTTAGCGCTAAAGGCGTGGAACAGAGGAGGCAAAGACCCACAGCACAGTAACACATGAGAAAGGCTGTCCCCGCATGCAGAAGCAGAGAGCAGGCATCAGGGACACACGCCGGCCGGGTCCTTCTCACGTACACTCATGTTCAGCATAGCTAATGCTAATCGCTGGTACCCTGTAAGAGCTAAGTTCGCTTTATGTGGTCACACTCAATGTGGCGGTTTATTTTGACTTGGGAAAATCACTTTGCTCTGGCTTCTGCATCTGTCATGCTTGATCTTCCATGTACTGTAGCAGCATAAAAAAACATCTCCGTCTTCTGCAGGTGTTAAGAGGAACAGATGGTTTGTCTTGAGGGTTAACATCCCCAAGGAAGGTCAACTTGTATTATGAATGAAGGAGACAACCTGGAATGCTCTCAGTAAACGTCCAGCTCTGTAGGTTGATGAATGTGTCAGAATGAGCCAGTTTTGCTTTGGATGAGTACAGTATCCTGACAATGTAAATGGGCTCTGAGGGGGTGAGACCTTTCTGCTTTGACCTTACAGCAGGAAGCCCAGCCTTGCTTCAGAGGCTCAGTGAGGTTGGTTCTGAGTGCGAGTCTCTGCCGGCTGTAAAACGAGTCCAGAGAATATAGGATAGGCTGCTTGTTTTGCTGTGGTTCTACTCAGTTTGAATCTGCATTTTAATCATTGGATTCCCCACAAACACACGCTCTGCGAATGAATGCAGCCCATTTGTGAGAATCTCTGAGTGCAGGGGCTGAATATTATTCGGATTATTAGGACGTGATCATTAGTTCTTCTAGAGCTGCCGACTCATCTGCCCCCTCTGTGTGTTGAAGTACGAGGCATGAACCTCAATCTCGCCGGGTGATAAATGGCAAGTATTATTCACTTAGAATCCATCACTGGAAACACACCCTATTCGCAATTTGATTTTGTTGACTAGTAGAATAATTGCTTATAATTGCAAAACTTGAATGGAAACACAGCTAACGTAGGTCAGGAAATCTGAAGAGCCGACATCAGAGACCTTGCTCCTCTGTCGCTGGCTGTGGGAACAAGGCTCGTTAAAAAACGGATTCCTTATTTGCACATAAATGCAACCCCCCCGAAAAAATTGAGCGCTCTTGGGGACGGATCCCGCTTTAGCTGTGCATGGCGTCGGCCGCAATGCCTTAATCGCCTCACTTCTCCTGAGCCTCTAACCGCCTCTGTTAGGAGTGTCACGCTGGAGACATCTTCCCTTCGCTGTTTGTTTGCCGCCTGTCCTTCTCGCAGCTTCGTTAACCTGTCTTGCTCTCCCAAAGGGCCTTCTGCTTCTCATTCCGCCATTGTAGGCGGTGCCTTAGTTCCCCCCCCCCCCCCCACACACACACACACACATCTCCCAAGTTGGCAGATAGATCAAAACGGCCATTGTGCTTTTCTGAGCACGAAGCCTTTTGTTGTAGGAAGGTCTATAGCAGGCTTAATCAAAAACACATAAGCTGACTGTGCACCCCCAATCCCAGGCCGCTCCCCCGCGTGGATCCATGCAGGGGTGTGCAATCTACCTGTGTGTCAGCCATACCGGCAGAGCATCAGGCTGTCCCACAGCATGAGTAATGACCAAATTATAATAATAGTAACTCACCAAAGCAGTCCCAGCCGCCACTGCTTTATTGGACAGCCCTCACTGCAGTGTGCACTGCGTACTCAGTCAGTACCGGTCAGTATCAGCATGTACTGAGTCAGTACCCGGTCAGTAACAGCATATACTGAGTCAGTACCCAATCAGTATTAGCATGTACTGAGTCAGTACCCGGTCAGTAACAGCATATACTGAGTCAGTACCCAATCAGTATTAGCATGTACTGAGTCAGTACCCGGTCAATAACAGCATATACTGAGTCAGTACCCAATCAGTATTAGCATGTACTGAGTCAGTACCCAATCAGTATTAGCATGTACTGAGTCAGTA